>CM076578.1:1318797014-1319997014 GCA_034641835.2 Pinus albicaulis | reverse complement strand
TCTGTACTATCAACTATTTATGCTCTAAAAGGATGTTCAAAATGATTTATATCAGCAGAAAAAGACATCTTTGTTTTAGGGTTTTTTTCTTCATTAAAACAATTTTCCTCATTGCTTGAAATAGGTGTTGGTATGGCAAATTCATTCTTTGATTGCAGAAAATCATCTATGTGTTTGTCTCCTTCAAACATTTGCCAATAATCCTCATTTTCAGGTATTGCAGGTTTGTTTTTTACCTTTATATTAGATTGTTCATTTATCTGTGGTATTTGGCAATTAATAGCAGCAAAGGCAAGTTCATTTGCTAGATGATTTTGAGCTCTTGGGATAAAATTGAGTTCATATTTTTCAAAGGTTTTTAGGAGATCAAGGGTAGAATTTCTATATTCTCTAAGTTTCGGGTTTTTAGTTGAATACTCCCCTTTAATCTGTCTAATAATTAGCTTAGAATCCCCTTGGACTGATATTCTTCTGGCTTTTAAATCTTTGAGTAAGTGTAGGCCAATAAGGAGGGCTTCATATTCAAAAATGTTATTTGTGCATGGAAAATTCAGTTTATAGGAGAATCCTTTGTTTGTGTTCTATATTCATACACCAGCCCCTGCACTTAATTTGCTACAAGAGCCATCAAAGCTTATTTTCCAAGGTATTTCAATCTCATTTTCATTTTCTTTTTGCTATTCAAGGCTGCTAAAATTTGGACTGTTCTTTTCTTGAGTTGATCGCAGATTTGACTGTTCTGGTACACTAAATTCTCCTTTGTTTTCCTTTTCTTGTTGGCTGATTTCATCTTCATTATATAAGATAAAGGAATCCAAATCTGAATGGATGGAGTAGATAGGATAATTGTTTGGTCTATCTATGTTTCTCACCATGTATTTCATGTGGGATTCCCTGTATAGTCTTCTAGTTTGGTTAAACACTGGGATGGTGGCATAAGACATATCCATTTTGAGGCTCCCCTGAATTTTGGCTCCCCATGATCTATATAGAAGCATTCCATACTTAGGGGGAATGTCAAATACCACTATGTCCATTACTAGACTCTTAGCAGGAATTTGAGATAAGTTAACACACAAATCTTTAATTAAGCCTATTCATTTGACCCTGCTTGAACCAAAAGAATACATGTCTTTGTATGGTTTAGTAATTTCTAAGCCTAGGCTTTCCATTACTACTTTGGGCATAAGATTGTGAGAAGCACCCGAGTCTAACATGGAATTGTGCAACATTTTATCATGTATATTCAAGCTGACATAGAAGGGAGGGAAAACCCCTTCTTGGTATTTCCCTTCAACTTATGGACCAAACAATAATTCTGGTTTATCATCTGCGAATTTTAAAGTATCGGTGTCATTGCCCATATTCAAAGCTTTCAAAACTTGTTTTTTATATACATCCCGAGTTACTAATTCATCTAAGGGTATGGTGATTTTAATCTTGGTAATTTCCCTTCAAGGTTGAAAGGAACTATGGTTCTTGACATATTTACATCTGTTTTGTCATTTACAATTCTTTCAGCAATTCTGATTTGTTGATTTTTATTTGGACTGCTATTTGGGATAGATTTGTTAGGGCCACTAGCAGAAGTACTAGGGCAGCTTTGTTCAACACCTTGCTGGCTATTTTTGTCTATATTTAGATCAGTTTTCTTGGTCATAGTGTTGGTGTTACTGGCTATCTTTTTGGGATGATTTTCTGAAATTTTCTTAACAATAGTACTAGTGTTTTTGTCACTGGAACTTTCTGGGCTACCTTTGCTTCTAATATTATATTGTTTGTGTACCTCCATGATTGCATTTTCAAACCCCAATCTGTAATATTCAGAATCCTCATTATTGTATTCAATTTTTTCTGAAGAGAAAAATTATTGTTCTTCTTCAGTGAGAAAAACATCTGTCCCACTGTCAGATCCTATTAGATTCACATGATTTTCTTCCAACCTTTCAATTCCCCTTTATTCTTCTTGATCAATATAGTTTTGTTGAAAGGGAGGCCTAATCTGTTGGTCATTATCTCTTTTCCTATCTTGATTAGGGTCTCTTCTGAGATTTTGGTTTCTATTTCTGTTTTGGTTTTCTCTAGGAGGCAGTCTATTATTCAGATTTATCTTTTCAAGCATCATCTCCATTACCTTTACTAAGTTATGAATTTTAGTATCTGATGATGAGGTTGAAGCCATTGTATCATCCCTATATGTAACTCTTTTCTTTTATCTCAACCTAGCTCTTCTCTCAATCAGATTTTCTTCTACCCCTAAGGCTCCCCTTTGCATATCCTCTAAAGTTGTGGGGTCTCTTTCTCTTAGCTAGTATGCCAATTCAGGATCAAAACCCTCTGGGAATTTAGCTAAGGCTAGGCCTAGTGGAGGTTTCATGTCTGGGGGAAGTGAATTATAAAAACTATTGAATCTAGTGCAATAATCTTGGACACTTTCCCCAGTGTTTTTTTTAAGGTTGGTATATTCTGAAAGGATTTGGAGAGGGTTCTTCCTAAGCTCCCATTTGTTTATGAATGTGTTGGGAAAAATATTGAGAGGGGGGGGGGTGAATCAGTATTTAGGACTTACTCAAAATTTTTACCTTTTCTTACTTCAAAACCCATACGCTACTTTGCTGAAGCCAACTAGCGTATACACGCGAATATCCTTCATAAAACTCGCGTATATACAAAGATCTTATTATTCCATTAATTCTTTACTTTGATCTATGCAACATTCATTATTCTGATGATTAGATAACAGTAAGCATGTGCAGTAATAAACCATCACACATAAGCATCACACAAGAACACCAGGATTTAAGGTGGAAACCCAAGTCGGGAGAAAACCACTGTTGCCGTCGTCTCAGTCTTCAATATTTATTATATAAAGAAAACATGTTACAACCATGTACTGGCGCAGACTCATACCAGCACGCAGGCACCCACCTGCAGAAGGCTACAAACTTCTCTCATTTACCAGCCTCTCCTGGAAGGGAGCTACAACCCCCTGTACTCGTTTACCAACCTCTTCTGGAAGGGAGCTACGACCCCCTGCTCTCGTTTACCAGCCTGTCCTGGAAGGGAGCTACGACCCCCTGCTCTCATTTACCAGCCTCACCTGGAAGGCAGCTACAACCCCCTGACTGAAGGCTACAACCCTTAGCACCACCATGGACCACGTTTCATCAATTTTCACACTAGATCCAATAGCTTCAATAGAACACAACTTGCAGGCCACTTTTCATCATATTTTCAGACTGCACCCACTCCACACATTTAAGCTCAATCATACATCAAACTGAAATTGATAACTCCATCAATTCATTCATTGAATCATCAACCAATCAATCAAACAACTTGATCTTACATCATTATGATCAGCAGCATAATCATCATTCAAACAACCCAGATCTGTATGAATACATCACTAACAGATAACAGTAAAACAACAGAACAGATCAGACATTTCATACCACATACTTCAGCAAACCCTAGTTTTCATACGCGCTATCGTTTCACTGATCCGGCGTATATACGCGCTTTCATGTATATAAACTCGCGTATACATCTGCATGTATTACATAACTCATTTCACAACCCATACGCGCTTTCTCTTTATCCAACCCCGTATATACATGCTTCCTCTGTTACAAACTTGCATATAGATCTTCAGACATCTTAGTGTAGCACAATTCTTCAGAACAGATGCATAGCTTAGATTTTACCCTTCACTTCATAAACATGTTTGCCTCATCTCAGATCTAAACATTCCATAAACATATCTAGAAGATACATTTCAGATCTAGATTCCCTTCCTCATCATTTTCTTCATAGGTGCATCACAGATTCAGATCTATCATCAAATTGTTACCCTTTCCATTCAGACATACTTCAGAGTGAAGTATTCATTAAAACCCAGACTCATGCACACTCTTGCACTATGAATTTCTTCTCCTTATATAGGTTTAGCCTTTGTCAATACCATGAGCCAAAACCGCACAACTTCTAATGGTATTCCTGGACGGGATCAATTAGATATTCAAGCGCTCAATACAATGGGTCAATACCATGGTAAGAACCCCTGGATTTATAACTTTAGAGCGCAATTAGGCATACACAACTTAGCACGTACTTTTCCGCGTACATACGCTACTTCACCTAAACAAACTCGCGTATGCTTTGTGTCACACACTTTTCATCATTGTTCTGGCCCTTACTGATATTTATTTCTCTGGTACTTCTGGGCTACTTGTAGAACATCAGATTTACATCATTAATAAACTCATCAAGCATCAAGAACAAATTCATTAAGTAGGTTACCATCATCTTCATCAAGTGGGTTGCCATCAAGGACAACACTCTGCATCATATTTCCAACAATCTCCCCCTTTGGACTTGATGGCAACCATGATGGTGTTTGATCATGATCACAACAGATAGATACATTAAGCATAATGATATTCTCCCCCTATTCAAACACCATGTCACTCCCCCCCTTTGACATCAAGGGCAAAGGGCAGATCAAAAACCAACACAAGGTTTTTCTCCTCATGTAGAAAGAAGAGTGCTGTAGATCTGATGTGCACTGAAGTTACCATGCTCCCCCTGAGTTCATGCTGAATGTTCAAACATATTTTTCAATGAAGTACATGACTTTATGACCTTTCCTATCACCAAGGACTCATACTTACATCAATGACCCAACCAAGTGGATTTACATATGTGACACAAGTACCCAACCAAGTGGGTTTACACATTTTTGACTCAGCTGCCCAACCAAGTGGGTTTATAAATTTGAACAAGTCCTTACATGACTGAATATTACAAATTTACATCATAGGTCTCAACATGACCTTTTTCATCAAATTACAAATATGACCTTTTGTAACAAATGCAAAAAAGACCTCAAGAGAGAGATCATGTTTTAGAATCATCATAATGCCAACAATGCATTATGCTCAGCAAGGCTAATGCTCCCCCTGAAACTGTGCATCCACGCATTCTTTCCATATGACCAAGGCTCCTCCTTAGCTTGTGCAACCTGAATACTTTCAACAGCAAATCATCAAGGCATCTTCACCCAAAATCAGAGAATGAAACAGAAATATAAGAGCTGAAATACCACCAGAGACTCCAAATAGCATCAAAGATACCAAACAACACCACAGCTTGTGCTGAAGAAATGCTGACCCAGAAAAATTGTCAGCAACCACACATACGCAGTTTTCTGTGTTTGAAATCGCGTATATACGCGACTGTGTTTCAGGAAATCCGCGTATCCAATTCCATCTTCTGAATTTTAACCAGATCTGATCCTCTGTGACGCAGAGACAGTTTTCAGCTTTTTTTTTTTTGAGATATTTGAATGCTTCCCTGGAATATATGAGAGCAGATAGATAGGACAATATAGTTGTGTCTTCAAGTGTCATCCAATGGTTGTAGCATAAGCACATTAGTAACCAAGCCTTCAAACTCTTTGCAGCATCAACATATTCTTCCCAAGAGGAATTATCATACCAAAACAACTTCTATAATAAACAATACGTGTCAAGCAATCATTCATGTGATCTGATATCACCAAGATCTTCAAGATTTATCATGATCATGATGTAACATGTGTAAGAATTAAAAGAGGTCTCAACCAGCAACAAACTCTACATGATCTATCCTTATCTCTGAATCACAAGACTTCCATCTTATCCATGTGTGAAAACAAAAGATACTCTTCAGCAAAAAAGCAGTGAGGGCTCATCAATAATCTCATCATAAGAAATCATGTATCATTTCATCATCATTTAGAACTGAGTAATAAGCAGATACAGTGCCAATAATACAATCATTAATAGTCAGACTGATGCTCCCCCTAAACCTATGCTCCTGATCTTCAGCGGTCATACAAATTTTCTTATCATTAGTGCATACGCGACTGTATCCACTGTAACTCACGTGTATACGCGGCTTTAGTTCACCGAAACCACGTATGGAAAGTGAAACATTGAAAACTTCAAATTCCTTGATCTCCCCCTGAATTTGTACCACCTGTACCTGTCTTCTTCACATCAGATGCTTTGTCAGAAATAAACATAACCAGAATAATGTGAATCATCATACATTGCTCCCCCTGTGATGATACATTACTAATCCCTATAATGTATCTCACATCTCTCCTGCAGTCATTCAAAGAAGTAAGCTTTAGAAGCGGATGACTGCTGTAGGGTCAGTTTTCCCTACGTTTCTGACCGGTCCTCCATCTTTTTCCAAATTTGCTTGAACTTTCTATTTGTGTGCTAAAAGTTATGCAATTTCTCATATCTGTTCATCCTGCATTCTTTTTCCACATGTCCATACTTGTTACAAGCATAACATCTCATGTGAACAGAGAAGTAAGCATAAGGATCATAGTGTGTTTCTCTGTTCTTCCTTCTATTTCAATCAGCTGCTTTATGACCATACTTGTTGCATGAAAAACAACATCCCTTGAAGCAACCAGAGTACCTTTCTTAATAGAATCTGTTTGATTGTGACTGAAATGATCTCCTTCTGCAATTGGCTGCAACATTCCCATAATTATGACATTTAAAGCATTCAACATTATTGAATGATTTCCTTTGAGAATTCATGATTGTTTCTTTCAACACTTCAGATCTTGTATTAACATCCTTTGAATCTTTAGCACTTCTTTGTGAACTAGATTCTCCTTTAACAGTTTCATGAAAACAAAGACCAAGTTTAATAGAAGGAGACCTTTGAATACTAAGAATATTGTCCAGAATCTTAGTACTATCTTGAAACCTCAAGATTTTATCCTTTTCTTCTAATTTAACTTTGAGAATGTTTACCTCAACCTCCAATTTTTGGCATTGCTTCTTCATGCTTTCTTCAACCCTTTTTCCATCTTCTACTTGATCATTCAATTTTTAAAATTTCTTCCTTCAACCAATTTTCTTGTTCTTCACATGTTTGTAGTAGTTCTTCATTCTTCTTATTTTATTTTTCTAGATCTTCTTTGAGAGAGATGATTTCTGCTTCAAGTCCTTCCTTTTCAAATGATAGGGGTTCTTCATTCTTCTTATTTGATTTTTCTGGATCTTCTTTAAGAGAGATGATTTCAGCTTCAAGTATTTCATTCTTCTTATTTGATTTTTCAAGATCTGCATTTAGATAGTTGATTTCTGCTTCTAGTCTTTCCATTCGATTGGTTGCATAAGCCTGCAACCTTTGATATTTGTCTATCTGTCCATTCAGTATTTCTATCTGTTCTTTCATACTAGAGATCATAGATTCGCTCTTATTAATTGATCTTTGTTGATCTTCAATTTTCTTGATAGCTTCCTCTAGATCCAAAACATTACTTTCACTATCTTCACCATTGCATGCACAAGAAAGTGAATCACAAGAACAATCAGTACCTATTTCATCTTTTCCATTTTCTGCTACACATGTTTTCTGAGGTATCTCCTTTTGAGTAGCCTTCTTCTTTTGCTTCTTTGCCATGAGCACTTGTAGATCTTGGTCAGAATCTTCTTCATCCTCATCATTGTATTCATTTGTATAATAACTCTTTCTCTTTTCAAATTGTTTCCCTTTACCATGATTTTCTTCATAAGGACATTTAGCAGCATAATGACCAACTCTTCCACAAGCAAAACACTTGAAGGGAAGCTTACCTTTGAATCTTCCGGTTCCTAGTTGGAGTCTTCTCACAAAATTTGCTTCTTCTTCTTCTGATATATAACTTGATTCTTTGACAACTTCCTTTTCTTTTCCTTTTGCACACGCCTTAAAAGCAGCTTCTCTGATTTGAGAGGGACCTCCTTGTCTCATTTCATAAGCAGTCAGAATACCATGTAGTTGAACAATAGTAAGAGTTTGCAGATCTTGCCTTTCTTCAATAGCTGACACTTTTGACTCAAATTTTGAAGTTAAAGATATTAAGACTTTTTCCACCAGAGTAGTATCAGTTATGGTTTCACCCAAAATTCTCATACGATTAACAATATCATCTAGATGTAAAAAGAAACTGGAAATACTCTCATCACTATGCATCCTTAAATTTTCATATTCAATTCTGAGAGTTTGGAGTTTTGCACTTTTTACCTTTGTATCTCCTTCATAGCTCAGAATGATTTTGTCCCATATTTTTTTTGCTAAATTTAGCTGCATCACTTTAGAAAATTCTGGTTCAGACAGGCTTCCTAATAAGACATTGATGGCTTTGGCATTGATTTCATATTTCTTCCTTTGTACTACATCAGTAGGAATACTTTCCGGATATTGATAACCTCCTTCCATGATTGCCCATACTTTTGCACCAAGACTTTGCAGATATGCTTTTGTTCGTATCTTCCAGAATAACAGATTATTTCCATTGAATAGAGGTGGCCTTATAGACATTACCCCTTCATGACTTTCCATTGCGACAGATCTCCTTCAAGTGATCAAGCTTATGCAGAAGGACCAGCCTCTGATACCAATTGTTGGGAAAAATACTGAGAGGGGGGGGGGGGGTGAATCAGTATTTAGGACTTATTCTAACTTTTTACCTTTTCTTACTTCAAAACCCATACGCTACTTTGCTGAAGCCAACTAGCGTATACACGCGGATATCCTTCATAAAACTCGCGTATATATAGAGATATTATTATGCCATTAATTCTTTACTTTGATCTATGCAACATCCATTCTTCTGATGATTAGATAACAGTAAGCATGTGCAGTAATAAACCATCACACATAAGCATCACACAAGAACACCAGGATTTAAGGTGGAAACCCAAGTCAGGAGAAAACCACCGTTGTCGTCGTCTCAGTCTTCAATATTTATTATATAAAGAAAACATGTTACAACCATGTACTGGCGCAGACTCATACCAGCACGCAGACACCCACCTGTCGAAGGCTACAAACTTCTCTCGTTTACCAGCCTCTCCTGGAAGGGAGCTACAACCCCTTGTACTTGTTTACCAGCCTCTCCTGGAAGGGAGCTACGACCCCCTGCACTCGTTTACCAGCCTCTCCTGGAAGGGAGCTACGTCCCCCTGCTCTCGTTTACCAACCTCACCTGGAAGGGAGCTACAACCCCCTGACTGAAGGCTACAACCCTCAGCACCACCATGGACCACGTTTCATCAATTTTCACACTAGATCCAATAGCTTCAATAGAACACAACTTGCAGGCCACTTTTCATCATATTTTTAGACTGCACCCACTCCACACATTTAAGCTCAATCATACATCAAACTAAAACTGATAACTCCATCAATTCATTCATTGAATCATCAACCAATCAATCAAACAACTTGATCTTACATCATCATGATCAGCAGCATAATCATCATTCAAACAACCCAGATCTGTATGAATACATCACTAACAGATAACAGTAAAACAACAGAACAGATCAGACATTTCATACCACATACTTCAGCAAACCCTAATTTTTATACATGCTTTCCTTTCACTGATCCAGTGTATATACGCGCTTTCATGTATATAAACCCGCGTATATATATACACATATTACATAACTAATTTCACAACCCATACACGCTTTCTCTTTATCCAACCCGCGTATATACGTGCTTCCTCTATTACAAACTTGCGTATAGATCTTCAAATATTTTAGGGTAGCACAATTCTTCTGAATAGATGCATAGCTCAGATTTGACCCTTCACTTCATAAACATGTTCGCTTCATCTCAGATCTAAACATTCCATAAACAAATCTATAAGATACATTTCGGATCTAGATTCCCTTCTTCATAATTTTCTTCATAGGTGCATCACAGATTTAGATCTATCATCAAACTGTTACCCTTTCCATTCAGACATACATCAGAGTGAAGTATTCATTCAAACCCAGACTCATGCACACTCTTGCACTATGAATTTCTTCTCCTAGAGAATATTTTCATTACACTACAAATATTGCACCACACAATTACCAGAATTTTGATTTGATCAATGCTGATATTCGGCACCAATATAATACGCTATGGTAGAACTTCAGATTTATGTCCTGACACAATGAAAGTACCGAAGAGAATATCGCAGCGTAGTATACTTATTTGATTCGCTTTCAAACAAAAAACCCGCGTATGCTTTGTGTCACACACTTTTCATCATTGTTCTGGCCCTTACTGATATTTATTTCTCTGGTACTTCTGAGCTACTTGTAGAACATCAAATTTACAACATTAATAAACTCATCAAGCATCAAGAACAAATTCATTAAGTAGGTTGCCATCATCTTCATCAAGTGGGTTGCCATCAAGGACAACACTCTGCATCATATTGCCAACAGAATGTATGATATAAAGAAGGAAGATCATTTATGCTGTGAGGAGCTAATTTTTAAACCACTTCTTGGCTTCTCCTCCTAAACTTTGAGAAAAAATTCTAATCTTAATGGTCTCTTCTTCTATTTCCATGTAATCAAACACATCATTCATTTTATCTACACACTGTTGGGCAGTAGTAGGTTCATTTGCAGTGAAATAGGGAATTTTGGATTGGTAATCATTTGGTAAAGGAACCATAGGTTGTGGTAACACTAGTGGAGCATACCATGCTGCCATGATGGGAAATAATGGGAGATTTACAAGAGGTGGATTTACAAGAGGGAAAGTGGGCTGAGTTGAACTGCTTTGAACAGTGTGTGTGTGTATAGGAGCAGAAGAAGCACTTGGGCCAACAAATTGATGATGAGAAGATTTGTTATGGAAGGAGCTGAAATGATGAAGAATCTGAAAATCAGGTGGAGTAGAAGGTGAAGCTTCTTTGCTAAAGCTCTGTTGCAAATATGTGGTTTCAAAGTCAGCTTGGTTTAAATCACTTTGGGACTTATTTCTGAATAGATTCTTTGTGTAAGGTAAGTCAAAGTGAGGGTCTTTCAAGACTGTAAGTTTTTCAGGGAAAGATCTTGTTCTTGGGATGGTCCTATTAGTAGTTGGTTTTCTAGGTCTAGAAGTTTGCCACAAAATCCTCTCTAGATTTTCAACTATGGTAGGGGGATTACGATCTAGATGGGATCTAGTGTTAATCCTATGTGAAGCCATATTTCAGCTTCCAAAATTTAGAGAGGTTTGAAGTTTTTAGGACTGTTTTTCAAAAGTTTTCCTCTCACAGTGATTTCTATAATAGGATAACTAGGCTTCTAAAATTCCTCAAGGCTGGTTAGACACAATCCTAAGGAAATCTGGAGATCTAGTGGGGTAATAGGCCTACTAGGGCTAGTGGAGTCACCAGGTGGAAATTTTTCGCTTTTCTGAAGGTAAAATATTTTATGGTCCACCACCAATCGTTTATTTGAATACCAATCCGAAATGTTTAGGGTTTTTTCTGAGTTTTTATGTGGTTCTCTGGTTATGAGAGTGTCCTATACCTGATTCAACACTTAGCTAAGGTGGTGAAACAAACAAAGTCTACTCTATGGCTTACCAGCTGATTTATTCAAGGTTTGATAAGGGTCCGTTAGAAATCCTAAGGGTTACTTAGATTGCCACTGATTCAGACATATCCTATCATGATTACCATTATGCTGGTAGTGCTTGAAGAAGCTATAGTTCACTTGAATGAATACTGAGTGTCTTGTTTAGGGACTTTTACTAAAAAATGTCCCGCCATGATCGCTAGAATGTTGGGATCCTGTGATTTAGGAGATTGGCATACTAAATGACAAGGAAACACATAAACCAATCTTTAGAACTCTAGGATCTAGCCCTCCTAGTCTCAGAGAGGGATCTGTCAATATGTTTGCAAATATATGACTTGTTTGCTTGTAAAAAGTTGATTTTAGGCTAGTTATTAAGCATGCGTTTTTTTGATTGTTTTGTTGGACATGATGATCTAGGCAGTATAGATAGAAAAGGGAAATCTCTAAGTCATTGGGCAATGGAGTTAAGTGGAAATGGTAACAAGTTTGTAAATGAATCAGGGGTATCAAAGGGAAAATCTAACTTGGCTATTGGATCTACACAGTTTTCAGGTGAAATGAAATGAACATTAAGGGTTTAGAATGAAAAGAAGAACTAAGGGAAATTAATATTCCTTAATTATATGTACTTCTCAACAAGTTTGTAAATGAATCAGGGGTATCAAAGGGAAAATCTAACTTGGCTATTGGATCTACAAAGTTTTCAGGTGAAATGAAATGAACATTAAGGGTTTAGAATGAAAAGAAGAACTAAGGGAAATTAATAATCCTTAATTATATGTACTTCTCAACAAAGGGAATTAAAACATCATTTAAACATGAAGAAGTTTTCCATAGACAGGGCTAACCATGAATTCTACAAATCACACTTCAGCAAATGACCATTTCAAGACAAACTTTCAAAATGAAATCTAGGAGTCAAGGAACGCTCTATTTCATCAAATATTTCACTTTCAAGGATAATAAAACATTCAAGATTCAAAAATAACTGCATTCATAGAAGAGGGAGCTCCTAAAAATCTAGGACTACAATTATAAAGTCCTTCAAAACAATCATCTAAGAAAGAACAAAGGGTATGATCAAAACAGACCTCTTTGGTAGACTCTGAACAATGGTACTTCAAAAACAATTTTTAAGAGGCAGCAAGTAAGAAGGGAAAACCATAAATCATTCTTGGGGCCACTGTATTGAACTATTTAGGAAATAAACAAGCATAAAGGGTTTGAAAAGCAGTCAAACCAATTGATAAAACCTTTATTAGATCAAAGCATAAAGACAGTGAAGAGTAAACAGGTCTAAGGTGCTTCTAGGAGACATTTATTAGCCTAAAACGTTTTCTCTACCGTAAGCAAGAAAATAATGAAAAACAGAATGGAAAACAGGAAAAACATTAAATAGTTTAGAATACTTCACCAACAACCAAGCTCAGGGATCCAATGACAGAGTTTTCTCCATCAACAAACAGGTCAAAACATCCACAGGTTCTAGTACATCAATTTATCTTCAATCTCAGAAGAGCTATGTATTACTTCAAAGAGTTATCAAATGCCCCCCTTACAATGAGTTCCAGTGTAGTATTTATACTGAAAATGAGGAGGTGGAACTATCTAGGGTTCAAAATGTTATTAATGACATAGTAAATGCACTCCTATCCTTAAAAACCATGCAAGGCATAAGGTAGGAATGTTTCTCAACTACTTCTCTGTGTATTAAATCTGTCTTTACTTCCTGAGGATAAAATAGCTGAAAATATTGATTTTGAGGCCTTTTTCTGTCTTTACAATAACTGTCTGACAATTTATAAAATATCTTTTTGTGTAATAAATGCTAATTTGTCCTTTGAGGTATAAAGTAAGTAAAAGGTGTTACTTTTGATTTATCAAGTGAATAACTGCTCCTTTGATCTATCCGAGGCTGTCTTTAACCTTATTTTTCCTTGACTTTATCATAAAACTATGTTTTAAGACCTTTTTAGCCTTGATCTGCTAATTAATCCTTTAAATCTTCTGTCTGCCTCTTTATACCTTGATACTCTGTTTTTTTGCCTTTATCTTTTTTCTTCTTAACAACTGTTTTATTCATTAATCCCTCATGCCTTTTAAAACCTTGATTAGGCTTTAATCTTCTGTTTTAAGGCTCTGATTTTGCCTTAAGCCTTTATAATGCATTATAGTGTCTTTTACCTTTATACATTGCTTTAAACCATTTTTTCTATTCCTTTATCTTCTTTCGGACCTTTTTAAACTTCTTTCACCCGTCTTTAATTGTGTTTTTCTTCTTTAATCATTCTTTAAGGCTTTAATATCTATTTCTTTGGCCTTTAACCTCACCTTTATCTTTAAACTTCGTCTTCACTGTTCTTTTTTTGTTTTGTTGTGTGCAGGTGGCTTCTTAATGTGTTGAAGGGTTTGATGGTGTAAACAGTGCTCATAAAACACTGATCAACCATGAAATGAAAACTAACATCCCCTTTCTTCGTTACTTGGCCTTTTTTTGGACCGTGAAGGTCATCACCTTCTGGCCTTGTCGTTTTATGGACTGTAGGAGGGCTTTCGGCCCCAAAACTGATATCAAACCTGCACAAAACTGACAAACACGTTATAAAACCATGAGAGGTTGGAAAGAATGCATTACAGAGGCCAATGGAGTGGTAGAGGAGAAGTGAGGAAGAAATTAATGTGCGGAAGGGCTTTCCATGGTAAAAAACACGAAAAATGGGGCTTAAAATTAATTTGGCGCGAAGGAATGAGGATGTGCGGTAATGGAAAACTACTGGCGGTTTTCGCGCTGCCAAAAAGCAGTAAGCAATATTATCACGAATGAACGCGATTCCATACATTGTGTGACACATGTCCGCAACGAAACCACTGGTTTCACGTTGGAATTGCACGTTAACCCTCGGAGGCAGAAACTGCATGATATCGTTTCTGGACCGTGAGATCTGGGAGCCCTAGATCTACAGTGGATGATGAATGCATCGGGGGAAGGTGCGACGTGGAAGGGGATAGTGGAGGACAGGTGTCAAGAAGGGATTGGAGGGGTGGTTGAGTAGTGGGTGGTAGGCCCTGGAGTGTGACGTCAATTGCATTGTCATGGAGCGGAAAGGTCGTTGGATCGTCGGGTAAAAAGGGAACTGTTAGATCCATAAGATCTACAGTGTAGATTGATCTGTGAGGATGAATGGGTGGGAGGTTGGATGATGAGGGGGTAAGTGCAGAGCCGTTGGATGGTCGGGATGGAAACCTGAGATCCATCGAGGAATAACACAGGTGCGGGAAAAAATAAAAAAGGAAAGGGGCTGAAGAAGAGGGGCTGGGGCACGGTCCCATGGGTAGGTTATATGAACAGAGGGGCAAAGGATTTTAAGCCCTTGAGGGCTTAAGGCTCAATTTTTGTAAAAAGAGCAGAAAAAGGCCTAAAAACGGGGTTTTGTGGGACCTTTTCAAGGTTTCCGACAAACAAAGAGGGGTTTTTTGAAAAGGAAAAGGGATCAACGGTTAGCGCCTGGTCATGGCCTTGGGTCTTGTGAGGAAGAGGGGCCTGGGACTCAAGCCCAAAGGGGCTTAAAACTTAAATTTCATAAAAAGGCGGACAGAGGCTGAAAACAAAGGTTTTTGGCTTTCTTTTGAAGTTTCGACAGGCTTTAAAAGAGGGTTTTTAGGCTTTTTTCACATGAACAAAGGGGCTAAAGATTTTAAGCCCTCAGGGGCTTAAACCCTTAATTATAAGAAGACTACTTTTAGGCCAAAAATGGGGGTTTTTAGGCCAATTTAGAAGTTCCGATAGGTGAAAAGGGGTGTTTTAAACCAAAAAAAAGTGAGTTTAATGGTTTAAAAAGGGTTTTCAAACCATATAAAGGAGTTATGTTGGTTTGGAGGGTTTTTTCAGAGGAAAAGATGAATTGATAAAGGGAGAATGGGCTATTTTTCAGAGGGAAATGGACTGATAAAAACAGGGATAAATATCCTGAAATGAGCTTTCTTCTTTGAAACAACAAGATAACCTTTTTAGGAGACATAGATGAAGATTTTGGTGAACTGAAAGACTCAGAATGATGAAGGCAGTGAGATTTCTGGAACTCATAATGCTTCTTTGAAATATTATTTCTAGAAATCTAGGATTGTCAACTTAGTCATCTTTGGATAGGATCAAAATTATGGATGACTAACACCTCCCAAAGGTGTTTTATGAGCTTGCCATGTCTAAATGAGCAAAGGATGATGTCGAGCTCCAAGGTGGGAGAAAAGGAGGTTTTTAAGGTTGCTGCTATGTCAAAGTAAACATGTCAAAGGCTCTACGATCAGAAGAAAGAAAATGTCATACCTCCAGCAAGCTACAAGAAAAAAAGGTGAGAAGGGTTAAATTGAACCTAAAGGTTGAGACTACATAAGAAATTGAAGATGCTGCTGTATGTGTGAAATCATCCTAAAAATTGAAAAAGGAACATATCATGCCTCCATGACCAAAACAAAGATCAAATTCATCAGTTTATCAACCTGCAAGGCAAAAGTGTACAAATTGTTAGTTAGAAAAGGTAAAGGGATTTAAACCTCAGAAAGTGGGCTTGTCAATATTAAATCAAATGCCATATACCTATGGGAACTTTTTTCACACTTCATAAGAATAATTTGTGCCTTACAAAGAATTAAGAGTCTCAAGGAGAGAAGAAAATTTGAGTTTTCAAGGAAAAATTGGACAATTTTTCCTGGTGCCGTGCCCTTGGCTTGGCAATGCGTGCTTGGTTTCTATTTTGAACTGGCTCTTTATGAGAAAAAGCTAGAATTTCCAGTCACTTTTCCACAATATCTTTTTCCTTTTCACACTTAAACATGGATAACGCTGCCCCTTGGGCAAGACAGAGCGTTACCCTAGGTACTAACGCTCCCTTTACATGTCTCAATTGCGTTATAATGTTGTCTAGTTGTTTTTGGGGTGCGTTACCTTGGCTGAAATGGGTCTTGTCTAGGTCATTTTCTTCCTTCCATGTTACCTTCTCCTTTGAGCTGATGAGGAGGTAATTTGTCCTGTAACATATGCCCCCTAAAGTGTGATGCCAGATATGAATACGATGGCCAAAATACTTTATAACAAGTGTAGTAGAATGAGAGGAATTGGAGGACTGAGGAAAAACTAAAACAACAACATATGTCAGAAAATATAGTATCTGTCTTGAGTCGGGCATTCCCATGCTTAGTAGCTAATCAAAATGATTTCTCTAGAATAGAAATATGAACAGTATGTCCACTGATAAGCATAATGTGAAAGTGTTTGTCATAACAGGATCAAACTGAAAAGCTGTCTCCAAAAAACAATATCGCAATTTGGGGGAGGAAACACAGCTGTAATAGTGTAACACTCGACTTAAGGTCTTCGTTGCTGCTTCACTAAACTACATATTCCCATACATGTGAATGAATGAGTTGTAGTTGAAAATGTAGGAAATCATCTGATTACCAATAAATAACAAAAGTTGTATAACAGACACGAGGGCGACCACCGATAATGATGATGGTCTCCAAGGTGCACAGTACAATCTAGCGAGTGTGAATAAAAGGATTTGATATCAAACACTTGTAGAATCATTCGATAGGGAGCCAATAATGAGAACCCCCAACCAACCACAAGAAGACCTACCACTGATGTCTGCAAGTATCTGGATACTGACGTGTTTCTGGATCAACTTCCTAAATAAGATGTTGAAGTCGATAGGAAGAGATCCGTCAAAGGGTAGGCACCGAGGCATCCTACATCAGCTGACACGAAATAGGAAAATATGATTTTTTACTGATGGAAATAATCAAGAGAAAATGGGAATAACTGACGACAAATAAGTTCTGGCATATGATGATTTTGGTTGATACAAGGAGCAGTAGATAGCGGGATCCTCTTAAAAGATAGAAGGCACTCTAACAGGGTACTAGGAAACTTAGAATTAATGAACACCAAAGAGTGTTAGGATTCACCAATGCAGGAAAATTGGGAGATGAAGGCTAAAATCATATATGGCAGGGTTCGGCTATATGCGAAAGAGTTTTATGGGAAGTGCCATGTCCAAGATTTTGTGCTGCCAAATTGACCTTTAGAAAATGTAACAGAAGAAGTATCCATGATGTCCAAATTTTTTCCCCATCTGATTAAGTTTAACAAGTCCAGATGGGTAAACTTGGTGATTTTTTCATATTTAGAGAGTCTAAAAAACATCGTAAAAGAAAACTCCAAGGGGTACCTTTGCCATGTTTGATAATCGGGTGAAACGAAGGGAGAATAGTAATTTCGAAACAGTTCATTTTCTGTGAGTTAGTCCATTGAATCTGGAACAATGAGAAAGCTATGTTCAATGGTCATCTACCTCAGTTTGTTATGAGTACGAGGAGATGGAGTATACTCAATGTTCTTTGTGAAATTTTAACGAGTCCAACAAGGAAAAACTCGATGCTTTCTGTGAAATTTTAACGAGTCATGTGGAGAAAAACTTGGTTACTTTTTTTGTTTATAGAGCTTTGAAAAATATGAAAAGAATGGTTCATATGTCTCTGTCGTGGTAGTTTAACGAGCCCGACAAAGGAAAATCGAGTTTTTTTCAGTTTTATGAGCTAGAAAAAGTCCCTGAAAAGAAAGCTTGAAACTTTTGACTCAAATGGACAATGTTTCTCATGTCACAATTTTGGTCATAAAGCTATTCAATGTGTAGCATATAAAACTATTATGACAAGAAAAGAAAGAAAGAAAAGGACTGATATTGAAGCAAAGAAGAATACTTATAACAACTTTTCTCCTCTTCAAAATGAAGTTGAATGCACTTATTGCAATAACTTTGGCCATAAAGAATCTGAATGCAGGAGCAAAGTTCAGACAAAAGAACATGTTCCTTCAAGATCCAAAGTATGGAAAAAGAAGGAGTTACAGGTTGAAAATTGTGGCATAGCGTTATTTGCAGAAGATGAAGAGAACCAATGGTACATTGATAGTGGATGCTCAAGACACATGACAGGTGATAAAGACAAACTTCTTGCATATAGTGCTCTAGAAAAGGTGAAGAATGTTACATTTGGAAATGATACTCCTGCGGTAATTAAAGGTAAAGGGTCTGTTTTCCTAAAGGATAAGGTAAAAGCTAATGAAGTCATGTATGTGGATGGATTAAAGCATAACTTGCTAAGTGTAAGTCAAATGTGTGATCAAGGAACTGAAGTTGTCTTCAGTTCAAAAGAATGTGTGGTACGTGATCTTGATACAGGTAAAGCAATTATAAAAGGAAAAAGAACTCCAAACAACCTATATATATTGAAGAACCCCAAAGAACAATGTTATTTGAGTAAATCTTCAGAAAATTTGCTATGGCATAGAAGGTTGGGGCATCTGAGCTTCTCTCAAATCAACAAATCAAGCAGACTTAAAGCTGTTCGTGATCTTCCCAATATTACTCTACCTAAAAATATCATATGCAAATCTTGCCAATTCGGTAAGCAAACCAGGGTACAATCTAATGCCAAGGAAGGATCATCAAGTAAGCCTCTTGAACTCATTCATACTGAAATATGTGGACCTATGAGGAAAAAGTCACTCCGTGGTGAAGAATACTATATCTTATTCATTGATGATTTCTCTAGAATGTGTTGGATTGGGCTGCTTAAGCACAAAGATGAAGCATTTGAGAAATTTCAGATTTTCAAAGCACTAGTGGAGAATGAATTAGAATTAAAAATCAAGTGTCTTAGATCTGATCGAGGAGGAGAATATACATCCAAAGAATTTCTTGAATTCTGTGAACAACACGGCATAAAAAGACAGTTCTCTATAGCTGGCACTCCACAACAGAATGGTGTTGTAGAGAGAATGAACATAACAATTCAACAAATGGCTAGAGCTATGCTTGATGATTCCGGAACACCTGACACGTTTTGGGGAGAAGTAGCACATACAGCAGCAAACATTCTTAACAAAGCACATGTTCGTGTAAATAGTGATAAAACTCCATATGAACTTTGGTATGGTAATCCTCCCACTATAAAGCATTTTAGAATTTTCGGGAGCAAATGCTTTATCAAAAATAATGATGAAAAACTTGGCAAGTTTGAACCCAGAGCTGATGAGGGAATATTTCTTGGTTACTCCTCTAGGAGTAAGGCATATAAATGTTACAATAAAAGACTTCAAAAGATTGTTGAATGTATTGATGTTGTTATTGATGAGTCTACTGCAGCCCCAAAAGAAGAAAAGCAAACAACAGATGAAGATGATGAGGACACATATCCTTCTACATCAAACAGTAATGATACAAACATTACACCCAGTGAAGAACCTGAAGAAGAGCTGTTTGAAAAGGCTCCATCTAGATATGTTCAAAAGAATCATCCAGAATCTCAAATTTTGGGAGAAAAGGAATCAGGTGTACAAACAAGAAGGACTCTTGTGGGATATTCTAGCAATCTGGCATTTCTATCCTTGATTGAACCTCACAGTGTCAGTCAAGCTAGAAAAGAGGAATGTTGGATTCAAGCCATGAACGAAGAGCTTGATCAAATTGAAAATAATCACACTTGGGAGTTAGTACCAAGGCCTCATGACAAAAATGTCATTGGAACTAAATGGATATTCAAAAACGAACTAAATGAGAATGGGGATGTTATAAGAAATAAAGCTAGACTTGTGTGCAAAGGGTATGCTCAACAAGAAGGTATAGAATTTGAAGAAACCTTTGCTCCTGTAGCCAGACTTGAAGCCATAAGAATGTTTCTTGCGTTTTCAAGCTTCCAACAAATCAAAGTTTATCAAATGGATGTTAAATCTGCTTTTCTCAATGGTGATCTAGAAGAAGAAGTTTATATAGAACAACCAGAAGGATTCATTTTGGGAAATGATGAAAAAATTGTTTGTAGGCTTAAAAAGGCTCTATATGGTCTCAAACAAGCTCCAAGGGCATGGTACTATCGTCTTGACAAATATCTTCATCAACAAGGATTTTCAAAGGGGTCTGCTGATAGCAACTTGTACATAAAAACTGAAAATGACAAACTGTTGATTGTGGTTGTATATGTCGATGATATCATTTTTGGAAGTAATAAAGAGTCTATGAGTCAGAAATTTGCTTCTGATATGCAGCAAGAATTTGAAATGTCTTTACTTGGGGAACTAACATTTTTTCTTGGCCTGCAAGTGCAACAAGCAACGGATGGTATATTCTTATCACAAGCAAAGTATCTCAAGCAAATCCTGAAGAAGTATGGCATGGAAGATTGCAAACCTGTAAGTACACCAATGATAACCGGATGCAATCTCAGTTCTAATGATGATTCCCCCACCGTAAATCGACCAGAATACAAATCTATGATATGAATTCTACTTTATCTCACTGAGACAAGACCAGACATCATGCATGCAGTTGGGATTGTTGGACGATTTCAAGCCAATCCAAAAGAGTCTCATCTTCAGGCTGTGAAAAGAATATTCAAATATATACAAGGAACTCAAGACTTTGGACTATGGTATCCAAAGAATGCTGATATTACTCTTCATGCATACACTGATGCAGAATGGGCTGGAAGTGTTGATGATCGAAAAAGCACTAGTGGTGGTGCATTCTTTATGGGGCCCCGGTTAGTATCTTGGTTCAGCAAGAAGCAAAGCTCCATTGCCTTATCGACAGCAGAAGCGGAATATGTGGCTGCAGCATTATGTTGTGTTGAATCTCTAATTAAACTGAAAGGGGGGGGGGTGAATCAGTTTAATACATTCCTGATCTTTTAAAATTTTCAATAAAATTATTTACACCTTCATTTCAAACTCTATTTGATGTGAGAGTAATCTTAGAATGTAATCTGAAAGTATTAGTTTAATAGAGCAATAGACTTAATTTGAGAGCAGCAGGTATTAAGAAAATGATACATATCAGATCAATACATAAATATCATGCACAGAGACACCAGATATAAGTGGAAACCCATAAAGGGAGAATACCACATCTTATTATTGTTGTGATGCAAAGGCAAGCTCCAACTCCCTCTCACCACTAATTTTCTGCAGGCACCAACCTACAGGAGGCTCCTACCTCAATTCTGCAAGCTACAACTTGCAAGGAAGCACCAACTCCCTTCATTTTTCTGCAGGCACCAACCTACAGGAGGCTCCAACCTCAGTCAGCTACAACTGATGACTATCAAGCTGCAACTTGATAGGGAAGCTCCAACTTCCTCAATTTATCAAACTGAAAGTTTGCTGATTTACCTCAGATATCAGCCCTGTTCTGTAGCTTCTCCAACTGTTCTGCCTTTTTTTTAATCTTCTCTGTCTTACTCTTCTATATTCTGCCTTCTCTCGATTTACTCTCTCCTCTTTTTGAATATCAAGATGATATTATTTATAGATTTTATCACATGACTGTTTGTATTCTGCTTGGAATTCGAAATGGAAAGTCATGTCTCTTTGCCTTCTGCCTTCTTACTCCTTTTATTAGCTTACTCAGAAATTATAACTGTAGGTGTCAATTTTAACATTATAGTGGGAGTTTGTTTTCTCTTGGAGCCTTGCCAATGCATCACAAACAATAAAAACAATTAAAACATTTACATTCGAATTACAATGTGAACTCCAGCTCACTCATTTTGTCTCTTGGCTTGCTGCGCATTTGTCTTTTCTCTAACTGTCTCTTTGTCCCTTTCTCTTCTCTGTATGCCTTTCTGTTTATGGCTGCTGCGTAACTCCTGAATTTATGAACTGCATTTTTATTTTATTTTTATACCGGCGCTTTATATATAAATGAATCTGCTGACTGTAATTCAATCCTTTACACGCAGCAAGTGTCTTGTTGATGTGGCGAGTTCCGCAGGCCGGAACATACATATATTACAATTGTATTACATTAATAATCGCCCTCCCGTTAAGCTGAGGCCCGTGGGTCTACAGACCACGCGGCATGTTTTAATACAACCACAACCATGTTTTATATATCTAACAACAATTATTTTATATAAACAATCGCCCTCCACTTTACCTCCGATGCGATTGACCATGGAACTGAAACATTTGTTAGTCATAATTTATAAGCCCATCGGGTGCGGGCTTCCATCGCAATCGCAAGTCTTTAACATATGTTCCGATTGACCAGTGCCGATGCGATTTGACCGTAACTCAAATATGTATTAACCACCGTTTATACACCCATCGGGTCCGGAACTTCAAACAAATGCAATCGGGGCGCATAATAGAAAAGTTCCGATTGTGATCAGAACACGGATGCGATTTGCATCTATTAACTCCTGCTTATAACAAGATCAGGTCCACCATTTCAATCGCAGCGTTTTACAAAAGACATGCGATTGGGAACTCGGATGCGATTAGCAATTAACTGTGGTATATAACTCGATCGGGTCCGGCATTTCAATCGCAGCGTTTTACAAAAGACATGCGATTGGGAACTCGGATGCGATTAGCAATTAACTGTGGTATATAACTCGATCGGGTCCGGCATTTCAATCGCAATCGCAACTTTCTGTTGCGATGTTCCGCTGCCCTTGCGATCTCCGATTGCGATTGGGGAGAGGTCCCACCATCTAAAACTTCGTTTTGTGCACTCCATAATATAACAAACATATATGTATACTTTGCCAAAGGGTTAAGCGATTCCTGGAATATGGTTTATATGTTATTTGTAACGCCCATCGGGTAATGATTCTCGGAATTATACATACGACTATATCTGCCGGCTTGGGCGATTCTCGGAATTTTATATCTGTCCTCCGGGTTGGGCGATTCTCGGAATTATACATACAACTGTATCTGTCAGCTTGGGCGATTCTCGGAATTTTATATCTGTCCTCCGGGTTGGGCGATTCTCGGAATTTTATATCTGTCCTCCGAGTTGGGCGATTCTCGGAATTTTATATCTGTCCTCCGGGTTGGGCGATTCTTGGAATTATAACAGCTCTCTGCCTCTGTCTCTGCCTCTGCTCCGCCGGTTGGAGAGTGCGATTCCCGAAATTTTGTAACTGCTCTCTGCCTCTGTCTCTACTTATGTCACTCTGCCTCTGTCTCTATCTTCCGATAACGGTTCTTCACTGTGCTTCTATGACTGTTACATTTTGACTTTCTTCTTGCTGCCTCTATTGCTTTCGCTGTGCCTCTTTTGCCTTCCTTTGCTACAGCGCTGCCTCTTTTGCCTGAGTGCTGCCTCCTTTGCCATCAATGACAATATTTCCAACAGTCTCCCCCTTTGGCATTGATGGCAATCCACTTTCTCTGTTTGCTTTCTCTTTCTCTTGTTGCTTGCTCTTCCTATTTGCTATTTGTTCTTCCTCCCCCTTTGACATCAATGGCAAAGGATGACTCCTCATCCCTCCGTATGGGTTCTTTCATTGTATTTCCTTTCTCTGAGTTACGTTTAGGTCCTCTTCTGCCGAAATTGGACTATGCTGTGTTTCATTTGTAGTGCCTGTAATATGTGCTAGATTGCAGACAGAGATGATGCATTTTACGATTGAAAGGTTCTTGTTGCTTCTGAATGCTGATAATATTGATAATGCTGATCATGTGGACTTGTTTTATGCTTATCTTGCTGGCTGTTCTCCCCCTGGAATGATATCTTCGTTTTGTTCTCCCCCTGAGACTGTACTTTCTCTTCATATTAGAGAATAGTATCTACATATACTACCCCTAGTTTGTCTCTCAAGTATTCGAATGGTTCTCTGGCAAGTGGTTTGGTAAATATATCTGCTATCTGTTCTTTCGTTGATACACAGTCCAGTTTAACTATCTTCTGAGCCACTTGTTCTCGGAGAAAATGATACTTGATTGGTATATGTTTAGTTTTTGAATGAAGCACATGATTTTTAGATATACTTATAGCACTTGTATTATCACATTTGATTGAGATAGGTTCATTAATGCTTACCTTCATGTCTTGAAGTGTCTGCTTCATCCACATGACTTGTGTGAAACATGCTGCTGCTGCTATATATTCTGCTTCAGCTGTAGACAGAGAGATGGATGTTTGTTTCTTGCTTAGCCATGCCACCAGACTTTCTCCTAGATAGAATGCACCTCCTGTACTCTTCTATCATCCACACAAATACCTGGCCCAATCAGACCGTATGCCGGCTAAGGTGGTGCTGCCTTAGGATACCAAAGCCCACATTGTGCGCTTCCTTGTAGATATCCTCCTGGGAAGTCTTTTTTACCGGCTAAAAGCCCCTGGTTTTGTTTAGGTGCTGCTTGATATCTTGCCACTAGTCCTACCGCTAGCATGATGTCTGGTCTTGAAGCTGTCAAGTACAACAGGCTTCCTATCATGGATCTGTAGAGTTTTTGATCTACATCTGTAGACCTATCATCAGCACACAGCTTGCATCCCGTGATCATGGGGGTTGTCATTGGTTTGCAGTCCTCCATTTTGAATTTTTTCAGCATTTCTTTTAAGTATTTTTCTTGAGAAATGAATGTGCCAGTGTTCTTTTGCTGAATTTGCAGTCCCAAGTAGAAACTGAGTTCTCCAATCATAGACATTTCAAACTCTGTTTTCATCTCATCAGCAAACCCTTTTGCTAGTTCATCTTTGTTGCTTCCAAACATAATGTCATCGACATATACAACAACAATTAGGAATTCATTTTCATGTGCTTTGATGTATAGATTTTTGTCTACTCCACCTCTCTTAAAACCCTGTTTTTGCAAATATTTGTCCACTCTTGAGTACCAAGCACGAGGAGCCTGTTTCAGTCCATATAGGGCCTTCTTCAGTCTGCACACATAGTTTTCTTTTTCTGTCAATGAGAAGCCTTCTGGTTGTTCCATGTACACTTCTTCTTCTAGATCTCCATTAAGAAAAGAAGACTTTACATCCATTTGATATACCTTGAAGTCTTGATAGCATGCAAATGCCAGGAACATTCTGATAGCTTCCATTCTAGCTACAGGG
Organism: Pinus albicaulis; assembly: GCA_034641835.2. NCBI lineage: Eukaryota > Viridiplantae > Streptophyta > Pinopsida > Pinales > Pinaceae > Pinus > Pinus albicaulis. The sequence continues at coordinate 1,319,971,687 of CM076578.1, read as the reverse complement.
GCAAATGTTTCATCATAATCAAGTCCTTCTATTTGTGAGTATCCTTTGCAGACCAACCTTGCTTTATTCCCGATTACTTGTCCTTTCTCATTCATTTTGTTTTTGAATACCCATTTTGAACCAATGATATTTTTCTCAATAGGTCTAGGAACTAGTTCCCAGGTATTGTTCTTCTCAATTTGTTCCAATTCTTCATTCATTGCTTTTATCCAATACTTGTCCTTGCTGGCTTCTTCAAATTTCTTTGGCTCTATTTGTGATAACATGGCTATGTATACTTCTTCTGTTTGTTCTGTTAGCTGCCTTCTTGTCTGGACTCCTGCTTTCTTGTCTCCTATGATCTGATCTTCAGGATGATTCTTATGAGTGTATCTTGAGGGGGTTTTCGAGCTCAGCTCTGCATTATCTGTTGTCTTGCTTGTTTCATCATCATCCTTATCTTCCTCTTCATGGTTTTCTGATGGACTGCAGTAGTCTGTATTTCTTGTATTGTTTGGAAGTTCTTCATCAAATCTCACATCAATACTTTCAACTATCTTCCGAAGGATCTTTTTGTAGCACCTGTACCCTTTGCTTTTGGAAGCATATCCTAGAAAAATCCCTTCATCTGCTCTTGCATCAAATTTCCCAAGGTTTTCATCATTATTCTTTATGTAACACTTGCTACCAAAGACTCTAAAATGTTTTATTGAAGCTGGCTTTCCATGCCATAGTTCATATGGAGTTTTGTCACTGCTTGGCCTTAAGTGAGCTTTATTAAGGATATGTACTACTGTGTGTACTGCTTCTGCCCAGAAGGTTTGAGAAATATTATTCTCTTGCATCATAGCTCTTGCTATTTGTTGTACAGACTTGTTTTGTCTCTCTGCTACTCCATTCTGCTGAGGTGTCCCTGCAATAGTAAATTGTTGCTTTATTCCATGTTCATTACATAGGTCTGCAAAGTCATAATCTGTGAATTCTCCTCCTCTGTCTGATCCGATACATTTCAGCTTGCATCCAGTTTGATTTTCTGCTAATGCTCTGAATATCTTAAATTTTTCCAATGCTTCTGATTTATTTTTGAGAAAGGCAACCCATGTCATTTTGGAGAAGTCATCTATTATCAGCATGAAATAGGATTCTCCACTTGGTGTTCTAGTTCTAGCATGTCCACACAGGTCCATGTGCACAAGCTGGAGTGGTCTTCTTGTTGACAACTCCTCTTTAGATTTAAAGGATGTGCGAGTCTGTTTCCCTAATTGACAAGATTTGCATATAGTACTTGAAGGCCTTTTTATTTCTGGCATGTCTTTGACAACTTTCTTCTTGCTCAATTTGATGATATGGTCAAAGCTGAGATGTCCCAATCTCCTATGCCACAACCATGACTCCTCAAGTTTGCTAAGATGGCAGGCGTCATCTTCCTCTTTCACTATGTATACATTGTTCTCTGTTCGAACACCTTTGAGTAGAGTCTTTCCTGTCGTGCTTGACCTGACTACACAATCTTGTCCTCTAAAAAGAACTTCACAGCCTTTGTCACACATCTGACTGACACTCAGTAAATTTGCTTTCAGTCCATCCACAAATAGTACCTCTTGGGCTTTTCCTCTACCATTGTCTATGCTGACTGAGCCTTTTCCCTTGATCTTTCCTGATTTATCATTACCAAAAATAACATTGCTAGATTTCTTTTCATCAAGATTTATAAACTTGCTTCTGTCTCCAGTCATGTGTTTGGAGCAGCCACTGTCCAAGTACCACTGGCTTTTCAGATCTTGAGCAGTTAGAGCCAGGTCACAGTTATTCACCTTCTTTATCCACTAGAGGCCCCCTTTTGAACATTTGATTATAGTTTTTGCAGAATTGTGAGCATGAAAAAAATTTCTTTGACTCATAAACCTCCTTGAGGAATTGAACATCAGTCTTTGTCTATACTTTCTACATTCAATAATTTTATGGCCTAATTCCTTACAATAAAAAAAATAACCATAGAAATTATTTTCATACCTGATGTAAGGTTGTTTTCTCCATTTTTTTGTTTGAGATAGCCTCTTCACTGTTTGCATCTTTTGTAGGTCTGAATTACTCTTCCTTGCATAACAATATGCAGCAATGTGTCCTAGCTTGTGGCAGACATAGCAGGTGGCATTCTTCATAGGAGGGAAGAATTTCCTCTGATGACTTCCAAATTTCATATACTTAGGGGCATATGATTATTTTTCTGCCATCTTAGTATTCATTATATTCTTTGTTACTAGAGGTTTCTTCTGCTCTTTGTCTCTCTTATTGTAGATATCTTCTTTTGTAGGAATTATTTGAGCTACTTCCTCATCCTTCTTTGCTTTTACAAAAGTAATCTCTCTGTCAACCTTTTCTTTTCCTTTACTTGATTCTCCTTCGTAGCCTATTCCAGTCTTTATCATAGGGGATATTTGAGCAACCAAAATTTCATTCAACTTAATAGAGCTTGTTGTTTGAGAAGGGTATATAGAAACTTTCTGTTGGGCATTTTCTAATTTCTTTCTCAGACACAGAATTTCTTCTTCCAGCTTCTCTTGTTCTCGAGATTTATCTTTGATTTGCTGAAGTAACATATCTTCTATCTTCTTGGCTTCTTCAAGCTTTACCTTCAGCTGCATGAGGACTTCTGAATTTAGTTCTTCTTTCACACATTTTAGGAGAATCTCTTTTTGTTTTCTGCATTTTAGTTTGAGTCTGTCAATCTCTTCCAGAGCACTTCTTAGCTCCCCCTCAAGGTCTACTTCCCCTTCTTCTTCTTCATCTTCTAGTAGGAGTCCCTCAAGATCTTCTATGGCCATCAATAAAAATTCCGAGGTTCCTTCTTCACTTGAGGGTTCATCTGAGTCTTCAAATGCACTGCTGTCTTGCTGAGCATAGAAGGATTTTCTGCTGGATTTCTTTCCTTTCTGCCAGAACTTTGATGTGTCTTTCTCTGATTCTTGAGCTTGATTTCTTACTTTCTTGTGAGGACATTTAGCAGCATAATGTCCAACTCTTCCACAATTAAAGAATTTGAAGGGAAGTTTACCTTTGTATCTACCTGAGCCTCTATCCAATTTCTTGACAAATTTAGCTTCTTCTTCATCAGAGCAAGAACATATTTCTTCCTTTTCTTCTTTCTTCTTTTCTGTTTTGAATGCTGCTTCCCTTGTACTTGGCTTCTTCTGTGGGAGCCTCATTTCATAGGCTGTTAGATTTCCAAGTATCCGGTTCATGGTCAAAGTCTCCCAATCCGCTGTCTCTTCTATTGCAGATACCTTGGGATTAAATCTCGGTGGGAGTGATCTTAGAATCTTTTGCACAACTATACTTTCTGGTATGGTTTCTCCAAGAGCTTTCATATTGTTAACAATTTCTGCAACTTTTAAGAAGAAGATGCCAACATCTTCATCATCATTCATTTTTAAGTTTTCAAACTGGGCTCTATATACTTGAAGTTTGGCATTTTTTACTTTCTGGTCTCCCTCATGTATGTCTTCAAGAGTATCCCATATTTTCTTGGCAGTGTCTTTGTGCATTACTTTAATAAACTCTGCTTCACATAATCCATTCAGGATGGCATTCATGGCTTTTGCATTAGCTACAAAGCTTTCTTTAGCTTCTTTCTCTGTATCAGTTGACTTCGGGGCATATCCTAATTTCACAACAGCCCAGACTTCTACTCCTAGTGACATTATGTATGTCTTCATTCTGATTTTCCAGAAAGCATAATTTTCACCAGTGAAGAAAGGGGCTTTATTGATTGAGCATCCTTCTTTACTAGCCATCTTGGGAACCTAGGATCTCCTTTCAGTTGTTAGACTTGTACAAAGGAACCCGCTCTGATACCAATTGTTGAATCTCTAATTAAACTGAGAGGGGGGGGGGTGAATCAGTTTAATACATTCCTGATCTTTTAAACTTTTCAATAAACTTATTTACACCTTCATTTCAAACTCTATTTGATGTGAGAGTAATCTTAGAATGTAATATGAAAGTATTAGTTTAATAGAGAAGTAGACTTAATTTGAGAGCAGCAGGTATTAAGAAAATGATACATATCAGATCAATACATAAATATCATGCACAGAGACACCAGATATAAGTGGAAACCCATAAAGGGAGAAAACCACATCTTATTATTGTTGTGATGCAAAGGCAAGCTCCAACTCCCTCTCACCACTGTTTTTCTGCAGGCACCAACCTATAGGAGGCTCCTACCTCAATTCTGCAAGTTACAACTTGCAAGGAAGCACCAACTCCCTTCAGTTTTCTGCAGGCACCAACCTACAGGAGGCTCCAACCTCAGTGAGCTACAACTGACGACTATCAAGCTGCAACTTGATAGGGAAGCTCCAACTTCCTCAATTTATCAAACTGAAAGTTTGCTGATTTACCTCAGATATCAGCCCTGTTCTGTAGCTTCTCCTTCTGTTCTGTTTTTTTTTTTAATCTTCTCTGTCTTACTCTTCTATATTCTGCCTTCTCTCGATTTACTCTCTCCTCTTTTTGAATATCAAGATGATATTATTTATAGATTTTCTCACATGACTGTTTGTATTCTGCTTGGAATTCGAAATGGAAAGTCATGTCTCTTTGCCTTCTGCCTTCTTACTCCTTTTATAAGCTTACTCAGAAATTATAACTGTAGGTGTCAATTTTAACATTACAGTGGGAGTTTGTTTTCTCTCGGAGACTTGCCAATGCATCACAAACAATAAAAACAATTAAAACATTTACATTCGAATTACAATGTGAACTCCAACTCACTCATTTTGTCTCTTGGCTTGCTGCGCATTTGTCTTTTCTCTAACTGTCTCTTTGTCCCTTTCTCTTCTCTATATGCCTTTCTGTTTATGGCTGCTGCGTAACTCCGGAATTTATGAACTGCATTTTTATTTTATTTTTATACCAGTGCTTTATATATAAATGAATCTGTTGACTGTAATTCAATCCTTTACACGCAGCAAGTGTCTTGTTGATGTGGCGAGTTCCGCAGGCCGGAACATACATATATTACAATTTTATTACATTAATAATCGCCCTCCCGTTAAGCTGAGGCCCGTGGGTCTACAGACCACGCGGCATGTTTTAATACAACCGCAACCATGTTTTATATATCTAACAACAATTATTTTATATAAACAATCGCCCTCCACTTTACCTCCGATGCGATTGACCATGGAACTGAAACATTTTTTAGTCATAATTTATAAGCCCATCGGGTCCGGGCTTCCATCGCAATCGCAAGTCTTTAACATATGTTCCGATTGACCAGTGCCGATGTGATTTTACCGTAACTCAAATATGTATTAACCACTGTTTATACACCCATCGGGTCTGGAACTTCAAACAAATGCAATCGGGAGCATAATAGAAAAGTTCCGATTGCAATCAGAACACGGATGCGATTTGCATCTATTAACTCCTACTTATAACAGGATCGGGTCCGCCATTTCAATCGCAGCGTTTTACAAAAGACATGCGATTGGGAACTCGGATGTGATTAGCAATTAACTGTGGTATATAACTCGATCGGGTCCGGCATTTCAATCGCAACGTTTTACAAAAGACATGCGATTGGGAACTAGGATGCGATTAGCAATTAACCGTGGTACATAACTCGATCGGGTCCGGCATTTCAATCGCAATCGCAACTTTTTGTTGCGATGTTCCGCTGCCCTTGCGATCTCCGATTGCGATTGGGGAGAGGTCCCACCATCTAAAACTTCGTTTTGTGTGCTCCATAATATAACAAACATATATGTATACTTTTCCAAAGGGTTAAGCGATTCTCGGATTCTCAGAATTTTATATCTGTCCTCCGGGTTGGGCGATTCTTGGAATTATACATACGACTGTATCTGCCGGCTTGGGCGATTCTCAGAATTTTATATCTGTCCTCCGGGTTGGGCGATTCTCGGAATTATACATACGACTGTATCTGCCGGCTTGGGCGATTCTCGGAATTTAATATCTGTCCTCCGGGTTGGGTGATTCTCGGAATTATAACAGCTCTCTGCCTCTGCTCCGCCGGTTGGAGAGTGCGATTCCCGAAATTTTGTAACTGCTCTCTGCCTCTGTCTCTATCTTCCGATAATGGTTCTTCACTGTGCTTCTATGACTTTTACATTTTGAGTTTCTTCTTGTTGCCTCTATTGCTTTCGCTGTGCCTCTTTTTCCTTCCTTTGCTACAACACTGCCTCTTTTGCCTGAGTGCTGCCTCCTTTGCCATCAATGACAATATTTCCAACATGTTGTACTCAATTTCTTTGGATGATGCAAACCCTACAAGATTTTCAAATCAAATGTTCACCTCCTATCTCCATTATGCGTGATAATACAAGTGCCATCAGTATGTCAAAGAATCCTGTTATGCATTCCAAGACCAAGCACATTCCCATCAGATATCACTTCTTACAAGAAAAAGTGCTTGAGCAAAAGGTGAAATTAGATTATGTTTCCTCTAAAGAATAAGTTGCTGATATATTTACCAAACCTCTACCCAGGGAAGCATTCAAATATCTCAGACAGAAACTGGGAGTAGTCTCTGCCATGCAGAGGATCAGGTCTACTTAATTACATAAGACTAAATTGGTTTCGAGATGCAGTTGGGCATCTCTGAATGCACAGGCTAAGGGGGAGCATTGTTCATCTGAAAAAGGATGCTCTATTGGCCTTGCTATGCTATAAAGATGCAGCATGATCTCAGGGGGAGCATGGAAATATCAAATCTTTGCCATTGATGCCAAAGGGGGAGGAAAAGCAACAAAGGGCTTCTATAAGACAATCAACGGAAGAATATTGCCATCGATGCCAAAGGGGGAGATTGTTGGAAATATTGTCATTGATGGCAAAGGATATGGCAAAGAATGTGGTAAAGGAATTGGCAAAGCCTTGGGTAGAAGGAGAAACAAGTACAACGCAGCAGAATCAGAGTTTTGAGTGCACAACACTCTGTATTGAAGAAGCTTGGAGAAATCCGTATGAAGAAGAATTAGATCTTGATGGGTCGCAGCCACAAATGACAGAAGAGAATTAACAGGTGATGGTCGTAGCCGTTGTGCAGGAGGAATGAAGATTTACCGTAGATCTGAACTATGGAGGAGAAGATTTATTAAAGACAGTCATTTCGGGCCTTTAAAACCCTCAACAACCAGAATGGGAAATTTGTTTAATCAGGCGGAAGTCCTTTTATTTCTGAATTGGCGGACAAGTGATCCCCACCTTTTATATGCCAATCGAAATAGCAAAGTTATTTTGGTGCAGTGTCTTGTGGATGTGTAGAGTTCCGCAATGGAACGGTTGTATATAAAACATACAACCAAACCTTATATAAATCGCCCCCTCCATAGCAGCGAAGGCCCGTGGGTCCACTTGACCACATGGCGATGTTTTAATGGAATCACAAGTCTTGAATCGCAAGGTTCAATCGGCGGAGTTTTGTTAAGTGCTCCGATCAAAGGCCGAACCCAATCGAGTTATATGCCACAGTTCATTGCTAATCGCATCCTAATTCCCAATCGCAATTGGAAGATATTAAGTGTTGGGCCCGATTGCATCTTGAAATTGGTGGACCCGATGGCGTTATACGATGGAGTTAATAAGTTCAATCGTGTCCGGGATCTTAATCGCAATCAGAACTTTCCGGTTGATCCCACGCCTTTTGTAATATGCTGCGATTGAAGTGGCGGACCCGATCCTGTTATATGCCATAGTTAATATGTGCAAATCGCATCCGTGTCCTGATCGCAATCACAAGTTTTGTTTGACACCGCCGATCCGCCGACCACGATGTGGGCCCGAGGTCAACGAATGAAATTTGATTCAAAGCTTTATTGAAATATTACTTGGAAAATAAAATAATACCTTTGGGACATTTCATGTATAGAAGAACGAAGATTGGATTGGCTCGAATTTTAATATGAATACCATTAGTAATTGAATGGTTTTGACCCATGGTTTCAATAAGGGCGTAAAATATATAAAGTGATGATAATTATGAAGAAGTGAGCGTGCGCGGGTTTGATGAAAAACAAGTCTCCTTGGGAGATATCTGTATGAATAAACCCCTGATATATCTGATGGTGCACCTGTAAATATGATGATCAGATCGACTAACGCAATTATGAAGAACATGTGCATGCATAAGGGTGATGAATGAATGAGGCTCTTGAAGGAATGTCTGGATGGGAAAAATCTGTTCTTAACTGAAAAATCTGAATGAACCTCTGGTCTTGAACAACGGATGAAGAAACGATGAAGAGCGAGCGCATGACTGCGGAAGAAAACATATGAATCCGGTGAGTCTGAGGGTTGGAGCCTTCATTTTGGAAGTAATTGTTTTCTGCCAGTATAAACTGGTGTTATGTTCAGGGGGTTGAAGCTCCCTTCCAGGAAAGGCTGGTAAACGAGAGAAGGTTGTAGCCTTCTGCAAGTGGGTGCTTGCGTGCTGGTATGAGTCTGAACCAGCATATATTGTAAAAGGTTTTCTCTATAATAAAATATTGAATACTGAGATTACAACAACGGTGGTTTTCTCCCGAATCGGGTTTCCACCTTAAATCCTGGTGTCCATATGTGTTGTTCATGGTTAATGGTTTGTCCTGTTATTTCTGTTCATGCTTAATGCTTATCTGATGCAATTCTCTAAGTAAAGACATAGTAAGATATCTGGACATACATGTTGAATGCAGTACTGAAACATATGTTTCTGAGAAAGGAAAGAAATATTGTTCAACATTAAAACACTGATTCACCCCCCCCCCCCTCTCAGTATTTTTTTTCCAACAATGGTCAGATCTGTATATAAAAATTTAAAACCCATCAAAGCATCAGTAATGTATAAAAACCAATAGTTGCGACGAAATGTAGCATGAAATTACCTCTTTGTATCAGACTATCTAAGTGAGTTTGACCTTCAGAATGGCTATAAGAAGGTCACAGACTTTCATTTTCACTCTATGGAGTGTTGTGATAGATCTCTGGAGAAAAAAAGTGGTGAAAATTTAGTTGTCGATTGTGGATGATCCAGGTGATGGTTTTTCATTCCGCGAGATCCAGGTAAAAGATTTAATCTTTATCTATCATTTCATTATGTTTTTAATTCTTTTTGTTGGTTAAAATTGTCAATTTTAGTAGGCGTGGCTAATGCGGGTGCCTAGTGTTGTGCCCGTGTTAAACGCCCTTCCCAGGAAGAAACGGAGCGTTAGCACACACTGTTGGGCACTATAGGCCACGTTAGCTAGCAAAGATGTTTTAAGAACTATTTTTTTATCATTCTAAAGTGTTCCAGACAAAAACTAATCTAGTTAAATGGTGTCTTGTGCAGGTATAAAGATATTTACCATGAGAATTTGGCGTGAAAGGGAGCATGAGCGGGAAGAACGTGAAATGGTTACCGATGTAGCTATGTTGCTAGTTCTCCATAGAAGTGGATTGCTAAAGTATGCTCATTAAGAGCTGATGAGGGGACAGGAGGACCTTCTGAGGTGGATAATCCAGCAGTGGGATGACCGCCAACATGTCTTTCATATCGGGGGTAATTAACTCTTGATTGAGAAAGACGACATCTATTTTTTGACTGGCCTGTCATGCCAAGGACCGAGGCCTAATTTGAAAGGATCCAGGTCTGATCCCCGCACCACTGCCAATTTGATCCATACTCAATGGATAAACAATACCGTGGCAGTGAGTAACCGGGTGTGTATCGTATGGGTGGCATCGAGACCGCTGAGGTCTCTGCCGTGGATGATAGTTCGCTTGGCTGATGCCAAGAGTCAGCATGTGGCCACCAAGGCCCAAGTGTTGTTAGAACTGGATTGTATGCAACCCCAAATATTTGACTGGTGTGAAGATGTTGTCCGCCGAGTTCGTGCAGAGTTGACAACATGTAAGACCTGGACCCAAAGAGAGTTTGGGTATGGTACACTTATCGTGTCATTCATACTAGAGCGGGTGCCAGCCATGAGGCCAAGAATGGTCACGGATGCATTGGGCCCGTAGGAGCCAAGACAGGCTTGCTGGGCAGTTTTGATACCACGGACTGGAGCGGGTCCAATCCGTCATTGTTTTGATGAGGGATTCTTCGAGTGGCTTGAAGACCATATCATAATGATTGAAGGTTATCCCTATGCAAGGATGAACTATACAGGAGATACAGAGTTGGTATTGACCCCGGGCACTCAATGAAGCCTAGATGGTAAGAAAGAGCATGATTAATGCAGTTTTGAAGTATTTTTTATATCTTTTGAATGTTTATGCAATTTTTTTGTTTAATGGGTGAAAATGTTTTTTGACATGAAGCTTGTTGCTTGACACAGATCTGGCACCTGTCCGTCCAGCTGGAGCCCCTCGCTATGCAAGGCGAGGAATGCAGCTACCTGGGGCTGGTGCAGCAATGGAGGTTGCAGAAGCCACCGAAGAGGGTGATGACACACAGATTTTGCAGGAACGTACTAGAAACCTACAGGGTTTAAGTATGAGTGTGCCGCCTCTTCCCATGAGAGAGATCCTGATCCGTCTACAATGACATACAGTGGGTGTGCCAGAGAGATACTTGGTGCCTCTAAGGAGGATAGCCAGAGCATTTGTCTACTATTTTGAGCAGCAGGCTTAGTAGGAGGAGTGGATAGATGTGTAAATGTCATAGCAAGGCTTTAGCGAAGCCAATTTTTGTAAAACACCCAAGTTTTGTGAAGTTGTTTGATGTAATCTAAACTGGACACGACACACACACACACAGATATATATATATATATATATATATATATATATATATATATACATATTTTGGTGATTTTGATCTCGTGTTTTTTTTAATTTTTATGTATTTTCTATGGTAAAAAATATATACTCATGTATGACTCTTTCTATAAAAAGTGTGAAAAATTCCAATCTAACACATATTTTTCCAATGAATCAGCTAATGCATTAAATTCTCTCGGAATGTGCTCAAACGCAATGGTTTAAAAGTGACGTCCTAAAAGTCGTACCCTTAAGAAATAACGTAACAAGACAGGATAACGGATGCAATAATGATTGTTTAACTGCATAACTACGAGTTGGGAATCTAACCTGACCACTAGATTGGAGATGTTGTGAGATGCAGCCTCTGTGAGGAGTTGGATCATCGAAATATACTCAGAAATATTTTTGGTGGCATTGCCCAGGAAGATTCCCCCAGAACCAAGGATTTCTGACTCAGGTGTGTAGAGGACCCAAGCAGCTAACACAATGTGCCTAGTATGATGAATAGCACCGTACGCATATTCGATGTATGAAAAGGATGACGAAGGCATCTGTTCAAAAAAGAAAAGAGTATGTATGAGAAAAAAAACTCAAAAACCCAAAATATCCAGAGACATCAAAACAAAGGCAAAACTCATATACATAAAATTACAAAGCATATGCCTAGTGGAGAACTGGGCAAAATACTTCTTCAAATAGAGCCAGTTGTGGGGCTCCACGAGTGGAATTCCATTACAATCCTGAAGTTCATAAGCTCCTTTTGAGAGGAATTTGGTGACTATCTAAGGACCAAGCCATAATGGTTGAAGTGTTCCTTCCCCCAAGAGGTCATGTCTCTAATCGTAGAGTAGAACGAGATCAAGATCTTGGAAAGAACGAGGCTTGACAGATTTTTCATATTGAGCTTTAACTCGGTGCTGGTGAGCTTCGAGTGCCAGTGTGGCATCTTGACGAGTTTTTTCCCAGTGATCGAGCGAGAGCAAGCGCTCTTCTGTGGAAGTGGTTTCGGGTAGGAGTTCAACAACGAGCTTGAGTGATGGAATCTCACACTCGATTGGGAGTACTGCTTCCAGGCTGAATGCGAGTTGGAATGGCGTGAAGCCTGTGGTAGTTTTGACCGATGTACGGTATGCCCATAATGCAGAATATAACTTCCGATTCCATGTGGTTTTATAATTGCTGACTAAGCGATGAATCATGGTTTTGAGGACACCATTTACGGCTTCGACTTGACCATTCGCTTGCGGATAGTAGGACAAAGACTGATATTGTCGAAATCCTAGCATGGAAGTTAATTCCGTCATCATATGGTTTTGAAAATGCGACCCATGATCTGTGACAATTGAAAGGGGTACACCGAAACGACAGATAACCTAATTGAACAGGAATAGAGCAGCGGTTTCTCCATCGGCCCTAAAATTGGGAATGGCTTCTCCCCATTTCATAAAGTAGTTAACTGCCATGATAATATATATGTGTCCGTCGACCGAAGTGGCGTTGCATGTAACGATGTATATTCCCCATTTATCAAAAGGACCAATGGAGACAATTGGGTGGAGAGGCATAGGGTGAGCACGCATTTTCTTCGTGAAAATTTGACACGGATGGCACTTCTGGACTGCTATGATGCAGTCTTAAAACAAAGTGGGCCAATAATAGCTTGCATGTAAGTTTTTATGGGTAGTAGCTATGCCAGAAGGATGACTGCCACACGCCCTCGCGTGGCAGTCATTTAAAATGCGCTCTGCTTCATAAAAAGTGAGACAACGCAGAAGAATAGTATCGACACCACGACGATATAGAGTATGATTCAGAATGAGGTAGTGTTTCACTTGGTGGCGAATACGAAGATGTTCGTTGGACGTGAGAGTTGAGCAGAAGCATTGAGTTTGGAGGTAGACCAAAATTTCTCCATAAGAAGGATCAGAAGAATCGACTATGTAGACGGATTCATTAGGAAATGGATCATGGGCTACATCTCCTAGGTCGACTCTAAGAAGGTCTGACAGTAATTCGGCGAAGACTAGAGATTTATTTGCTTTGGCAACAGTGAATACCAAGTTAGATTATTGTAGGATCACAATCCATTTGGAATATTTTCCTTTAATAACTTAGTGAGACAAAATGTGTCGCATGGGATTCTCCAAAGCAATAACGGTAGTCTGATGTTGTATAGTGTCGGAGTCGGGTGACAACGAAGACCACTGCGAGAGAGAGTTTATCCACATGTGAATATCGTAGTTCGGGTCCGATGAGACCTTTTGACAAGTAATATATCACATGTTCACTGTCATAATCATGAACATGAACCAGAACAATGCCAAGTGAGGATGGTGAGGCTGCCAGGTAGAGGAGAAAGTCGCGTGAATAATTGGGGGCACTAAGAAGTGGGGTAGAAACGAGTGCTCGTTTCAAGGTGTCAAATGACAGTTGAGCTTGGTCATCCCACAAATATAGTGTTCCCTTTTTTAATAAGCGCATAAAGCCTTTCATAATCTCAACATAGTTTACTATGAAACGACGTAAAAAGTTTGCCTTCCCTTGCAAATCTTGGAGTTGCAGAATGAATTGTGGTGCAGGTAATTCAATGATCACCTTAACCTTATCAGGATCAACCTTGATCCCATGCTTGGAGAAAATAAAACCCAGAAGGCGTCTAGACTCGAAAAAATTATGCACTTATGTGGATTTAGACGTATATTGTAGAACCTACACTGAGCGAAGATTTGTTTCAAATGCGCGAGGTGGTGGGATCACTTCTTGGAATGAGCCGAAAGGTCATCCAAGTAAGCCTGTATAATATGCCTAATGCTGTGAAAGGCGTAGTCCATAGCCCTTTGAAAAGTTACTCCTAAATTCTTCAGAACAAATGGGAGTTTACGATACACAAATGTGCCCCAAGGATAGATGAAGGCGGTTTTATGTTGGTCATCTATTTTAAACAAAATCTGGTTATATCCTAAGAAAAAATTCATAAAGGAAAAAGACTCACACCCGGTGCAATCATCAAGGATCTAATCTATTATCAATAATTAATTTCTCCAGGTTCATGAGAGAACCCACCGAGTTAACCACAAACCTACTTCAAACTCTAGGATCTAGCCTTCCTAGGGTCGAGAGAGGGCTCTCTCTTTAAAGTTTAACTTTGTTTTAATTTGTGAATATTAGGATAGCTATGAAAGTGAAATTTTGGTTTGGTTTTGTTGGATTTGGTGGGAAAATTTCACTTGGAGGGTGGATAGGGGGGAATATACTTTTCCATTGGGCTATGGATTCTAAGTCAAGCTAACATAACTGGGATCAAGGCCTAAAAGGTCAAATGTTTGTAGGGAAAGGTAGATAACCCTTGGAGATCATGGAAAATTGGTTTTTGAGGTGGTATGATCGGGATAAAGGGCACTTAAGAATCTTTAGATCCAGAAAAGGGAAGTAGAAGATAGAGGTCAAATGGGAGGGGGAGCAATTAAGGGTTCCCTACACTGGAAATTAGAAGAAAACAAAGAAATGATAACTAGTTAAAAACATGGTGCTATTAACATGTCCTGTAGTAATACTCCTAGTTATACATTCATATTTAGAATTAAAACACAGATGTATGCATGTAACAAAGAAGAATAATAATGACAAGTTTTAGAGAGTACTTCACTCCAGATAGCTTATCACAGGGATCCTGAATTATGATGCCAGATAGTTGATCCAGTCTGCTACTAAAAATAAAAATCCAAAGACTTCAAGTCAAAAAAATATCTATAGTAATCTCCATCAATTTTATTCCACCAAAATACTTCAAAGAGTGAAGTATTTATACAAATTCTAAACTAGAATATCTTGAAAAAATATCAAGATTGGTTTACAAATATCTCCAACTGTTTTACATAAATAGAACTTAAGTAAAGGACACTAAAAAATAATGCATCTATTTGGCACTATTTTTTATGGATAGGTGATGACAAAGAGGATAATTCGAATTTGAGCTCAACTCTTAGTTGATGATGAGGCATCCAAGTCACTAATTGTCTCCTTTCTTTGTGCATCTTGCTCCAGCAATTCTGCAAAATTGGGGTCCAATTATACCTTTTTATTTCAAACTCAGAAATAGATATGTAAAAAGTGAAATAGGTTATTGTAGATAAATATGTTTTTGAGATAAACCTCTCTCAGTGCCCTAAAATTCTTCTCCATATGTTCACAATAGGCTTTGAAAAAATACGTGTAAAACATTGTTTTCCACAGTTTTAAATATAGGCTATAAATATGTGCATGCATCTCTCATTCTGTAACACCTGTGCCAAAAGTGAGATAGGTTTTTGTAGATGGGTTTTGCAGGAATAAAAACCTCCTTCATATTTGTAATATGTATTTTTAACTGGCCACAATATTCTCTGCCAACGAATGACTTAACAGGAATTTTATGAAAAAAGTGCTTTGAACTATTGTTTAATATTTCATAATCCATAATCGATGTTAGAAAATCGAGAGAGGTTTTTGTAGATGGACATATTAGGAACATAAAAATCCTTCATTTTTTCAAAATTCATCTTGTATTGGTCACAATAGGTTCTGCAAAATAATGACTTAAACAGGAAATTTCTGTAAAAATGTCCCTTCTTGCTCTGTTTTCATGTTTTAACCTTACTATTATTTTAACTATTTTTACTTTCACTTTGGATAAAATTTATTATTGTTGAAACTATTTTCATCTTTATTTACCATTTACTACCTCTGTATTTACTTTTACTGTTTACCTTGACTGAGAAATGGGGCTAAAACTCTGTAGAAAAGGGTTACAGAAGGTTCAGGGTACCTACAAAGGTTTTCTGGCCTTTTAGAGCTTGAAATGGACCATTAAACAATGAGAATTTTGATAAATTTCTTTGAAAAAGCGTGCAGTAAACAAACAGGGTTTATGGGAAAAATTTTCTAGATTTTGGCTTGTTTTTGGGACTTTTTGGGCAATTAAATTACTCAATTTATTAACTTAAAATGTTTTTCTTTCTTTAAAAATGGTTTTCCAACTTGATTGCAGGTTGAATTCTGAGAAAAATTCCTGGTATGATGCAAGTATCGATTTCTGGAAAGGTTTTTGAGGTTCTTAGGTGAATTGATGACTTCAGTAAATTGCTCGGAGCAATTTTTAGCTCCTCAATAGTCTTCAAAAGTTTTAGGGAAATATTTCACAGGTTTTGGGCATAAAAAATGGCAGAAACAGGCTTTAACAGGTTTATACAGTCAGGGAAGCAATGCAAAGGTTAAGTGCGCAAGATAAATGAATAAATACATTAACCAAAGCTTTAATCAAAACATGTTAATTGTATTGAATGCATGTCTTGTCTAGTGGGAAGGTGGTTTCAGAATGAAATGGACAAAAATTGCGAGTGGTTATCGCGTGGCTATCAAGCGGTAAGCTGTTTTGAACTAAACCCATGCAATCCAATGAGGAAAGGCAATGTGGATGGGAGAGAAATGGGTGAAACCACCCATTTCGTGTGGCTTTGGATTTTGGGCGACCTTGCATCTTTTCTATGCAATATCGTCCTCCGATCGTCAGATCTGGGAGTTTAATGCGAAGGGCTGAGATCATTTTGGGAGTTGCATTGAAATGGAAAGGTGGGACCAGGCCTTTGCATAGGTGAAAGGTTTAAGATGTAGCAGGGGGATATATGGTTTAAAACATATATATATAGGGTTTTAATCAATATACGTGGGGCGGGTGTTTATGCTCAGGTGTCCAAGGTTTTATGAATAAACATTTGTTTGATTCAACAAACTTCGGATTATATGAATATAGGCGGGGTTAATGTTTTTTATTTAAAACCTTTGTGAAATGTTTTAATAAAACATATGCGGGCGGGTTAATATATATTATATAGTTTTAAAACATTTTTTAATGGTTTAAAGAACATAGGGGTGGGATACATGGAATAATGATAGTTTTTAGACCAAAGGGCTTCATAATTTGGGGTTTTTATTTGTTCATATGGGGATAATAGACTTTGGTCAAATGTTATAATAGTGGGTTTTTTTGGGGTATTTTCTTAGGGATTTAATAAAAGTATGTTAAAGGTTAATATGAAAGGGTAGTGTAATAAAAACAAAACACATATTATCTCTAAGTATAGTATAAAATCAAGCATTTCTTATCTTTATATTTCCTTCACTAATACTTAGGGTAAATGTAATTTTGAGGGTTTTATGAATGCTTTTGAAGGGATGGAGTTAATTATGACGGATTACAATTTTACTAAGCAAGAATGTGTATTTACTTAGGAAAAAGGGGTTTTTAATGTATGAATGAAGGGTAAATGATGATAACTGTGGGTTTAACATAAGAACTCAATATTTTTAACTAACCAATTATCGAGCCTTGGGTCCGGTCCCAACAAAAGTCAGAGAAATGCTTTGAGCCTGTTTGACTGATAGCTTAGAATAATAACTACTCATAGGGGAGGGGAAATTAGTGATTTTTCCCGATGATGTCTTATTTACATGATTGCACCACTGCTTTCTACCTACCCAACTTTATTTCTAACATTTTTTCTTCATTTTGTAGGTGCATTTAGGCTTGCAACCTTAAATAATTTTTCTTTCAAAGTATAAAACTATCTAGATCTACCTTATTTCATCTGAGGGCTCAGTTTAAACTGTTGAGCTCCTTATTATTCTCTACCTATCTACTGATTTGTCAAGTTTAAACTATTTGACAAATCTTTATTTACTATCTAAAACATGAAATTGAAAGCATGAAGAGTTAAGATTAAACTGTTTAACAGATCATGGATTATGGCATTTGTTGACACTCTGCACATAACCATTATTCTTGCAATAAATTAAAAGTAGTAGCATTTTATCTTGCTCACTTTTAGGTCTTATTTCTTTTTTATTTTGGGGTCTATATTTTTCTAAGTCCTTTGATCTTTCTTTTAGGACTTTTTACCCTCTTTTTGGCTTTTTATTATTTTTTCGTTTTTTCAAAATATAGGAAAACAACTTGCAAAAAGCAAGGTATGTACATATTTACAAGACTATCAAAGTCAATTCAAAAATTATGAATCCTATATTTATAGGACCCTAACATGATCTATGAACAACGTAGGATAATTGTCTTTTGGACAAGCGGCGTTCAAATCACGATAATCAACACAAACTTGGATGGTGCCTTGTTTTTTGTCTACGGGGACTGGATTGGAAACCCATTCTGTCAAAGGAACAAGATAGATAAAACCAACATTCAAAATTTTTTCGACTTCAGTCTTAATGGCGGCCGATTTGTGCAGGTGGAATGGTCGGAGTCTCTGCCGAACAGGTTTGGCATTGTCATAAACTTTAATTTCATGCTCGATTATAGATGGATCTATGCTGGGAATTTCGTCGTAAGACCAAGAAAACACATCGCAAAATTACTTAAAAAGGGATGTGAAGCGTGCAATTTCCTCAGGATTGCAATATGCTCCAATCTGAATATTTTCCACAACACTCGTTTGACCGAGATATCAATGAGCATGGTTTTAGAAAGGTTGCCCAAGTTCCCTTTTGAATCGATAGTTTGAACAGTCGTGTAAACAGAGGAGATGATCTCATGTGGGTCAAAGGATGGGATTTTAATAGTTATCGGGTCCGAATCGAACATCGAAGTGCGATGGTGGAACTCTCCACAAGGTCATTCTTCTAGATACATGATCAAATATCTTCGTCCGTAGGTTGGACTTCTTCGAGGAGATCCTTAGAAAGAACCGTGATGGGCGAGATGTTTGTACCATTGGTTGAAACCATAGCTGTGGAGGGTTCAGATGCAATCTGGATGGCTTGATAAGCCAACTTGGCTGGTGAGAGTGGCATCTGAACTTCATAGGAGTCAATTTTTGAGGGCTTTGACAGGATCTGTGGGTCGATAGAGCCATCGAAAGTGGTGGATATCATTTCAACCGTATGTGGAACCTCAAGCGATGGGAGAGGAAAGAAACCCATTAGGGAATATGCCTTCAAAATACTGGTACCAATACTGACGTATGAGTCAGGAATGCCTCATATTAGGGGTATAGTGCTACTTGGTAACGTGGCATAATCAGGGGTGAAAAAGGATAACTGATCCACTGTGACTATTTTCCCATCCAATGGAAAGAGGATGAGTCAGAAAACCGAAGAAACAATGGCAGTCATTGCGTATGACCAACTGCGACCCAGGAATAGATTATAGTTGAGATGATGATCTACAACTTCTATGTCCACTGTTATCATTTTCCCACTAAGGGAAATGGGAAAGCTAGAAAGGTATCCTTTTGGAAGGAAAGTGTGGCCATCTAAAGCTTTAAGGGAATTCAGCGGTGGAGACAAAGTGGGAGAACAAAAGGCGAGCCAACAAGTAGTTGACATAACACAGGTCGAAGCACCTTCGTCTATGACAATACGATGGATTGGTATCCATTTCGACATGACTTGCACCTGCAATGCAAGTTGGTGTGAGAGGCGAGGTTTAGATTTCTCCATGTCCAAGATAGCTAGCGTAGAATCTTGGGGGTCAATTCCACCAATCGCCGAAAGAAAAGCTTTCCTTTGTGCTGGAAAAGTTTGCAATACTTCAAGAGTAGACATAGCTAACGGTGCCTGCGCCAAATATTCTACAATATTGTAGTTTTGGGCAGCATGTGCAGAGGTGTTATGAGTCGTGCGTCGAAGTTTCCCTTTAGGGGGACGAATCGCAGGGTCAACAATGGGCCATTCGATATGCAAATCGTTGGGTGGCGGTGGATTTGAACTAGTACCAGGTTCCTGAGTATCAATGATAGGATTTCCATAAAGTTTGGCTCATGTTTGGAGTTCAACACTTTCTACGCCAAAAATGGTGGACAATCCTTCACCGGAAGGATGTGTACCACCATTGCCCCATTGCGGGGGTTGTGGTGGGTTTGCAATCATATGTTGCTGTTGCCATTATGGATTAGGGAAGTGATTATGAAGGACAGTAGGTGTCCTCCTAGAGTCCTTGTTTGTGATAAAATCTGTGAATTCTTGCAGCCAAGGACATTTTTATGTCAAGTGGTCCTCCGCACAGATTCTGCAAGGAAATTTCATGGGTTTTTCTTTCCCTTTTTCAGTTTTAGCAGCGTTTTTCTGATTGGGATTATTTTGGTGATTTGACTGCTCTTCTGAGGAAGAGGTATTTTTCTTGTTCTTCTTGTTTTTGCCACTAGGTTTTTGTGAAATTTGCACAAAATTTACCTCAGTGGTAGGAAGAGTAGTCAATTGGTTAGGGGCGGTGGCAGCCGAAGATGGCTGGGAGGTTTGCCCACTAGGCTGTTTTATGGCTATACCGCAGATATCACCAACGAGACTGTTAGCATGTGCTCCAGGTTTCTGAGTAGCGGGAGGATTCAGATTACCAGGGGCATGGGGGAGTAAATCATATAGCGTGCTAGATTGCGAATAGATCAAATCTAAATGCTATGCACGATGAATGAATTGATCTTCCATGGCCGCACCGGACAGACAAATGCCCTTAGCTAGGGTTGGTAAGAGTGACTTACAAAACCAATTAAATAAGAGATGATCCGGGATTGGCGCTTTGACCATCCTCCTCCGACGTCTCCATTCATGAATGTAATGGGAGATGTGGGTGGCAGTGTCTTGGAGCAGCGATGTTAAGAGTTTCATGCTGGTTTCGTATCTAATAGGTAATTGGAACTTCTTAAGAAATTATGTAGCTAAGGCGCCAAAATTGTTGACGGCTTCGTGTGGTAACTCAATGTACCATTTGGCAGCATTGCCTATGAGAGTGTGGGGGAAAAGTCGAAGCCGGATACTATCATCTACCATAGAGTTAGAAACAGACCATAGATGGAAGGTGGTGACGTGCGTAGCTGGATTGTCCCCTTGTTTCCCGTCAATTTTAGGGATGTCAGACAGAATCTTGTGTGGTACTAGAGGCCAGAGTGGGTTGTGATTGATGGGATCATTGGTCAGTTTGTAGATGTTGGGGATGTCTAGAGATACCAAAAATGGAAATTGCGTGTTTTCCCCTGGATCTAACCAAGGAAGTAGTGGGTGACTATTCAGACCATAGGGTCCGCCCACCAATGTGTTACCAATAGGATAAGTAGGACTTTGTTGATAAAATTTCCCTGTGGGTGGGGGTGTAGGGATGTATGGTTGCTATCCATAAGGTATATTGTACTGGGGGAATAACGGTTGGTTGCTCCCAGCGTAAAAGTTCCCCCCTTGTCCAAATGGATTTTGGGGTTGATTTTCCCATATGGACGCAATAGAGCTAGCCGGAGGCATGCTGCTATTTTCATAGTTAAGAAATGACATATATCCTATACCGAAATTTTGACCACTTAAGGGAACAATGTTAACAATGGGTTGTCCCGTTTGTCCTAATAATTGTAGGGGTACCGAAGTGCCCCCTATCATCTGTGTGTTGGTGACACTGCCCCCTAGCATGGTGGCCAAGGGGTTTGAACTCCGCAAAGGGTTCCAACCGAAAGGGTTGCTAAAAGGAACAAAAGTAGCCCCGCTCGTGGGAGAGGGTACCGTGGGTCCTGGCATAGTCACCGTAGGAGTAGGTCCCGAAGGATTCAAAGATCCACTAGCAGTTGTGGTGACCGTAGTGCTGGGACCAGGCATAGGCTGGCTACTAGGGCTGCCAATCATTGTTGTAGAACTAACTACCGGCGGGGAAGATGGTGGCGAACCTAGGTTGGTTGCCATCGACATCGACCCGATGGGTGCCGGTTGTGAAATGGATTTTGGTGTAGCCGAAGACATATCTTGGCTTGGTGTAATCTGAACTAACACTAGCACCGATGGATCAGTGAGTGGATGATTGCAAGGAGGTACAACTCCTTTCGTGAAAGGATCCTCTGGAAATTCCGTGTGATATGGTGCTATGTAAAAATCAGGGGTTGTCACTAGAGGCTGCTATTACGAAGAAGGCACGGGCTCACCAAGACTCAAATCCTCCTCTGGTGTCAATGGAGGGATACCTCGCTGTCATCGAGACAGACGGCGAGGGTCGAAAGACACCACGGTGACCTATTTATTTTTATCAAATTTTAATTATTTGTGATGTATTATAAAGTCTCAGTGATAGTAACCACACACCTAAAAAAGAAAAAAGAAAAAATGACTTTCTAAAATCAATCAACAAGTAGCCAGAATAGGGTGGCCTCGTCTGAGTACTACCGTTTGCTGGAGATGAAACCCAGTATCAAAATAGCATACAAAGAGGGTTAGTCATAAACACAGTTATGGTTACTCTAGAGTTTCGCTCGAACCTCAAAAATTAGGTGTAAGCACTCTCGTGAAGACGAGTACCCTCCCAAAGACTGAAGACAGAGTAGGTCCGTCTGTTTAGGTACCAAGACAACCCGTCCCAGTCACCTCGTGTAAGTCCCTAAAATGTTTGGCCACTAAAGATACCTCAAATCACAGACATCATCAGGGGGGTCATGGTTGTAGACAACATTCTATATGGGTAGAACACCTAGATCCCCGATCTAGTTTCGACATCCCCGAAGGGAACCCCAATATATAGCATGCCCACTGAATGCACTCGAAGGTGGGCTACCTTCTCATGCACCCTGGTGTTGTCTCACGCTTAACTCCAGTGGTAGTGGAGTGGTCTTGATAATATGAGTGCAGTAGGATTTCACTTATTAATGACTCTAGTCTCAAGTTTTGAGATCATGGGTGATTTTCTCACTTCTCCTACCCCAAGATCCTAGCCTGAACTACTGTTGGTGTGAGCTCACAAAAATTTATATGATTAATTTTATTATCGCTTGATTCTTAGTGTACTTGATTATTAGTCTTGCGAAGGGGGAGTGGATGTATGAAATGTGATGAGACTCTGAATCAAAAAACCATGCAGAAAATATGCTCTAAATATTCAATTTCAATGAAGAGTTTTTCTACAAGGAGAGGTTTCTTTTAACATCCGTGCACCAAACATTCAAATAAAATAGTTCAACTTTAAAGACTCATACATCTATCTATATTCTCTTAACAAATTTTTAACCAAATTTTTTTAGAATTAATTCAGCTAAGTTCAGAAAACTAAAAGAAAATTTCTTCTTCAAAAAGTAGATGCGATTAACATTAAATTTTGAAAATAAGAACAAAAGACAAAAATGCTAGCTGGTAAACAAGCACAGGGATCCAAAAAGAGAAGCTATTCTGATGGCCAATAAATCCACAGCCAAAGGGAAACACAACAGAGGTGTAAACAATAGATTTGGCTGGGTAACGCAGGCAAGCAGAGGCTACAGAGCGTTAATATTGAGACTAACGCATTGTATCTGAGCAAAGACCGTGTTATAACGCTCTGAAACACTTATAGGGGAAGCATTAGTCAGGGTAAAGTTGCACAGATGGCTAAGCAGGGTCTAATCTTGTAATATTCCCAATTTTTCCAGCTAATGGGAATATTGCATTTTAATTTTAGTTTGCTTAACTCATGAATAAAATTGTAAAGGAGGAACTCTAGAACTCCTAATCAGAAAAATAAATCAATGCCAAATGTGAACATGGAAAAATCTAGCCATTTCAATAAAATACACTTAGGTGTGAAAAGGAATGAAGAAGGTTGACTAGGTCAACAAGACCAAATCACAACAATGTCTAGATGCATTGAACCTCCTTATTGATCAACGCAGTTTTAGATGGAGACCATTCATGTGAAAAGGGTTAACTTATTGGAGGTGGTTTAGGGTTTTATAAGCCCTAATGTTATAAAATGAAGAGGAAGGCCACAAGGAAAGGTAGTTGAAGATAATTCGATTTTGAGTTTGCTTAAGCAACTCAAACTCTCTTGGCTGCTTAGCTAGAGAGAGAGGAATTTCCTGTTTAGGAATTCTTCCTCCTTCATTGAGGAGCTCTTGAAGGAGTATGTTCTAAAATGCCTCACATCTAGGCTTGAGTCCAAGCTTCCTCCTCCATCACAACATTATTGCTGCAACATCATAATTCTGTGTTGCAGGGTGTTGCAGTGAGGGGTTTTCAACACCACTTCCAGATCTAGTTTTGCAGAAAAGGGAGCATTCCTTTCTCTGGAATATTAGTGAGGAAGCCTTGAGTTTCATATTCAGATCTTGGAATCAGGCCAAAGGACCTTCCAATATCATCTGCGCAGTGTACTTCAGAAACTGCATCATTTTTCCAGTGCATTGCTGTAGCAGGGTTTCTACCCTAGTTTGGTGCTTATTTCCTTGAGGAAGGGCCATCCCTTCTTCCGAAAAGTTTGTATTGCAGCCCTATTCTATAATTTTGTAAATTTAAGCTCATATACTTATATTTTTAGTGATTCTACATTTTTCAGATCCATATTCTGTAGATCTGATACTTTTATTTGTTCTTTCATGAAATCCCCTTGCCGAGTGATCTATTTGATGCATAAAAGGAGCTGAATCTCCATTTTTTTTCATGCTCAGTTATAATAAACTTCAGATTTGATGTTTCAGACATATTTTGTCTAATTTCTTTAGAAATCACGCAATGTATGCTTCATCCATTTTCTGCATACTCCAAGTCATGGGAAATCAACATTTTTAAGCATATTTGAGGATGGAGGAACTGTTTAACATAGCTAGAATGCTTTTTTTGAGATGAAATTCGGATCATAGGTCCCTCATAACCTAATATAAAATAAAATTCTGGAATGTCCCTTAATTTTATGTAGATTTCTGAATACATCTATTTTAGGGTCAAAATCACTTCTTTTCCTCACATTTTGGATCCTAAATTCAGATCTAAGTTGCTGCTATACTTGAAATAAGTTTTCAAGTGTCTATCAACACATTTTATGCACTGATAGCTCTCTTCAATTCCAGTAGAGCGTTTTACTTTGCTGCAGCCCCTCATTGGGCCTTCTCTTAAAGATAACTAGGAGTGGGAGATCTGTTTAACCCACCTAGTCTTATTTGTTTCAGCTCAAATCTTGGATTCAGTTTTTATATTGTCCTATATAAAGGATCCAAGATTTATTTTCATGTTATAAAACATATTTTTTCTGAAAATGCATTTTTATGTGCATGATTCATGAGCTGTTCGTAAATAGGAATATTACAAATCTGGACTTTGTGAGCCTTTGAGATGTTCACTGAGCATATAAGATGGTCGGAAGGATACGTGAACAAAAGGAAAAATGAAAATTCAAAGGAAAAATCTGGAAACTTGGGGTTTATGTCCCCAACAGAGTCGCCAATTCTGCTATAGGGTAATATGCTTGGGTGGTGGTTATTAAATATCCCTCTCAAGGCTTTCCAGTGCCCCAGGCAGACAGTCAGATTAGCTGTAAAGTTCAAAAAATATTTTGCACACATGTTCATGCTAATATCTATAATCGAATTAGTAAGATGGAGAGATTACCTCTTTATTGATAGCAGATTCTATGGAGAACAACAAGCAGCGAAGTAGAGATCCTTCTTCACTGGCTCCAAATCCAGATCCTGCAATCAATCAAAGCACCCATGTAATCTCTACAATAGTATAGTTTGTTACTGATTAAAATAACATATAAGAAACATGAAAGAATACAGATCTAAGCCATTCATATCATGCTACATAGACAATTGAAAAAAAATTGTGACATTGATGCATCGAATGGAAAAAACAGATAAAGTTCTATTGATTTATAAAAAAGAGGATTACAACCATCGGTTGTACCAAGCCCTCCTAAGTATTACAATTCCTCTCCCTCTTTCTCTATCTCCGAGTGTGATGATGCTCAAGGCAAAAAGTTCTCAATGAACTTCGCTGATCTTCAAACATCACACTACAACAATGAAATTCTGCTCCACATATATTCAATCCCTCGACCTTAGACCAAGAGCCCACAACACCATTTTATAGAAGATGGAGAGGGAAATCCTTGCCAATTTATTCAACCAGTTTGTAATGGGAAAGATCAAGATGTTTCCTTGTTCTTCCATGCTTTTTCCTTCCTTAGGAGTCCAGTTATATTTGGCAAGGCCTAATAAAACGTTTGTGCATTTTAGTTTCTATTTTGAATTGGCTCTTTATGAAAAAAAGCTGGAATTTCCAGTCACTTTTTTTCAAGATATTTTCCCTTTTCACACTTAAACACAGATAACACTACCCCTTGGGCAAGACAAAGCATTACCCTAGGTACTAACGCTCCCTTTACATGTCTCAAGTGCGTTATAACGTTGTCTAGCTGTTTCTTCCTTCCATGTTACCTTCTCCTCTAAGCTAATGAGGAGGTCATTTGTCCTGTAACACGCTGCGTGCTAGGGAAGGCACTGCACCCTTGCCCAGAACACACCCACAACAATCTTCTAAGGCGCTGCGCGCTCAGCCTCGACCCTGCGACCTTGGCCTAGGCGCTGCGCGCTTGGCGAGGAAGGCTTATAAGCCCTAAAAATGCTCAAATAAACTCAAAATTGTTCTAGGCTCCTGCCAAAGGAACTCCAAATAGATTCAAGGGTAATTACATGCCCTAAACATATCTTCAAGAATTTTTAATAATTTATTTGGAAGAAAAGGGAACCCTAAAATGAAGCCCTAAGTGTTTAAACTTGCAATCACTATTTGTCATTTACTCATCTGCCTATAAATAGTATCAGTCATAGAAAAAGGTGGATTAGGGTGCTATGAAGGTTGTCATTCATTTAAGTTTCCTCCTAAACCCTTTTTCTTCATAACACTCTGTCCCCTCACTTGCAAAAGCTACCGTTCCATCATCTTCTGTTTCATCTCAAAATTCACATCAAATTCTAGGGTTGGAAAAGCAGAGTTTTTCAAATGTCAAGAGAGGGAGATAGTGGCATTGATATAGAGTCTCAAATGCCAAGAAATAATGAGCACAAAGGTGGCCCTCTCACAATCCGTCACCATCCTCTCATGGTACTAGTGCATCAAGAAAAGGTAAATCAAACAATGAGGGAGATGGAAATGAGGCACATCTTAGTGAGGCAGATGCCAATGAGAAATCAAACAAGTGAAGAAAAGAGAAATGATGACGAAAGGGATAGTGATGAAGATAGCAATGAGAAATAAATCAGTGGGGAAAATTTCGGTCAAAGAAATAAATGAATCAGATGGTACTAAGGAATCAAGCAATGAAGAGGAAGATAATGAGGACTCAGATGTCAATAAGGAAGAAAGCAATGAAGAATCAAACAGTGAGGAAAGAGCAGTAAGGCAAATGAGGCCTATGAAAGGTATGATGAAAGAAATGAGGAAAAATAAAAATAAAACCTTGAAATCCTTGCTGAGGCTTTCCTACAAGCATCCCAAACATAATTAGCAAATAAATTTCAAATTTTGGCATCTTTTTGTAAATTTTGGTTTTTGACTGTTTTGAAGGGCCAAGGGAGCAGCGCCATTGGCACTGTGCTCTTTTTTGGGGAAATATTTTGAGGAATGGTTTGCATTTTTGAGTTCACCAGTCCAAGGACATCATCCACAAGAAATTTGAGCTCATTTGGAGCAAAACTGGTACTCCAAAAGTGCCAAAAACACCCAAAAAATCACCTTTCTGCCCTATTTTTAACGCTGACGCTGCACCTTGAGTAGTCTTGGGAGATTGAATTTTTGAGTAGCTAAATGAAGTCCAATAAGAAAAATAAAGGTAGTTTGGCAAATTATATTGGACAAGCTTTCCAATGAGCTATCATGGAGCTCATTTGGATACCTGGAAGGCCTCCAAACCTTGGTCACAAACATGAATTTTTTCTGGTTCAAGCGCTACACCCTTTCTTGCAAAGTCAACAAAAGACACAAATTTATTGAAAAAGATATTTTCATGGAATTTTAGGGCAAATCAATCCTAGTTAGCTCAGAATTTATGTTTGAAGTTATTTTTCATTTATTACATTAGATATTTTGTGCCTTGGGCCTTGGATGGTCTCTCTGGACAAAAATGGCATTTATGATGTATTAATGACATTTTGGAAACCCTAGTTAGGTTTTTGGTCCTCCTTGCTAGTTAAATACTGCATTGAGGCCTCATTGTAAATGTTGGTTGGTTACTGAGCTTAATATGATTTAGACTTTGATTTTGTTGAAGAAATTGGCTTTGGTTTGTTGTGATGGCTTTAGATTGAGCATCAATGGATCAAGCACATTCCTAGGATTCATGAGCTCTGTTAGATGGTGATGTTATTCCACCCATGTATTTGTTTACTTCAGTTTTCATTATTTTTCATGGTTTCTTTGATCACAGGACAAAATTTTTAGAGTAGAATATGCTCTCTTGGCACCCTACTTCTGTCTGAATCCTTGTAACTCTATGTTTTCTCCCTTGAAGTTTAATTAAAGAATCCTTAAATGCTCTTTACTTTCATTGAAATGTTATGCTAAAATATATCTTTGTTTGAAAGTAATGTTCAGAGAATTCTTAACTGATCTCTAAGATTACTTATTTGTTGTTTTGAGGTCTGTTTAGCAAAACTTTAGTTGAAGAATCCTTCATTGCTCTTCAAGTTTTACTATGCTATCATCCTGAAAGCTTTTCTTGTTTCTAGTCTATTGAAGGATCCTTAATTTCCCTTTGAAACCTACTGAATTCACGACTTCACGTTCATTTCTCACTCACTAAACGTACTTAGATCCATTTGGCCTTGTTAACTTTCCCTATGAAACACCCTTAACCTATTGTTGTACTTTTCAAGACCTTTGCAAACTCCATAGCCCAATGGATCAATTTTCTCTTTCTCTACCTATTCTTCTTAACAACCTATCCAACCAACCAACCAAACAAACAAACCCTTATCACTATAACTAGCCTAAAATCAAAACCCTAAAATCAACTAAGTCATATCCTTTACACAAACATAGAGATAGCCTCTTTGAGTCCAGGAAGGCTAGGTCCTAGGACTCCAAAGACTAGTTTGATGTTACCCTTGTACATGTGGTCTTGCCAATCTGAAAAATTATGAGGATCTAACATAATGGCGATCACAATGGGACCTCTAATTCAGTAACATCCTAAGTATTCCTTAAGACCTCAAAAAACCCAAAAAACATCCTTAGCTTGGTATTCAGTTGTTGATGGTGGACAACAAGTACATCATTAAAATAGTAAGCACCCTCCACCTGGTGACTCCACTGGTTTTCAGTAGCCTTGTTGACTCCACTAGTTCTCATAGACCCCCCTAGAATGCATCAATCAATCCTAATATTGTTGATGGTGGACAAGAAAGTTGAAATATTCCACCTGGCGACTCCACAACTCTCAATAAGCCTAAAGACTCCATTGGAGGAAGAACCTGAAACATGACCAGTCATCCTAGAAAGAGAGGGTATCCAAGACCAAATTGGATTCAAGAAATTATTGTTTTTATCTATAACTATGTTCTATCCTACTTTAAGCCTGATCAATAATACAGTGTTGCGGTCTATATTTATCATTGGAAAGATCTCAAGCATCAAAACGCTAAGCCCCAAATTGCAGACCATGAACATACTTATACACCTGTGCCTACCCCAGATACACTTGTGAAAGACCTAGTGAAACATGAGCCTCATGCTGTCTTTCTTGCTCCTGCTGAAACCTCAAACAGTCATAAATCTCTTTTTGCACTACCTATACCCCCAAAGGTCCCAGACAGGTACAAGCCTCTGGTTTTTCCTCCTATCCTCTAGGCCCTCCCTGCAATCTTGCAAATAAGCTGCCCGGTTTTGATGGAGAAAATACAAAGATCACCGCTGAAAAACAAATTCAAAATCTTGAGGATTTAATTGACCTATTTGAATTAGGAAAATATGATGTGTGTATCAGAATGTTTTCCTTATCATTACAAGGAAAATCTAAGAGTTGGTTTAAGGATCTTCCAGCTGCAAGCATTAGAAATTTTCATCAATTCACTCAAGTTTTCCTAGATAGGTGGGTAGTCATGGGAAATGTTTTTCTCATCATAAGGGAATACAACCATTTGAAAAGGAAACCAGGGGAGACAATACAACAATTTTCAACCAGGTTCAATAAATTATACCATGCAATACCTGCTAAGATAAAGCCACCCCTAGAGTGGGCTCTCTTGCACTACCCAGATGCTTTTGACCCAGAGATGGCATTCTAGATAAGATAAAGAGACCCTTCGACCCTGGAGGAAATGTAAAGGATGGCAGTTGATGTGGAAGCCAACATACTGAACAGGGAGGCAAAGCTAAGAGAAATAGAGAAAGACAAAGAAGATCAACAGAAACTGATATCTTCAGATATACAGCTAGAGATGTTGACAAACACAATAAAAAAAATGATGCATATGAGTGGCAGGAAAGAGGAAGAGTACAAGGTTGAGGTTGGAACTAATTATTCAAAACAACCGGTACTATTTTCATGGGAAGAACACACTCAATCATTACAATGCAAGAATACAATTCAAAATATGCATGCTGAGCAAGGTTGCAAAGAAGAAGATGCATAAAGTTGTCAAGTAAGTACTATATGCCTTCCTACATCTTGTGCTTCACTATTAGGAGAGCATTACAAGCAAGTTGCAAATAGAAACAAGGAGGCATGCTCTAAAGAATCAGCCAGGGAAGAAATGGACGATACAAACCCTTTTTCAAATTCAGAAATTCTCCCTTTAAGTCATCTTGGTGTGGTTGCTGGGATTACAGGACGAGAAATGGAGGATGAGACAACACCTTTTGAGTCTCTACCCTTGTGCTTCGATTCATTTCAGATTGCTAAAGAAGAAGCTATTGGCCATAAACACTCTCCTTTTAATCCAAACTACCGTAGATCAGAAAATAAACTTATAGGTCAACATACGATGGAGAAATCTGCTGATCTAGTGTGCATATTGGATGATTTTCCTCCTATGAATAAGCTGCCCAAGTATGATCAATATGATGATAGTTATGTTCTCCAAACAAAAGCTAATCTTGCAGAGAAATCAATAGTTGATTTGCGGGAGGAAGTTCAGTTTCATCAACTTGAAAATAGTAATCAGCCAATACATATCAGCTATGACACTGATGAGGAAAGTCTAGAAAATTTGGAAGTAAGGAAGGATCTCTAACTCTTTGTTCTACTTAATTTTAGTCCATCATAAATAACTTTCACGTGATTAGAAATCATCAGTATTTCAATTTTGAGGTTGCGGTTGGGGAAGATGATGAACTCCTTGAGAAATTTGTTAATGAGAAGCCTTTTCCTGAAATGGTTCAGGAAATCATTTGCGACATAGAATTCTCCTTAGCTCCAGGTTTGCAGCCACCAAGTTCCATTGAATTTCAAATTGCAGATGAAGGCTTGGAAATTGATAATCACAAGAGAGTTGCTACACTACCTTCTCAGGAAGACCTTTTGCCAGAAAATGCTCATCAACATGACGGCCTTCACATAGAATTAAACCCACCCAATCAGAGCATATGAGGTTTGCTAGAGGACAACATTGAAATATATGATGAGGTTGCCAGCACAGATGATCATGAGGAAGGGGAAGAGATTCTTTCTTAAAAGAATCCCAAGCTTAACAAGCTAGAACAAGGAACAGTCCTGGATACAACTGACTATTCAAATCCTCATAGCTAGGTATTATTTCAAGATCCCTTTGTTGTTTTCTTAAAGGCATTTGAGAAGGGAGTAAAATATGTCAGGAGTAATTTGATGCAAGGTTTAAAGGAAATTTTAAGCACTACTGTTCAAAAACAAGTAAGGTGCGAGTGGCCTTTTTATTTTTTCAGCACACTCAAAGAGCTGAATAAAGATCACTCATGGAGTCATCTACTTGATTGGCTATATTGGAAAAGGGATTTCACCAAATGAATATATACCTGCAAGTTAGACTAGGATAGATAGGTATGAAAAATAATCTCAGCACTATGAGCATATTTTTAGTTTCAGATTGTTTAGAGAAAAATAAAAAGACACAAAAAAAAGAGAAAAGAAGAAAAAGAGGGCAGGTGAAAGAAAAGGTACAACCCCATACCAAAAAAGAGTACTTCTGAAAGTGTGCAAGTCTAAATGCCACTACTGTTGAATAAAAGAAAGTTTTGTTCAGTCATCTAGCCTAATCATGATTGAACATGTTTTAAATTTATGTTGATAGGTTAGTGAAAGAAGATTTTCCAAATCATGTAAACTTGGCTTATCAGTAGATTAGATTAGGAAAACATATTTGGTTTCAAAGCTCAAATCTAAACCAAAGGAGAAAGAGAGGGATAGGTAAAAAAGTTTCGAATTATTAGCCCTCATGTTTTCTAGTTTTTTCTTGTACAAAAATAAAGTCTGTGTGCAGCTTGTCCAAAACGCCACAACCCATGAAAAATCAGATTGCTTAATCCTAGTTTGGTCATATTTTGAATTTCATGTCAGTAGGTTAGAGAATAAAGTCTGTCAAGCAGCTTAATCTTGACAGATGAGTAGACTTGGTAGAAAATAAGAGAGTTCATTAGCCTAATCTAAACTCTTGGAAGTGATAAGGGTACAAGTAGATATTTTTTATGATTTCAAAAGAAAAAATGATGTCAAGGTTTTGCCAGTCCAAGTGCACCCGGAAGAAGAAAAAATGTTAGGAAAAATAAGATGGGTATGTAGAAATGATGTTGAAGCAATCATGTCTTTTCAGATTTTTGAGATCATAGCTTCAAGAGAACATTAGCAAATGAAGGAAGATAGATATGCCAAGTACAAGTAAGGTACTAATATTAAAAACTCAGATATATGAACTCTAAGGTCCTGGACACCTCCTGAAAATGAGCTGCTCTCCCCAAGTGGAGCCACTATTAGTCATCAGTATCTTTTAGTATTGGTAGATGACTATAGAGTGGTTCTAGATTTCTAAAAAAAAAATTCTTTGAACATTGTGAGTTTTAGAAATCTCATTGCCTTCATTATCCTTATAGAAAAGTTTTCACTATTCTATCAACCTTGCCATTTCATGGTCACCTTGCCACTCCTAAAAGACTCATTAATGGCTTGTGCCTCTGATCTCCATCCTTCTTTCCTACCTATGACCTCATTACTCTGTTTTTCCCTTGCCCATCACTCCACTTTCCATCTAGGGTTACCTATAGCCTAAACTCATTCCCATGGTCCCCAAGTTCCTCAAGCATTGATGGTCTCAAAAATACCTCTGTAGGCTCTTTAGATAAATCAAGTACATTGGATTTTGGATCTTCAATACAACACTTTGACAAATACTCTGTTTTTCACTTGAAGACTCCAAGCCAATTTTTAGTCAAAGACTAGGTCAAAGAACCCTCCCACTAGGTCAATTAGGGTTTCATCTGTTCCCAGGTCATCATGGGTGTTTCAGGCACTGCTTTTCCTTGTTAGAATCTAGTTCATAGATATTGAAATGTTGAGACATGGTTATCCAAGAAAAGATTTAAAAGTTTCCAAAGAAGACTACCTTATCAAATTTAAGGTCTGCAAGAGGTAAATGTAAACTTTGACACTTTTGCAAAAGTGTTAAAAGGTCTACCAGAAGAAAGTTGGTGAGGTAGGAGGTCTGCTCCTGAATAAAGACATCTTGTAGCAAGGAAGACATGAAACACTTGGCCTTAAGAAGAACTAGGTTTTTTGAGCTTAACAGTCTAGTAGAGTGCCAACACAGTAATCAATTATAGAAATGGCATAGGGAAGGTAAAGGGATGAGTTGGACTACATGATAGGAAAAAAAGAGGGTTTTGAAAGTGTTGCTATGAGGAATCCTCCCAAAGGTGTTTTATGAGCTTTCCATGTCTAAATGAGCAAAGGATGATGTTGCGCTCCAAGGTGGGAGCAAAGGATGTTTTTAAGGCTGTTGTTGTGTCAAAGTAAACATGTGAAAGGCTCTAGGATTAGAAGAAAGCAAATGTCATACCTCCAGCAAGCTACAAGAAAAAAAGGTGAAAAGGGTTAAATTAAACCTAAAGGTTGAGACTGCACAAGAAATTGAAGATGCTGTTGTATGTGTGCAATCATCCTAAAAATGGAAAAAGGAACATATCATTCCTCCTTGACCAAAAGAAAGATCAAATTCACCACTTTATCAACCTACAAGGAAAAAGTGTACAAATTCATGTTAGTGAGAAAAGGTAAAGGGCTTTAAACCTCAGAAAGTGGGCTTGTCAAGATCAAATCAAATGCCATATACCTATAGGAACTCTTTTAACATTTCATAATAATCATTGGTGCCTTACAAAGAATTAAGAGTCTCAAGGAGAGAATAAAATTTGAGTTTTCAAGGCAAAATTTGACAATTTTGCCTGGTGTTGTGCCCTTGTCTTGGCGTTGCGCGCCTGGAAAGTGGTGCTGCGCCCCTGGAATTATTTTGCATATATTTTCTTAAGGCGTTGCACCCCTGTAATTACAACAATAAATCTCTCAATCTCCCATCCATCGTTCTCAATAGATAATACATGCTCTCCATTTATAATGAGAAAGATGAGAAATTAAATAGAAAATATGATCTCTCATAACAATATTGGATTGTTCCTAACCAATTGATCAACAAGAAAATATATTTCCATCCATATTTCAACAAGAGCAAGTCGAATTTGGATTTTCAGCTGAGATAATTTGGAGGACGGCCGCAACAGTAAATTTGAGAAAATAGTGCTCAAAGAACCTTGCGTTTCTCTCAATACAAGCCGAATTTGGGCAAACCGTTCTCTAAAAAAGTTAATTGGGTCCGTTCTGGACAAAACCCATGTTCCATATTTTCTAGATTCTTATTTATTTGCCCAAAATATCAACCACAAAATTGTCACTTCTTATTCCAGCGAATTTCTGAGTTGGAGTATTGAATGATGTGCTGGAGGTCAAATCTGCAATCTAGGAAATATCTTGGAGGCTAAAATGGTGAGAGATGTTACAAAATATATTAATAAACAATCATTGATAAAATTATGCATAATAATCATCAATTTATTAAAAATAAAGGAGAAGAAATAATATTTATCCATAAGAGCATAAATAATTATAAGATGGATTTATATGATAAATTACATGATAAAGAAGAGTAGAAATGGATGAAATAAGTGTTAAAAAGTGGTCGTATTCACGGCCCAACACACACCCACAACAATTTTCTCAGGTGCTGTGCCCTCAGCACTGGCGATGCGCGCTTAGCCTTGGCGCTGCGCCCTTGGTCTTGGCGCTGCTTGCTTGGCTAGGAGGGCTTCTAAGCCCTATAAACACTCAAATCACCTCAAAATTTTTCCAGGCTCCTGCCAAAGGTCCTCCAAACAGATTTAAGGGTAATTACATTCCCTAACCATATCTTCAAGCATTTTTCATAATTTAGTTGGAAGAAAAGGGAACTCTAAAAAGAAGCCCTAAGTGTTTAAACTTGCAATCACTGTTTGTCATTTCCTCATCTGCCTATAAATAGTATGAGTCATGGAAAAAGGTGGATTAGGGTGTTGTGAAGGTTTTCATTCATTTAAGTTTCCTCCTAAACCCTTTTTCTTCATAACACTCTATCCCCTCACTTGCAAAAGCTACCATTCCATCACCTTTTGTTTCATCTCAAAATTCACATCAAATTCTAGGGTTGGAAAAGCAGAGTTTTTCATATGTCAAGAGAGGGAGACAATGGCAACGATATAGAGTCTCATGCTTTCTTGTACTATCCCTCACCATCCTCTCATGGTACTAGTGCATCAAGCAAAGGTAAATCAAACAATGTGGGAGATGGCATTAGGGGAATTTTGAGGTCTAAAATGGGCCTCATAAGAAAAATGTACAAAAATAAATTTTTTAAGAACCAATAGGATTCAACATGATGATGTCAACCATGGGGGATGATTCACCATTTTTTAAGTAAAAGGGTAAAAAGATTAAAAAATAATAAAACAATAAAACTACTTTTTCAACTCGTATTTTCAACTTATCTCCCAAAGTTTTTAGTCAAATTTCAAGCGGGATTACTCGTTGGATGCAAAATTTAATTCCTCATCCAAGGAGTACCCATGTTGCATGCGTTCGATGGACACTGCTACATGAAAAATGAGAAATACATAAAAAACGTGATTGAAATCACGTTTTCATGTATTTCTCATTTTTCGTATAGCAAGAATCATTGAAAGTATGAAACATGGGTACTCCTTGGATGAGGAATTAAAATTTTCATCCAACGAGAACTCTTGCTCAAAATTTGAGTAAAAACTTTTGGAGATAAGTTGAAAATATGAGTTGCAAAAGTAGTTTTTTCTTTTTTCCCTCTAAAATTTGATGATGTAATCAAATCTTATTTTATTATTTCCTCTATTATTTTATAATTTCCTTAGGAGGCCCATTTTAGACCTCAAAATTCCCCTAATGCAATGAGGCACATGTCAGTGAGGCAGATGCCAATGAGAAATCAAACAAGTTAAGAAAAGAGCAGTGATGAAGAAAGGGACAGTGATGAAGATATAAATGAGAAATCAATTAGTGGGGCATATGTCTGTCAAAGAAAGAAATGAATTAGATGGTACTAAGGAATCAAGCAATGAGGAGGAAGACAATAAGGACTCAAATGTCAATAAGGAAGAAAATGATGAAGAATTAAACAACGAGGAAAGAGTAGTGAGGGAAATGAGGCCTATGAAAGGTATGATGAAACCAATGAGGCAAAAGAAAAATATAACCTTGAAATCCTTGTTGAGGCTTCCCTACAGGCATCCGAAACATAATTAGCAAAGTAATTTCAAATTTTTGCATCTTTTTGTAAATTTTGGTTTTTACTATTTTGAAGGGCCAAAGGTGCAGCGCCACTAGTGTTGCACTCTTTTTTGGGGCACTATTTTGAGGAATGGTTTGCATTTTTGAGTTCATCAGGCCAAGGACATCATCCACAATAAATTTCAGCTCATTTGGAGCAGAGCTGGTACTCCAAAAGGGCCAAAAGCACCCAAAAAATCACCTTTCTGCCCTATTTTCAGAGCTGATGCTGCGCCCTAAGAAGTCTTGGGAGATTGAATTTTTGAGCAGGTAAATGAAGTACAATCAGAAAAAGGTAGTTTTGGAAATATTCTGGACAATATTTCCAATAAGCTATCATGGAGCTCATTTGGACACCTGGAAGGCCTCCAAACCTTGGTCACAAAACAAGAAATTTTTCTGGTGCAAGCGCTGCGCCCTTGGCCTTGGCACTGTGTCCTTGCCTGCAAATTCAACAAAAGACACAAATTTATTGAAAAATATATTTTTGAGGACTGTAAGGCAAATCACTCCTAGTTAGCTCAAAATTTATGTTTGAAGTTATTTTTCATTTATTACATTAGATATTTTGTGCCTTGGGCCTTGCATGTTCTCTTTGAACAAAAATGGCATTTATGATGTATTAATGACATTTTGGAAACCCTAGTTAGGGTTTTGCTCCTCATTTCTAGTTAAATACTGCATTGAGGCCTCATTTTACATGTTGGTTGCTTGTTGAGCTTAATATGATCTAGACTTTGTGTTTGTTGAAGAAATTGGCTTTGGTGTGTTGTGATGGCTTTGGATTGAGCATCAATGGATCAAGCACATTCCTAGGATTCATGAGCTCTGTTAGATGGTGATGTTATTCCACCCATTTATTTGTATACTTCAGTTTTCACTATGTTTCATCATTTGTTTGATCATAGGACATAAATTTTAGAGTAGGATATGCTCTCTTGGCACCCTAATTCTGTCTGCATCCTTGTATCTCTATGTTTTCTCCCTTGAAGTTTAATTAAAGAGTCCTTAAATTCTCTTTAATTTCACTGAAATGTTATGTTAAAATATCTCTTTTTTTGAAATTAATGTTTAGAGAATTCTTAACTGCTCTCTAGGATTACTTATTTGTTGTTTTGAGGTCTGTTTAGCAAAAGTTTAGTTGAAGAATCCTTCATTTATCTTTAATTTTTACTATGCTATCATCCTGAAAGATTTTATTGTTTCTAGTATATTGAAGGATCCTAAATTGCCTTTTGAAACCTACTAAATTCACAAATTCATGTTTATTTCTCACTCACTAAACCTACTTAGATCCATTTGGCCTTGTTAACTTGCCCTATGAAACACCCTTAACCTATTGTTGTGATTTTCAAGACCTTTGCGGACTCCATATCCCAATGGATTGATTTTCTCTTACTCTACCTATTCTTCTTAACAACCTATCCAACCAACCAACCAAACAAACAAACCCTAATCACTATAACTAGCCTAAAATAAACTAAGTCATATCCTTTAAACAAACATAGAGAGTCAAGCCCTCTCTAAGTCTAGGAAGGCTAGGTCCTAGGACTCTAAATACTAGTTTGATGTTACCCTTGTAGATTTTGTCTTGCCAATCTGAAAAATTACGAGGACCTAACAACTTCATCATGTTCAAGCTAGACCCCTCACATCCATGCCTAAGAAAAAGTCATGTTTTCAGTCACAACAGGTATGCCCTATCTTATTGCTTTACATTCAAAGTTATTTTCAATATGTTTGAATAAAAAATATTCTTTTTACTCGGGGCATTGGTTTCAGGTATTACAAACACGCTGAATCACCATATGCCCCAACCACTAAAGGTACAAGAGAAGGTATCATTCTATCCCTAGCATGATATGCCCCCCAAAGAAGATTTTCATATCCTAACATCATTTCTCCAAAGAGATCAACCACAGGTTCCAATCACCCGAACATGTTTATCGTCACCTCACCTTGCACATGATTAACATTCTCGCAGGTCAGTAGAGCCTCACCCTCCATGGCATCCATCACTCATGTAGACCATACACCAAAATTCTAGAGCCATGGCCATAAAATACAAGTTTAGGAAGTACTTCATGTTCATTCATCCGTCATACATCAAAGTCAAGTTTTACCAATATCATGTTAAAACCCCTTTCCCGGGCTACCATTCTCATAAGTATATCAAATAAGCACCACCGTGTCTCGCACTTGGCCCATCACACCCCAACCAGCATAGCACCTCTGCAACACTTTTTCATTCGCGTCATCACCCCTACACCGAGAAAAACCAATGGGGCCCCCACCCTTAGCAAAAAACCTTCCTCACACCATAGTGATGGATTATTTTCATGATTATAGGGGCACCCGTCTCCGTGCTTGTACATCCAAACCCATTATATATTATTTTGGCAAGTGTACAAAGATTTTTTAGGGGAGAAATCCCACCCATCCATTCGCATTTCTCACCTAGAAGCAGTCCCTAATCACCCTTGTTTGGAGCTACGAATTCCTTACCACACCCCACCATGCCACTCATAAAAACCATACACCCATCCTATATGTCCTACCGAATCTAGGGATTTCCTCACCAAAAATTGTTATGACACTCGCCACTCGCATTTACAGCTCTGATCTCGGGCCATTTAACTAACATCATCAATTATATCCATTTATCATTATCATGCCTAAATTAACCTATCACACCATACCCTGCTACATCAGAAACCCTAGTCCCTTGCATTAGTACTCATCTAGGTTGGTTGATGCTTCCTTCGTGTCGACCACAAAAAACATTTTCCAAGAAGGAGGTAGTACCTTGGATGACTCCTCACCTCAATAGGGGAAACCTCAGAAGGCACTATGGGAATCATCATTTCCCATTGATGTCATTGATCCTCTTGGCATTTGAATTCAAGATAAACTTTCATGTCAAGATGGTATTGTACTTCTTAACCGTTGCACTCTGTCAGAATTCGTCGAAAACCTGTGACTTGGTAAGCATCTCTTTCAACAATGCTTACACGGGAAGGTCCCCAATAGTCAAAGACCCATACATACGATGAGCACTTGTTCTAAAAAAACATGCCATACCAATATTATGCATGTCGACACCATATTCAACCTTCTTTCAAAGAAAAACGTGGCCCCGAGGGCGTCAATAACCATCGTCATCAACCAACAACAGGTCACTACCTAAAAGCAACATAAACATAATCACTATCTATCAGATAAGCTTAACTAGTAAAAACATCATGAGCATGGGACATGCTTGCCTCATAGAAATATTTTATTCATTCTATCTCTTGTAGGTTTCCAACATAGCACAATGTCTTTTTTACTCACGGCAAGGGGTCTCCAACCTCAGTTCTCAAGCACGTTACTCTCTCTCCATCTCTGTCAAAAGGACTACAAAGAAAAAGAAACTATAATTTATTTCAGCTATACAGTTCTTCCTAGACCTCATACATTAGTGGGAAACTGTTAACACTAGAAAATTGTACAGGCAGATGACATTAGAAAATGTCAAGTAGAAGGTACAAATAAGGATTTACAAGGAAGAAATACATTAGAGGAGCTAAAAATTTAAAATTTCCTAAGTTCAGCAGGAAAAGTTTTGGACTGTACATAGGAAGCACTCACTCTAAGTGCACATTGTGGATTTTTATTTGATAGTCGTGAAGAGCATGAATATCCCTCAAATAGCCACACAGTCCTGGAGAATGCAGAATGTCACCATCCAGGACCACTTGGCACACTTGGAGAAAAATATTCTCACTCAAGCTAACCAAGTACAGTCGCCTTTGAGCCACCTTGAGGCTTTAGTGCACATTAGGGGAATTTTGAGGTCTAAAATGGGCCTCCTAAGGAAATTATAAAATAATAGTGGAAAAAATCAAATAAGATTTGATGACATCATCAAATTTTAGAGGGAAAAATGAAAAAACTACTTTTTCAACTCATATTTTCAACTTATCTCCCAAATTTTTTACTCAAATTTCGAGCGGGAGTACTCGTTGGATGTGAAATTTAATTCCTCATCCAAGGAGTACCCATGTTGCATACTTTTGATCGGTCCTACTACACGAAAAATGAGAAATACATAAAAAACATGATTGTAATCACTTTTTTTTTATGTATTTCCCATTTTTCATGTAGCAGGGTTCATTGAAAGTATGCAACATGGGTACTCCTTGGATGAGGAATTAAATTTAAATCAATAGTATTGCCTCGAAATTTGATGAAATTTTGGGAGATGGATGCAGTAAGTTTTATTGACCCTTTATTTAAAAAATGGTAAATCATCCCCCATGGTTGACATCATCATCTTGAATCCTATTGGTTGTTATAAAGTTTATTTTTGTTGTACATTTTTCTTAGGAGGCCTATTTTAGACCTCAAAATTCCCCTAATGACACACAAAGGAATTATACCCCACTCTTGTGTCACCATACATCTTGGACCAAGAGACAGAGGGTAAATTTGAAATTTATCTATAAAATCCAGCCATTGGAAGAGAAATGGGAGACACATTGTTATGCTAGCCAAATTTCTCATCAACAAACCTTCTTGTGTTGTCCAACAACAAGAGGATTAGAAGGATTTAGTTGTTGGCCATCCAACACCTCAATCCAAGAGAGAAGAGCTCACCACTTGTTCGTAGATCTACCATCCTTTGAGAGGGAAGATAGGCTTGTTGAAAACTTGAGGGGAAGGGACCCCCTTGTCTTGGATATTGGAGCTCCGTATCTCGAAGGATCCACTACAAGATATTTAGCATTCTATCTTCTAATACCACCAACACCTAATAAAGGGAGAAAGCTTTCCATTGTTGAGTTATTATTTTGTCTGCTCTATTGAGTGTGTTTCTTGTGCATGTTGTTTTGTTTTTTATTTCATTGATTATGTAGCATGCTATGTTTCCATTTAACGTAGCTTATTACATGTTGAACTTGTTCCACTAACGTTTGAAAAACCACTTTGACCTGTGACTTTCTTGTAGGTAATAAGCCTCCCTAATAAGAATAGTGTATTTCATCCGCCCATGTGCTGAATGCACTACCACACTCCTCTGCATGAAAAAATAGTAAGGAAATAGATGTCACCTTTCCTTATGAACAAATCACGGTTCCCCATGGTTAACACCCCTTGCTACTCATCCCACATTTGTATTATCATTCTAAAGAGTTATTCTTGCACTTTCATGATATTTAGTTTTGCAAACTTTAATAAACCACACCTTTATAATGCTTCCAAGCACAACATATCATTTAAAATTTTCAATTCTTCCCTGTCATGGACTCTTTCTCTCCATATATACATTTTTCTAGAGTTATCCTGCAAAATCATGCTTAAACATCAATTTTTACTTCATTTGTCAAGCCTCTAGAATGAGAAATTATTTTTTCCTCACTTGGTTGCGTTAATGCGGGCCTAGTGCCTACAACTAGGCATGTTAACATGCCCTCCCCATTCAATAATGCCATGTTAATGTGCCCAACATGACTATGCGACTGAATTACTCGGAAAAGCATCCTAGGGATTAACTAAAAAGCCAAATTTTATGGTGAAAATTGAAATAAATCTTGTTAACTAAAATAACAAAGTTTTAACTCTTACCTACAACTGACGAGAGTTGAAAAAATAACCCAGATTGTGCACAATTAATAAATCTGGAATATTTTCTTCTTTTTCCTCTCAAAATAGCTCTCACCAACTAAATTGGTGCAAATGAGGACTTCAAATTCTATTTATAGCCATTAGAGGTATGCCTAACCCCAAACTTAGTCATTTTGAAGAAAATTTTCCATACTTTTCTAAAGGA
This sequence comes from Pinus albicaulis, assembly GCA_034641835.2. NCBI lineage: Eukaryota > Viridiplantae > Streptophyta > Pinopsida > Pinales > Pinaceae > Pinus > Pinus albicaulis. Next base: position 1,319,929,541 of record CM076578.1, on the reverse strand, counting down.
ATCAATCCTACTTCTTATGTTGCAATATGTCAAAGTGATCTAATGTTGTTTCAAGTGATTTTTGTAGAATTGACCATTACAGAATTGATGTGAGTTTTCTTGATATGGAATTTTTCGTACTTGTTAAACAATAAAATCCCTGAGTTACCTTTTTTGGGCACATTAAACTCCTACAAAGAATATTTGAGAGATTTGTTTTCGTTCCTTTTCTCTCTCTTTAAACTGAAAAAGATATGAAAGTTTTATTCTTCTGAATCATTTCAAATTTTACGAACAATATCGAGTTTAATTTGTTTCCCTCATGCTCGTAATAAAAAGAGGTGGACGCCTATTGAGCATACGTTTATAAATTTATCCAGACTTAATGGACTAACCAAAAAAAATGACCTGTGTCAGATATACTATTAACCCTTTGTCACACCTAGTCATCAACCATGACAAAGGAACCCACTTGGAGTCTTATTTAAGCTCTTTTCAGAATATCTAAATGTGAAAAGGCTACCTAGTTTACCATTTCTAGACATGTTAAACCTAAGAATATTGGGGAAAATTTGGACGAAGTAGTGGTTACTATATATCTATATATGAGGAAATTTTGGCAACAATCTATTGTCCATCCCTTGAACATGACACTTTTCCTAACATATTCCTCTTTTGTCAACTTCTCTAAGAACCATACCAACTTATGAGTCTTTCCATGACAACCTGATTTCCTTGCATCTTCGTGTCCTACTCCTCTTAGTTTCCTTAAGTATATGTTGTCGAGTCTTATTGGTGTCATGTCTTTTATTTTTCAGGGGATTGTACACCATACGTTACCTTTTCCAACCATTTTATCATATGCCTATTTCCCCGAGTTATTTCACCCTATTATTCTATTGTGTCTTCAAAATCAATCATTTTTTCCCATTTCACATCAATTGATGTAGGAATCCTTATTTATACCTTTGAAACGTTCCTTCCTATCGAATTCAAAACATTATCTAAGAGATGTGATCTGAGAAACACCTAATACCCTGGAGCTTGCAGTCCACAGTGGTAGGTTTCTATGCATTTGATTGGGGGTTTTCAATATTGGTTCCCATTTGAACAAATTCTACGCGTGTTCAACCTCAAATAATTTATTGACACTCACTAGATTGTACTACGCATATTGGAGACCATAATATTTATCGGTGTCCTTCCTTGCGTCTGTTAACTATTTTCATCATTGACCTGTAATCAGACAAATTCTCGCATGTTTGATATCAAATCATGTATTGACATGTGTAGAATTATGTTATTATGCGACGGTGATGGATACCTTGGGTAGAGGCTTACATCACTCATCCTTGTTTCCTCTCCTAAGTTGCGACTATTTTTTTATGGAAATAGCTTATTAGATTGGTTACATTATGAAATTTATCCACATTACGCTTATTAGTGGACTGTTGATTTTTGTAGCATTGGAAAGTGCTCTAAGCCCCAAATTTGGTGGAGAGGCTTAGACACGGGTATTCCAAAGAACCTAGAAACTGTTTGAAAATTCCACTCATATCATGTTTTATTAAAATATTTGATTATTTTAATGGAGACCCTAAATCTAACTTAGGTAAATTAAATAATTAAAGGGCATTAATAAAACATAGTGAGAATGATATAGAAAATAAAGATCAAGTCATGTTATAATCTTAGTCGTTGATTGGAGATCTAATCTCAACCATTTATTTCTCAATGAGAAAAATATAAAGGAAGGTTTTGAGGGTCATTTGGAAAGAGACACACAAAGTGAATCTTGAGATTGAATTCTTCTAACAGATTAGTGCTCGGACAAAGATACAATCGAAGTGATTCAATGCAGTGAGGGGCAGAGTAGCTTCCAGAGAGAGATATTTTATCAGCTGTAGAATCATCAGCAGGGAGAGGTAGATAGATATCCAACAGAGCCAACCTAGATCTAGTCATGCTGACACAGAGACAACGTAGAGCCACATAGGGCTACGCAGAGGCTACAAAGAGGCTCAAAGGGTTTACGAGATTCAATTGTTAGATCAGATCTAGAAGCTGAAAAGCAATGTGTGAGACTAGGAGGCCCATATCTGAGATTTTGGGAGTCAGATCGATCCCTTGTTTGGGTGACGCAGTCCTTAGAGGATGCGACAAAGTGCCTACACAGTGACTGTGTAGAGACCTCCAGAGGTAGTTCTTCTAGTGGCAAGATCAGCTAGATTTTCCAGTGATCGAGTGAGGTAAAAATCACATTTCTTTTCTGCCACTATTTCTCTCTATAACTGAATAACCCTTGAGGTATTCAAAGATGTATTCAAGACTTGCTACTACTTAATAATACAAACCATAAGATATTCTGCACCGGTTTTCTCGCATTGGGTTTTTCTGGGGACTTGTGTCCAAAAATAATTGTGTCCTATGTGTGATTGATTTCTTGCTCAGTTTCCTTGTTTCAGAATCATATTTTATTCAATGTGGGCTACTTAAGTAGTTACTTCAATAATTCAGATCTGAATTAAATTTGTAAAATTAATTTATATAATAGGAGAAGTACACTCAATTTTTGCAGTATGATTCCTAAGATTGTAAGATCTAGGAATTTTCACATGGATGATCTATCATAGATCCACCATACATCATTCTAGTTTCGCTAGTAAGCATGGGCATGCCAGACTTAGGACATTATTATTATATGTCTTTGATATATGTGTGTTGTTTGCAGGCCTCTTTCAGTTCCTAGACTGAATATCTATCTCTTAAATTATTATGTAAAGTATTTCAACCACCATCTCCTTCGTTTAAATAACACTTTAGGGGGAATCTATTACACTGGAAAAAACCTCCTCATCATCTCAGAGGAGCAACACATGTTTTGACTGGAATAAATCCTGATTACATGCCTATTTTCCATAGTAATGCACCTTGAAAGACCTACATAGAGCATGTTAGTGTGAGAAAAGAACTAGTAACATGCGTTACCTTAGGCCTAAACTCTCTGTGTCTCAATATAGGCCGCGCTACCCAAGTTTCACGAGACTATGAGAAAACATCATGGGTTAACACAAAAAATATCCGTTTTTTACTCAAATTTGACTTTGTAAAGTTGGAAAATAACACCTCAACCTCATATATGAATGTTGCATATCCTAACTGAGACTATTAATGTAGGAGAAAAAACAAGTAAGAGGAAACATCTTCTAGCCTTTGGATTTTTCCCAAAGTGGAGTGGGGAAGAAATTGGAAAAAGCTCAAAGCTTCCTGTTGCCTATATATTGGAGGTTAGGCCATTGTAATATGGATTAGAATTCATACACTATTATGCTGCCAAGATATTGATTGAGAGAGATTTTGAAGAGCTAAGAGCTGAAGGAGGTTATGCTACAACCATATATGGTTGTAATCTTTCCTCACTGAATATATAGATTTACTGCTGTTTCATCCATATCATTGTCTTAAGCTCATGTTCCTTATGTTTATGCTATAATGATTTGGATTATGACTATTTTTGATGCATTTAATGGTACCACAGTTGTTTATTTTCTAGTTATTTGGTTTGGTGAATTATATATGTTGTAAATATCATGTTTTCCTATCTTGTGTGCAAGATTTTCCCTTGGAATTGGCCGAGGAACCTTTCTCAACCACATTGACCGTTCCAGCTGACCCGTGCGTAAGGGTAAGCATGTTGTTATTCACCCTTTATTTTTAAATTTTATTCTAATGTTGGTTTAATTGAATTCATCTAATTTTGTTTTAGTAGATCCCTTGATTTGTCTGCCTTAGGTTTCAGGAAACCTGAGTGGGTTTTCTAATCTATCTAATCAAGCAAAAACCCCTATAGAAATAAAAATTGTTGAGAGTAGGGCTCCACCACCTACAATGGCCATGGATAATTTTTCTCCTAGGTTCATTGGAAAAAACTCACTTTTCTTGTGAGGAGAGTAGAAAGAAATGAAGTTAACCTAGAAACATGTTATAAGGATCTTGTTCACTCATCAAAATTCCAAAGGGGATTTAATTTCCATTAATTTAGGGACATGGTAAGAATAAGGTTGTGGGTATGAATTCCCCACTAATAGTTGTAAGAGCCTCATCAAACTAGGTTCACCAAACTTTACCTTGCTCACATATTTCATATTAAGCTAGATATCAATTCATTCCATTACCAATATGTAGAAGTCTAAAAAATGAGGTATATTGATAGTGAAAATACCAAAATATTGGTAATAAGAAGTCTTTATGTGGAAAAGAGGATGAGTGATAAGGGTTCATATGAGCCATTTCCTCCACTCATATAATAGTGTGGTGCTTTATCCCCAATAATTATTTGGATCCCATAACTATCCTTGAGCTTAGGTATCTAGAAGAGACATTTATTTCATTAAGTTCTATGTAGATAATATCAGAAGATTATTATAAATTAGTCTTCCTTATAAATTTAAGAGATTTCAACCTCAAAGATTTAGTTTCCCAATACAAAAAAATATTGAATGGTTTACCTATATGCAAAAAATAACAAGGATTCCATCGCATACCATCACTCAATGGCCACTACTTAAAATCTGTGGAGGATGTCTCCCAAAACGTAAACCCCCACTTAGGTTGAAGGAAAAAGGAAAATTTAACTTAACCCCAATAAGAGAGTTACAAACAATAGGTATCACATATACAACATCATAAAATTACATATGCATTTCCATTTGTAACATCACGCCCACAAGCTAGTCCCTTCAACGAGCATGCATAAATGGTTTTATTCATTCAAGAGACAACAATTTCAACCTAACAATTTCTTGAATATAGAGACTTCAATTCATAACATGAGGTATATGAAAATTTCAATACATGTAACCATCATGTAAAATTGTATTAAATTTTTAATTAAAAGTTTGTGACACTTACCTAAAAGGTAAATATGCCAATTGAATTTCAAATGACCCTTTTACACACAACCGTAGGCTCAACTACACACCAAATTCTCTATAGCTAACCATCCCTTTGCTAGGACATGATACCACAAGGGGATATTTTCAAAACTAATTTCTTTTTCTAGATGAAGGAAAATTTTCTTCATAGACATAATATAAATAGAGAGTTCATCTCCCTTACTAATCCTAGAGTGTCCACAATCTTCAAGTGCCTCTCAATTGGCTTGCAAATCCAAGGAGGAAATCCCATCATTGCATTACAATCCCTTATTGATTTACTTGTATCTTGGCTCTCATGCTGACACAAGGCACATCAAATAACAACACCCTCATCTTAGATAGGTTCCATATCTCTTATGTAATAATTTAACAAGTAAAATTTGGGTTCTGCAATCCCAACACACAAGAATTATCCCAACTCATGAATGACACTTTTTAGGTGAGGTGGGGTAGCTAGTTCAAGTTCTAAATCCATACAATTGTTCAAAAATAATTCCACTTGACAATAACATCTATTTATTGAAAAATTCCCTTTATCTAGCACTTGTTCATTCCCCTACCACCTCTATACTAGAGAATGAATGATTGAGTAACTTTCCACATGATTTTTCACATTCCCCCACACCACTCAGTGTTCAACTCTCAAAATGTTAGATGGATAATTTCCCATACTATCCATTGAATTCTAAGGGAGATTTTAAACCACTGAAAAACATCTATAATTGTGGAAAATGGTTGCCTCAAATTCCAATTTCTTCATTTAATGAGATTTTAGGTTAGACAAAAAAGGTAAGGTAACCATTTCAATCTAAATTATGGAACACATCTCTAACAAAGTTTTCTGGCAAGTGCAAGGAAGGTTAATTCCCACAAACCCCTCACCAACTCTTGTTCATGGTATTATAGCTCATATCAATGCTCATATTTCCCATATAGTTGTTCAATATATTTAAATTAACAAAAATTTATTATTGAATTATTCAATTTAATTCACTGTAAGATGAAAAATAAATTCTAGTACATGTGATAAAAACACTATTAATTACAATAATTCTAAGGATAAAAAGGAGGCATTACATATTATTACATGTAAATTAATAATAAATTGTGGTTTAATAAAGAGTTAGTGGGCATGATAAAAATAAGATATTATAAAGAGGTGATCAATCTCAATCTAGAAAATCAAAAGTATCTCTTTGTTTTGACTAGTGTAAAAAAGAACATCTACATTGCTAAAATAAGAAAAAATTATCATGAGCTACATAAACAATATGCGATAAAAGAATTTGTCATATTTGTGAAACAAGAAGGTTAAAGATAAAAAACACTTTTTGTTAGAATTTCAAGCATAAGCCCAGATTAGATCTTAGTTTCCAAAGATTTGTCACCATACCAACCTTCTTAACCTTCTAACTAAGAAAATTGTGGTGATCATGGAGCACTTATTTTAATGCTTTCTAGCATACAAATAAAATACTAAATACATCCAAGTAATCCCTCATCTCAAGGTCTCATAGAGTACATTAGTTGTAAATGGACATTGATCAATATCAATGTGATCAACTAATCAAAACCATTATAATAATTTATATAAATTATTACATTAATGTCTATGAAATAAATTTTCCAAAATATTTATCAAACTGATTACACATCCCTATTTTGAAATAGGGGTTATAATATACATACATACATATACATATACATATACATATACATATACATATACATATACATCTATATATATATATATATATATATATATATATATATATATATATATATATATATATATATATATATATATATATATATATATATATATATATATATATATATATATATACTTGATATCGTACCTAAAAAACCACATTGTTTATCATCGTTAGGAAGTAGAGATGATATTAAACCTAAAAAGTGAATTGATATTAGTATGATTGTTAGTTTTGCTGTGCTAATTTCATCTTCAGATTTAAAATTTATTTGCTGATCTTATGCTTTATGTACATATGTTTCCTTGTTGTTTACGTGTGTAAAACAGGTAAATTAGTTGAGTTTTATGAGTGAATTCAAGAGAATAAAGCATGAAATAAATATGTTGAACAGCAGTAAAAAAAGAACAACAAACCATCACAATTAATCCATCAACACAAAGTTTTGATGAAGGAGTTCACCCCTCCTGGGCTACATCTCCTTGGTCCAGCTTCCATGGCTTGAGCCTCTGTATTAGCTCAAATGTACAAATATATCTGTTTACATTCACCTATAGCTCATGAAACTTGCTTCAATGAGTCTAGAATGTCCAAATCTATCAGAAATGACTCTTATTTCTCCCAATTTGGTCGAAAATTGCTCCTGATATGGTCAAAACAAATTTTCCTAGGAAATCTCCTCCAAATCTGGAGAAGAATCCAGTTAAGAGCGCCAAATTTGGGGGAAGTTCCTAAAATGGAGGAACCACCAAAAATTCTGCCAAAGTTAACTCTAAGTTTAATTAATGCTAAGATGGATTAATCTACGGATAAGCATATTTTAAATTCACATAAGCGCGTTTTTAATTAAACATCATTACATACGGATTAGGCACATAATCCTTGTTTAGGGGTAATTAATCGTATTAACTTTAAACTCCATGCATAAATAAAATTCTTCACTATTGGTTGTGGTATAACAGTCATATGGGGAGGGGGATGGCCCACAGGGCTGGTCCCCTCTAAACCCCCGCTGTAGAAACTAATGAAATCCAAATAGAAGTTGGGCGCAATATCTTTTAAGGACTACTGGTATGGTTCGTTGGTAAAGGCGAACAGTGGTATGGGGGAGGTCATGGGGTCGAGCCCTGATCTCTGCCCAACCCCGTGTATACATTTTTCCACCAGATACATATGCTCCAAACCTTAGCATTTAAATAAAATGTGCCACCACATGTGATACTTTGACTTTGATAATATGCCAACTTCAGACTTTGGGTTAAAATAAATATGCGCCCATATGATATGTTGATAATTCGACCATAGCTTTGGTCCTTGGAATTTTTAAAAATGTAATGCCAATGGACTTTGTAATATGAATAAACTTGACCATATGATATGTTGATAATTCGACCATAGAATAAAAAATGCAATTCGAACTTTGGAGAGGGTCCACCAGAGGGGGCACATGGCGGCCCCTGGCTGCACCACATGTCAGCTTTTGGTTGGGCTATCCTTAACCAAAATATAAAAAACAAAATTGAATTCAACCTTAGGAGCAATTCCTTAAAAAAAATTCACCTTAAAACCAAACTGGCAAATCCTGCTGTGACACTTGTCACAGTGTCATTGGAAAAAATCGAAGAATATTCACTGAATATACCTTGTATGCTGACTGGGCTGCCATGTCATCAACCTGTCATTGTTCTACAAATTTTTAAATGTTTAGGAAAACTAACAACATGCTCTGTCTTCTTCATTCGGACTCCGTTTTCGATGAAATGAATTCCGTCAGATTCTTGGCGACGAGCTCTTCGCTGTCGTTCAGTTTCCATTCAATTCTGAGAACTTTAATTTTTGAGCTTTTACACTAAGCACCTGATCATTAATTTTGAATATATATCCTTTATCATTTTATTAGTCCCTACATCACTAGGGAACATAAAATTCGCCTCGCGGGCAAGTTGCATTGATTGTGCATTATTTGGCTACGTTTTTGCAATTTTAACCAAAGTTTCATGGAAATGCTTAATATTTCTATTTTTGCATAAATTCAAAAATAATTTTTGAATTTTTAGTAAATGTTATTTTTATTTTCCCATTGGATGAGGAAGCTCTGATGGGACATAATTCCCTAGGCCGGGGGGCATTTTATTTTCATTTTTTACAGTGCCTAACAATTCATTTTAAAATTAAAATAAAGTAATTTTGTGAGTGGCCATTGCGTTGGTGAGTGCTTTGACACTCGCATTATTATGTCATCACTCTGCTCAATGATGTAAGAATTGATGCAGTTGCAGGACACTGTTATGTTAGTGCTATGCTATATGATGCGAGAATTGATGCGGTTGCACGTTGTTTGCATAGGCTTCACGGGTTGTGGGGGGGTGAAAAAATGTCGAATTAATATTATTATGTTTCCTTATGAAAAGGACATAGTATGTGTGGGAGAAATGGGGTACTTTGCATAGTGAGTGATGTGTGTTGGGCAGTGAAAGAGGTATGAAATTACTATGTATTTACTCATTCTTTTACCCCATATATACTCCTTTTTGCCTTGGAAAGGTAATTTATCATAAGAATTACAATAGCATTGGAAAGGTTATTGTTTAGTACAAAAAGATGACTAAAGGTTACTTTTGATTGACAAACAGGAATTCGAAGAGGTGAACAGTTGTACCAAAGGTAGAGTTGAGAATAATCTAACTGCTGCTCCATCAGCGTTGAACCATATCCAACCAAAGGCAAGGAGATCTGAACGAATAGCCCAGAAAAGGCAGGGGACAGCTCAACCTCGGTCAGAGTAAATAGGATGATGACTAAACGAAGAGGAGTGAATCCCTCAGGATCTTTCGATCCCGAGGGATCGCTGTTCAAACTCATATTATTTCTTGATTGGTCCATCGAGATTTGATATATAAAGCCATGTCCTTTAGTGACAAAGGGACGGTTGTTGTTGAAGTCACTGAGTTAGTCAAAAGACTTTACATTTAAATATTTCCTCTGTAATATAATGTTTTATTGACTCTGGGCTTTGAAAGAAAATTCTCTGTAATGCTTTATGTTGGTTTAATATAAGACACACGTTTCATCTACCTTCTACAGTTCTGAATTAGCCCAGTAGTATTTCACTGGCGCTAAGGGCCCAACTCTGGTGGAATCACTTCGATGTTTGTATTTTAATCCTTGTTTACTATCGTGTGAAGTGTGTTTAATGTTTGTTTCGATTACAGAATTGGTTTATTGTCGTTAAATAAAATATAGATTCATTGCTATTTCATCCTTTACAAGAAGCACATTCACTGTTCGATTACCTTGTTAATATCATTGCTGTTCTATATCTGATTTGAGTTGCTATTCCATTAGTTTATGATTTGTTACAATCGATTGTTGCGTGGTAAGTGACTGTCGACAGGATTGAAGCATATAAATCTAGTTTGCTTGATTATGTTAGAATCGTAATTGTTGTTCATTTCACGTTGCTGTTCCATTTCTGTTCATTTCTTATTCATATTCTTTGATTAGCAAACATATGAGTTATATTTACATGTTGTTGTTCCTTTCGAGATTGCATTTCTTTTAAGTTTCTTTCATTGAATCTGCTTTCGTTTCAATTTCTTTAATATTTTCAACTATAGAGGATAGAGGCTATTGCTTCCAAGTCCCCAGATTGGTCATATTGCATCGATTTCTAAGGGAAAGAGTTACTGCTACTGCATCCCTGATCGATGTTTTGCAAGGTTGATGTAGTTTAATCTTTCCATTCATGTCACTGTAATTAGGTTTCTTTATAAGCATTTGTTACTTTTTCATTTTTTATTCTGTACTACATCTTCACAACATTTCTCTTAGACCATTGCAGCCTCAGACAGAGTACACTCTTGAAATAAAAATTCGCTCCTGGATTGATGATTAATGTAGGCTAATTAGGTGTTCAAAAGATACCTTTTTATGACTCAACATTTTGGCGCCGTTGCCAGGGAGAGTGTATGCCATTTTAAAGGAGTAATGCACAACTGATTTTCTTCTGCTTGCGGAGAATTGGGTATTAAAGACGGAAGGTAAGAACCTACGCACTGGGCAAGAAACACACTTTCTCGCAGCCCGCTTTACAGCAGAAGTAGGTAAGCTTATTTCTTTAGGTAGGAATGAAGGTTTGTTTCTTTGAATAAATAAACAAACTAAGAGAAACAAAATTCCTCCTAAAACTGAAAAACCTAAGGGACCGGTGATGCTTGGGCACACAACCTTTATTGACGAAATCCTTAAAAGAACTGAATCTCAACCATCAGTAGGATTTAAAAGAACTACTTCTAGACAGCCTACTAGTTCCCTTCAGGCTACAGAGTAACCAATTGAAGCCTTTGCTGAGATACACAGTCAAATAGAGGGAATTGAGCAGGATTCCCAAGAAATTGAGAATCCTTGCATAAGTTTCCTTCAAGAAGGGAACTCTAGCAATCTCCGAGAAGGAGAAGGGGAAACGGGAGAAACCAGAGACTGAAAATATCCTATTGAAACTGCCCAAACAATAAGCAACCCAGATAAGGGAATTGCTATTCAAATTATTCAGAACCAAGGTCCTAAATCACCTCAAACAGTAGGTCAACAGGAAATACTTATTATCCGAAACAAAGGGAGTGCTATCAAAGCTATTCCTGCTCCTACTCGTCAACCTATAAATTCCTTGGAAATCCCAGAAGGATATTGGAATATCTTCGATCAAATGGCTCAGAACCAAAATTAGAATCAATAGGCACCCCAACAAACCTCTACGCTGCAATATCATATAGTAGATACTGCAGTCAATGCACCCATGAAAGCTATCCCCCTTCAACATATTCCCACATTTCTTGCTTAACATCAGAGGACCCAGATGCATTTTTGTTTGAATTTGATGTGCTGTGCAAAGGATACGATTACACCACCGATGCCCAAAAACTAAAACTATTCCCTTCTACATTAAAAGGGGCAGCCTTACGATGGTGTATGGGATTAGGTGGGGGTGTCATAACTGATTGGGATCATATGAAGGCTGCATTTTTAAAGAAGTATCAAGATTATTGCAGGTCTCGGGAATTAAAATATGAAATATTCCAAATGACAGCAAAACCAAATGAAACCTTGGAAGAGTATGTGGAACGGTTCCAATACAATCTTCAGAGATCCCCTTATGCATCTTTACCCTTACCTGACAATGTTTTGAAAACCACATTAATTAGGGGAATGAAAGATCAATGGGTTGAAACATTGAATATTATGGGAAAAGGTGATATATATCAGGAAAGTTACCCTAACATCATTGATTTGTGTATCAAGTGTTCGAGGGGCAATACAAGGTTGAAGTTAGCAGAACGTGATATAATTACAAGGGAAAATAAGACCTCTAATGAAGGTGTGACTCATGCAGAGATTGGAAATCTCCTAGAAGACTTTAAGACAGACATACTTGGGACTCTAACAATGTAGTTCAATATTATGCAAGGCAAACAAAAATAGGCAGAAGCAGAGAAAAACTTGGAAATATTCTGTCCCAGATGTAGAAAGAAACACATCCACAAAGAATTCCCATTGGATGTGATTAAAGTCTGTGCCATTTGCATGAAAGATCACCCTACAGAGGGATGCCCTTCACTTCTTGGCCTAAAAGCAGTTTATAAGGAGGCAGAAGAAGAATCAGAAGTGGTATGTCTGCTTATTCAGCGCCGACAATGGCAGCCACGACCATCAGGCATGCCAAATGATCCATTTTATTTTCAGCCTCCTTAGTATAATGCTCAACAATATAGTGGGATGTGGTAGAATCAACCACCTTTCCCTAATTGGTCACAACAGCCATTTCCTCCCACATCTTGGCCAAATCAAACAAACCAAAATAATTGGCCTAGCTTTCCTTTCTACCCACCTTTATGGCCTACACAATGGCCCCCCTCTACTTCCAAGAGTCAGGTCTGGCAGTCAAACTGGCAAAAACCTACAAATCAGCCAGCCGGATCAATTTCTCTCTCTCAACCTACACTGCCAACTCCTTATACAAACCCCCAGACCAACTTAAGACCACAACTCCCAGCCCAACCCATCCCAAACCCAAACAAAAGGCCAGTTTAGTCTATCCAAATAATGGAACCCCCAGAAGTAGAAACTGAACTGAGGGAGTGCAATGATCTTCAATTAAGGTCTGGGCGCATAGTGGAAATAGAGAGAAACAATGATGTCCACACTGAAGATTCGTTACCTGTAGAACAAACATTACAAAGTGAGAAGGAATTTCAACAACAAAATCAACAACGAAGTCAACAACAAGTAACAACTTCCTCTCCACCATTCCTAGAACGATTAACTATACCTCGTCCATTAGAACAACCTAATTTTGATCTTCTGGGAGAATTAAAAAATTTATGTATAAAAATCCCTCTCCTCCAAACTATTCAACACATTCCTATATATGCAAAAACCATTAAGGAATTATGCATAAAGAAGCCAAAGAGGAGAACAACAACCAATCCTACTGTCCAAATAGTCGGTACCTTATCTGAATTATTATCAGGAATGGAAACACCTATCAAGTGTGAAGACCCAGGAAATCCTATAGTGACAGTGTAGATCAATGGGCAATCATTTCCAAATGCATTAGCTCATTTGGGAGCAACAATCAATATTTTAACAACCACCACCTGTCAAAAACTTGGCATTACATCACTGGAACCAACAACAACCTTGTTGGAATTGGCTAACTAATTGGTAGTCAAACCAGAGGGTATACTACAAGATGTAATGGTATCCTTATATTCTTGGGAATACCTTGTTGACTTCCCGGTTATCAACCCAAAGAACCGACTAGATGGACACCCGTTAATCTTAGGTAAACCTTGGTTGGCAACTATCGATGCTTATATTGGATGCCGACAAGGCAACATGACAATAACAAGGGGAAATTATGTCAAGAATTTAGCCCTATATCCCCCATCCCAGCCAAGTCTATCAATAATCAAAACAAGAAAACTACCTGCATCATATCTTATGGAAAATATGAGATCACCTCTAACTATAGAAAGTGCTCTTGATTTTAAAGATCAAATAGAGGATGATATCATTAATAGTTTTATCAATACATCACAAACTAGATCTCATTTGCAATGTCACATGATCAAGGCAACATTCGATAATAAAGAAGAAGAAGATCCTTTCAAAGATATTCCTGATCAAGAAATACCTACTACTTCTGTGTACAATAGCAAGGTTGTAGAAATTGAGTAGGGAAAATCTCTAAACATTAACAAAAATCTCACTGCTGAACAAGAAGAGAAATTGGTCCAATTATTATGAAAATACAAAGCAACATTTTCATGGGATTACCCCGATATGAAAGGAATTGATTCTCAATTGTGTACTCACCACATTTATATTGAGAAAGATGCAAGACCCATTCGCCAACCTCAAAGAAGACTAAATCCTCACCTTAAAGATATTGTGAAAGTTGAATTACAAAAACTATTGGATGTTAATTTCAACTACCAAATATCTAATAGCAAGTGGGTCTCTCCATTAGTGGTGGTACCAAAAAAGAGCAGAAAGTGGAGGATATGTGTAGATTATCGTGAACTTAATAAGGAAACACAGAAAGACAACTTTCCCCTTCCTTTCATTGACCAAGTATTAGACACATTGGCAGAGAAGAAATTCTTTTCTTTCCTCGAGGCATTCAGTGGGTACAATCAAATCTAGATTGCCCCTGAAGACCAGGATAAAACTACTTTTACCTATCCATGGGGGACATTTTCCTACCGAGTCCTACCTTTTGGCCTATGCAATGCCCCTGCTACATTCCAAACGGAAATTCTCAGCATCTTTGCAGACTTAATAAATGAAGGCCTCGAAGTATATATGGATGATTTCACACCTTATAGGGATGACTTTGAGCCTGCATTGGAAAACCTAGAAATGGTATTGCAAATATGTATTGACACTAGGCTTTTCTTAAGCCACGAAAAGTGTCTTATGATGATTACCGAAGGAGTTATCTTAGGGCATTATATTTCAGCAGCTGGAATTCAAGTATACCCAGCTAAAATTCAAATAATCTTGTTAATTCCCACACCCACTACACAAATAGAAGTGCGTAGCTTTCTTGGATTTTCTGGTTACTATAGAATATTTATAAAAAATTATTCTCGAATAGTTGCACCTTTGTATGCACTGACTAGAAATGTTGATTTTATTTTGACAGATAAATGTGAGAATGCCTTTAATGATCTAAAAAAGCTTGTTTCAACAGCCCCAGTGCTGAGGCGCCCAAATTGGAATTTTCCATTCCAGATTTCATCCGATGCCTTAGACACAACAATTGGAGCAGTACTTGGACAGGAGGAAGACAAGAAGCCATATGCAATTTATTATATTAGAAAAAATCTATCCCCTGATGAATTAAATTATACTGTGACTGAGAAAGAATTTTTAGTTGTAGTTCATGCTATAAACAAGTTTAGAAATTATATAACTAGGTATCCTGTAGTACTATATACTGATCACTCTGCCATTAAATTTTTAGAAAATAAACCTGTTACAAATGGAAGAGTGACAAGATGGTTTATTTTACTGCAGGAATTCGATATCACAATCAAAGATCGGCCTGGGAAAGAGAACCCTGTAGCTGAATTTCTGTCAAGAATGCCAAAGCCAACAGATACAAAAGCAATTGAAGACCACTTTCCAGATGAACATATTTTCACTGTTACTATCAAAACACCGTGGTATGCTGATATAGAAAACTATTTGGCAATAGGTAAATTACCTAAACATCTATCCCTTAATAAAGGTTAGCAAATAATACACCGTAGTACCCGCTTCTCCTGGATTGGGGGCTACTTATTTCATACAGGTGCAGATATGAAAATAAGGAGATTAATTAGGGAGGATGAGGTATTTGACATCTTGAAAGCATGCCATGATGGACAGTGTGGCAGAAATTTTGCAAATCGTAGAACTGCACATAAAGTTTTACGAACAGGTTATTATTCCCCTACTATTTTTAAAGACCCCAAAAAATTAGTGCAGGCCTGTGATAGCTACCAAAGGGTAGGTCGCCCTGGGCGGTTTGATGAAATACCTTTGAACCCTCAACTAGTGATTGAACCGTTTGAACGTTGGGCCCTTGATTTTTTTGGTTCTATTATCCCCCCATCAAACCAGAAAACATACATCCTAGTTGCAACTGAGTATGTCACCAAATGGGTTGAAGCAAAGGCTCTTTCAAAAGATACAGAAGACTCTATAATACAGTTTCTTTTCCAAATATTTTTTCACTATGGCATCCCAAGGGACATAATCACATATGGAGGACCACAGTTTGTAGGTAATAAATTAGCTGAAACATTGCCAAACTACCACATTCAGCACAATATTACAACTCCATATCACCCACAGGCCAATGGCCAAGTAGCGAGCACGAACAAAGTAATCGAATCTATATTAACAAAAATCGTTGCCTCGCATAGACGAGATTGGGCCTACAGATTACCGGAAGCATTGTGGGCATATCGAACAACATGGAGACCTACTACAGGATATTCACCATACCAATTGGTATTTGGAAAAGAACCCATCTTTCCTATAGAATTTGAAATTCAAACATTACGAACAACTCAAAAGGTGGGTATAAATCCGAATGAAGCCCACGCTAAAAGACTGCAGCAAATTAATGAGATAGATGAAATTGGGCTCTCTATTATTCAACACACAACACTAATTCAGCAACAGAGAGCCAAATGGCATGACGCCCATATCAAAGAAACGATCTTCCACGAAGGAGACTGGGCACTCCTATATGATTCGAGGTTTCAAGATTTCCGAGGAAAACTCCAGACACGATGGCTTAGACCCTATGAAATACAACAAGTGCATGATAATGGCACTATTACATTAGCTACCATTGACGGATCTGGACATTCCTTTAAGGTAAATGGTCATCGAGTACGATTGTATCATAAACCGCTTACTTGAGAATCCTTTTACCAATAGTTACGTGAAGATTCTACCATGGAAATTCTTGCTGAAGGGGAGAACTCCTCCTCGGCACCAGTTTGATAAATCATTTCTTTTTTAATTTTGGTACATAAATAATTTTTTTCTCGTTTCTTGATTGTTTTTTTGCGGATTTTTTTAAACATTCTGCTGTTAATATTGTTTCTTTATTTCTTCATCATTTGTTTCATGAATCTACTTTCTTTAAAAAGAGAAAAAAATTCTGTTTATTTCGCTTGTTTTATTGCTCCTTTCTAAAGGAACAAGTGGCTTCCATAATTCCTTCAAAGAATGAAATAGTCTAGGTTTTCTTTGCTATTCCTTTCTAAATGAACAACACTTCCGCAGAGTATTTTTTTTGCTGTTCCTTTCGAAAGGAACAATAGTTCCGCAGATTGTTTTTGCTGTTCTTTTTTAAAGGAACAACACTTTTTTGAGTGGATTGTTTTTTTTTGTTTTTAGCCAGCATTTTGAATTTTTGATTACTGTTCTAAAGGAGAATATATAATATACAATCATACAAATTAAAGCTTACTATAATCATCAAATCAAAAGAAATCGTCATTTTTTTAAAGAAAATTGTCTAGTAATGATAAGAAAAAAAGGACAAAGGGGCATGATCAATAACATAACTTTGCTATTTTATTACCACTGAATTAATCTGATCGATTATTTTTATCATGATTGGTTCTTTCCCACATGCTATAATTTTCTTTGATGTTTATCTATGGAATAGGAATAAGGGCATATTTTTTTCTACTGAGATGTTTAGACTTCTTCCACCATCCCTACTCTTAAGGAGTGTTGAGCCATCCCTTATGAATAGCTAAGGAAAAGTGTTGTGTGAAAAAAAGAAGAAAGAAAAAATATTTACATATTTTATTAGTAATGATTTTACAGATAGAGGATAGGGGGTCTCATCAAGAGCCAGCCTACCGTGATCATAGGGAAGGCAGTGAAGTGGCATTCCCATTATGGCCACCAAACCAGGGAAATGATCCAATAGACAATTGAAAAAATCAAGAAGTCCTTGGAACAGAAGGTCTCATCATGAGCCGACCTGCCCACCTTTCACTTCTTCCCGGTGAATGGCATTGTGGTTTATCTGGTCACTAAGCCAGCACAATGGCCTCCGTCATGATAATAAAAAAAAGCACTTCCTCAGTATAAATAAAGGACAATGGTTCCATGGGTAAGAAAGCAACTCTGTCAAGGTTATGGACACCTGTGGGACAACAGAGCTCTGCTGATGGTATTGAAGTCACATTTATACACATAAATAGTTACATTTAACCCTTTTCCTACATCTCTATTTAAATGTCAAACGAAAATATGAATCCTTTACCTTTACCTCCGAACCTAGTATACATGAAAATCATTACAAATCGATCATATTAGTTTGAAATGGTAAATAATGCAATTGTACTTATGTTTATCTTATTCTGTCCCTTATCTTCGTATTTGAATCATTAAAAAATGATTTTATATTCATTAACGATTCATCACATGCATTGATTTCAGTAATTGCTATAATTTGATTGAATGTATCATAATTACGCCTGCTTTTTACTGCTGTACTGTTGTTGTGCCACACTTGCTTCTCTCAATTGACGGCCGAGGACGAACTTTCATTCATTCGGGGGGGGCGAATGTCTCCATGCAAATCGAACTCCAAGATTTCCTTACCTGTATATGAACTAAATCCCTGCATTTTAGGAAATAACAAATTTTCAACGAACTGTGTTGTGCTATTCCATTGTGATTACTGTGTGTTGAGAAAAATTAACAGAGCACAGAGATGGGAGGATGACCAATTCGTAGTGAACCATAGGTGCTGATCGTCTCTGATGCTGCACAAGCAATTTTAGAAAGACTGGGGTGGATTACATATTTCATGAGGATGCAGCAACCCCATGAAGCAGTGGCCACCGAATTTTTATTGAACCTGCAGGAAGGATCCTCCATGGTCAGAGGAAGGCAGATAGCTGTATCCGACGAGATAATTGCAAAAGTGTCTGGCATTTCCGCGCAAGGGACTATTTGGACTTAGAAGAAGATTAGGATTCGAGAAGCCCTGAAGATTTTTCAAGATGATGGACAGACGTTAGTTATCAAAGGTAAAGGAGTCCAGCCAGTGTCATTGGGAGAACCATGGACAGATTTGGCCAAGATTGTGCAGGCTTACATAACGTGCGACAGAAGAAAGGATGTGGTAAGACCTCGCCACCTTAAGCTACTAGCTATATTAAAATAGAAATGCACCATTAATTTTCCTGCATTTTTAAATTCTTTGTTGCATGATACTGCTTGTGGTATAAGAAAAGCCTAGCATGCAGATATGGTGGTTAGGCACCATTGTCTAATACGATTAATAGTGAGTCGTAGCCTTGCCCAGCAATAGACCAGCTGGGAAGAGTTAATATTTTCCATTGACGGAGGGTTAACTTTACCTGCTCCAAAATGGAAGAGGATGGCTGGCTCAATAGTTGAGCCTTCTACTCACAGACAGTCCCTCCGATTGAAACAAAGTAGGAGGATGGTGGAAGGACTTCCGGGCAGCAGCAACCAGCCCCTGGAATTGCACAGCTCAGAGGAGGAACAACCTCCATAATTGAAGGGACTAAGCCCTCGTATTGATGAAGAAAAAGAATTGGAAGGAGAAATTCGCTACTCGGATGAAGAAGAAATAAGTCGCCAAACCGGTAGTCAAAAAAAATCCAGTGCAGAGGAAGGAGATAATGAGGAAGAAGAAATAAAAGGAAATACTGAGGAGGAAAAATTTGAAGGAGAAATTCGGTATTCAGATGAGGAGGAAGGAAGTTATCATACCTGCGAGGAGGATGAGGACAATCATAGTAGCAATAAGGATGAAACAGAGCCTCCCGAAAATGTTATCGTAAGCCCTTTATAGGAAGACCAATTGGCCTAGATTTTGGCCAATATGAGTGATTATGCACGGCCTCATAGCCCCTTGGACCTCAATATAGATATTAATCAACTACCAGAGTACTCTGCTATTGATAAAGAAACAGTTGGAGAAAAACTGAATGAAACAACAAACCCTAACGAAGCTAGGGTTGCTTCTCCTAAGAGGCGTGAGCAGGAGAAAGAAAACACCGAAGTTGGAAGCCCCCAGGAGACTGCAGAGTTAACTGAGAATATGATTCCTGGAGAATTTAGCCAAGGGCGTATGAATGTAGAAGAAGAACCCCAAGGAGAAGAACAAGAAGAGAATTTTACTGAAGGCACGACTGATATAGGCCAAAACTCTATTGACCAAACGGGTTCAGATAAAGGAACGACTGTTCCATTAAGAAAGAGGAGGAAAACAACTGAGATTGAGAAGCTTTGCAGGGAATGAATAAAGCTTCATAAACTAGTAGAACAGCTCAGGAAAACCATTAGGGTTCTGAGAATGAAATAGATGCCTAAGCGAGCCCCTAAGAGAAGAAGTATTGCTATCAAAAGAAGTTCGAAAAAGAGAAGGGTGACCGCTAACAGGAACCCCCAAGTTACAGAAGAAACCATACCTGAGCCTAATTATGAGGATGCAGAGCAAAAAACGGTTGTTCCAACACAAGCTGTTCTAGAGTAACCTGTTCTAAGTGAAAATATGCAATCTAGCAGTCAACACACTTTTAGTGATCCGACACTGGTCAGACTTCAAGAAGAATTGACACATGCCCGAATAGAAAGGCAGAGATTGGAGGAAGATACAGTCCCAAGAAAGAGATATCAGGAATTGCAGCAACAAATGAGAACTATTCATGAAGCAAAAGTTGAAGCTCATGAAAAACGTCGGAAAGCAGAGGTAAAGGCTGATAAGGTAATGAACCAACTAAAACTAGCCTACAATCAAATGGACACTCTCTGCTCCTTGTATACTGATGTCTTAGCCTGTAGATGCCCTGCCAAAAACTACGCTTTGTTTTTACTAGAAATAAATTTACAATTAAAGATCAAGGCAGTTAGGGCAGGGAAATCCATAGAGCTAAAAACCATAGATGACTTTATATCATGCTGCAAACTTTATGGGATCAAATTACAGTGCCTTTTGTGTGAATTTTACTTGCATAATCTAATACTTGAAAATGACTGTGAATCAAACCCTAGCCCTTTTATTGGAGATGTTCAGTTTCAGGCATTCATTTCCTTTGTTGTAAATCAATTAAAATGGCTAAAAGCCTATAACGTCTTTCAAAGGCAGGAAAATGAATTGGATCTATGGGTCAGAAGTGAACCTCAGGACCCACTTCAATTTTGGGCTAGACAGAAAAGTTTGATGACAAAGGAAGGCGTTACCCAAACCCTGGGGCCTGTCCACAAATAAGTTATTTTGAATGGAATAGACTATTTTTCATCCATTGGGAACCAAGCTTATATAGCAACCAAGGTCCGATGCAGAACCTCGAATCAGAATGTGCAAAATAGGGAACCATTTAATTATAGAAACTTTGGGCTAGCTGCAGACCACTTCATTTCCTATAGCCATCTCGTTTAGAAACCAGCCATCTTTGATTTAGGATACTTGAGTTCCATAACCTATTGCATGGTACCACGCTTACAGACTACAAAGCTATTTATAGACTTTACTGAGACATACGAACATTTTTTGAAAATTAGGTTTGCACTACAGTTTTGAAAGCATTGTTGCTGACAAACCTTATAAAGCATTCTTTGAGGCTATGTCCCATGTGAACTTATAAAGTTTTCATGAAGACATGAAAAATATTAAGCGGTAGGCTAGGCGGAGAAAAGTGTAGGTACTATGTATTTATTGTTCTTTTATGAATGTACTCCTTTTCCTTGAAGGTAATTTATCATAAAATTACAATAGAATTGGAAAGGTTTATGTTTAGTACAAAAATATAATAAGATTTGCTTTTGATTCGAAAGAATTCAAAGGTGAACGGTACAGCAAGGCGGGTTGGGAATAATCCTGGCTACTTGCTCCATCGGTGACGAACCATATCGCCAGCGAGGATACGAACGAATAGCCCAGAAAAGGTAGGGGACAACTCGGCCTCGGTCAGAGTAAACAAGATGATGACTAAACGAACAGGAGTGAATCCCTCAGGATCTTTCAATCTTGAGGGATCATTGTTCAAACTCATCTTATTTCTTGATTGGTCCATCAAGATTTGATATATAAAGCCATGTCCTTTAGTGACAAAGGGATAGTTGTTGTTGAAGTCACTGAGTTAGTCGAAAGACTTTACATTTAAATATTTCCTCTGTAATATAATGTTTTATTGACTCTCGGCTTTGAGAGATACTTCTCTGTAATGCTTTATGTTGGTTTAATATAAGACACGCGTTTCATCTACCTTCTACAGTTCTAAATTAGCCCAGTAGTATTTCACTGGTGCTAAGGGCCCGGTTCTGGTGGAATCACTTCGCTGTTTGTATTTTAATCCTTGTTTACTATCGTGTGAAGTGTGTTTAATGTTTGTTTCGATTACATAACTGCTTTATTGTCGTTAAATCAAATACAGAGTCATTGCTATTTCATCCTTTACAAGAAGCACGTTCGCTGTTCGATTACCTTGTTAATATCATTGATGTTCTGTATCTGATTTGAGTTGTTGTTCCATTAGTTTATGATTTGTTACAATCGATTGTTGCGTGGTAAGTGATTGTCGACAGGATTGAAGCATAGAAATCTAGTTTGCCTGATTGTGTTAGAATCGTAATTGTTGTTCATTTCACGTTGCTGTTCCATTTCTGTTCATTGCTTATTCATAGTCTTTGATTAGCAAATAGATGAGTTAGAGTTACATGCTGCTGTTCCTTTCCAGATTGTGTTTCTTTTAAGTTGCTTTCATTGAATCTGCTTTCGTTTCAATTTCTTTAAGATCTCCAACTGTAGAGGATAGAGGCTATTGCTTCCAAGTCCCCAGATTCGTCATCTTGCATCGATTTCTAAGGGAAAGAGTTACTGCTACTGCATCCCTGATCGGTGTTTTGCAAGGTTGATGTAGTTTAATCTTTCCATTCATGTCACTGTAATTAGGTTTCTTTACAAGCATTTGTTACTTTTGCATTTATTATTCTATACTACATCTTCACAGCATTGCTCTTAGATCATTGTAGCCTCAGAAAGAGTACACTCTTGAAATAAAAAGTCGCTCTTGGATTGATGATTAATGTAGGCTAATTAGGTGTTCAAAATATACCTTTTTATGACTCAACACTGTGACACTAATTAATGATGCATTACTTGGTACAATTTCATTGTGCCAAACTTTCACTGTGCAGAGGATAGAGTATATGCGAAAGAATTGGGGGTATTTTGCAAAGACTGGGGTGGTGTGACACTGACGTGGGTGCAGAGGGAGCTAGTGTATTTTTTTAACAATTATAGTAATTGTTGGACTATACAAGCTACTATTATTATGCAATATTAAACAAATCATGTGTTCAATCTGTATGAAATTGGATTTTGGGAAACTATTATGTTAGCGCTATGCTTAATGATGCAATAATTGATGCAGTTGTAGGTTTTTGCATAGGCCCCCCACAGAGGGGCGGGTGAACAAATATCCAATTAATATTATTAAGGAGTATGTGCTTGATAATTGGGGATCATTTGCATAGACAAGGGTGCCAAATATATATTTTTTCAATTAGTGTGAAGAAGAAGTGTTGCGTGGTAAAACAAAGTGAGTAAATTCAATCTTTGCATTGAAATCAAATGGTACATGTTAGTCTTTGGTGTTTCTTGAGTTCTTGATTCCACAAATGTGTTAGGATATTCTGACACATAGGAAATAGTTAAGAATAACTTAGTCTAGTTTAGAGTTAGGTAAAGTGTGATTCTTTACTATGTGCATTTGTAACTTATAATCCAACAATCATGATTTGTAGTGATTCGATGGTTCACTCTCTCCTCGGTATTAACAACACTAGATCTGTGGCTTAACACCTGATTGGTCCATGATCTCTATTTAAAGAGCATGGAGGGTCATTGGTTCGGTAACTGTTTATGAGAGAAACATATGTAACTTTTATTTTCATATTAATAAATTGCCTGGAGTGGTCGCGTTGGCTCAGGTCGTGGACTATTTCCCTCTTCGAGGGTTTTAACCACGTGATAATACTGGTGTACTAATTTGTGATCTATTTGTGAGCGGTGACCTTCGGTTCTTGATCTAAGGAAATTACCCTGTAAATTCCTACATGGTACAAAGCTATTTTGAGGGCTGCATCCGTTGTTGATCAAAATTTGAAGCCGATTTGACTGCATGTGACTGCTGTTTTCTAGATCTACTATTTCTGAACATTTTTGGGCTTGGAGAACTACTCTATTGTGTCTGGAGCATATGTTACAGTGAGGAACACCTTTCGTTTCATACAAAAAGGTTTCTGGTTGGCCACATTATGACAGTTTAGATCTGGAGGTATAAAGTATCTGTTTTGTAGTTATATTTGTTAATATTTATGCTTATTTCGGTTCCCTTTGTTTATTTTCAGTTTTTAAGTTTTATTTATTTTCTAGATCTATACTCTCTTCTCTGTGTATGCTCTTTTCTTTGCGCTGTGTGCGATCTCGACAAATCAGAAACAAGAAGAAGGGATTTTTTTTTGCTACGTATGCTCTTTCCCCGCATCTTTGTGCAATCTCAGGAAATCATAAATAGTGAAAAAATAGATAGTTGCCGGCAAGGCTAACCGAAAATCTAACATTTAGCTGTAAGGCTTGCAATTATTTTTTTTTGTTCAGTTTTTTCAGTTTTTTGTGCAGGAAAAGGCACACACACCAAAGAGTTAGAAAAAAAAAAAAACCTTCCTCCTTTCAAACAATTACATAATCCTTTTACTATCTCACTTGGTGAGAAGTTAGTTTATGAGAATAGAGGTCTTTGGTTCAAGGTTCTTTCTTAAGCTTATTTTGTAAAAAGTTTTTTATTAAAGGGGTGGGACTTTTTTTTAAAAGTCGAAATTCATCATCAAATTTCAAAATGTTCTTGTAACTATTTTTCATCTTCAACTCGTTTTTTCAAAAAGGCATAACTTCTTCATCCGGAAGCCATTTTTTGAGATTTGTTTTTTGAAACGGCCTAATTATTCGATATATTTCCATTGGAGTAGTTAGTTTCAACTTTTATTAGCTTCAGTTTAAAAAACAAAATGGAAAGTGCATGCCCGATTATTTTTAATAGCACCAATTATTTCCAATGGCTACCTAACATGGTAGATATACTTAGGAGTAAAGGTATTTATAGAATATCCACAGTCCAAGAAAATAAACCTTCTGATGATGATAAAATTGCTAAATGGGAAAATAAACAAGATCAAGCACGAGCGTTGATAGGAATGTCCATTGCTCAAGATCTTCGATTTCAAATCCTTGACATTGACACCCCTCATGAAGCCCTAGAAAAGCTAAATACTATCTTTGAAATTCAAAATCAAATCAGGGCCCATGGACTTGAAATTGAGTTGCTTACTTTGGACCCCAATAATTTCTCCTCTATTGAAGATTTTTTGTCCAAATTCAAGACCCTTAGACTTCTTTTAGAAGGTTGTAAGGTCAAAAAGGAAGATGGTAGCCTCATCTATTGCATTCTTGCTAAGCTTGGCCCTGTACACTCTGTATTTGTTTCCACCTTCCATTCCACTAGAGAAGCCACCATTTTTTCAGGAACCACCTACAAGAACCCATATTTTGATGCCTTTCGCGATTATTTGATAAGAGAACAAGAAAAGCTCTTACACCTTGGTCTTATCACTTCTAGAAATGCTTCTAAGAAAGCCTTAGCATCCCAACAACAATCATATCAAAAGATTCCCAAGAGCCAGTATCCTAAAAAGTATGGTCCGAAACCAATCAAGGGTCATAAGAAATTTCAACCGCAAACTGAAAAAGCAACTCACCAAAATGATAAGGAAAATCAAAACAAAGGGAAGAAGACAAATAGACATTGCAACTTTTGTAATTATGATGGCCATATAGAGTCCAAATGTTTTAAGAAGATGGAAGCCTTAGAAGCAGCAATGAAGAAGCACAACATCAATTTGGAGCACTCTTCACCTTCATATTAAGGAATGGAACTTTCTGCTTGTGGTTGTCAAGCATCAAGATCTGGTTATGCATTAAATGTATCTTCCTCTTCTCATTCTCATGAGTGGCTCATTGATTCTGGAGCTTCTTATCACATGGCCAAAAATCAAGCCATGTTTTCTTCTTTAAATGATTGTAACACCAAACATATTTATGTTGGTGATGACAGATCTCTTAGTGTTGTAGTTTTTGGAACCGTTCAACTAGATAATGGTCAGTTTAATGATGTACTATGAGTTCCTACCTTGTCATGCAAACTTCTCTCTGTTTATCAGATAACTCATTCAGGTGAAGGGAAAATAGTAGAATTCTCACCTCATGATGTTTTAATCAAGGACCTCAAATATCCTAGACATATTTTAGCTATTGGCATTGTTGATGATTCCACAAGGTTGTATAATTTTTAAAACTTTGGGTCATCCTGTCTTCCCTCAGTTTTTGTCGCTCATAATGATGATGTGAGCAAACTTTGGCATGAGCGATTTGGTCACTTAAACTATCGCTCTCTTCAAACTCTATGTAAGGAAAATATTGTGACAAGCCTTCATATGGTATCTTACCGAGATGGTGTTTGCTCCAGGTGTGTACTCAAAAAACATCATCGAGATAGTTTTGACAAACATGCCTCTTGGCACACTTCAGCTCCTTTGTAGCTTGTGCACAGTGATTTATGTAGTCCACTTCCTGTTGTTTATTTCTCTGGTTGCAAGTACTTCTTGAATTTCATTGATGATTTTTCCAGACATACTTGGGTATACTTCTTAAAACTCAAGAGTGAAGTTTTTAACATGTTCTTGGCCTTTAAGGCCTTTGTTGAGAAACAATTTGGACATCAAATTATTAAGTTAAGATCAGACAATGGAGGAGAATATGTTAAAATTTTTTTATCAACTTATGCATTGAGCATGGAATTCAATTGCAACATACCTTTCCATATACTCCACACCAAAATGGTGTATCTGAAAGGAAGAATCACACCTTAAAAGAAATGGCTAATCTTATGCTTCAATCTAAAGGACTTAGTCTCAATTTTTGGGTAGAAGTAATTAATTGTGCAAATTACATAGTAAATTACACTCCTAATAAGGTTTTAAAGAATATAACTCGAGAAGAATCTTGGAGCTCAATAAAACCAGATGTAAGTCACTTTCATTTTTTTGGAAGTGATGCTTGGGCCCATATTCCAGATGCGAAACATAAAGCCTTAGAACCTAAGAGTGAAAAATGATTTTTTGTTGGATATTCTAAAGACGTCAAAGGTTATAGACTTCTTCAACCAAAATCCAAAAATATAATCATTAGAAGATATGTAAAATTTGATGAAAATATATTAGCCTGTCAGCCTAGTTCAGTGGGTGTGCCACCTTTGGCCTGTGAGCCTAATTCGGAATATGTGCCACCTCTCTCTCTCTCTTCTATTTTTAATAGCATTCCTTCTAGTTTAGATGATGACAACGAGGATGGCAATCCTCCTCCACCTCTTGAAATTATTCCTTTTACTCCACCGCTTCTAAGATGGGTCCCCTCTACTCGGGATGCAGGAGGTTCTCTTGTAGGTGGCCCTATTGATTGACAACGTACACGTTCTCAGTTTGAAAGAGACTCTTTCTTATTGGCTCAAGTTATAGAAAAACCTGATCTAGAAACCTTTGAAGAAGCCTCTGGTCATCCATATTGGCATGCAACTATGAATGAATAATATCTTTCCTTATTGGCAAACAATACTTGGGATCTTGTTCCTCTTCCAAAAGGAATAAAACTTGTTAAATTGAGATGGGTTTACAAAAAAAAGTTTGGACTACATGGAAAAGTGGATAGACATAAATCTCGTCGTGTTGCTAAAGGATTTCACAATTTGAAGGCATTGACTATACTGAAACCTTCTCCCCTATTGCCAAAATGAATTCTATCTGCCTTGTTCTTTCCCTTGCTACCTCCTTTAAATGGGAAGTCCATCAGATGGATGTTAAATTTGCCTTCTTACATGGAGATTTGCATGAAGAAATCTGCATGGAACAACCCCCTGGCTTTATCCAAAATGACTCCAGCCTTGTTTGTCACCTTAGGAAGTCTCTCTATGGTCTCAAATAAGCTCCTCGGGCTTGGTATGCCAAAATGGATAGGTTTCTATTAGATAATGACTTTTCTAGGTGTCATTCTGACAACATTGTCTACACCAAGAAAGTGGGTATGTCCTTCACCATCCTTGTTCTTTATGTTGATGATCTTATCCTTACTGGTGGTGATCCCAACCATATAAACCATGTGAAGTCTAGCCTCAAAAAGAAGTTTGAAATGATAGACTTAGGACACTTGCATTATTTCCTTGGTATTCAAGTCTTGCAATCCAAAGAAGGTATTACCTTTTCTCAAGTATGCCTGTGATATTCTACGCCAATTTCACATGGAATATTGTAAGCTAGTCCCTTCTCCCTTTCAGTCTGGAGTCAATATTTTAGTCACTTGTACTACCCCTGAATTTGATGCTACCTTATACCATCAACTTGTTGGTAAACTTCTGTATCTAACCCATACTCGTCCTGACCTTTCCTTTGCCGTTGGTCTTGTCGCTTGGTTTATGCACCAACCTCATGAAATTCACTAGAAAGCAGCTAAAAGAATACTTCGATATATTCGAGGTACAATTCAGTTTGGGATTCATTACAGTGCATGGACATCTCCATTGTTGATTAGTTTCACTGATTCTGATTGGGCTCATGACCCTGCTGATCGAAAGTCTACTGCAGGATATGTATTCACTCTTGGTTTAGGACCTATTACTTGGTCTTGTAAGAAAAAAAAGTGCCATCTCTCTTTCTTCGGCTGAAGCTGAGTATCGCGGTGCAGTTGAAGCTAGCAAGGAAGCCATGTGGCTTCGTCATATCCTGTTTGAATTTGGTCTTCATCAACATCATCCAACTACACTTTGGTGTGATAATCAGAGTGCCATTCAGCGATTTAAAGATCCAGTTCAGCATCATCGTATGAAACACATTGAAATCCACATACATTTCATCATAAAGCTCATTCATGATCGTGTTCTTGAAGTGAAATATTGTCCAACAAATGATCAAGTAGCCGATATCTTTATGAAGGCTCTCACAGAAGCGAAGTTTACCAAACTTCGATCCATGCTTGGAGTTCAGGAAAGTTGTCATTAAGGGGGGATAGGCTCTAATGCCTTCTTCCTTCTCCTATTGTGTCACTTTTGTAAATCCTCCAATCCTATCCAAATTTGTTCTTAAGGGGGGATGTTAGTATATTTCGACACATAGGAAATAGCCTCCTTTTGTGTCACCTTTGTAAATCCTTCAATCCTATCCCAAGTTGTTCTTAAGGGGGGATGTTAGGATATTTCGACACATAGGAAATAGTTAAGAATAACTTAGTCTAGTGTAGAGTTAGGTAAAGTGTGTTTCTTTACTATGTAAATTTGTAACTTATAATCCGATGGTCATGATTTGTAGTGATCTAACGGTTCACTCTCTCCTCGGTATTAACGACACTTGATTCATGGCTTAACGCCCGATTGGTCCATGATCTCTATTTAAAGAGCATGGAGGGTCATTTTTCCGGTAACCGTTTATGAGAGAAAAATATGTAACCTTTTTTTTCATATTAATATATTGCCTGAAGTGGCCACGTTGGCTCAGGTTGTGGATTGTTTCCCTCTTCGAGGGCTTTAACCATGTGATAATACTGGTGTACTGATTTGTGATATGTTTATGAGCAGTGACCTTTAGTTCTTGATCTAAGGAACTTACCCTGTAAATTCCTACAAAATGTGCAGAAATATTTGTGAAAGGTTTATTAAAATAATAAATATACAAATATATTTTTTGATTATTATTTAGGAACATATTTCACAACTACCCAAGTAGCTGTGCGAAGGGAGTTGTGCGAAGGTGGTTGTGTGGAGCTGGTTGTTTGGAGGAAGCATGTGTGGTGAAAAAAATGCATGTGCATAGAGCTTTGACTATGCTGAAAGCTTTGTGAAAAGTTCTTTAAAATAATAAATTTACACTTCAATTTTTTAATTCTGGTTTAGGAACATATTTCATAATGTAGGATGATTAATTTATATCAGTTTCAAATGTCAATGTTTGGCCGAAGTGCATTGTTGAGTGCAAAATTAGTTGTGCGGAGGTGGTTATGTGTGTGCAGAGGTTATATGGAGAACAAATGCATGTCTGGAATTTGTGCAGAATGAGGGAAGTACGAAGGGATCTTTTAATTGTAATGTGTTTTAATATTAGTATTTTGTGCACAAGAGTAGTGCTTATTTTATTATTAATAGTTTCTGCGGAGTGCAGAGGTTGATTCAATTAAAGCTTGAGATATTTTTGCACACAATGGACTGTTTTTTTTGGAGGAAGCATGTGCAGAGAAAAAATGCATGTCCACAGAGATTTAACTGTGCCGAAAGCTTTGTCCAAAGTTTATTAAAATAATAAATATACAAATATCTTCTTTAATTCTTACTTAGGAACATATTTCACAACAAATTATTCCTCCCCATGATATTTGGGACCCACATATATTAATATCAACTTCAAATGTGAATGATTGACTGAAGGGGGTTGTTGAGTATGAAAGTAGTTGTGCAGAGGTGGTTGTGTGTGTGTGGTGGTTATTCAAAGAAAAAATACATATGTAGAATGAGGGATGTTTGAGAATTGAGTGGAATGAGGGAAATGTGGAGGGATATTTTAATTGTAATGTGTTTTAAACTCTTTTGGAGTTAGTGCACATGTAATTTGATATTAGTAGATTGTGCGCAAGAGAAGTGATTATTTAGATTTAGAGTATATATGCATTTGTGTTATTTTGAAAGTATACATTAGTATTAATACTTTAATGCTTTGAAATTTATGTTTGTAGTAGATTGTGCGAAGTGCAGAGGTTTGTAAAATGAAATCCCGAGAGATTTTTGTGTAAAATGGATTTTCTCTGCAGTCCCGCACATGTGCATTTAAGTTATGTTGAAAGTATACGAGAATCATGTTTATAGATTTGATGTTTTAGTACTTATGTGGTTTTATCAATGTGTGGGAAGGCGTGTGGTCGACGAATTAAATGCTGAGAGGAATGGTATTTAACTATGAGGATGTTTTCTATTAATTTGAGAACAAACATCGGGATGATAAAAAATGTGGATGGCAACTTTATCTTTACAGCATGTTTTAGACGCAAAATAGTAGCAAGTGATGATTTCTAGGGAAACGTATTTGAAATAGCTAGTATAGAAAGGGAAAAACCATTAGAGAAATTTTGAGGTCTAAAATGCACCTCCTAAGGAATATTATAAAATAATAGTGGAAATAATAAAATAATATTAGATTACATAATCAAATTTTACAGTGAAAAAAGAAAAAGCTACTTTTTCAACTTGTATTTTCAATTTATCTCCTTATGGGTTTACTCAAATTTCAAGTGGGAGCACTCGTTGGATACAAAATTTAATTTATAATTCCAATTACTACCCATGTTGCATACTTTCAATGGACCCTTCTACATGAAAAATGAGAAATACATGAAAAAACATGATTATAATCACGCTTTTCATGTATTTCTTATTTTGCGTGTAACGGGGTCCATCGAAAGTTTGCAACATGGGTACTCCTTGGATGAGGAATTAAATTTTTCATCCAATGAGTTCTCCCACTCACAATTTGAGTAAAATCGTAGGGAGATAAGTCAAAAATACTAGTTGAAAAGTAGTTTTTTTTTTTTTTAAATCTTTTTACTTTTTTACTCAAAAAATGGTGAATCATCCCGCATGATTGACATCATCATTTTGAATCCTCTTGGTTCTTATAAAGTTGATTTTGGTTGTACATTTTATTTTGAGGCCTATTTTTTACCTTAAAATTTATCTAATGACTATTTACAGTGATAGAAAAAATAACTCACTTCATTCTGATTTTTAGATTTGTTAATTAATAATAACAATAATAATAAATACTAATGATGGGACAAACATTGGAATGAAAAATAGATTTGGAGGTTAGCTTTATCTCCGATACTGAGATTACGTGACATACATGTGGTGATTTATAGGGAAATGAGTCGAAAATCCTTTTGCAGATTTCGAGTAGCGGATCGTCTAACATTTTCTCTTTGCAACTTGCATTTAAGAGCTTGGAGTATTGTCCAAGCTTCTATTGCCTTACATAAAATTTTATCTTTGAAGTTGAGATTTCATTTGGGTGAAATCATGAAGATGGGTTACACTTTTGGGCCAAATGTGGCGATGAAGTTTCAAGTTTTCCTCTTTTATCGAATTGAAGCCCTCAAAATTCATATAAGCAATGTGAATTTTCATTCAGAGTAAAAAACAAATTGTGGAGAATTATGTTTTTGTCCTAATGATATTATTTGCAAAATTATTTAGTGTTGTATAATATGTTAATTTTCCATTAAATGAAATGCTTGTCCTTGCAATTTTTCACACACCTTAAGAGGTATGTGTGTATTCACGTAGCATAACTTAGTCCACAATGTGTAATTTAATATATATATATATATATGTGTGTGTGTGTGTGTGTGTGCATAGAATACACGGAGAGAGCTATATATATGAGCATAGTCTACAAAGAGAGAGCTAAGTTTTTCATATTAAAATTTATTTCTTTATGAAAAATTATGTTTTTTATTATTTTTCGAAGTTGGTAAAGTAATATTTCAATTTCATTTTAGAGACACGTGTTCACGTAAGGTTTTTTCAACAATTTAAATAAATTGAAAAACTAAGAGTATCCTTTTGAAAAGGAATCGTAAATGAAGATAGTGGTATTTTTTGAAATTTTTTATTGTCTATAGTTTATGATATTGATTTTTTATTCAACCTTTTTAAAATTGTTCAAAATAATTTCTAGCATTATGTTTAAAGGAAATTAGATAAAAGATATCATATGAATTCGAAAATGTCAAACTCATAATCCATTAGATAGAGGGTTCCTTCCCGAATCCAACATGATCAACTCCACCACTTAAATTCAATTTTTTCTTGGAGTACACCATGGTACAACATGGTGTTGCAGAAGAATCTCCAGAAGAGGAGCTAAAAATCTAGTTTTTAGGCCTTCAACAACTCGCTCGAGCGTTTGAAATTGAAGTTTCAAATAGCTCGATCAATGGCTTAATAAACTTTTTTTTGTTAAACAAAGGTTCAATCGAGCTATCATAATTATCTTAAAAAGAAAAGAAAAGAAAAGAAAAGAACAAAGCCTCTCAATATTTCTCTATAAGCTAATTGTAAAATAAATTTTCTTTATTCTACAAATTATTTTTATTTTTATTTTTAGATATTCAAATATATTCCAAACTCTAATTTTCCTTAATTATAAATCCAAATTTTATTTTATTTCACCAAGAAAATAATTATAATAATATATAGATAAGTTTTTTAAATTTTGAAATTCTTAAAAATAATAATTTGTTTATTGTTTTGATTTTAAATATAACATATTTTTATACTTAATCATTTTATAATATTTTTATGTAAAAATTTTCAATAAAAAAAAAGACAAACTAAACTAAACTAATTTTTATAATATTATTATTTTAAAAATAATTTCATACACAAATTTAAATCTAGATTACTCAAATTCAAATTAGTCAAATAATATTTTAAAGTTTATGGTTCCTTATGTTTTATTATTTTAAAAATATAAAATATATATGAAAACCTAAGTGAGGAGTACAAATTTCTATATATACTTTGCACTTGTGCAATCTGAGGAGAAAATTGATTGCAATCACATTTTACAGGTTGAGAAACATTTATAATGACATATACCATTGCATCCATTACACCTATATTAATTATAACTTACAACTATTACAAGTACGTTAATTATTACTACACTCGTTTCTTTTCCTGAATAAGTGGATATTACTGCATTATATATATGTGAGAGAGAGAGAGAGAGAGAGAGAGAAATATTTTAATAGATATGATTATATCATGTTTATTAACTCTCAAGTGAATTTTATAAAATATACATTTCCAACAACTTCAAATTCACATTTTGAGATACACTTATTCAGATAAAAAATTATAATATTTATTAAATCAAATTGTTAAATTTTCCTATGTTTAATCAATTTATTATTTAAATTATATTTATAATAAATTCATTATTTAAATCATAACATTGAAAATTTAAATCCTATTAAAAAGTAAATTTTAAGTTACCAAATTATAAATATAAGAATATTACAATTTCAATTGCAAGTGGGATAGAATCCATTTCAAATTTATAAACCAAAACACTAGAAATGAAATGATAAATTAATCTACACCATTATTAATTACATATTAAAATATAATTAAAAATTAAATTCATTTTTTTAAACTATCGAGTACTTCAAATTTTAAAGTTAGCATTTCATTATTGATATTTATATAAATTTTAAATTTTCTAGCTTTAAGGCTCGATGGAGCTTTAAAGCTCGATCGAGATCCTAACCTGGGGTTTCACAGGATCTCGATGGAGAGTTATTTTGATACTCGATTGAGTTCTTTTTTTAGTTCTCGAGGAGCTCGATTGAGAACTTAAAAAAGGCTTGATCAAGCGCTTAAATGGATCGATTGATCCATTGTTTTCTCTACCCAAACACACCCTTTCTCACCAAAAAGTGTAACCCAGCTCCATGATTTCACCCATCTTCAATGGTGTCTCAATGGAATTTATGTTAAATCGTGGATGATGATAGTAGTGCAGAAATACCTAAGATCTACTATACTGCAAGTGTTTAAAACAATTCACCTTCGTCAATTTCTTGTTTGCATTTGGTAGTTTCTTAGTTGATTATCATGATTACAGCTAGTTAAAACTTGTTTTGTATGGTAAATTTTGGTTTTTTATGACACATATAACGTTGATATTAAATGAGTGGACAGGTTTGGTTTATTCGATTGCTAATTATTTAGATTTTCGTGTGTAGCAGTTTTGACGTAGGTAATAGTATATGCATCTGTGTTATGTGGAAAGTATATGACAGTGTTACTTTCAGTTCCTTGACCTGTGTAGTTTAGTTGAAGTTGTTTGTTTTTAATTTCAAATGAATCGTAATTTTAAGTGACATTTTTTGTCATCCATATTTTTAATCGTTTTGATTTTTGTTCCCTTATTGACAGAAAACACTCAATTTATCATGTAGGTACATGCAAACATATTTTTTTCAATATACTGATACACACAAGGTATCAATGTATCCCATCTTTGTTCCACACGTAAGGTCTATCATAGAGCAATACTTGATGGGATCCGTTAAAAGGGAACTTAATCTAATATTGCATAATAGTAATAAGTATTTAATAGACAAAATATTCATTACTTCTTGTTTACAAATTTTATTTATTTTTATTTTTTATTTTCTTTTCAGTTGTGTCTATTACATTACAAATTAAAGTTTCCATTTTCAGTAACTAATTTGTTTTCTTGTCCTAAAAAATCAAAGTGTTTAAAATTAAATCCGTTTGTGTGGAATAAGGTATCCACTGCATCAAAATTGCGTGTCAAATTTTGCGAGAAATAGGTGTGTCAAGTCATTCTTAAATAAAATTTGGTTCAATTTTACAAAGTAGTGGGGACCAAATTTCGAGTCGATTCGTCGTAGAAGGTAACTTTAATATTTGTAGCTATTATTGATAAATGTTCAAGTCTTCAAATTTGACCGGAAAAATAATGGAAATTCCAGCACATTCCTAACAAAATATGGCGGAAGATTTTTGTAACTCGAGGTTACAGATGTCAACTTTAAGTAATTAAATTATTTTTTCCTTCACAAAATTAAAGAGTTTAAAATTAAATTAGTTTGTGTTGAATAAGGTTCCCATTGCATCAAATCTGCGTCCCAAATTTTGTGAGAAATAGGTGTGACAAGTCATTCATAAATCAAATTTCGTTTGGTTTTAAAAGTAGTGGGGATGAGTTGTCAAGTCGACTTGTCATAGAAGGTAGCTAAATACATGTTGACATAATATTTATTGGTGAATTCCCTTACACACTTTACTATTTTTAGCTATTATTGATAGTTTTAAGTGTCATAAAATTTGATTGGAAAAACAATGTAAATTCCCACACGTTCCTAATAAAATATGGCATAATCGTTTTGTAACTTGAGGTTACAACTATCAAATTTCCTAATCTTGGGTGTCAATTGGGTGTCAAATCTCGTTCTATCAGGTTTTAGTGAAAAAAAAATAACCGTCTTGCGGGGATTTTTGGTGGTATGGGAAAATTTTCCGATGGGGTTTTTGATGACGCTGAATCAATTTCCACTATCAAAAAACATGATTCAAACACTCATGTAGCCATGGTTTTATTTGAAAAAAAAAGTTGGACTGCATTGATTTTTGACCCTATGGGAGAATATACCACCTCGGTAGACAACATATATTATTGTATATCGCAAGTTTCTGTTTCTTACAACACATATATCAATGATCTTGAAGTAGGAGAAAAATGCGAAGTAAATGGGTAAGATTCTTTTGTAATTTTGAATTTTTTTCCTATTACTGTCCGTAAAAGTTGGCTCTGGTATCTTTAATTTCTATTTATTTAGAGTGTTGTGTGTAACGGTTTTCACACGAGTAATAGTAACAACTAACATTTGTGAAGAAAATAGAAAATTGTAAAGTGAAACGAGATTTGAATACACTATTCATTGTTGAAATTATACAAAAAATTTGTACACCAATGGATTCAATATGATCATGTGATATGCTAAAGAAAGATATTAAATCCTTCTACAAATTAATTACGGAAAATAAGCATGATTGCACAATCACACCAAGTAAGAGAAAGAAGAAAATCAATTGCACAACACATATATTTTTCCTCGGGAAATCTTGCTGCTCAAAACCCCTCTATCTCTATTGTATAATGAACCAAGGAATCATGAAACAATACAATGCAATCTTCTCACAAGGGTCTGTTGAACTATCCCGACTGTCTCACACTGATCCAGACAAAATTTGTCCAACAATTAGCCAATTCTCAGCCTATCGTCATCCTGCCTTGCTCACGCAACCCCTAGGCAATTAATCCCTATTAAATAGGATAATTAGCCTTCCTTGACTACGTAATACATCATGGGCATCCTATGGTGTATATAATTGCGCCTGAGAAATTTTCTATAAATACAACTGATAGATAACTTCCCTTTAACATTTGTCTCAACTGGGTCTTCATCAGAACTGACATGCATGTATCTATTAATAGTAAATCATCAGTCACTTGACAGATCATTGCATGTGAATTAAATCCGATTTAATTTACTTGACCTCTCAGTTGTGAAACAATCAATTACAACTAGTTAGACTGACTTTAACTCACTTAATTGAGTTAACTAATTTCTCATGCATTAAACTAATACACTAACTACAACTTGGACTCTAAATAGAATCACTCTACATACCTCACCAACCACCTTCAACTCAAATTTCATGAGCTAACTGAGTCTATCACACTCAGTTAACTATTACAAGTGATTATGAGATAAGATTACAATTTATTGTCCAATTTATTTAAGGGATAAATAAATTTGACACACATTTCTTATAATTTAATTAAGAAATAAATAAATCAAAAGCCTCCATGGTAGCCATTTCTGGGTGCCATTTTTTGGATGTTGTTTCTGGATGCCAATTTCACTGTTTCTTGTTGCAAATTTCAACATTCCCTCTCAACAAGAAATTAATCAATCTGTCTCGATCTGGTACCTTTGGAATGTTCTGCGTTCAACACTACTCTAGTGTTGTTCACACACGCAACTCTCCTAAAACTGAATAGCCTCCAAACAACTGAATTAGTATAATGCATCTGTCATCAAAGTATTCTGATTGCTGGATCCTATTGCACATGTCTACTAGAATCTTTGTGCTATTGACATCTGCATCCATGCACTCTACACTGCTGCCAACTATGGTCTGCGCTCCAATATCCGACACCTGTCACTCTGATTTCCATCTTCCTGACATCTGACAACATCAATCTAACCGATCCTTCCTGCTAATGTTGTACTGTGGGCTCCTCGTAGCCAGGTTCGATACATAAGACACACCATCTCAATGAATCGTGCCCACATTTCTTCTTGGGATTAATTCTTCACATCACCCCACCTCACACCTGGAGGTATAGCTGCATATAATCCCTCTTCATTTTTGGCTCGAAATTTCCCCCTCTAGAAGGTATTTTCTTTAGTGGACTCTTCCACTTGATCTCGTCTTTGCTTCTCCAATTGTGGCTGCTCCAAAATCTTCTGAGACTACTTTTGAGGCTGCATGTTGAGAGATAATTGCTCCCTCTCAACCACCAAGTCATTAACCATTTATTTGATCCTCAAAACCTTGCATGCATCCTCAACCTTGAATTAATGTAGGTTCTTGACTCTTGAACTGATTTTCTCCACTTGTCCTGTGGCTATGTGTTTAAGGAAAAGTTTTCATTTTCTAAACATCATTTCATAACCACGGTCTTCCAATACCGCTACAGAGAAAATATTCTTCTTTAGGTCTGGAACATAAAAAACATGTGCTAGTCTGATAGGGGATCCAAACTCCCTCTGAAAGGTAACTGTACCTATATCGGTCACGCTATACCTCTCGTCATCTCCAGACTCTATGTTTTGTTGGAGGTCCTTCTCCTGTAAGTCACTGAAGAGATCTCTATTCCTCGTCATATGGAATGAGGCACCGCTGTCTAGATACGACATGCATCCCATTACAGTGTTGGC
The DNA here is from genome assembly GCA_034641835.2 of Pinus albicaulis. NCBI lineage: Eukaryota > Viridiplantae > Streptophyta > Pinopsida > Pinales > Pinaceae > Pinus > Pinus albicaulis. The sequence continues at coordinate 1,319,891,103 of CM076578.1, read as the reverse complement.
CATGCATTCAATGAGAGTAAAATAAAGCTCGAAATGTGAAGCTAATGCTTCACCCGCTACAACTACAGGCTCCTTCTTGCTTGCCTTCTTTTGTGGAAAATTCGAAGCATAGTGCCCATGCTTGTGACAGTGAAAACATATGATCTTGGAAAGGTCTCTCTTGCCCTCTTTGCCTTGGGACTTCTTTCCCTTGTCTATCTTTCCTTCTCTAACTCACGCACATTGTAATTGTCTCATCATCACAAAATTTTCTAAAAAAAGAGCTGATTTTAAATCAACGATATCTCCCTCATCCGAGCTTCGATTCGGCAATTTTTTATTTTAAATTTGGGTTTTTTTTTCACAAGGAATCCAAATATGCCATTTTTTTTTGAAAATTTTGAATAAAAATGTTAAGATATTCTCTGCAAACTCGCTAGCCAAACAATTCCTGCTTTGATACCATGTAGAAATTATATAAAAAATATGTATAACATTGGATTCAATCCGATCACGCGATATGCTAAAGCAAGATACTGAATACTTCTACAAATTAATTCTGAAAAATAAACACGACTGCACAATCACACCAAGTAAGAGAAAGAAGCAAATCGATCGCACAACACATATATTTTTCCTGGGGAAAGCTTGCTGCTGAAAACCCCTCTATCTCTATTGTATAATGAACCATGGAATCATGAAACAATACAATGCACTCTTCTCACAAGGTTTTGCTACACTATCCTGACTGTCTCACACTGATCCAGAAAAAATTGGTCCAACACTTAGCCAATTCTTAGTCTATTTTCAGCCTGCCTTGCCCACGTAATCCCTAGGAAATTAATCCCTATTAAATAGGAATATTATCCTTCATTGACTGCGCAATACATCATGGGAATCCTATCGTGTATATAATTGTGCCCGGGCATTTTGCTATAAATACAATTGATATATAGCTTCCCTTGAACATTTGTCTCAACTGAGTCTTCATCAAAACTTACATGCATGCATAATTTAATAGTAAATCATCAGTCACTTGATAGATCACTGCATGTGAATTAAATCTTATTTAATTTACTTGACCTCTCAGTTGTGAAACAATCAATTACAACTAGTTAGACTGACTTTAACTCACTTAATTGAGTTAACTGATTTCTCAAGCATTAAACTAATACACTAACTACAACTTGGACTCTAAAACAAATAGAATCACTCTACATGCCTCACCAAGCACCCTCAACGCAAATTTGATGAGCTAACTAAGTCTATCACACTCAGTTAACTATTACAAGTGATTATGAGATAAGATTACAATTTATTGTCTAATTTATTTAAGGGATAAATAAATTTGACACACATTTCTTCTAATTTAATTAAGAAATAATTAAATCAAAAGCCTCCATGGTAGCCATTTCTGGGTGCCATTTTCTGGATGTTGTTTCTAGATGCCAATTTCACTATTTCTTGTTGCAAATTTCAAAATTCCCTCTCAATAAGAAATGAATCAATATGTCTCGATCTGGTACCTTTGGAATGTTCTGCAATCAACACTACTCTAGTGTTTTTCAGACACGCAACTCTCCTAAAACTGAATAGCCTCCAAACAACTTAATTAGTATAACGCATCTGTCATCAAAGTATTCTGATTGCTGGATCCTATTGCACATGTCTACTGGAATCTTTGTGCTATTGAAATCTGCATCCATGCACTCTGCATTGCTGCCAACTATGGTCTGCGCTCCAATATCCGACACTTGTCACTCTGATTTCTGTCTTCCTGACATCTGACAACATCAATCTAACCGATCCTTCCTGCTAATGCTGTACTGTGGGATCCTCGTAGCCAGGTTTGATCCATGAGACACACCATCTCAATGAATCCTGCCCACATTTCTTCTTGGGATTAATTCTGCACATCACCCCACCTCACACCTGGAGGTATAGCTACATATAATCCCTCTTCATTTTTGGCTCGAAATTTCCCCCTCTAGAAGGTCTTTTCTTGAGTGGACTCTTCCACTCGATCTCGTCTTTGCTTCTCCAATTGTGGCTGCTCCACAATCTCTTGAGACTGCTTCTGAGGCTGCATGTTGAGAGATAATTGATCCCTTTCAACCACCAAGTCATTAACCATTGCTTTGATCCTCAAAACCTTGCATTCATCCTCAACCTCAAGTGAATATAGGTTCTCGACTCTTGAACCGATCTACTCCACTTGTCCTGTGGCTATGTGTTTAAGGAAAACTTTTCCTTTTCTAAACACCATTTCATAACCACGGTCTTCCAATACTGCTACAAAGACAAGATTCTTCTTTAGGTCTGGAACATAAAAAACATTTGCTAGTCTGATAGGGAATCTAGACTCCCTCTGAAAGGTAACCGTACCTATGTCGGTCATGATATACCTCTCGTCATCTCCAAAATCCATGTTCTGTTGGAGGTCCTTCTCCTGTAAGTCATTTAGGAGATCTCTATTCCTCGTCATATGGAATGAGGCACCGCTTTCTAGATACCACATGCATCCCATTACGGTGCTGGCCATGAATGCAATGAGAGTAAAATAAAGCTTGAAATGTGAAGCCAATGCTTCACCCGCTGCAACTGCAGGCTCCTTCTTGCTTGCCTTCTTTTGTTGAAAATTCAAAGCATAGTGCCCATGCCTGTGACAGTGAAAACATATGATCTTGGAAAAGTATCTCTTGCCCTCTTTTCCTTGGGACTTCTTTCCCTTGTCTTTCTTTGCTTCTCTAACTCAGGCACATTGTAATTGTCTCATCGTCACTGTTGTCAACCCTAGAGACAACATTGAGTTGTGAAAGACCAGTGCCTAGGACATCTTATATAGCAAGGAGCATACAATATAATATGGGAATTTATTAGAAACAGGCTCTCATGCTATCTCTTGTAAACAAGAAGGTTAATTTGAATGGGACCAAAACTTTCAGAAACTTGACACAGGGAAAGAAATACTGCAGAGGCAAGGTTTGAAACTCTAATAAAAATGTATCGAACAATTCAAAGGAAGCTTACTGTAAAGAGGGCTGGGTTATAAAATACCTCACAGAGATGAATAATCAAAAGGTGTTTACTGCGTATGAAAGATTGAGATAATACTAACTTTCATTGGGATGATATCCAGAAACAAATATCAACATGTAATGGGCTTACAAAATTAAGAATCCATACATGAAAATAGCATTTTTAAAAATAACATCCTGTAGAAGCTAATATAACAGAAGTGTGGTTGAAGTGGAAAATGAAACAATATATCACGCCCGAGCCATATTTAAAGCGCTTGACATGTTCTAGCATGAGTATCAATTAGGATAAATTCATACCAAAAACCAGTGAGCCACTCGCATTCCAGAACATGATACAAGAGAAATGGATGAAAACGAGATGAATAATTAAACTATCACATATAGGAGATATTTACTGACTATGAAGCACAAAGACCAGAATCCTCGTTAAAGATGGAACTACTCATCACTGAAACCCGACGGGCTCTTTGCATTCATATAAAAGTTCAACAAAATTGCATACAAAATTCTCTCACAACATATTTTTCTGAAAATCTGGAACCCTTTACAATCTGTTCTTAGGGGTTCTTATAAGAGAAAAACGAGTAACAGGAGTGGAAGATGTACATTAAATTAATTCATTAAGATAGCATGGAGGAAGCGTCCACGCCCATATTGCTTAATGGCGCTGTATTGCTGTATTTACTTTATAGTATGCCTGAGGGGTCTTTGTCAGGTCGATAAATGACCTCTGATGTTTCTTTGGAGTCCTTTCTGGTTGTAAAGCCCTCTGTTCTGCCTTCTGGAATTGGTGAACTAGATAGAAAGTCCGCGGGCCTCCATACTCCATCACTACTGGTTCTGACAGTCTTTAAGAAGCTTCTGTCAGTGTAATTAACTGTTGCTGGGCTCGAGGAGGCATGGAGGCTTTAGTGGGAAGGTGTAATGTCTGGAGAAAAACGTCCCACAGATATTAAAACACAGATATGGCTGTTACGTGCACTCTTTAGTCTTCCAACTGTGTCCTTTCCTTTTGAACAAGGATTAAAGTGTTTAATCCTCAATAATAGGCTTTAATATTTCTAATCTGTCTCTGCTGTTACTCTGACTACTGTTGTAATAACCCCTCTGCGTTTCGAATCACAGCGACTGTGATTATGAAGGCAGAGCCAAATTTCCACTCTGCAAACCATGGAATAATGAAATAAACCAATTATAAAATCTAGGGATGGCGGAAGAAATGTTGTGGAGGCCTATGGAAGAAGTGGCAGAAGAATGATCTTTAGTGTTGAAAACTAAGGTTTAGCCTTTGGCTGAAATACAAAGGAAAGGGGCCAAATGAAATGAAAACGGGGACCTTGCATGGTGGGACCCGGCATGGGTGGAGGGAGATTTGATATGAACTGTCGAATCCCGAGAAATAAACGGTTTCGATCTAATCGCATCGGAGCAGAGCGGGGCAGAAAATCCGATGGAGAAATATGAACGAACGAGGCGATGCAATGAGGACCGTTGATCTGACATGGATGGACGGCTCCGATTGGATCGGAGGGTCGTCAATCGACGATCGTCAATTGGGGATACGAAGGGTGCCACCGTTTAAACTTTGAAATTGGCGATCGGGTGACAGTACGATGGTCGTTGGATTAAATGGAATCGACGGCGGGGATTACAATCGGGATCGACAATCGGAGGAAAAAGAAGTTGTGCATCAAGTTTTTCCGATTGCGATTGGAGCGATGTGTGATAGCCGTCGGATCTATACATAGATCGAAAGTTGACATATAATCGGAGGGGTGAAAGGATCGGGGCGATGGGCACGCGCGATACAAGTGCTGGCTGTCAGATCTTAAAAGATCGATGGTTGATACGCGATCGGGGGTCCAATGTAACAAATCATCGCATCCAGAATTTTTAAGTTTACAAAGGATTGCACTCACATTGATAACTCCGATGCGATAAGCACCTGGGGCTTAAGCACTTGGTCCTGGGTGCAGGGCATATGTGGGGATGTGGTTAAGGGGATGCCCCAAAAGGGGCTAAGCCTCATATGTAAAAAGAATGGTTTTTTGGCCTATTTTCAATGCATTTTAAGGCCAAAAAGGGGTAATGGTAGGGAGGAAAAGGGGGTTATTAAGCCAAATAAAGGGTATTTGTGAGGTTTAAAGGGGAAATAGGATGATTTTGAAGGGTAAGAAGGGAATTAGAATGGGAGACAAGGGGATGAAAACAGAGGTTTAAAAGGTGTGAAATAGGGGGAAAAGAGGCTTTTTGGGCATTCTTCTTCACAAACATAGAGGCTTCAAAACTGAGAACAATAGTGAATGTTAACCATATGATCAACATTGGCTCCATCTCGGGAAGACATGTTCATCCTTGGGTGTGTCGAGAACTTCGTAGACCACCTGTTAATATTCTAGGTGCATTTGGACTTACAGAGCCTTTACATCATCAATATTTTTTTTTTACAAACAGGAAAATAAACCTATTCTACTTCTACCCTTATAACTCCATGAGACCAGATTAAACTGTTGGCCTCATAGTTTCTCTACCTAAACTAGTATCTTCTAGGATTAAACTATCTAGCAGATTTCTTCTCTACATTCTAAGACAGAAATTGAAAAACAACCAAGCCAGGATTAGATAGTTTGGCTCGCTGGACTTTGCAAAAATTAAAACAACTAACTACATGCTCATAGGCTAAGCTTTATTGAGCTTTCCTACCTACTCTACTCTACTTGGAAATCTCTGATGCTCTAGGTGATACAATAATGCCAGTGCATCCAGTCAAGCAGCAACAAAAAAGGATAGGAGAACTAACTGCTCATCAGAGACCACCATAGGGTGCTTTGCAGGTGGTTTTTCAAAAATGTGGTCACCATCAGTGGTGACCTCTCCTGATGAATCTGGCCCTGGCGAAGGATCAATGCTAAAGAATTTGAGCTAATCAGGGCCTCCATATATTCTGCCACAGGATCACTGAACACATGATGTACACTTTCTTCTTTTAGGCCTTCCATGACTGGTAGGCTGTCTTTATCCTAGGCTGCTTTGATTTCTGCATTTTCCATTGTGTTTTCAATGTGGCTCTTGAGAACCAGATTCTCTTCTTGTACTTCGAAAGGTAGTGAAATTTCTTCTTTCTTAGGGGGAGGGAGAATTTCCAAAAAGGCTCTCGGGTCTCTGAACTGATATGATTTTTCTTGTGAGTTCAGACATTCGATCTCAGCTTCATATCTTTCAACCACCAATTCTAGAAAGATTTTCTTAAGCACGGGTTTGAAACTTGAGCTGAGAAGAATAGCCCGTGGAAGGTTCTCCACTTTCAGTTCTGCCAAGCCATGTGACATTACATCTCGACACTCTGCTATGAAACTTGGATGCATTTCTGCAAACTGCTCAGAGTCTTCCATTGGTGAAGTGGCTTGGTCTTTAGCATGGTTGATGTTGTACTACGACATGGTCTCCCATTGGAGTCTCATGAAACCAAGATAATCAGTGGCCTACTGATCACTAGTGGAGTCTTTTAATCATTTAGGAACTGTGGAGTCGCCAAGGTGAGGGATCTACAACTCTCAACTCTTCATGCTCACCTTTCTGAAGAGTGAATAAAGATTTTTTCGAGGCCCAGGGATTCAAATTTTCTTAACTTCGTTCCTCGGAAATGGTGCCATTAAAATGTTGTCAACCCTAGAGACAGGCTTGAGTTGTGAAATACCAGTGCCTAGGAAATATTATACAGCAAGGATCATACAATATAATATGGGAAGTTATCAGAAACAGGCTCTCATGCTATCTCTTGTAAACAAGAAGTTTAATTTGAATGGGACCAAAACTTTCAGAAACTTGACACAGGGAAAGCAATACTGCAGAGGCAAGGTTTGAAACTCTAATACAAATGTATCAGAAAATTCAAAGGCAGCTTAATGTAAAGAGGGATGGGTTCTAAAATACCTCACATAGATGAATAATAATAAGGTGTTTACTGCGTATGAAAGATTGAGATAATACTAACTTTCATTGGGATGATATCCAGAAACAAATATCAACATGTAATGGGCTTACAAAATTAAGAATCCATACATGAAAATAGCATTTTTAAAAATAACATCCAGTAGAAGCTAATATAGCAGAAGTATGGTTGAAGTGGAAAATGAAACAATATATCACACCTGAGCCATATTTAAAGTGCTTGATAGGTTCTAGCATGAGTATCAAATAGGATAAATTCATACCAAAAACGAGTGAGCCACTCGCATTCCAGAACATGATACAAGAGAAATGGATGAAAACGAGATGAGCAATTAAACTATCACATATAGGAGAGAGTTACCGACTGTGAAGCACAAAGACCAGAATCCTCATTAAAGATGGAACTCCTCATCACTAAAACTCAACGGGCTCTTTGCATTCATATAAAATTTCAACAAAATTGCATACAAAATTCTCTCACAGCATATTTTTCTGAAAATCTGGAACCCTGTACAATCTATTGTTGGGGGTTCTTATATGAGAAAAATGAGGAACAGGAGTGGACGATGTACATTAAATTAATTCATTAAGACAGCATGGAGGAAGCGTCCATGCCCATATTGCTTAATGGCGTTGTATTGCTATATTTACTTTATAGTATGGCTGAGGGGTCTTTGTTAGGTCGATAACTGACCTCTGATGTTTCTTTGGAGTCCTTTCTGGATGTAAAGCCCTCTATTCTGCCTTCTGGAATTGGTAAACTGGATAGAAAGACCGCAGGCCTCCATACTCCATAATTGCTGGTTCTGAAAGTCTTTAAGAAGCTTCTGTCAGTGTAATTAACTATTTCTGGGCACGAGGAGGCATGGAGGCTTTAGTGGGAAGGTGTATTGTCTGGAGAAAAATGTCCCGCAGATATTCAAACATAGATATGGCTAATATGTGCGCTCTTTAGTCTTCCAACCACATCCTTTCCTTTTGAACAAGGATTAAAGCATTTAATCCTCAATAATAGGCTTTAATCTGTCTCTGCTGTTACTATGACTGCTGCCGTAATAACCCCTCTGCGTTTCGAATCACAGTGACTGTGATTATGAAGGCAGAGCGAAATTTCTACTCTGCAAACCCTGCAATAATGAAATAAACCAATTATAAAATCCACGGATGGAGGAAGAAATGTTGTGGAGGTGTGTGGAAGTGGTGGCAGAAGAATGATCTTTAGTGTTGAACACTAAGGTTTAGCCTTTCGCCGAAATACAAAGGAAAGGGGCCAAATGAAATGAAAACGGGGACCTTGGATGGTGGGACCCGGCATGGGCAGAGGGCGATTTGATATGGACCGTTGGATCTCGAGAAATCAATGATTGCGATCTAATCGCATCGGAGCAGAGCGAGGCCAAAACTCCGATGGAGAAATATGAACGAATGAGGCGATGCAATGAGGACCGTTGATCTGACATGGATAGACGGCTCCGATTGGATCGGAGGGTCATCAATCGGTGATCGTCAATCGGGGATACGAAGGGTGGCACCGTTTAAACTTTGCGATTGGCAATCAGGCGATGATGCGATGGTCATTGGATTAAATGGAATCGAAGGTGGGGATTACAATCAGGATCGGAAATCGGAGGAAAAATAAGTGGTGCATCAAGTTTTTCCGATTATGATTGGAGCGATGTGAGATAGCCGTCGGATCTATAGATAGATCGACGGTTGACATGTAATCAGAGGGGTGAAAGGATCAGGGTGATGGGCGACCGCGGGACAAGCACTGGCCGTCAGATCTTAAAATATCGATGGTTGATATGCGATCGGGGGTCCAATGTAACAAATCATCGCATCGGGACTTTTTAAGTTTACAAAGGATTGCGCTCACATTGATAACTCCAATGCAATAAGCGCTCGGGGCTTAAGTGCTTGGTCCTGGGCGTAGGGCATATGTGGGGAAGTGGTTAAGGGGCTGCCCCAAAACGGGCTAAGCCTCATATGTAAAAAGAATGGTTTTTTGGCCTATTTTCAATGCATTTTAAGGCCAAAAAGGGGTAACGGTAGGGAGGAAAAGGGGGTTATTAAGCCAAATCAAGGGTATTTGTGAGGTTTAAAGGGGAAATAGGATGATTTTGAAGGGTAAGAAGGGAATTAGAATGGGAGACAAGGGGATGAAAACAGAGGTTTAAAAGGTGTGAAATAGGGGGAAAAGAGGCTTTTTGGGCATTCTTCTTCACAAACAGAGAGGCTTCAAAACTGAGAACAACAGTGAATGTTAACCGTATGATCAACAGTCACAAAATTTTCTAAAAAAAGAGCTGATTTTAAATCAATGATATCTCCCTCATCCGAGCTCCGATTCGACCAATTTGTTTTTTAAATTTGGGTATTTTTTTTCGCAAGGAATCCAAATATGCCATTTTTTTTTGAAAATTTTGAATAGAAATGTTCAAATATTCTCTGCAAACTCGCTGGCCAAATAATTCCTGCTTTGATACCATGTAGAAATTATATAAACAATATGTATACCAATGGATTCAATCCGATCACGCGATATGCTAAAGCAAGATACTGAATCCTTCTACAAATTAATTATTCCGAAAAATAAACACGACTGCACAATCACACCAAGTAAGAGAAAGAAGCAAATCAATCACACAACATGGAAAGCTTGTTGCTCAAAACCACTCTATCTCTATTGTATAATGAACCAAGGAATCATGAAACAATACAATGCACTCTTCTCACAAGGTTTTGCTGCACTATCCTGACTGTCTCACACTGATCCAGACAAAATTGGTCCAACACTTAGCCAATTCTCAATCTGTTTTCAGCCTGCCTTGCTCACGCAATCCCTAGTAAATTAATCCCTATTAAATAGGATAATTATCCTTCAATGACTGCGCAATAAATCATGGGAATCCTATCGTGTATATAATTGCGCCCGGGCATTTTGCTATAAATACGACTGATAGATACCTTCCCTTTAACATTTGTCTCAACCGGGTCTTCATCAAAACTTACATGCATGCATCTATTAATAGTAAATCATCAGTCACTTGATAGATCACTGCGTGTGAATTAAATCTGATTTAATTTACTTGACCTCTCAGTTGTGAAACAATCAATTACAACTAGTTAGACTGACTTTAACTCACTTAATTGAGTTAACTGATTTCTCATGCATTAAAATAATACACTAACTACAACTTGGACTCTAAAACAAATAGAATCACTCTACATGCCTCACCAACCACCCTCAAATCAAATTTCATGAGCTAACTGAGTCTATCACACGCAGTTAACTATTACAAGTGATCATGAGATAAGATTGCAATTTATTGTCCAATTTATTTAAGGGATAAATAAATTTGACACACATTTCTTCTAATTTAATTAAGAAATAATTAAATCAAAAGCCTCCATGGTAGCCATTTCTGGGTGCCATTTTCTAGATGTTGTTTCTGGATGCCAATTTCACTGTTTCTTGTTGCAAATTTCAACATTCCCTCTCAACAAGAAATGAATCAATTTGTCTCGATCTGGTACCTTTGGAATGTTCTGCATTCAACACTACTCTAGTTTTGTTCACACACGCAACTCTCCTAAAACTGAATAGCCTCCAAACAACTGAATTAGTATAATGCATCTGTCATCAAAGTATTCTGATTGTTGGATCCTCCTACACATTTCTACTGGACTCTTTGCGCTATTGACATCTGCATCTATACACTCTGCACTGCTGCAAAATATGGTCTGCGCTCCAATATTCGACACCTGTGACTCTGATTTCTATCTTCCTGACATTTGAAAACATAAATATAACCGATCCTTCCTGCTACTGCTATACTGTGGGCTCCTCATGGCCAGGTTCGATCCACGAGACACACCATCTCAATGAATCTTGCCCACATTTCTTCTTGGGATTAATTATGCACATCACCCCACCTCACACCTAGAGGTATAGCTACATATAATCCCTCTTCATTTTTGGCTCGAAATTTCCCCCTCTAGAAGGTATTTTCTTGAGTGGACTCTTCCACTCAATCTCCTCTTTGCTTCTCTAATTGTGGTTGCTCCACAATCTTCTGAGACTACTTCTGAGGCTGCATGTTGAGAGATAATTGCTCCCTCTCAACCACCAAGTCATTAATGATTGCTTTGATCCTCAAAGCCTTGCATGCATCCTCAACCTTGAGTGAATACAGGTTGTCGACTCTTGAACCGATTTGCTCCACCTGTCCTGTGGCTATGTGTTTAAGGAAAACTTTTCCTTTTCTAAACATCACTTCATAACCACGGTCTTCCAATACCACTACAAAGACAAGATTATTCTTTAGGTCTGGAACATAAAAAAAAATTTCTAGTCTGATAGGGGATCCAGACTCCCTCTGAAAGGTAACTGTACCTATGCCAATTGCGCTATAACTCTCGTCATCTCCAAACTCTATGTTCTGTTGGAGGTCCTTCTCATGTAAGTCACTGAAGAGATCTCTATTCCCCATCATATGGAATGAGGCACCGCTGTCTAGATACCACATGAAACCCATTACAGTGCTGGCCATGCATGCAATGAGAGTAAAACCAAGCTCTAAATGTGAAGCCAATGCTTCACCCGCTGCAACTGCAAGCTCCTTATTGCTTGCCTTCTTTTCTGGAAAATTTGAAGCATAGTGCCCATGCTCATGACAGTGAAAACATATGATGTTGGACAAGTCTCTCTTGCCCTATTTGCCTTTGGACTTCTTTCCCTTGTCTTTCTTTCCTTCTCTAACTCACACACATTGTAATTGTCTCATCGTCACAAAATTTTCTAAAAAAGAGTTGAATTTAAATCAACGATATCTCCCTCATCCGAGCTCCGATTCGACCAATTTGTTTTTTAAGTTTGGGTTTTTTTTCGCAAGGAATCCAAATATGCCATTTTTTTTGAAAATTTTGATGTTCAGATATTCTTTGCAAACTCGCTGGCCAAAAAATTCCTGCTTTGATACCATGTAGAAATTATACAAATAATATGTATACCAATGGATTCAATCCGATCATGCGATATGCTAAAGCAAGGTACTGAATTCTTCTATAAATTAATTACGAAAAATAAACACGACTGCACAATCACACCAAGTAAGAGAAATAAGCAAATCGATCGCACAACACATATATTTTTCTCGGGGAAAGCTTGCTGCTCAGAACCCCTCTATCTCTATTGTATAATGAACCAGGGAATCATGAAACAATACAATGCACTCTTCTCACAAGGTTTTGTTGCGCTATCTTGATTGTCTGACATTGATCTAGACAAAACTGGTCCAACACTTAGCCAATTCTCAGTCTATTTTCAGCATGCCTTACTCACGCAATCCCTAGGAAATTAATCCCTATTAAATAGGATAATTATCCTTCCTTGACTACGCAATACATCATGGGAATCCTATCGTGTATATAATTGCGCTCGGGCATTTTCCTATAAATACAACTGATAGATAGCTTCCCTTTAACATTTGTCTCAACTGGGTCATCATCAAAACTTACATGCATGCATCTATTAATAGTAAATCATCAGTCACTTGACAGATCACTGCATGTGAATTAAATTTGATTAATTTACTTGACCTCTCACTAGTGCAACAATCAGTTACAACTAGTTAAACTGACTTTAACTCACTTAATTGAGTTAACTGATTTCTCATGCATTAAACTAATACAATAATTGCAGCTTAGACACTAAAACAAATAGATTCACTCTACACGCCTCACCAAACACCCTCAACTCGAATTTCATGAGCTAACTGAGTCTATCACACCCAATTAACTATTACAAGTGATTATGAGATAATATTACAATTTATTGTCCAATTTATTTAAGGGATAATTTTTTTTGACACACATCTCTTGTAATTAAATTAAGAAATAATTAAATCAAAAGCCTCCATGGTAGCCATTTCTGGGTGCCATTTTCTGGATGTCATTTCTTGATGCCAATTTCACTGTTTCTTGTTGCAAATTTCAACATTCATTAACAAAGTAATTTTTTCTACAAACAAAAAATGGGTAGCAGGTGAAGGAAATAAGCTATATTCAGCGATACAATTAACTCACTTTCTAAGATAAATGATAACTTTGATTGGTCGAGAACGTATGAGAGATATGTGGATCTTTCAACATAAGAGAAAACAAGCAACACCATTTGGAGTACCATATTAACGAATGTTGGGTGTCTTCCACAGGTATTTGATTTCAGAGAAATTTTTTATCTGTGAGAAAATAATTTTGATTTTGAAAACAGGGAAATTAAGCTATGAGAGATAAAGGTTTTGTTAGGCGCTAAAAAACCCTACCCTTCCAATATTTTGAGGTATAATAATGAATTAATTAAATATATATACTCGTCGAATTGAAAGGAGTCTAACGAAGGTCATAAATCTCATGAATACGTATGACAGAGCTTTCTCATAGGAGATCAATGATGCAGCCGATTCCATCGGCCTTATTTATGTCGTGTTTTTAACGCGATTACAAATCCCCAATGAATTTAAAAATTGGATCAAATTTATGAGATTTATCCATTCGATGTGTAATATATTGTCTAATGTCTCTCATCGTGCCCATACTTGTGCAGAATTTAAACACAACCTTCCCGCCCGACATATCTAGACCATTGAGATTACGTTAATCAGACGACTACTAATCCACTTCGGGTCAGAACTTGCATGAATGTTAAACCCCTTTCTATGACCCATTGTCATTTCAGCCATTGATCTTTCGTAGATCAACTGTGGTTGAATCCATACTTGCACAAGGTATAGCCTTGCCCCTTCATCTGATGGGAAGGTCCCCCGCTCCTCGATTGATGAGTCTTCCCATCACATCTCAATGACTTTTCATGACATTTAATTATTCTCGTAACCCTAAATTTAACCTTAATTCTGCCAACCTATTGACATTCCCTCATTCGACCTTCCTTTCTGCATATTCCTCGGGGAAGCCCATCCATGGCGAAGAACTGCTGAGCAAGCCCTATGCTACAGGATTCATCCTGTTCATCCAGTAAGTTTCTCTAGCTTGTCTTACTCTCACTGGGTCGGTAATTTAATTACAAGATAATTATAATGTCTGATTCGTTAGTGAAAGAATATCTGGTTCACGAGGTAGCCTGGGTTCAAGACACCAAAGTGTCTTACATACGTCCTTACCCTTAAAAGGACTATGACCCTATCTACTGCTATGTTCGACGATAATAAATTTTTTCTGAAGTCTAGGGTTCTGCATGCAACCTTACCCCCTATCCATTTCAACCTTGACTCAATTATGTTACTTGCTAGACATTATGAGCTCGAGTAGCAACCCTTATTTTTCCAATATAGCTGTAAGAGTTTTGTAAAGCTAGACGAGGAAATTATCGCCCAAATGTTAGGCATTCCTGCCTAGGGAATTGAAATAAAAGACAAAGGGTTATACCAAAAATTTATCACTTGGGCAGACAGTGATAAGTTTGAATTCTTGAAGGCCATGCTCAAAATCTCAGATCCCATGTTAAAGTTATTGTTTCCTATACCTACATAGTCTTTGCAACCCCTTTTCTAGACTCCAACTTCTCTTCTCTCTATCATATTTGGGTGGGAAGACGATACTAAGATGAATGAGTCTATATTTTTATATATATGACTCGTCACCCTCTAGCCAGACAACCAAACAATCATTTTTCCTAAATATTTGACTCGAGACCTCACTATGGACTTGTCTACTGCCATTTCATTTATTTAATTTCATCACTATACATATCTCATCCATCTGGTCCTTTTCAATTATCCTTCCTATTTTTTATTCACCAAGATTCTTCTAATTACTGGATGTTGAAAATAAATAAAAAGATGTTTTCTGATGCACCGATGTAATCTATCCCCACCGCATTCCTAATTCATATTCTTAGTACACCGAATGTTTTTCATATATTTTGAAGGTTAAATTAAAATAGGAAGAAATAGATATAATTTCATAAGAACACGTTAGAATGTTTATATTGACAGAGGAACGAAGTATCAGGAGTTGTTTTTTATTCCCTAATTATATTGTGATTCGTTTATATGGTTTCAAAAAACAACCTTTTCAATTACCCAAGTATGTTTCACCTTTGATGGTTGCTTATGAGGTACTTAGATAGAATATTATGGTAAATGATTCAAACCATGTTTCTAAGAAAATGGGTTGCTATTTCGTTATTTGTATGCTATTTCCCCTTTGATTACTAAAAATATAAATGCAATAGATTCCTTGGAAAGAGAAATGTTGTTTTTTGGATTTCTGTAGGATGATGTCTGACATTATGATCCCCTGGGAATCATCACAAGTTTAAAGAAGTTGGTTGGATTATTAACCTATCATCTATGCTCACAAAAAAAGGCCAAAAATGAAAAATTTGGCAAACATTACAACACTTGTCGACGGTACTATATAGTCAACAGTACTTATATCTACAGAAACAAACAAAGGACCAACACAGATTATTTCTAGCAATTCTGAAATGTAGATACAAGAGAGTGACACAAAGCTTGTAGCTTCTTTATCCAAAATCCCTGCATCCAAAAGGAAGTTAGAAATTTTAACCTTGCCCAAAGTACCATGACGGGTAAAAGCGAAGGAATATGATGTTGACACTGACGTGTTTGAATGAGAAATTTAAGAGTTGGATAAAGAAATCCAACAAAACTTGGAGGATATAAAAATCAAGGATTCAATAATGCAAGATATCAACATTAAACACAATTTTATTGAGGAGAAGAAAATAATGGCTACTGGTGCGAATTTAGCCTTATTTTTAGAGCAATATCAATCATTAGACTTCCCAACACTTAAGGATTTGATTCCCATAGGTGGACCCCGATTTATCTATGTTACTGACTTAGAGATGGATATTTTTAATCTTACAGTTGTCCAACCAGATATCGGGGAAAATCGACAGATGTTAACATCCAGGACCTCTTCACTAGCAATTAACTTAGGAAGAGTGTCAGATATGGATGTTATCAATCTGCACCGATGAGAAGGTGAAATTGTCGCCTGAATATTACTTGATTCAACTACTGGGAACAAGAAAATTCAAGAAATGTTTGAAAAGGTGTCTGGTCAGTTACATGTTGCATGCATGGATTTGAGGAAAAAAGCCAACCAGATAAAGGAACTAGAAGATATAGTGGTTCGAAAATTTGGACAACCTGAAGATACCGGGCCCATTAAGAAGTTACTGGAGGAAAAGGAGAAATAAATTAAAGCCCTGCAGTCTATCCTTAAAATTTATGATCATGATCCTCATGTCTTGATCTAGGAATTCGAAAAAAAATAAGAGGTTGAAGCTCGCCTCCAGGAAATGGAAGTAGCATTACGACTTAAAAAAGAAGAATAACATAACAATATTAAACAAATAGAGTTGTTGAAAGTAGAATCCCGCGAAAACAAAGAGCATCATATTAAAGTCATGGGAGAATATAAAGCCTCAATTGATCAAGCTCTTAGCTCCACCAAAGCATATGATACCTAAGACTCTAAGCTATTACATGTCAAAATAACTCAGCTGGAGAAAGAATTGGAATTATCCGAAGTAGGAAAAGTAAGAGTTGAACACAGAGCATAGAACCTGGTAGGTCGGAAGAATGGAGAGATTGAGCAGATTCAAGCTTCTATGAAGGAAAATCATGAAGAAGTTAAGTCCTTGCAGGAAGTGATTCAAGTTACTCTCATAGGGAGATAAGCACTAATACAAGCTGAGGGGGAGATCTTGAGAGAAGTTTGGTAGAATATCTCTAAAGTCAGGGCTTATGTCAAGATCCTTTCAGACATCGAGAAGGGCATAATTAAAAGTGCCAATTTGGAAGCAAAAAGTACAACCAAAACCCTTGATGAAACACTAAAGGATATCGATTCACTCATCGATCTCATCAGTACATTAGAAGATGATACTTTCGGAGAACTATGTATACCTCCTGGAGACTAGTGTGTTTTATTCCTCTGCATGTTAAAGGAAAAGTAAGTTGCTATGCAGGTGATGTGGGATGTATTTGAGAAAGATGCCAAAGAAATAAACGATTTAAGGAGTGATTGGAATTATCTTGCAAGGTTTGGCCTACCTTTTGATCCAGATCTTGGGGGAAGGCCCCCAATATTTTAAAAAATGAAATGGATATGGAAAGATCTGAAAAATTACAATGCCAGAAAAAGGAGAGAACACAAAGTAAATAAAACCATAATTTTTTTTTATTAAAACAAAGAAAAATTGTAGAAGCTACATTGTGGTGGACAATCTGTCCTTTTACAAAATGCAACTTGTTACTTATCATATTTTTTAGTTACAATACCACAGGTAAATTCCATAGGTTGGTAAATACCATGGGCGAATGAACACCATGGTTGAATGAATACCATGGGTAGATGCCACTTAAAATACCATAGGTGGATTCCACTTACAATACCATGGGTAAGTTCCATGTGTGTATGAATACCATGGGTGGATACATACCATGGGTGAATGAATACAATGGATAGATGTCACTTACAATATCATGGGTGGATAAGTACCATGGGTGGGTGAATAGCATGGGTGTAGGCCACTTTCCATTCAGATCATTCCTCCCTCCTTAAGAAGAAATAGTCCCCATTGCGCGAAGTTCCCTCCTGAGAACCCCATGCTGAATATGAAGAACCACTAAAGAGAATGGCTTTGTATGGTTAACCCATAAATGTGATGAACATAGATAAGAGGATAGAGATACCCTGTGGTTCTTGCGACCAACTGTGATAGTGATAGTGTGTGGCCTAGCAAATGGACTTTGATGAAGTGTGGGTTTTTTGATGACCCATAAACATGAAAAACTAAGATTCGAGGATAGAGATACACTATAATTCTTGTGACCAACTGTGATGCTAAGAGTGTGTGGCCTAGCAAACGGAATTTGATGAAGTGTGAGTTTTTGGATGACCTATAACCATGAAAAAAAAATATATGAGGATAGAGATACCATGTAATTCTAGTGACCAACTATGATACTAACAGTGTGTGGCTTGGAAAATGGATTTAGATGAGACGGATTTTGTGTGGTTGACCCATAGTCGCAATGCTGACTGTTGATGAAGTAGCAGGTGCATACATAGCCTGGGGTGGGAGGGCACATCTCTAAAGAACCTAAGTGGAACAGTACTATTCTGAAACTGATGAATGTGAAGCAGGTGCCTACTAAAGTGCGGTGGGAAGGCATGTATTCAAAGGGAACACGCTCTAAATGCTGCTCTGGATTTAAAATGGGCATAAATCAGTCAATATAACTCAAAATATTTATTATAACCTGTTTTTGGAAATAGAATGATCATTATGCATCTTCCCATGTATTTTAAATCACTATCTGGAGACTCTAGAAACTCAGATTTGCACTGCAACTATCCTACCGTCACAAAATTTCTAAAAAATAACTGATTTTAAATCAGCGATAAATCCCTCATCCGGGCTCTGATTAGACCAATTTAGTTTTTATAATCAGGTGTTTTTTCAAGGAGAGCTCAGATATATAATTATTTCTCTAAAATTTTTCATTCAAAACTTCCAAAAATGATAGAAGATCTGCCATCCATGAATTGTCATCAGAACAATTTTAGCAACACTATTGATTTTAAACCAACAATATCTCCCTCATCTATATGCCGATTCATCTGATATTTTTTTGAAATTGGCTATTTTTTAGCAATGAATCCATATCTGTTATTTTTTTATGAATTTTTTTCACCAATAGTTTCATATCTTCTCTACAAACTTGCCACCCAAAAAAAATCCTACAAAAAAATTAAAAAAAACAAAAATTCTTCTTGCTTTTCCTAAGAACGTGCTCTATGGAGGTCGTGGAACCTGCATGAAGTTTTCTAAATATGGATGCAAAATGTTGAAACTTAAATATAATTCAAAGCCTCATTCTCATGGACTCGTAACCTAAATCTGATACCACTGATCTAGATCTTGGGGGTAGGTCCCCAAGATCTAAAAAAATGAAATGGATTTGGCAAGATCTGCAAAATTAGAATGCCAGAAAAAGGAGAGAACACACAGTAAATAAAACGACAAAGATTTTTTTTTACTAAAATAGAGAATAACTGTATAAGCTACATTGTCGTGGACAATCTGTCCTTTTACAAAATGTGACTTGTTACTTATAATATTTTTTTAGTTACAATACCACATGTAAATTCCATGGGTGGGTAAATACCATGGGCGAATGGACACCATGGGTGAATGAATACCATGGGTAGATGCCCCTTACAATACCATGGGTGGATGCGAATTACAATACCATGGGTAAGCTCCATGTATGGATGAGTACCATGGGTGGATGCGACTTACAATACCATGGGTAAGCTCTATGTATGGATGAGTACCATGGGTGGATACATACATGGGTGAATGAATACCATGGATAGATGTCACTTACAATATCATGGGAGGATAAATATGATGGGTGGATGAATACCATGGGTGTAGGCCACTTTCCATTCAGATCACCTTCGTTTTGGGGAAAGGATAATTTGGTGGTGTCCTAGGAGAAATTATGCAATAAACAAAAGAATACAAAACAAGATCTCAGATGTCTGGCCATATAGGGCGAAGAGGTGGTTTCCTCATCCACAATCGTAAATGGTCTCTATAGATATTTTACCTTTCTGGAAAGGATAAAAAAAATAATACAAAATATCCCTACAGTTAAGTATCAGATCAGATCTGGGCTTGTGGCGTTCATTACCAAATATAAGAACATGCCTTGTTTGTCAACCGCAAATTGGGATAAAATGGCTAAACTGATGAATCACTTGAAACAAAACCTTGTGATAGAACAAGTTTCTTCCACATCGCAAGCCATTCAGATAGTGCATCCCATGAAATTTGTGATAGAGAAATCGGAAGATTTGGGTGAGATCCATTTTATTACCACGCATGCACAAACAACTAGGATGCATGGAGCCCAAACATTCTCTCCCACATGTGCAATGAATAAAGTGAAATCTTCTAAACTGTGGAGGTGCCACAACGAATAATTGTCTTATTTTATTTTATTATCTTGTTTAATTTAAATTTGAAATGCTTACATCTAAGACAGTTACTCAGACAATTTCTCTTCAGACTATTATTTAAAACCCTGTTTCCCATAAAGGGGGGGGGGGGGGGGTGTTGTTGATAGAAGTATGAAGTTTTTATTTTTTCAGAACTGCTTGTACATGATACACAATTTTTTTTACATCTCTGAAAGATTATCGTCATGCTTTGAAGGAATCTTATTTGTTATTTATTTACATTTATTAACAATTGCTGAAACTAAATTAGAGGCTTGCCCTCATTTGGAAAATTATGCGTTTGGTCTTGACGAGTTGGTATGTATTATCAAGCATAGGACTAAATGATTAATACTAAATTTGTTGTTAGTTGAAATCTTGTCTTCGATTTAGAAATAATTGGTGTTCTACATTAACGATTGTAACAATGTTGTGTCGTAATTTGTTTTATCTAATAGGACTAGCATTTCATAAATCTTAAAATTTTTCTATTCTCTTTGTGGATCTTGAATTTCAATATTTACTATTGAATGCATTAATCCATAAAGGTTTAAAAGAAGATACTAAGTATGTTTGTCCTTGCTACATACTTCTTTTATTAATACTAAAATGCCTGATATCTCTTGTTCTTGTAATCATTTTTTATTTTATTTTTCTTCTTTAATTCTCTTATTATCTTATTTTAGATATGTATGTTGAGATTCCTCTTTATGTTTGGACTGAATTTTTCTGAGATGTTATTGGGCTTAATTTTACTTTTCACTTCTATTAATTCCATGAATTACTACAACAAAATAGAAATGTATGGCTGACCTTATTATATTAATTTATTGAAAATTATTCATTATTATTAGGTTTACTCCCTGTGGTGCACTAGAGGTTAGCCGTAACATCTAGAGTGGGAGGGATTCCTAGTCCTCATTGAATGCATATTAAAGTCACTTATATGTGGGTAAAATTTGAGCAGTAACATTCTTTTAGTGTTGTTTCCGGGGAACAACTAGTTCAAACCAATGGATGACTAATTCTAACCCTATTCAACCACATATTATTTTTGGTTTAGCTAATAAACATAGTATATTAAATGGTTTAAATGAAATATCCTTGCCGGTTTCCTGAACGTACAAGGAGTTCCATCAGAATTTGGAAGTATAGTACAAGAAGACTAGCGAGCTCAGACGAACCCCAATGCCCCTAGACGACGACAACGACCCAGGTTTTGAGTCCGTAATGGAAGTGCACGTCCGTCGTTACCTACGTACCCTATCAAACACACGGTATAATTTCCTTATGAAGTTAGATGGAAATAAAATTTGTAAATTTGTCCAATTAAATACCCTTGTTTATGTGTAATACTTATTACCCTTCAATATGGATACTCCCTAGAGGTTGACTAGACCCACTTCTGAGGTCAGTCGCTCTCCCCTAGAGGACCTTGAAATGTTGGTTACCATAGAAAATAAAAGGAGAGGCCTTGAAAGTTCATGAAAAATCATCCATTGTCTCCTATCCCAAGAATATCATAATATTCTTCCTCTCTCCATCAAAATTCTCACTCTATACCTTCATCATCATCCTGCCAGTTCGACAGGTCATCTTTTCCTCTCCCATCTACACCGCAGAATAGTACTCCACCCTCACCTGACCAATCTTTACCTCCTTCCCTAGCTTCTCCACCGTCTCCACCATCCATGAATGCTTGGGTAAACTCTCATTATCATCCCCTTAACTTACAAGGGGATTTACATGATTTCCCACCAAAATATGACCAAAAATTATCAAGGTTTGATAGTGAAGGGAACTGAACCTCTCAAGAACATGTGGGAAAATTTCAAGACTATTGTGAGAATCTGGGTGTTGAATATGATGACATTTGCATGATACTTTTTATGCAGAGTTTGGAGGGCGATCCCCAGAAGTGGTTTAGGACCCTTGCTCCAAATAGTATTAATACTATGGATATGTTAATTGAGATATTTTCACAGTAGTACGATCTTAAGAAAAGTATTCAATTATAGCTTACAAAATTCTCTGCCATAAAATAGAAACCTCATGAATCAGTCTCTGATTTTAATAAAAGATTTACTAAATGTTATAAAAATTTTCCCACTATTGTTCTACCTTCTGATACAACTACCATTGTAGCCTATTCTATAGCACTCAATGATGACTTGTCATATGCCTTATGAGAAAGAGAACCTACCACATTGGCCGACGCCCAAACTAAGGCCCGTTGTTGTGAAGGAAATCTTATCTCCATGGGAAAACGTACCCTCGAGATAATAGGTCTCATGGGAAGAAGAATTTTGTTGATACTTGTTGGCTTGAGGGGTCCTAAGCCAGGTTCAAATTTTATCATGCAACCAACAGACCCTCCAACTACTGGCCCTTTGGGCAATGAATTTCTTGCGCAGATCAAAGTCTCAGTCGAAGTAGTATGGGGGGGTGTTGGAACCAGGTTTATGCACCCTTAGGGAGAAAATAATGAAGTGGCCCTAAGAGTATTGTTTGCAGACTTAAATCAATCATAAACAGATGTGTGCAATATAGAACAGTACTTATCAGATTACATATAGAATTGCAGATCGATTTAGCACATATATAACATAAAGGAACCAAATCCATACCTAACAATGCATAATCACTTAAGCAAAATAATCAATTATCAATATAACTTCATGCATAAGTAACATATGTCTTTGTGCAGATATAAATAAGCAACATAGAAGCAATGCGATCTTAAAACTGAACATATAACTCAGATCAAAACACAATGTTTCACCAAAATCCGTCCTTTTATTAATTAGATCCTTTCAGTAAATTAGACTTTACCCTTACGCATTACCCTTCCATACACAAAGCCAACGGAGTCCACACACAACTAGGAATAGGTCTCCGTGCACATAGCCAATAGGATCCTTTCTACCCAAACCAAAAAAACCCTTACACAAGTATTACAGACGCATAAAAATTAAGATCACAATAGTTTGTCTTTCGAATTACCTTTCACTTAGACTCAATATATCTATTTATATCATTCTAGCACGCAGACACTATGGTATCAAACCATGGTTTGAGGCCCACAGTTTACGTTTAAACCATTTCACATCAAAATAGGGATTTTGACCTGCCCCAAAGCCCTTTGACTCATTTGCGCAACGCGGTTATACAAAAATTTTACAAAAATATACCAAAAAGTGTACCCTAGGGGACCTTGCTCCAACAATACCTCTCCTGAGCTTCCTGCTTCTTCTTCTTCCCAAGATCAAAATATAGAGGAAATTTCTAGGATGATTAAATATTTAACCAATAAAATCCAACACCTAGAGGTGGGAAACAAAGAAATTCCTCCACCTCTCGCGAATCCTCTGGTAGAAACTAATTTTCATCCCAATCCTCTGAATCAAAATCCCAATTTCCCCCTAGGAATTAAGATCCTTTCAATCATCCTCATCCTCAACAAAGACTGCAAAGAGGACACAGGCTAGATGAAACCCCTGTCCAGACACTCATCATGAATAACGCTAATGTCATTGATGAGTATGATGATGATGCAGCTAGCCAACTTATGAACCCTGAAGAAGGAGAATATCCAAATGTGAATTATGTTAATTCCTTAGAGGTGCCATTGTAAAATTCCCCTGAATATTTAGAACATGAGTTTTGGGACCCTAAACGTCAACACTTCACGGAACAATTATAAGCTCAGTTCCAACATAAGTATAATGTCAGGCCTAGAAAGGTTTAGGTACCTCAAAAAGAACCTTCCCCTCAACCACTCACAGTTAAGGATAAGCCCTTTATACCTCCTTAGCCTAATCTTGCTTAGGTAGATCCACCTCTCCCTAGAAAATTTAGCTTGCAAATTAGTTAAATAGGCTAAGGATTAGTATGTCGTTAATCGAAGTTGTGAAGCTACCCAATTATAAACAAGAAATTGATTACCTCTATAAAAAATCTTACCAGCCACCTCTATAAATGGGGTTAACAGATGTTATTAATGTTGAGAATGTAGCAAGATGATGGAGCTTGGTGAAATGAAGTCGCCTTCACCAAGTGGGCCCACAGGCGAATTCTGGCGCAAAGTCTATTTTTAGACTATGTCTATTTTTAGACATATGGAGCATGGTTCGGGGATTCCAGTTTGAGATTCTTGGAGCATTGTTCATGTTGGTAAAAATATATGAGACTCTATTTTTTAGGTCGAAGAGGTTGAAGGCTATTTTTAGACTGCCTCTCCTAAAAATAGGGAAGTCAAATATTATTTACCCTTAATAATATTTAGACTATAAACAACAGTTTACTCTCTTGGAGCACTTCAGTTCGAGCTACAGAAGTGGCTCATGCATCTGACAGAGGAATTACGCTATTCCCAAGGGTTTGATGGCATCATGCATGGTTGACTTCGGTTGGACTTCAGTGGCAGAAGTTTGGTGGAGTTAATGAGACAGATAGTGGAGTTGTGTTCTGTTTATTTTAGTTGAACTAGTTGAGATTAGTTTAACTAGCTAATCAATTAGTTATGAGTGGAGTGAATTAAATATTATTTAATTCATTAATTAGTAACTCATTATTCGACTCAAGAACACATCAGTTCACTACAGTGCATGATCAGTTCAGTGGAGACCAGTGAAAGAGGTAGATGAAAGGGTGGAGTTAGCTATCAGTTGTGACTATACTGTTGCTATTTGCAACACACGGATAGGTGGAGTAAGCCCATGAGGATTGCGCAGTTCAGGCTGGTGGTTTATCTATATAAAGAGGCCATCCCATAGCATTGAAACACGCAATAGAGGCAAGGCAATTGGCGGTGAGTTTTGAACCAGTAACCTGTTCAAAACTGAGCTAGATTGTGAGTAACTGTATGAGAAAGTACTGAGTACTTGTGAGGAGTATTGTACTGATTTTGTTACTTGATTTATCCATTATAATATACACAATAGCTGCGGGGTTTTCAGCTATAAGCTTTCCCCATACATACTGTGTTAATGTGTATGATGATTTGATGTGTTATCGCTTGATTTTATTTCTGCATGTGTGATGATCTGAGTTGGTTAAGTGGAAGAGATTATGTGTCTCATATAAATTCGAATTGTATGTGACCAGGATAGTCTCGGTGGATAATTAATCATTATTCAGCAAATTTATACATTGTATCGGATCTATTGAAGCAGATATTGATCATCACAGTGATTACAAACTTATTTCGGTAGACAGAGTCTGCATGCGGGCCAGGTAGCCTCCGGATTCATCTTTCTTCGGAAAGTGAAAGGTCTGGTAAATGCCCCTTGCAGTCAATCTCTGTGCTAGAAATAATTTTTTCTCATGATCTAGAGCGGTTGAGCTTTGAGGTGGAATTCGAAATTTTGCAGTAGTTTTGTTTTCTTGGTGCTAGTGTTGAAAATGTCTTTCAACGGTTTGCGACTCGAATATGCTCTTGAAGGCAGTTCGAATTATGTTGCATGGAAGGATCGCATGGAGGCAGTATTAGAAGATAATGGTCTGAAGGAGTTCATAGATATGGATGTCCAAAAGCCCACTGATCCTGCTGAAGTCGAAGTATGGCAAAAGAAGATGGCTAAATGTCGAAGGATCCTGTTGGAGGGCATCAAGGATCATATTGTATCCAGCCTGCATGGAAAGGCTACTCCATTTCTTATGTGGAAATCCTTGACGGATCTATTCCAGAGTAAGAGTGACGAAAGGAAGCTGGCCCTCAAAGATAAGCTCAGGAACATCAAGATGGAGAAGGGCGACAGTATTGCCAAATACCTCAGTATCGCCAAAAGCTCACTGATCGCATGCTTGGTTTCAAGTGTGCTGGGATCGGTATGGTTCTTGGACAGCGGTGCGTCATTTCATATGACGGGAGATTGGGAGTTGTTCTCAGATCTGGAGGACAAAGATTTGGGTGTGCACATCGAGATGGGCGATGATGGTAGATACAGTGCGATTGGTATCGGTACCATATCCTTTCAGAGGGAGTCTGGTAAACCCTTTGTATTGAGGGATGTCATGCATGTACCTGGATTGAAGAAGAACTTGATCTCTGTGGCGATGTTGGAGGATAAGGGGTATGATGTGGTCTTCAGCGAAGGAAAAGCCTTCCTGCGCAGTAAGACTACTGGAGAGACCCGGAAGATAGGGGTTCGGACCAAGAACCTTTATCAGTTGCAGGTAGATGGTTGCGCAGCTATGGCATGCAAAGCGGGAGAAGTGGTGAGCCGGGATGATGAGGGCGAACTGTGGCACAGGAGATTGGGCCACCTTCACCATGGAGATTTGAAGATTCTGCAGCAGATTTCTACTGGGCTTCCTAAGGGCACCCTTGCGCAGTCAGATCAGTGCAAGGGGTGTACTTTAGGGAAGTATGTGAAAGCCACCTTTCACGAGAAGGATAGTCGCGCCACGACGATCCTTGAGAGAGTTCACACAGACGTGTGTGGTCCTTTCTCGGTTGCTTCGACAGCAAAGCACAGGTATTATGTGATCTTTGTTGATGATTTCTCTCGAAAGTGCTGGATCTTCTTCATGTCGAAGAAGAGCGATACATTCGCGAAGTTCTGTGAGTTTAAAGCACTGGTCGAGAAAGAGTCGGGGAAGAAGGTGATTGCTCTAAGGAGTGATAACGGTGGTGAATTCATCTCGGCTGAATTCAAGGAGTTCTGCAGCGCAGAAGGGATTCGGAGAGAGCTCATCGCACCCCATAACCCACGGCAGAACGGGGTGGCTGAGCGGAAGAACAGAACGATCGTGGGTGCTGCACGGGCGATGTTGCATGATCAGGGCCTACCCCTTCACTTGTGGGCTGAGGCATGCAATACAGCAGTGTATGTGCAGAACAGTTGTCCTCACAAGGTTCTTGGCATGAGTACACCGGAGGAGGCTTATTCTGGCAAGAGGCCTGATATTTCCCATTTGCGGATTTTTGGTTCTCCTGTCTACATGCATGTGACGAAGGATGCGAGAATGAAGCTGGATCCAACTGCTGAGGTTGGAATATTTGTGGGGTACACCGATACACCTCACAACTACCAGGTGTATCTGTCAGACAGTCGCAAGACTGTTGTGCGACGGGATATAAAATTTCAGGAGGAGAAAGCCATGCAGTGTTCACTTGAGAGGGAGCTGCACTTGCATGCAGATGAGGAGCTGTTAGTTCCTAAAGAGGAGCTTCCGGATGTGGATAAGCCACAAGAGGAGGTTCAGGAGGTGGAAGAAACCACCTAGGCAGCGTTAACCATCAGAGGGCACATGCGCACTACAGAAGCTGAGTGACTGGCTTGGGATGTAGAGAAGGTTGTAGGACCACTTATAGCATAGCGCAGACAGAGACAGTCACCGGATCGGTACACTGGATACATGGCTCTTGTGAGTCAATGTGTTGTGATGGAGCCATCCTCTTTTGAGGAAGCTGTGGAGGAACCTGCATGGGTTGAAGCCATGATCGAAGAATATGATTCGATCGTCAGGAACAGTGCATGGGAGATTGTCCCAAGACCGGTGGGGAAATCAGTGGTGGGTTCGCGATGGATCTACAAGGTGAAGCAGGCGGATGACGGGAGTGTGGAGAAGTACAAGGCGAGATTTTTCGCCCGTGGCTTTTCACAGATCAAGGGGATTGACTATGAGGAGACTTTTGCACCTGTCGCAAGGTACTCTTCCATACGGACGATCCTTGCTCTCTCAGCGTAGATGGGGTGGCACATTCATCATATGGATGTGAAGAATGCGTTCCTCAATGGAGTAATTGAGGAGGAGGTGTACATAGAGCAGCCTGAAGGTTTTGAGATCTTTAGCAGTGAGTCGCATGTGTGCCGGCTCAAGAGAGCACTGTACGGGCTGAAGCAAGCACCTCGTGCTTGGTACACTCGGATAGACAGCTACTTCACCGGGCTTGGATTCTCCAAGAGTGAGGCGGATCCAAACCTGTACCAGATTGTGGTGGAGGGGAAGCTGTTGATCATCGTACTGCATGTAGATGATCTGATTTTGACTGGCGATGAGCAGTTGATACTTTCATGCAAGGAGGATCTTGCACGAGAGTTTGAGATGAAGGACTTGGGCATCCTTCATTATTTCATGGGATTGGAGATTTGGCAGCGCAGCGGAGGACTGTTTGTTTCTCAGGGCAAGTATGCCCGGGAGATTCTGGAGAGGTTCAACATGCAAGGCTGCAAGCCTGTTGACACTCCTCTTCCTGGTGGTTGGAGGAAGGAGGATGCTACTTCGACGGAGGTAGTGGATGCCACTGTCTATCGACAGTTGGTGGGGTCGCTTATGTATCTGGTCAATACACGACCCGATATATGCTATGCTGTTAACCAGCTTTCGCAAGCTATGGTTAAGCCTACCAAGCTCTTTTGGAAGGCAGGCAAGCATGTATTGCGTTATCTTAGTGGCACATCGAGATATGGTCTATGGTACAGACAGGAGGATGGAGCGAAGCTTTCTGGCTTCACTGATGCAGATTGGGCAGGGAGCCCAACGGACCGGAAGAGCACTTCTGGAGGAGTTTTCAGCATTGGGTCGACAGCAGTTTCCTGGTACAACAAGAAGCAGAGATCCGTGGCACTCAGTTCAGCAGAGGCCGAGTACATGGCAGCTAGCTTGGCTACATGCGAGGCTATTTGGATGAGGAAGATCCTCGCAGGATTGTTCAGGTTGCATTTGGAGCCTACAGTGATCTACTGTGATAACCAGAGTTGCATTAAACTCTCCGCTAATCCAGTATTTCATGATAGGTCCAAACACATCGACATCAGGTACCATCATATCAGAGATTGTGTTCAGTGGAGAATCATGATGCTTTCATATGTTCCCACGGAGGATCGGGATGCCGACATCCTGACGAAGGCGCTCACCAGGAGCAAGTTCGAATTCCACAGAGGCAGGATAGGGGTTGCAGATAATCCATATCTTGCTAAGAGGGAGTGTTGAAAATGCAGCAAGATGATGGAGCTTAGTGAAATGAAGTCGCCTTCACTAAGTGGGCCCGCAAGCAAATTCTGGCGCAAAATCTATTTTTAGACTATGTCTATTTTTAGACATATGGAGCATGGTTCGGGGATTTCAGTTTGAGATTCTTGAAGTATGTGTCATGTTGGTAAAAATAGATGAGACTCTATTTTTTAGGTCAAAGAGGTCGAAGTCTATTTTTAGACTGCCTCTCCTTAAAACAGGGAAGTCAAATATTATTTACCCTTAATAATATTTAGACTATAAACAGCAGTTTACTCTCTTGGAGCACTTCAGTTCGAGCTACAGAAGTGGCTCATGCATCTGACAGAGGAATCACGTGGTTCCCAAGGGTTTGATGGCATCATGCATGGTTGACTTCAGTTGGACTTCAGTGGCAGAAGTTGGAGGAGTTAATGAGACAGCTAGTGGAGTTGTGTTCTGTTTATTTTAGTTGAACTGATTGAGATTAGTTTAACTAGCTAATCAATTAGTTATGAGTGGATTGAATTAAATATTATTTAATTCATTAATTAGTAACTCATTATTCAACTCAAGAACACATCAGTTCACTACAGTGCATGATCAGTTCAGTGGAGACCAGTGAAAGAGGTAGATGAAAGGGTGGAGTTAGCTATCAGTTGTGACTATATTGTTGCTATTTGCAACACACAGATAGGTGGAGTAAGCCATGAGGATTGCGCAGTTCAGGCTGGTGGTTTATCTATATAAAGAGGCCATCCCATAGCATTGAAACACGCAATAGAGGCAAGGCAATTGGCGGTGAGTTTTGAACCAGTAACCTGTTCAAAACTGAGCTAGATTGTGAGTAACTGTATGAGAAAGTACTGAGTACTTGTGAGAAGTATTGTAATGAGTTGTTACTTGATTTCTCCATTATAATATACACAATAGTTGCGGGGTTTTCAGCTATAAGCTTTCCCCATACATACTGTGTTAATGTGT
This sequence comes from Pinus albicaulis, assembly GCA_034641835.2. Taxonomy (NCBI): domain Eukaryota; kingdom Viridiplantae; phylum Streptophyta; class Pinopsida; order Pinales; family Pinaceae; genus Pinus; species Pinus albicaulis. The sequence goes on along the minus strand of CM076578.1, from coordinate 1,319,861,140 downwards.
ATGATGATTTGATGTGTTATCGCTTGATTTTATTTCCGCATGTGTGATGATCTGAGTTGGTTAAGTGGAAGAGATTATGTGTTGCATATAAATTCGAATTGTATGTGACCAGGATAGTCTCGATGGATAATTAATCATTATTCAGCAAATTTCTACAATTAACGTCCAAGATGATGCCCCTAAGATTTCTCTTGGCCCTGCAAACCAGAAGAACAGTAATTTAGTTCCCCCTTTTTAAATTTGTTTGAAGATCCATGACTGGAACATACACAATTGTCTGCTAGAATCAGGAGCCTCCCATAATCTCATGCATAAGGAAATCATGGATAAACTTGGGCTGAATATAACTTGATAATATCACGATTTGTATTCTTTTCATTCCCGAAGATTCAAGTTTTTGGGCGTAATTGGAAATATAGTTGTATTTATGGCTCAGGTTCCTGTCAAAATCATTGTCATGGAAGTAGTTGTGGGCAATGTCCCTCCTAATTACGGGATGATCCTATCGAGGAGCTGGGGCACAAAGCTTGGTGGGTCACTGGAACTTGATATTTCCTATGCCATTATCCCTATATTTGGAGGAGGCACTCACCGAATATACAAATAATATAGGTTAACATATACCATTAGATCAGATCAACACCCCAAGAATTTTATAGTATATACTTTTGAGGACAATATGGGAAACTTTGTGTTTGTTGTTTCTGAGGAAGAGAAGGTTCTCGCTTCTGAAAAAGACACTTTTATCTCTTTACCTCCAAACCCCAATTATGTTTGGAAAATGTATTTTGATGGAGCCTCTTCTAAGGAGGGCTCTGGCACTGGTGTCGTTTTGATACCGCCCTCTCAACAAAATATGTTTTTCTCTTTCAAATTGAACTTCGAAACCACTAATAACATAGAAGAGTACAAGGCTCTAGAACTTGGATTAGAATCTTCACATAGACTTAATATTCAAATCTTATCAATATATGGTGACTCCAAGTTAGTAATTAAGTAGGTAACTAATAAATTTCAAGCCAAGCATCCTTGCGTGCTTATAGGAACCAATTTTGGGATCTAGTTAATAATTTATTTTTTTCTATTAAGTTCACCATTGTTCCTAGAGAACAAAATCAATTAGTTGTCACCCTTGCTATTACAACAACTACCTTCATTCCTCCCTTTGGGCTCAAAATTAAATTTTAAATAGAAGTTCTCTACAGACCTTCTATACCCGACAATGTAAGACATTGGAAGGTATTCAAAGACGATCAACAAATTAAAAGATTTATACAACTGATTGGAGAATTTTCATATCATTACATAGATAAAGACAAAGAGATTTGTTAGGAAAATGCCAATACTACTCCTCTAAAGACAAAAATTGGTAAGAAAAATGTCATCCAATTAAAAAATAATTACATCCCTAGAGGATTGATTCCTTTAAATAATATCTTCGATCACAATGACGTTATTTCCAACCCAACTCTTAAGCCTCTGAATATGGAAATAGAATCAGTAAAAAATTCCCCTATCGATGAAACTAAATTAGTTCACTTGTCCCGATTATTACCTCCCCATGTAAAGGATCAGTATGTTCATCTTATTTCAAAATATGACAATGTTTTTACTTGGTATTATGATGAAATTAAATCATATGACCAAGGCATAATAGAGCACTGAATACCTCTACAAGAGGGGGTTAAAATTTTTATGCAAAAGCTTCGACACATTAATCCTCTACTTCTCCCTCCCATTGAAAAACAAATTAAGAAGCTTTTAGATGCAAAGTTAGTTTTCCCACTACACTATTCCACATGGGTATCCAATCTAGTTCCCGTTAGGAAGAAAAACTATTAGATCTGACTATGCATGTATTTTATAAATCTTAGTGAGCATCACTTAAGGACAACTATCATCTTCCCGAGTTGGATACCATACTCTAGCGAGTGGTAGGAGCCACCCACATTTCTATGATGTACGGGTTTTCTGGTTATAACCAGATAACTGTCCACATGGATGATATATATAAAAATACCTTTACCACCCCTTGGGATACGTTCATGTATCAAATGATTCCATTTAGGTTGATGAATTCCAGAGCCACCTCTAGAGGGAAATGGATATTTTCTTCGTTGATGAGAAGGATCAGTTCATATTTATCTAATTGGATGACATGAATGACTTCTCCTCAAGTGAAAATCAACATTTTAAACAACTAGAAGCAATTTTCCATAAATGCCGAAGGTACAGTTTGTTTTTGAACCCCAAAGAATCCTTCTTTTCTATGACCGAAGGGAAATTACTGGGACATATTGCGTTACAACATGGGGTCAACATTGACCTAGAAAGTGTGCAATCCATCCATACCATCTCTCTCCCCTGAAAAAAGAATGAAGTTCGGGCTTTCTTAGGAAAAATTAATTTCTTGAGGAGATTCATCCCAAATTTTGCGGAAATAGTAAAAATTATTACCCAAATGTTAAAAAAGGGTAACGATATTAAATGGGATGAAGAGTCAAAGTATTCCTTTGAGAGGATCAATACTTCCATTATGGAGGCTCCCGTCGTGATCAAACTGGATTATAAAAAGCATTTTGTAATCTTCCCTTTTGCCTCAGAACATACCATCACTGCCCTCTTACTACAAAAGCACTAGCAAGGATACAAGAAGCTGTTGGAATTCTTTAGTAAGGACCTTCAACATGTAGAGCTTAAAAATAATATCATAGAGAAGCAACCCCATTCTTTATTTAAAAACCTTAAGGCTTTTAGGGAATATATATTTTTGGCTAAGTATATAGTTTACCTCCCGCATCCTGCAATAAAGAATATTATCTTGAAGCATGACACTAAAGGGAGGAGAGGGAAATGGATTGCTAAAACTTAGGCATATGATTTGGAGCTGAAACCCATCAAAATTGTCAAGGGACAAGGACTAGCTAAGTTATTGGTTGAGGCCAATTTCGATGCATTAGGCATAAACCAATATGCTCTCGAAAACTCGACAGAAGCAGATGAAGGAAAATAGGATAAGAAGTCACGATTGTTGTTACCTCTTTTAGACCCTGCCACCGTTCATCTAAATTTCTCATCATTTGAATGGTACACGGATATCATAAGTTACCTTCAAAATATGCAGTTTCCTAATTCCTTGAGAAAAGCTACACTTCGTTCTCTTAAGTTAAAATTTGTCAACTACTATATTATAAATGATAAAATATACTAGAAAGAACCAACATGTATAATTTTGAATTGTGTTTCACCTTCCCAAGTTGATTACTAAATCACTCAACACCACGACAGGGTTTGTGGAGGCCATTTTTCATGGCGGTCCACTCCCCATAATATCTTAAGAAGTGTGCTATATTAGACTACTCTCTTTCATGATGTGAACAAGAAGGTGAGGGATTTCCATTTGTGTCAGATATTTGCTGGTAAGAAAAACCTAATGACGCTACCGCTTAAGCATATCGTGACCGAAGCACCCTTTCAACAATGGGGCCTGGATTTCATTGGAAAGATCCACCCTCCTTCCAGCAGTCAAAATCATTGGATCATCATTGCTACTGATTACTTTATGAAATGGGTCAAAGCTGCCCCATTTAGGAAAGTAAATGATAAAGCAGTAAGGGGTTTCCTAGTCAAAAACATATTTTCATGCTTTAGATGCCATTGGAACATAGCAGAAAATGACAAACCTTTCTGTTCATCCAACTTCAAAATTTTTGTGACAATCACGAGGTAAAATTAGGAAATTCAACCACCTATTACCCTAAGGGAAACAAGATTGTTGAGTGCTCTAACAAAAATATTATTTAAATCCTGAAAAAATCATTTCATTCAAAAAAGCGTAATTGGCATGTAGGGTTAAAGTATGATGTATCGGATGATAGGATAAGCACTAAAAAATCCATCAACACCGCACCTTTTTAGCTAGTCTATGGCCTAAGCGATGTTTTCCTGTTATACTTGGGCACTAACTTATGAAGAGTTTACAAGAGTCGAGTGAAGGACCTAATGACTTGCAAAGACACATCAACAAAATGGTTTATGTTGCAGCAAGAAAGGTAATTGATGTATGAGAGAATTAATAAACACCAAGAAAAAATTAGGCAAATGTTTTACAAGTGTTCCGAATATAGGATTTTTGTCCTTGGTGACTGGGTCCTCAAATGAGATAAAAGAAATTGGGAACTAGGTAAGCATGGAAAGTTTGATAATCTATGGTTAGGCCCATTCGTAATCGACTGGGTCGAGGGAGAGAACTATGAATCTTCTCTTAAGAAATTTGAAGGCGAAGAAGTTGAATGTGTTGTTAACAGTCAATTTTTGAAGCACTATATTACCTACTGAGAAATTTACAAAAAAAAAGAAGAGAAATAATGTGTACATCAATAATAATAAAATAACAATAAATAAAAATGAAATAATAAAAAATAAAATAAACGAAAAAATAAACAAAAAGGAATATAACACACACACACACACACAAAAGAAATAAAGAAAGAAGAGAGAATAAATGTGTACATTAAAAAAATAATAATAAATAAAAATGAAATAACAAAATTAAAATAAAATAAAAATAAACAAAAAGGAATATAACACACACACACACACACAATATCTTGAGTCTGTACATGTAAATTACATAATCCAAAATCATAAAAGGATACGCATATGAAACATAATTAAGTTACATCATTCAAGATCATCGTTTTCATAAAATAAGAGTCAAAAGGAGCAGGCATCTACATAATGAATTTGCATGTGTTAAATCATTTCTAGTTCCTAAGTATAATTGCTTTAGGGTCATGTGACTGTACATATAAGACAAAGTAAAATTCCACGTTACTGCTAATCTTACATCCCTAAAGGATATATTTACATCTATGCATATTTTAAAAGTCCTAGGAGATCTCTTGTGTGTTTAACCTTAATGACGCCAACCTATTGTAATTCTCTTGTTCGATCTTCCTTTTTGCATGTTTCCCAGAGAAGCCTGTCCGTGGAGAAGAAAAACTGCTGAGCAAGCCCCATGCTGCAAGATCTGTCTCATTCATATCGTAAGTTTCTCTAGCTTGACTTACTCTTGCTAGATCAGTAATTTAATTACAATAGAATTATAATGTCCAATCCGTTAGTGAAATAAGCTCTGGTTAATGAGCTAGTGGGGGTTCAAGACACCAGAGAGTGTCTTACATATGTCCTTACCCTTAAAAGTACTCTAATCCTCTGTATTTCTATGTCTGACAAAGTTACATGTTTGCTGAAGTCTAGGATACTACATTCAACCTTACGCCCTGTCCATTTCGACCCCGACTTAATTTTGTTGCTTGTCGGGCATTATGACCTCCAAAAAAAAGCCTTATTTTTCCAATCTAGTCGTAATATTTTTCTAAAGCTAGACGAGGAAATTATCTCCAAAATGTTAGGCATTCCTAAGCAGGGAATTGACATAATCGAAAAAGGGTTAGACCGAGAATTTATCACATGGGAATATAGTGATAAGCTTGAGTTCTTGACGACCATGTTCGAAAACCGAGATCCCATGTTAAAGTTACTATTTCCTATACCTACGCAGTCTTTGAAACCATTTTTCCAAGTTCTAACTTCTCTTATATCTATCATATTTGGGTTGGCAGATGATACTAATATGGATGCATCAGTATTTTTAGCTATATGACTTGTCGCACTCTAGCCAGACCACCAAACAATCAATTTTCCTAAATATTTGACTCGAGCCCTCAGTGTGGACTTATCTACTACCATTCCATTTAATTCTTGTCGTCACTATACATATCTCGTCCATCTGGTCCTTTTCAATTATCCTTCCTATTTTTATCCAACAAGCTTCTTCTTAGTACGGAAATTGTCGACAATAAAGAAAAAGAGGTTTTCCGATGGAACGATGTAATTTATCCCCAGCGCATCCCTGATTCATATTCTAAGTATACCAACTGTTTTGCACACATTTTGAAGTTTAAATTAACAGAGGTAGAGATATATAGAGTTTCAGAAGAAAAATTTTGAACGATAAGATTGAAAGAGGAATAGAGTATCGAGAGTTTGTTTTTATTCCCTAATTATAATGTGATTAGTTTATATGGTTTCGAAAAACAACCTTTTCAATTACTCGTGTATGTTTCGCCTTTGTTGTTTTCTTATGAGGTCCTTAGATAGAAGATTATGGTAAATGAGTCGCACCTTGTTTCTAAGAAAAAGGGGTCACTATTTAGTTATCCATATGCTATTTCCCCTTTGATTGCTAAAATAAAAAATGCAATAGATGCCTTGGAAAGAGAAATGTCTTCTTTTGGATATCTGCAGGATGACGTTTGGCATTATGATCCCTTGGGAATCATCTCAGGTTTAAAGAAGCAGGATGGATTATCAACCTATGCTCACGAAAAAGGGCCATAAATGGAAAAGTTGACAAAAATTAAAACACTGTCGATGGTATTGTATAGTCAGCAGTACTTGTGCCTACAGAAACAAAAAAATGACCAATTCATATTATTTATAGAAATTCCAAAATGCAGATGCGAGGGAGTGAAAATAATAAAATAACGGAGGAAATTTATGAAGAGGACATTACTTTCGATGACTGCTTTGTCTCATTTCAAGATGAAAATTATGATAGAGGCAATAAAATATTGAATATTGAAAGCTTAAAACTTTCGAACAAAAAAGATGTTGATCATGCATAAATGAATGTTGAGATGTCTCCAGTTTCAAGTCTAAGGATGATGAAATAACATCAATCTAGTGGTGAATTGCTTGCAAATTCTGTTAGTTGATGACAAGAAAAAAGTATGAAGCCGAAGGAAAAAATAAAATAGCTAGAAGATACTTTGAGCCTGGGTCCTTTATTGAAGACTCCACTAGCGATACACAAAACACCATTAACAATTTCTAGTCCTAGAATTTTTTATAGATTTGAGAAACCTGTGAATCTTATAAGTGTAGTGAAATCATATATCATTAGTAATACATCTTGAAGATTGTAGATTAATGATTCTGCATGGAAAATTGATTTTGATTTGCAACATTCAAAGTAGATAACTAAGTCTTCTATCGAGTTGGTAAAAAGTGAGATAGAGGGAGATAGGGAGTTCATAAAAAATGACCTGTTAAATTTTACTTAGAATCTTGATTCACTATCCCAACTAGACAAAGATAAAAAAGGGTTGCCTAATGCTGATCAAATGAAGCAGATCAGGGTTTCATGGTTTGACAAAATCAGAACATTGGAGGACAATATTTATGAGTGTGGAGACATAGAAATGGAAGAGTAGATGTGTTATCTCAAGGAGATAGTGATTTTTCAGGATTTAAATGGTCCATGCATTCACATATGCGAATGAATTAATTGCGAAGGGAAAGCTGATGGTTGATTTCGAAAAGCTTAAATAATCATAGGAAAGAAATTTCGATGATATAACTGATTTTACTGAAGAATAAATTAGATAATGGCTAATTACTTTGGTTAGTGCCAACGAAGAGTACTTTTCCTCGGTTTTGTAATTGCAAGAAGAATATAGAGAAATTGAGGAGGATATATTCGATGAACGTGTTAAGTGGGACATTTCCATAACTCTGATGAAAGAATTAATTGAAGCTAAAGTGAAGGAATTTGTTTCAAGAATCCTGATTCCAAGAGATATTTGAGGGCTAAAGAATACCGAGCTATGATTTTTCATATTGTAAGTGTTTTAATACAATGGAACATTTTTTTTTCATCAAATAATTTTACTATCAAAATATTATGTGTGCATTATGATGGAATAATATAATTCCTAAATGAAACTCCTTGTTATTTTTTGCAGATGACTTTTAAAGATTATGCTTGACGGGATTCCCATCACAGTTCCCACTGGGACAAATGAATTTAGCTTTGTGACTAAAGTATTAGCATTTTAACAAATTATTTTTACAACAAAGGCTATTTTCTAGACCATGGTTGTATAATCATAAATTATTTGAGTTCTGATTACTTTATTTTCTATCTCTTAGTATGCTTACTAATTATGTAAACAATTCTGAGATAATTTTTCCCATCGGATGTTGTATGGACTCGGGTTCTCGAACATTGTATAAAAAACAACAATTGAACGCCTATTTTCCAATATTTTCTTTGAGATTTTATATATTAGCTAATGTTTTGTAATGAATGATAATTAAAATGAATTTATGTTTAATCTGTTTTAATACTAAAACTTTTTACCAGTTATATAAATGATTCTTAAATAATGTTTTACATGAAAACTTGTATTACTATGAATTATTTAGAATTTCATAGTATTATTTATTGAACATAATTTCATGAGACTATGATTTTAAGATTTTATATTCTGTGTAATGGTATGAAAATTGATGGCGATGAAAATAAAAATTCTCAGGAGTTTTGGTTTAGAGATACCTATTGTGTTTGTGATGTTTATTTCAATGATATCAATAGTGATTAGGATTTGAATCTGAATACCAATATTATTTTTGTAACTATGTTGGTTACTGTTCAAGGCTTGTGAAGCACAAAGACTCTTTAGTCTATTCTATTTCTGTTTACAATGGAGATGAACACTTAGCGAAAGTTTTGGTTGTTATATATCTATTTCATTTGTTGTGACCAACATTTGAATATGAATACAATTATAGTTGTTGTCACTATGTTCATAACTATTGAAGGCTTCTCAACTAATAAGTTTGATTATTCTGTTCTAGTTCTCTTTATTTATGAATGCATGTACAAAAGTGAGAATTACACACATAAGTGTTTAATTGTACAAAGTTTTCATTCTGCGGGGCTTATATGAGAGTTTTCATTATGCAAAGGAAGCTTATTATTTGGAGTAAAAGCTCTGCATAACAACATATGATAATGATAATAATAATAATAATAATACATTAAACTATGAGATTTGTTTTTTCGAAGAATTGTGAAAAAACTCCATTTTTCGTTTTGCAATAGTCAATTGTAAACGAGTCTTTGTAAGTAATTTGGTTATGAAAATGTAAAATTTGTTTTAAAGAAAATAAGTATTTAAATAATTCCTACTGGACATAGAAACTTGTTTTATTGTCCAGAGTTTTACTTTTCTGAAGTTCATATTAAATCTTATATTGTAAATTAGAAAAGTTTCAATAGTAAATTGTAAATGAGTATTTGTAGAGCGTTATTGAGTATGAAAGTAGCTATGTGGAAGTGGTTATGTGTGTACAGAGGTTACATGAAGAAAAAATTCATCTAAAAAGTAAGTAATTATATAAATCATGATATATATAGAAACATGTTTCATTGTGCAAAGCTTTTCTTACCATATGGCCGTAATAAAGCTTACATTGTGTGCATGAAGATACTTCTGCACAATGAAAGCTTTTATTAAAAAACAATAAAGCTAAAAATCATAAACTAAATTAAATAACATTATTTAATACAAATTTTATCAATTGCAAAAAATAATGGAAAATATTGTTCTTGAAGTTTTACGAGTGCTGTAATCAATGCTGGAGGCACACGCTATAAATGGAAAAGATGCAAAATTACAAAAATCACATTATGTAGAACAAAAAGAAAGAATTAGAAGAAATAATTTCATTGTGTGGAGTGTGGTTTCCTCATTTTAGTACATGACATAATGACATTAAAAGTTTAATATCATTTTGGCAAATGGACATATCAACACGTAATCAAGAACATAAATTTCATTCTCTAACCTGACATCGCTATAGTAGTGGATGTGATTGTTGATAGCCTATAAGCCAGATGTCATTATTAGAAAAAAATCACATTTAATTTGTTTTGTACATGGAATATAACTAGTTTCCAAATTTTGAGGTTTGTTTTTAAACTATTTCTGTTATTTCTCAGAAATTTCTACTTTATTGTTTTTCAATTGCTATTTATTCAAAATGTTCCATCAAATAAATTTCACACGCAGAATAATAACATATAGTGGAAATAGAAAAAGGAAAAAATTTAGTACTATCAACAATTACTTTGATACTGAAAATATTAAAGCTTGACAAATGTAATCTGATTTTCTAAAAATATGTGCCCATTTTTCTAAAAATCGTGTCGGAATTTCTACAGTTTTCTAGCTAGAATTGTGGCGTGTTTAGAATATGTGAATTATTTCTACTATTTCTCATAAATGTATACTTTTCTATACTGAATTGCTATATATTGAAAATGTCCTTTAGAAGAGATTTCGCACACAGAGTAGTAACAACTGGTGTTTGTTCATTGTATCGATGATCTATACCTAAAGCACATTGAAAACATTGATGTTGATAGATTATTTTAAAAGTACAAAGAAAAAATGGATTCGAGAAGAAGGAAGGAAGCCATTTGCATTGATATTATTAACTCACATTAGAGGAAATTTAAACCTAAAAGTGGTCTCTTAAGTAAAAATAATAGTTAAAATAATAAAATAAGAGTAACGATTTTTGGAGGGAAAATAAGAAAACTACTTTTTTTAATTGTATTTTTAGTTTATCTACTTACAGGTTTACTCAAATTTCAAGTGTAGATATTCGTTGGATGCAAAATTAAATTTCACATCGAATGAGTACCCATTATGAATATGTTTGAGAAGACCCACATTGATAAAATTTAAAGATATGGATACTCGTTGGATATTGAATTTAATTCCACATCCAACGAGTGTATTTTAAATGAAATTTGAGGAAACATATAAGGAGATAAACCAAAAATATAATTTTAAATAGTAGTTTTTCTTCTTTTCCCTCTAAAATATTTACATGTATGTCTTTTTAAATTTAAATAATTTTAAATGGTTTACATATTATCACATGAAAATTTCATGGGAACCCTTAGGCTGAACTTTCCTCTAATTATTGCACTCATCGACAAGATATTTTAGTGGTCGAATGCGTATCAACGATATGTGAATTTGTTTGCACGAGAGAATGATATTAATTATTTTGTGTCTAATATATTTGTGAATGTTGCATGCATTCCAGAAGTATTTGATTATAGAGAAATCATTTATTTGTGTGTAGAGAAATTTGATTTAATAACAAAAACAATTAGGCTACCATCCAAAGATACTCATATTTCTTTGATTTCAGAGACATTCAAGTGGATTTTAAAGCTACCAATTCTGGATATGTGCTTAGATTTGTAAAAAAAATAGCTTCCTAGAATCCTTGGCAGGTGGCTTGAAAATCATACAAGGGTTCGTTTTTCCAGCTTCTGATGTTCCTTATGATCTTTCCTCTCTAGATATTACTTTGTTTAAAGAACCATTCAAAGTGTTTTGTTCATTATATGCGTGTTTAGTGGAAAAATAAACTACGACCAGTGTCCCAAGGTCCATTCTCTATGTGCTCCATTATTCATATAAAAAAATTGTGTATTCGATTGGGATGATCTTATTTCAAATGAATTTTCTTTTAAATTACTGATTTTTTTCAAAAGCGGTAGATTCTTCATGATGATGTTTCTGATTAAAAAACTCGCGTCAATTATACTTCTTCTGACTTGATGCATAGCCATAATTTTAATTTTGATAAAGAACTGATGCAGTTCCACTATCCCATATTGTGGAGGCAATAAGCTATTTCAAATTCTTTTCTAATTCAAGATATTTTGTAAAGCAAGTTATTTGAATGATAACTAGATAAGAGACCCATCGAATATTTGGTGAAGCAGAAGTTTTCCTATGGGGAAAATGGATACACAACGAAAGAGGAAATAGTACGGTTATTTAAGTTTCTGGGTTTCAAGGTAAACCACTATTTCTTCGAAGAGTTGTTATGGACATGTATTTTGTTGCCAAAGTTTGCAGGAAATACTATGATTGACAAGTTAAATTTGAACATAAAAAGAAGAAACAATTTATTTCCTTTCCATTTACCATTGGACGAGTAACCATAAAGAATGGAAGCCACCTTGCATAGTTTGCGAAGTCTTTGAATTGTTTTAATTTAGAAGAAGCTGAAGGTTGGTGAGATGATGATCAAGAAGGCCTATTTATCGCACATCTAGGTGCCATAAAATGTGAGATCTTGTTAACAAAAGTTGCAACTGAAAGAAACAATATTCATAGTGCTCCAAGAAATAATCAAGAAACAACAATGAATATTAGAAAAATTGTTGAAGAAGAAAGTATCATCACTGAAACAAAGAGGCAGAAAACCTGCACAATATTCTGTTTGCATATCTGAAACTAATTTGGCCTCATATTCAAGTGAAAGACAACGAAAATATATCGAAGTTGCAAAGCTGATTCACGGTCAGCTATAAGTTGTTGGAGATGACAAGGAGCCTCGTCGAACATTTATTCGAGAGAAACTACACATGATTGAATTGGAAAAATGCAAAAGTCCCTTACAAACAAGAAGTAGTAAAGAATATATCAACAAGGAAATTGAAAATCTACTACCTAATTGGGTCAATATTGCTTTTAACAAAAATTAAAAAATAACGGAGCACATTGCCAAATAAATTTCTATTTCGATGATCAGTTTTCCACTTTTTAAGATGCAAACTATAACAGGGATAGTAAAATATTGAAAATTTAAAAAGTAAGGATGCATAATATAAAATTTATTGATAAAGAAGAAAAAAATGTTCATATGTCTGGAATTGCAGCCATGGGTGTTTTAATATTCCATGAAGCTATTGAGAATGTGTTTATAGTGTCTATTGAGCAACGAGAAGCAGATAATTTGGTACTGAAAGCAACAATATAAAAGCCAAAAAATGCTTTTAATCCAGGTCCTTTATGGATGACTCCAGTCATAATACAAACTCAATGATCTACAATTCCCATTGCTAGCATATCTCATGGATTTATTAGAGCTCTGCAACTGGTTAATGTTGTCAAATGTCATATTGTCACTAATATATGCCATAGGTTAGAAATCATTGAACATGGAAGGTAGTAAATTTCTGTTATTCTACGGTTAGCACAGGAAATCAACTCATTTCTCGATTTGGTGAGAGGTAATATTAATGAAGAAAAGAATTTAGTTAACCGTATGGATTACTTGATTTTAGTCAAAGGATTGAATTCAATTTGATCTGGACAAGAACAACACAGAACTTCCAAATTCTAATTGAATTAGTGAAATCAAGGTTGGATGGTCTAGAAGAATAGTACACCAGAAAACATATTTCTGAATGTGGAAGCATAAATAATAGGAGAAGTGATGCAATTCTAAAGGTGACACAAATTGTTCAAGATCTAGATGGGCCATGTATCATATGAAATTCTGAATTAATTACAAAATATATGCTAACATTTCAACTCGACAAGAGAAAAAATAATAATGGAAAAACAGTTTGATTATATAACTGATTTTACTTCAAAGGAAATTAACAAATTTCTAGTTGGATTTGTTAGTATTAATGACCAGAAGTATGTGTTAACTTTTCAACTACAAGAAGAAGCGATGGAGATAAAAAATCAATTACTTAATCAACATGTGAGGCTAGATATTATAATGGGACCAATGAAACAATTCATTGAAGCTAAGTTGAAGACATTGGTTTAACGGGGCATGCATCCGGAAGACAATTGATAGTGAAACAATTAGCATATATGCTTTCACATATTGTAACTATCCTTAAATATTTGCATATTCATTTTCTTTTTACTAGTATTCATCGATTGTGATTTTTTAATTTTATTAATGTCACGTAGTCTAGTTGCTCAATCCAATTCCTTGTTTTCTCTTGCAGTTCCCTCTTTCCACATTACAGTCCACACATTTACTTTTCCAAAATGCAGGAGCATTTAGTTACAGAGAAGATGCTAGAATAACATAGTGAATGAGCCAATGAACTCATACATTGAGTATTTTCATTACTGATATAAGTGTTTCCTGTTGAGAATCAAAGTTATTAATTCTTTCCATCTGATTTTCTATTCATTTTTATTATTTTTATTTATTTTAATCATATATATGATGATTGAAATTTGAAACTCGATACAATTATTGTTACTGTGATTGTATTGCTTAATGTTACAGACTTATGTTTTGAGCACCTGTATTATGTCATCGATACATATATGTCAACAAAATGAAGCGTGAAAAATAGTTTTGTTTGCTATGAAACATGAATAATGTTGATTGTTGTCATATTTTAAATTTGTGTAGAGTACAGTACTTTGGAAAGGGCTTTCATTAAATTTTTGTCGTATCTCGCTATTGTACATAATGGAAATTTTTTGTTGTATTTAAAAATGAAATTTATATATCGATTTTATGCAATTTAGATTTCGATTGGATTTGTGCGGCACTATACATCCTTTAATGAATTAATTAGCATTAATTTTTTCATGCTTTCAAAATCATAACGAAAGATTCAAAGCTTTTCATTTGTGTTACTTTTGAAAATATACGTTAGTATTAATATTTCAATGCTTTGAAAATTATAATTTTAGATTTAATATTTTAATGCATTGAAATAATTCCAAGTCGGACAACACTACTAGGTGATAACCATTTTTTTTCATATTTAATGAATTTGGTTCCCAATGAAACCTTGTTAATAGTGTGAATGAAATTTTTTGCTTCAGAGTTAAAAAACAAAATTTAAATACATTTATTTTAATTATCAAGTTTACTAAAGAGGAATAAGTAGTATATGAAGCAATTTTTGTGTGAACAAGCGGTGTGTGGAGCTTTCCGCAAAGTGAAAGTTCCACTCAAGAAAATTTGGGCACAAGGTTTATTAAAATAATAAATATACAAATCTCTTTTTTAATTATTTAAGAACGTATTTCACAACTACAAAAGTAGTTGTGCGTAGCTGGTTGTTAGGAGGAAGTGTGTGCGTAGAACAAATGCATGTGTGCAGAGATTTTTATCCAAAGCATTGTGCAAAATTTATTAAAAATATAAATGTACATTTTTCTTTTTTGAATTCTTATTTAGGAACATATTTCACAATTATTTCTTACTCTTGACGATATCTGAAACCCACATCAATTAATAACTGCTTATAATGTCAATTATTGACAGAATGGAATTATTGAGTACAAAAGTAGCTATGTGGAGGTGGTTGTGCCTATGCGGAGGCTATGCAAAGAATAAATGCATGTTTTTAATAAAGGATTTGCAAAATTTTCTACGGAATGACGGAAATGTAGAGGCATATTTTAATTGTAATGCGTTTTCAACTCTTTTGGAGGTAGTGAACTTACAGTTTGATATTAGTAGAATGGGTGGAACGTAGAGCTCTGCCCAATGAAACTTGAAATATTGGTTCACACTCTAGCACAAGAATAATGCTTATTTTATTATTGATAGATTCTGTAGAGTGCGGAAGTTTGTATAATGAAAGTTTTAGAGTACATATGCATTTCTGTTATTTTGAAAGTATACATTAGTATTACTATTTTTATGCTTTCTAAATCCTGTTTTTATATTTGATATCTTAGAATCTTTACTCTCATTTTGATACAAGATTAATGGTTGTTTCATTATTAATAGGTTGTGTGAAGCGCGAAGGCCATACGATGAAAGGTTGACAACTTTTTTCACACAATGAATTTTCTCTTATGATGCGCATGTGGTTGACCTACACTTCTACACAGGAATACACTAAACAACGAAATTGAATCAAGACATTACAGGCACGTTAAATACTGACCTTATTAGATAAATTTGCAGAATTTTTTAGTGAAAAATTGTATAAAATTAATTTTGTCCATGCGAATAAAGTTCCATATGAAACCCCTTTCTCTTGCACATACCATACACTCCGTAAATTCAGAGATATGTATAATGAAACATAATTTAATACCAATTCAAAATTCCCTCTACATCTCTGTTTTCCTGCACATACTTCGTCCTCCACACAGTAAAATATATGCACAATGAAAAATAGTCAATCTTCATTGCAAACAATGTTAGATGCATTTGTAAATGAAACAAGATAACAATATATGCCACAAAAAAAAGGAAAAGGGAAACTAGAATATCGATAACAAATTAATAAACATTTTAGGATGGGAAAAACTTTCAGCATTATCACATTGTGACAAAATATTTTTGATCGAAACATTATAAAAAAACTAACACTAAATAATACTCCTCAAATCCAAACTCATGAGTGACTGAACATCCTGTCCATGTTGCACCTTGATATAAGCACAACGTTATAGAAATGAGTCTGAAACTACTTGTTCAAGATATATTATGAGAATTTGATTCGCATAAGAACTGTTTCGTATTCATCCTTGTTTTCCCGCACATTATCTGTCATCTTCTCTGCATAATAAAACATAATTATTAATTGCAGATTTTTTCAACGTTCCCCATTTATCTCACCTTTGTAAAATATCTGAAAATGCGCCAATTCTAGCATCATTGGATAGAAAAATAACAAAATATCAAAGCACTCATAAATATCACGAACTGATGGAAAAATGATAGGTGGAGCGACGAAGCACTGATCTGAAACCCTAGGGTTTCCTCTACGCCCCCATAGCGAGCGCCGTCACTGCCTCTAATCCACCCCCGTTACCTGCAACTTCGTGATATCTGACTATATTCCGCATGGAAAAAACCAAAGGGGGGGACCCCGTCACCCCCTCCCACCTCTGGAAAACTCCCAGACGCTCCTGTGTTGGACAGATCTGACAAACCTAAATCGGCTAAGGCTTCGCAGGTTGCAGCCGAAAAATTGGGCCTTCAATTGATAGGGTCAGAAGGAGTTAGTGCCAATGAAGTGCCCATGGTGAAATCGTCAACCTGCATACCGATCGAGTCCAGGAGGCCTGAGATCCACTTTCCGGCAGAAATAATCAATAGGTGAATCCAGTATATGCATGACCATGCCCTGATCGGAAAATTTATTGGGTTTTGGCCCACCAAAAAAGCCCTCTATGGTTGGATGTAATATCCCAAAATAGGGAAAATAAGAAATATTGAGAATATCTTATAATATACCCAAATCAGGAATTTCACCAGCCCCTGCAAAGGAAACGTAGTTTCCAAAAAATAACGCAATAATAGTGAGGAATGGGACTTGGATCCCTTCATTTATAAAATATACAACTCCCATCCAGAATTGGAGTAGAAAAAAACTCTCTAGCCAACATAAACAGATCTCCCCAGGCTAATATGACTCAAATAAGCCCAAACCCCATATCTTAACTCATATAGAAAGGAATGAAGCATGTATAGCGTTATTTTATTGAGGGTTTATGCAGCAAATAATGATAAATAATATATCTGGAGTCTACAATCATCCAATGGCTGAGAATATGGAGGTTCCTTCCTTTTTATACACAATAAAGATAACCTGGCAAGGGTTTCAAGAAAGTAAAATGTATAAAAGAGCAGATATGTAGATCTGGATCTGGAAAACATAGTTATACTGCAAATCTGTATCAATATAGCTAAAATGTACAAATAACAGAAGAAGAATGATATACAAAGCTTTCCAGGAGAAGGGTTGGCCCTCCCTCCAAGGAATAAGCTCACAAGCAAGGGTTCAAACCCTGCTACTGCAACACTGTGAAAAATAATGTAGTTCCTGCAAAGGGCTATGCAGTAGATTATGGAGAATGCTTTGGCCACATGCCAATATGTACAATATGCTTAGAAATCTCTTGTACAGATCTTGAAAAGAAAAGGGAGCTCCCTCCTCTGAAAGATAAGCTCAGAAGTTGGTGTTGTAAGCCTTCCACTGCAACACCCTGCAACACAACGTTTCCTGGTACAGAAATAATGCTGTAGCTGAAGGAGGATGCTTGGCCTCAAGCCTAGATGTGGAAAAATGAAGAACAATGCTCCTCCAAGAGACCTCTCAAGGAAGCAGAAGGAATCCCTAAGAAAGAATGCCTTGTGTTGAACAACACTGCATACTTAACTCAACAACTGAAGAATGCTCCATTAGGGGAATTTTGAGGTCTACAATGGGCCTCCTAAGGAAATAATAAAATAATAGCTAAACCATTAAAATAATATTTATGAATTTTCAATTCACTTTTTGCACCACAATCCATGTAACCATAGTTAAATTAAATTCAAAAGTTGTACCAAAATAAAATTCATAAAAAAATTGTATTGATGTGACTATAAATAAGAATGAGCTTTTCAAGAAAAAATTATTATCATTGAATAACTAATGCATTTGTCCTTTGTATTTAAATAACTTAAAATAAAATATAAATATAAATTTATAATTTCTTGATTATATTATATGCTATTAATTATAATAACATGTAATTAATATACTATATAAAAATAATATAATATAATATAATATAATAAATGTATAGGGATATGCATTGTTTCTTTCAAGAAATATGAAATGACAATAATATTATTTTATTCAAAAAGTGTGAAATGACATTTATTATGAGTACTTTACTTTATGACTTTAAAAGTACTTAGAGCACTACAATGGTTAACCATGATTTTTTATCCACCATTGAGAATGTGACCAATAAATACCTTTAACTCATGCAATGTCACCTCAACCATTAGGGATGATGTCATCCCCTAAAATGTAATTGGTTCTCATAAAGTGAATTTTGATTGTATATTTTCCTTAGGAGGCCCATTTTAGACCAAAAAATTCCCCTAATGCATTAGTCTAAGTAGACCAAAATCAATAATCCATAAGCTAACCCCAAATGTCTGCCATCTTCCTCCTTATAAGGTTTGTGAGCCTCCTCCCCTTGGGTCCCATCCATTAGGGTTTCCAACATCACATGATCACTTTCCCTCAAAAACTACGTTGTAGCTCCATCAAGGCTACTCCTCCATACTGCACTGTTGACTTAGTCAACTTAACTGAATCAACATGATTCTCTTCATGTTCATACATGGAAAGTGAAAAATCTAGCTACTAGGATGTCCCCTTTTCATTCCAAGAGGGATTTTATGCTAATACAATATAAGTATGGGTCTCTTTCCCCCATTTATTCATCTACTAAGTGCAAAAATAAAAAATTAATATTCTTATTAGCTGCATGCTAATCTAGGAATATTACATTGGATCAATGCCAAATGGAAACCAAAGGGTTAGGTCACTCTACAGCTTGGTCCCAAAGGCTTCTTCAACATCATCTTCACCTATCTCGAAGAAAAGAATTGAGTCATGGATGGAGGACCTTATTTCTTCAATGTAGCAGGGCTCTTTCTTCGAGATTGGGTTGAACGCTTCAATCCCGACAAAGAAGACTTCAAATGGGCACTAGTTTGGATCCGCCTCTACTCTTTGTCGCAGGAATTTTGGGAGGAAATCACTCTCAAGGATATTTTCAATTGCTTGGGAACCTTCATCAAAGTGGCAGAGGAAACAAAGCACAATTGATACACAGTGTATGCCTGTATCTGTGTGTACATGCATCTAGCGAAAGCCCTCCCTGATTCGGTAAGTTTATGGCATGAAGATTTTGAATGGATTCAATATATTGATTATGAACATGTTCCCTTCCGCTATCATAAATTCCATCTGCATGGCCATCTGTTCATAGATTTCCCTCATAATCTCCTGCCTAATCCTTCTGTCAATCCCAGCTCATCTGATCCCGATGGATTCACCAAAGTTGCCCCTCGAAAACGAAATGCCAAGAAGAACCCCTCATCCCCTGGGCCCTCCCATCCTTCCTCCAGCAACAAATCCCAACCCTCAACCAGAAATAGCTTTTAGCTCCTTGCTAGCCTTGATCTGGAAAAGGCCCAACCCTCGATCCCTCCCGATCCAACTCTATCCACCTCTCCGGCTTTCAGATCCTTACCACCTCTCAACTTTTCTTTCCCCGATCTCTCGATGCAGCACAAGAAGCTAACAACTAAGACAAATGTGAACCTAATAGCCTCATCAAACACGCCCTCCTCTCTGTCATTGCTAGAATCCCTTAGATCTCAAGCCTCCATGGAGCTGGGACCTCAGCTCCCCTCAAGTCAATCCAAGGGCTCCGCAGATAGCACCTCCCTAGATTCCACATCATATATGATCGAGGAATCGGAAGCTATTGATTTTAGGGACCTTGATCTCACTCGGTTGGAAAAATCTTGTGACTCCAAGGCTTACCACACCATCCCTCCAAGGTAGATCGACATTTTGGAAGAAGCCCTACTCAAAGCACAACTACTCAATGGAAGTGCCCATCTTGGGATCCAGGGGGAACTCATACTAAGGGAAACTATCAACATTATTAGAGAATCAAGAAAAAGAGGAAGACCAACAGATCTGCAAAGATTAATCACCCTAGGGGATTAGTTAGTTGATTCTGGCAGATACCCAAAGTTGACGAAGTTCTTCAAAGCTCTGAACCCCTCCAATACATGATGAAGCTCACATCATGGAACATTTGAGGGATCAATAGCCCCTCAAAGTTCCATATGATAAAAAACTGTAATAGACGCAACAAGCCTGCCATCTTCTTTATGTAGGAAACCAAATGAACTAGCTCCACCTTCCATTCCATTCTATCCCGACTCTGGCCGGGTTGTAATACCATTTTTGTTGATTTGATTGGAGCCTCTGGGGGTCTCTCCATTTCTTGGAATCCTTCTCTCCTCTCCCTCTCTAATTTCCATGTTTCCCATCATTTCCTTCAGGCCACCTTCCATCTCTTGGGTACCAGTCTCAAGGGCCTTCTCACTAATGTCTACTTTCCCCAAATCCCCTCCAGCAAGATTCAAATTTTAGATGCCCTGGTTTCCCTCTCCTCTTCGAATCCCCATCCCCACTGGTTTCTAGGGGGTGGATTTAACATGATTACTAGCCTCAGAGAAAAGTGTGGGGGATGATGAAGCTAATAGTCAACAGTTCAAAGATTTTATTCTTCACAATCATTTGGTTGATATCCCCACAGCTAATGGTGTTCATACGTGGAACAATCGAAGGAGTGGTCACCACCATATTGCTTCCAAGTTGGATCGTTTCCTCGTCTTAGAATCGGTCATCCAAGCTAGAGGAGATATCCTCTCAGCTATTCTTCTGGCTGCAGGATTGGACCATTGGCCCATCCAGGTTCATTGGGGCCGCTTGGATCATTGGCTGTGCAAAACCTTCCGCTTTGAGCAATTTTGGCTACCTCACCCTAGCTTCAGAGAGATGGTAGTCCACTGGTGGCACAGAATCAACCCCAATCATGGCTCCACTATGCACAAAATCCAGCAGAAGCTCAAGATCATCAAAGCCAGACTGAAATACTGGAATCAACACACCTTTGGGAACATTTTCCGAAGTCAACAAGACCTGGAAGCCAAAATGGTCGAGCTTCAACAGTGTCTTATCAACTCCGACCGCATTGAGGAGCTGGACAGATAGGAGCAACAACTAAAAAACCAGATTGAGGAAGGAGAGGTGCAGGAGGAGATGCTATGGAAACAAAAATCCAGAATATGATGGCTAAAATAAGGTGAGAAGAATACTAAATTATTCCATCGCTCTACCATTCAAAGAAGAATGGTCAACCACATCTCCATCCTAAAGAACAAGCAAGGAATAAATCTAGAGACGCATGAAGAGATTGAACAGGAAATCCTCAATAAATTCAAAGAAACTTTGATGGAGCCGCCCCTAGACTGACAGGAGGCCATTAATAAGATCACTCAGCACATTCCTGCTCTAATCATTGATGAGCACAACCAAATGATGCTCAAACTAGTTCAAATGCAGGAAGTGGACCAAGCTATGGCCCAAATCAAAGCAAGAAAATCCCCTGGCCCGGATGGATTCACCAACAACTTCTTCCACTTCTTCTGGGAAGATATCAAGACTGACATATGGGAGTTGGTTGAAGAATCTATATCCATGCACTAGATTCTCTCATCTCTCAATGCCACTTTCATCACTGTCATTCCCAAAGAAGAGCATGCTACCTCCCCCAAAAAATTTCGCCCAATAGCCCTTTGCAACATCCTATATAAAATGGTCTCCAAGGTGATTTCCAATCGCTTAAAGCCCCTACTGCCTCTCCTCATATCTCAAGAACAAACAGGCTACGTTGAAGGACATCATATTCTCGATGGCATCATTCTAACATGTGATGTAATTCACTCTTTAAATACTTGAAGGATTCCAGGTATGCTTCTCAAAATCAACTTATCTAAAGCCTTTGATAAGCTCAGTTGGGTGTACATACAACAAATTTTGGCTGCCTTTGGCTTCAATCAAACTTGGATTCACTGGATTATGAGCCTCATCTCTTCCCCTCTCCATTCCATTATTCTTAATGGCTCCCCCTCTGCTCCCTTCACCCCCTCCAGAGGCATCCGTCAAGGGGACCCCCTATCCCCTTTTCTCTTCATCCTAATGGTGGAAGGGTTAAGCAGACTCATTAAATCCCATATACTTGATCGCTCCTTAAGAAGTATTCATCTTCACCATCACCCTCCAATCTCCCATCAGTAGTTTGTGGATGAAAAAATGCTCTTTGGCCACCCCTCGGTGCAGGAAGCCTCTTCATTAAAATATTTCTTGGATTTCTTTTCCTTGGCTGTTGGCACCTCGGTTAACAATTCCAAGTCCCAGATCTTCTTCTTCAACACCCCCTGCTCACCCAACACAACATTGCTCAGATTCTATGCTTCCCTATCGCCTTCATCCCCTCCAAGTACTTGGGTGCCCCCCTCACCGACTCTATCATTAAACATTACTCTTGGAAAGACTTTCTGGACAGATTGGAAACTCGCCTCTCTCTTTGGACTCACCATGCCCTCAATCTAGCCAGCTGTCTCATTCTTGTCAAATATTTTCTCCAGTCTATGTCCCTGTATCTCTTCTCTATGCTCATCACACCAAAATGGGTGCTCAAAGCTATCAGAGGCCTCCAACGCAACTTTCTCTAGGGAGGAGCTAAAGCCAAAAGAAAATGGGCTTTAGTCAATTGGAAAGAAGTCTGTGCCCCCAAAAAATTTGGTGGTCTCGGTTTGAGAGATCCACAACACAGCAATGGAGTCATGAGAGCTAAAGTATGGTGCAATGGATCTCCAACATGGACTCCCCCTGGGCATAGCTTTGGTCTTCCAAATATGCTAGTAACTGGCCAACAAGCAAACTCATTCGCTTCGACATTGAGAGGGATGGGTCTCTCGTCTGGAAAATGGCCAAGCAGCAACGAGCCTTGGTCCGCGATCATAGTTATTGTGAAGTCTGATCAGGGAATCAAGCCAATTTCTGGAATGATTCTTGGCAACAAATGCCTAAAATGTCTTTCCTTTTTCCCAAATCGTACTGGCAGAACAACATGGAACATCTGGAACAACCTCGCATCAATATTTTTTGGAGCACACAGGACAACATGCACCATCCTTCTCAGTATCGACAATAGCTCACTGAGGATCAACTCATGAATCAATACGGCCTCCAAATCACTAATGAAATCAAGCAGGAACTAGCCAAGCGTCAAATCCGCATATCAGAAGGAGACGACATCATTCGATGGGGACACACCTTTGTGGGAACTTTTACCTCCAAATAAGCCTATTGCTTGCTACTCCCCATCCATCCTGACCAGCAAGATAGCATATGGGAAAAAATCTGGCATCCCAGAATCTGGCCCAAGATCTCCACTTTTCTCTGGCTCCTTAGCAAATGACGTATCCTCACCTAGGATAATCTTTGCCGGAAAGGATTTTTTGGCCCTTCCCAATGCCCCAACTGTGGAACCAAGGAGGAATATAGTGAGAATATCTTTAAAGAATCTAATTTGGCCATCAATATCTAGGACAAGGTAGTACTATTGAGCAGAAGGTCTGATAGGATTCCAAGAAACATTCTCAACACCATTCGAAGTTGCCCCCCTGCTCCCTTTCAATGTGAAATTCTCAACGCTCTCTGGACCATTCTTCCGGGGCACATTCTGTGGACCATCTGTAAGGAGAATAATTGCAGAGTTTTCAGAGATCAACGTTCCCCTCCTAACATCCTTTGGAATATGGTCTGGGGCAATTTGCAAGAGACCCTATCCCTCCATCATTGGCAGGACTCAGACCTTCCCACTCTCCCTGGGGAACAGAAAATATGGTCTAAGTGGAATCTAAGGCTTCATTCCTTCCCCATCTCCGAGCCCCCTTCAAACCAAAAGCCTAATTCTCCCAGCTCGTGGTCTCTGCCACCTACAGGGCTCATCAAGCTCAAATTTGACGGCACGTCCAAGGGAAACTTGGGCGAGGCAGGCTATGGTGGCATCTTCAGAAATTCTCATGGCAATGTTCTTCTGTTCTACTATGGATCTCTTGGCTGAACTCAAAGGGATGCTCCAAGGGCTCCTCCTATCCAGGGATCATAATTTCTTCCCCTTAGCAATCGAGGGGGACTCCCAAATCCTCATTGACATGGAAAAAAGACTCCAGGCGGGAACCTCAGCTACCAAGCTAGCCAAGAGCTGGCACCTGGCCTCACACATCCTTCTTCTCAAGCAGGCGATCCACAATAATTCTGTGATTGACTTCCACCACATCAGAAGATCTGATAACAAGGTGGCTGAATTACTTGCAAACAAAGGGGTATCTCACCATTCCACTCTCAGCTCTGGTATCTTATCGTCCCTAGATGATGAATCTCTCAAAGATGAATGAACTCAGTTGGTGCGCAAAGATCTACTCCCCTCGGATGCGGGTGTTTGTTAGAAGACATGTGGCGGCCATGTGGACAGACACACGATGCACCCACGTGGTCCTCCATTGGGACTCCTGCAGTGTTAACTACTGGTGTGATATGACCATTAAATCCTCCCTCGCCACCCTTGAGGCAACGTACCATGGAGCCCTCACATTAATTCACGATATGGATATTAAGTTCACCACCCCATCTTCTCCCTCTGCATTATGGTTCGACTGTTTTCTTGCTGAGTTCCTCTTCATTCCTGTTGGCCTGTGTCAGGAGCTTAGCCTCGACCCCTCATTTTTTCATGTTAGCTGCTGCTTCTCCCCTGATTTTTCCTTCTCCCCCCTTTGTTTCAGAGCTTCTCCCTTTTGCACCATTATGCCTCGTTGTTATAGAATGAAGTGTCAGAGAGCAGGGGAGTGGGGCCTTCCCTCTTGCCCACCTCTGTTTCTCTCCCTCGACCACGATTTGAACCTTTCCTCCTTATCCTGGAATGCACTCGACACCCCCCCTCCCACCGTCCTAAATGCGCAGCTCTCCCTACAGTTTCCCACCCCTGCCCTCGTCCCTTCCACCTCCCACAACAGGAAAAGAGATTGCAAATCTACCATCTCCCAGAAGCTGGCTTTCATCCCGTGAAAGATGAAAGCTCTTCCTGTGCATCCCGCTTCCAGCAGCAGTGGCTACTCCAGCGAATCTAGCGATGGCAGCTTAGACCCGGAAGTTGAAGACATCCAGGCGCAGAAGTGTGATGGCAGTTCATACCGCCCATAGGTGTGTGAAGCCACTCCTCAGCATTACTTGCAGCTGGACACCCCAGTGGAGCGTCTTGGTCTACCAGCCTCACCACGCTCTTCTCTTGTTGCAAACGTGTCCAGCTCAAACACAATGGATTTTGGCTATGTCTGCAGAATCTTGGAAGAAGTTCCTTCCCCCAGCAACAAGCATGAAGGTCCTCCTTAGAATCCCCATTTCAGCTCTTTTCAGCATGTTCAAGTCTAGGAAAGATATACTTTGATTTTTTTGCTCATTTTTGAAAACTCTCTCTGCTAGTTTCTTGTTTTGGGCAGCATTATCTCTGTGGTCTCTAAGGACTGGTTTCCCCTCTTGGGGCAGTCTATCTCTTGGTAGCAAGCTCTCGAATTATCCCTCTGGAATGGACTTGTCCATTACTCAGGACAATGCCTTGTAACCTTTTGTTAAATATGATATAATAGAATTTTCTTTACTTAGAAAAAAAAATATCATGAACTAATAGCATAATCAAAACCAACAAAAAGTAGCTAATGATCTCATTGATTTTCTCTAAGAGATTTTCTTGAAAAATTTCTAGATCTTTAAACTACAGTTTACCGTATTGCGATCTTGGAAAAAAAGAAAAATAGCCTTAGTCTCGAAGAAATATTGTTAAAAATATCTAAATTGTTTTTTCCCACCTCATGTCTAAATTTTTTAAACTACGTGTGGGTATTTGGATGTAAAGTAGTGTGCATAGCTTTCGACACAATGAAAACACCGCACAAGTAAAGCTCTGCACAAGTCTAGGAAATATTTTCAAGGTTGATTTCCTAGCATCAGCTGGGGAGGTAAGTAACATAGGACTATTACTTTTACAAATTTCCGCAATGGTAGTGAATTATTGAAATTATAGCTTTAACATTTTATTAAATTCATGAAATTAATCATATTTACTAGTTATCATTTATTTAAAAGCATGTACAAAAATTTAGCATCTAGGAACATGTGGCATTGATTCCTTTCTTTATTTTTAAAGGGAAGGCATTAAAATTGAACATTCGTTGTCAAAATCCACTGACTTTCGATTAGTTTTTTTATTGCAATTTTTCCTATAAACTGATTCAAAATTGTGAAGTATCTAATACATATGTTCAATATTTATATGGTAGCATGAAAAATAGTAACCACTAATTTTGGTTGTGTTGTCTGTAGAAGCATTCACCAAGTGTCCATCATGCAATATTTTTAGCATACATGTTACGAATACATGTAACTAGTTTTCAAAGGAGCTGGTTACAAATAGGATCCTCTTCTGGGATGTACGGTATTTTCTTCATATTTTCACACCATGAGGGATTATCATTTAGAGAGAAATCACAAAACACATAGCATTATTGATAGGTAAACAATGCATTTTTTTTTCTTTCTATATGTGAGTACTAAGATATGCAATATATGGTATAGTCCTACAATGATGTACAAAGCTCAAATACTATGTAATATGATTATACTAAACACATTTGAACAAAATACAATAATGTCATATAGTTTTTATTTCTAAAGTACTTTCGTGCTATGCAATTGAAACCTCTTATATTCTTATTTAGGCATATTTGATTTAAATCATATTGTCATAGTAGAAGAAATGAATACAAACGGAACTTATACTGTTAAGGACAATGATAACACTTCTAATAAGTAAGTTTATGTTTTATTTATTGTAATTTAATTATATTTTCATTACATAGTACAATGTGTCCCCTCCCCCCCCCCCCCCCGATTTTGGGCCATATTTTTTAATGTACTATAACTAAAAACAAATCTTTTTAAAATTCCAGGAAACATATGACACTTAGAGATTAAGATCCACGAAAATAATCACAAGGAAATAATACTTTGAAAATTTCTATAAAAAATTTATATTTTCTAAAACTAAAGTCTATTTAGAATTTATTTACACTAATAATGACTTTGCGTTATCTTATATTATGTTTTCATTAAACAATTCTTACCTGGTTTTAATTATAATGTCCTTTTAAGAAGTGATTTTAGTGTATTATTTGTGAATAGGAAAAATTTATTGAATTTGAATGATGTCACAATAGAGGTGGACACGAGTGTAGAGATAGCAATGAAAAATACTATAGAAACAAATACCACACCATACAAAACAAAAGCTACATAAACTAGCAAAGAAATAAATGCAAATAGGGTCCTCTGTGCACGTTTAATTAACTCTATATCAGATTTATTATTTCTTTCTTTCCTTTTCTCTTTTTTTGTTTGTTTGTATTTTTATTTTGTTGTCTTTATAAAAAAAAAATATTTCAATTCAATCCTCGTGACTAGGGAAAAAAAACAACTCTACACCATTTTTTTAAATTTTTTAAATTTTATTTTAATTTTAATTTTTTATTTTTAATTTTATTATTTTTTTTTTATTTTTAATTTTTAATTTTTATTTTTTCTGAATAAGACTGATTCTATTAAAAGCATATAGTACAAAATGGAGTTACAAACAAGAGAGGCAGAAAAGCGAGGAGCCGAAAATGATCAGTTATGAACCTTGGTCCCAATACAAGGCTAAGAGAGAACATAGAGTATCAAGAAGACAAATAAGGGGACCAAGAGAAACAGGCACAAGAATCTACCCAGAATGGATATAATCATCAATATGACATTTATTTCCTTTATTTTTGGTAACTTTAACCCAACCATTGTGGGGCAGGTGGGCGAAAGCCATTTGAAGATTGTTGTTGACCAAAGGAGGAGTCTCCTTATTCGATTTAGAGGAGGCAGACTCATGAGTTCGTTTTTGAGAATTCGAGGTAAAATTGGGTGCCCCAAGGTCTACTGAGGTTTTCTCCTTCTCTGGCATTGCTACCTCTTCATCTTCTTCAATCTCCTTCTCATTTGAGCTAAAGGAATCGATGTCATCCATGGGAGGTAGATCATAGGGCTTCTAGCTTTTAGATTTCGGTTTACGATTGCCTCTTTTCTATTGGGGGAGGAATATAGTGCATGAATTATGAAGATGCCCTATTTGATGGAAGTGAAGACATTGGAACGCAGTGTTATCGTAATCCAAGGTCTAATTCCAAAGGAAGGCACCCACTTTGGGATTGATTTGATCGAGAAAAACTTTATTTATGTCAATTTCCGCACAAATTATGCCATAGGTGTAAATGCCTTTCTCTCCCCTAGAGTGATATGTTACCAGAAAGAGACCCAGAGGGTTTCCAATTTCTTGGAAGACAGAGAAGTTCCATAAATGAGCAGGCAGATTTGGAAGCCTGACCCAAATGTGTCGTTTGGTAATGACTGTCGTGGAAGGGTCAAAATATGGGAAGGACTCTACGCCATTGTTGATCAAGGATACCAGTAACAATATAAATAGGAGGATTTTTCATGGGGTTGTCTTGGTTGCATATCGAACATTTTTAAAATAAATAAATAAGTCAAAAGAAATACTCCATGCAAACTTAACATATAAGAAAGAGAAAACGACAATAACATTGCTTGTGCCAACACTGTTGATTGAACAAACTGAGTCAAAACTTATTGAAAATGTTGGTGTTTCTATTATAGATTTCAAAATAATTCCAAAGAATAAATACAATAGTGGTGATTGTGAAAAAACTATCTGTCTAATTAGTTTTAATAGTGTAGAAAACATTTTTCTTATTTGTGCAGAGTACCGATTTTTTCCAAACATGGAGATTGCAAATATGTTGCATAATGATGATACATTTCCAATCTGCACAATCACAACTATTTCAATTTCTCTAACACACAAAATAATGCAATTTCTTGGTAATTTAGTTGATTTTAAATTACTTACATAAATTGTTAACCATGGCTAGTATACTGATGAAGTGTATGTGCGTTGTATGTGCTAGAAGTCCTTATTATTCAATAAATTCCTAAATTAAAGTGAGATATCGTTATGCATATGGTTTCCTAACAATTGTCACTCTCGTATGAAAGTAAATATGTCACTCTGAAAATGATCACACTTGCTTGAAAAACAATAAAATCACACTTTCTTAGAATTATCATGCTTGCTTAAAATAAAGATCACACTTGTCCAAAATAAATATCACACTTTGTTTGAAATAAAGATCACACTTGCATAAAGGAAATTATCACACTTGCTTATAAAATTAAATTTAAATTACTAAAAAATAAACTAACTCTACAATCACACCAATTGAAAATTGAAATCTTCTTCACTTAATAACTCAAACTACACTACAAATATATATCAATCCACACTCTATCAAACTGCTTTCATGTGCATAAGAGGTCTCAGCTTCACTGATTCTTCCTACAACAAAAATGATTAAAAAATCCCGCTTTAAACTCAATTTAAACATTCATTCAAAATCAAAACTAACCAGTTAGTAAAATAGAGTATAAAATGCAGAATTAAAGATGATAATTAAAACAATTAAAACCTTTCAGCTCGAGAGGGCCCTCTTGCGAGATGCAGGCAATAACATAAATCCTCTACAAGGCTACATACATATCAATACCATACACAACAAGGGAATGAAACAAAAACAATGTTTGTATTTGAAAAAAAGAGAGTTTTTCAAACAATAATATCTCGTTGATCAAATAGATTATAATGTTTTATAGATCTCTGAAGCAACTAGAAACTCAAAATTTCATTGCATGAATTCTGTCAATGAGATCTCAACAAATCAATTTGAGAATAAAATAAAATAATATGTTTTGAAGGATTTTAGGATAAAAGATGAGCCCAGATCTGTTCATAATGATCTTCTTGCCACGAATTTTTTAAAGAACAACTCTTTCTAGCCTCTTTGTTGATTGTGCATTAAATGAAAAATTTAAAAACCGCTTATCCACATAATCTGAAAAATAATTCTCCAAATAACTTTGAAAATATCTCAAATGGTAACGAATTTGGGTGACCTTCTCATTGAGAACCTAATTGGGCCTGTGCTAATAACAACCCATCTTTTAGATTTCCTAAATTATTTTTAATTTTCTCATAAAATGTATATTAAGTTAAATGATCAAAACTACTACATTTTTCCTTTGATTTGATGCCGGAGGTCCACACATTCAAGCTGGGTGGAATTTGACCAATAAAAATTCATATTGGAACCTTTAGAAATAATGTTCATGTGCCAAATTTTCTTCTAGAGTGGTGATACTAAGTCAACCATGGAGACAACTACAGAAACTTGGTTAAACTACAAAAACTTGCACTAAGAAAACTATCATTGGTAAAACCAAGCAAATTTCTCCTTAATTCATTAAAAATAATGGAAATAATAATAATAAACCATGTAAACATGTATGCTATAATTTGGTGCATTTATGAAGAAATATGGTTAAGAATGATGACAATGGGTGAGTGGAATGATGCAAAAATGGATGGTTTGATTAGAAAAATCATGACAAATTGGAGGCCCAAATTCTCCCACACCTAATTTTTTGCATGTCCTCATGCAAACAAAGATTTGAAAATTTTCATATTCAACTAGTTCTCGGTAATCCTTTATTTTGTCATTTCAACTAAATCCTTGACCAAAGCTCCAAGGAATTGGTGTGGATCATCTATCTTGGTAATATTTGTTTTACTTTCTTGTTTAATGAATCAATTCAGTCTCCAAATTACATATCTGGTAGCACAACTCTTTGTTCCACACTTTTTTATTAATAGTTTCAAAATGAAAAAGAAGAGCTCCATCCTCTTATTGAAATTATTGTCATAGTATGCTACTCATGAATGATATGATGTCTGATGATTTTTTCTTCTTTAAAAAACATATTTGCATTACTTATTAATTCCATGCATATTCTCATATACAATTTGTGTGAAAAATAAGGGTGCCCATAAAGTAGATGCATCCAAGTTCTTGTCATTGTTGTTAACACCTTTGCAAATTCAATCTTAGAAACAATTTATGATGATTTTGTCACTTAATTAACTGTGCACAAATTTTTTAATACTTGGTAGAATATCCAACATGCCATATTGTGGGGAATGCATCAATAAGACTCTTACTACATCCATGTGCTTTCCAACCCCAATAATGAATGATATCCATGTGTACCATGAATGTTGTATGTAAATAGACCACCACCTTTTGATCATGTGCTACAAACATTTACTATGAAGTCAAGCTTGCTATATATGTAAAATAATTATTTTTCTCAAGAAATTCATGTTGATGGACCATTAAGGAAAGCATGAATTATTCCTACATGAAGGTTAAAAGGTCAGATTGTTCATGGCAACAAGAAGAGAAAAGGTAAACATAATATCTCATGGAGGAAAATATTATGCAACCATAGTATGGGGCTAAGTCATAACAACATTGGTAGAGCATCCAATAAGGTACGAGGGCTAAAAATAGTAGAATAGGGATGAGGGATTGAAAAAAATGATTTGAAGAATGTGTATATGATAAGGTGAAATACATACATCACATGTTTTCAATAGCTTTCTTATTACAATTTCCATTTTTTTTAACATGTTAAAAAGTTTAATGTTAGTTTTACTTCAAGTATATCTTTTGAAGAACTTGAATGCGGAAGTAGGGGTTGTATATGTTGGAATAAAACCATTCTACCGGAAAATAGATTCTTGAATCTTAGGCTTTTGAGAATTCTGAAAACGACTTTTCATGTCATCCGATGTTGCACAAAAACATATGCCACGAACCCATTTTAAGGCTAAATTGAGTGCTTCAAAAGGGAAATGGTGTGCTCTTAGCTTTTTTTACCTCCATATGCCTTCATAATCACATTTTGATGAAGAAAATACGTTGCTGTGAAAAAATACCGAAAATTGGCCTAATCTGTGCACAACGGTGAAAAATTAAAATTTGCCTTAAAAACATGTTGAAAAGTCCTGGAAAATTGCACTTTTTTGGATTTTTTTCCACATCTTAATCAATTTACCATATTCTAAGAAAAACCAATAGCTCAGAATTTTTTATTCCTACTCCAATCTCTTGCAATATTTGTGCCAAAATTTCCTTTGGAACAAGCTGCTGCAACCAAAAATAGGTTGTTACAACAATAGTTGTAGAAATTGCAACTTTCTTTAGTTGTTGCAAAAATGTCAATTTTTGCATAAAGTTGTTTTCTCTGAATTTGAACTGCTCATTTGAATTGTGTACTATATGTTGAAGTAGAAACCATGAAAGATAATGCATATTGGCTGAAATAGGCCCAATTTTATTGTTTTTATTTGAAAATGAAATGAATGAAAAAGAGTTGTAATGGTGCCATCATGTTGCTGTTGAATGAAAAAATTATGAACATGCTGCTACAAGAAACCAATAAAATATACTATTGCAAGTTTTTGTTGATTCGATAAAGCCATATAGTTTTCATCAAAACCAAAATTCATGGTACAATTCTTACCATGCGAATTAATGTGTCGAAGTCCAACATGGTAAGAAATCATTGGATTACTTATCAATGATGAAAATCGATAACCAATGCGAGACAATTCAATGATAATGTAAATGAGTGTCAAAGTACCTGAGTGCATATTGTAGGGACGAATGACTATGTTGAAGTTGAGTCACTTGCAAGATCAGACAATCCAGAGACATTTTTGTATTCCCATTGTTGTCAATGAGGAGGCTTTCCATTGATGTATGCAAGTTCCAAGGCACTCCAAATAATCTCTAATTTTGATCCCAGATAAGGTGTTGAGGTTGATTGGACAAGATCTATTGGCAGGTGGGCCTTAAGGAATCCCACATCATCGAACTCGAGCATAAAACCAAAAATTATTGAAGAACCATAATAAAATATCGAAACCATCATAAAATTGAAAAATTTATTGTGAACTTTTCTTTTCAGTTGCTTGATTTTCAAGCAAAGGTCATGTCCAATTGCACCAACAAGCTGGTTTTCACAATATGAATTATTTTTCCCCTTTTTTTTTATATATGTCCTACTTTACTTGAAAAATAAATCTCACTCAAGTATATGAATACTTCCAATGAAACCATGTGCGTAACAATATGATAGATAAACTCATATGGGGGTTTGAAAGATATGCTTTGATATGTACCAGTATATGTGAGACCAAATGCCTTGATTGAGATGATGTCAGAAAATATTGAAGAATTGAGTTCTGGGATCCAATGAATGTCTTGAACCAAGATTCAATGTGATCTTGTTTTCCTTGGCTTCTTTCTATCGTGCCATGCAAGTCTTCATAAATGTGATCCTCATTCATAGAATCGGGTGATAGGTATGCATGAAACTTTTCAATCTCAGGTTCCAACAACTTCTCTTCTTCAACGGGCATCCATGATTCTTGAACCTTATATTATTATTATTATTATTATTCTTTTGGTTGTTGTTCTTCAATGAAAACTAGAGAATCATTTTGCAATACCTCAACATTGTAAGTGGATTGATGTGTTTTATTGTTGGGGATCTGAAATGGTTGTGCAGTTAGTGGAGTGGGAATGGATCTTTGGGATGCTTGTGTGTGTGGTAATGGGAAAGTTTGAATTTAGGTCAATTGAGGGTGAAACATATGTTGTGGTGGAGGTGAATGGTATGAATTGAATTGATATTGATATTGAGGATAGTGAGGAAAATATTGAGGATATGGTGGATTTCCTTAGTAAGGATCTTTCCAACCTTGTTGCCAATATTTTTTTTGAGGTTGGGATTGATATGACCAAGGTTTCCAAGGGTGGTTGTGAATTTGGGATTGATATGTCCAAGGTTTTCAAGGCAAGAGTGTTTTCCAATTACTTTGATATTGTTGTGCATAACCCTAAAATTGTGAAATAGGTTCTTGCATCATACTAGGTTGATGAGGCTACCATGGTCTTCTTGGAGCTACATAACATGATTGTTCTAGCATTTGATCTTCTCCTTGGTAAAATGCCTTTAACCCTGGTAATTATTGGAAATATTTATTAGTATAGGATCCTACACTTATTTCATGAATTTTAATGTTATCAAGTGGATATTCATGCAAAGCATGTTTCCTTCTGCATTCAGGGAAAAATATAAATGAAGTAACGTTCTCAACTTTTTTCTTGTTTTTCATTCTTAGCATATAAATTTGTTCATTTAAATTACCAAATATATCTAGCAAATTTTTAGGTTCGATTTGACTTACCAATGCTGATGTCAACTTACTTACTCTTTCCATAATTGGGTCCTGAGGGGATCTTTCATACTTTGCTTTTCCTCTTGATATTTTCTTGCATAGTTCACAAATATCTTCAAATGAAAATTGATAGAGAGCTCCTTTTCCCACTAGGTTAAGAAGATCAAACCATTCGTCCCTTATAACATTTAGTAGGAGATCTTTTAATGTCTCTGATCCTAAATTATTCAATTTAGATCTTTTGAAATTATAAGTAAATCTCTCCACTAAATCTTCTAGGATTTCGTCCTCTTTTTGGTTCATCTTAAGGACTTGATTTCTAAGGTCATGGTGTATGGAATAATATTTATATTTTTCCAAAAATACTATTTTCATATCATCCCATGTCCTTATAGAATGTGTTCCTAAAGTCATGAAACATTTAATAGATCTATCCTTCAATGTTGTAGGAAACAAATTCAATTTTTGAATGTGTAATGAGTAGCCATAATATCTATAAATTATTTCAAATTCAAAAATAAAGGTTTTTGGGTCTTCTGATCTCATACCTTTGAATTTAGGAAGTATAGATGGAGGGATTTTATTCATATGGAAATTGATATTAGTTTCTTGAATTGGAAATCCAAAAGGATCTTCCTCATTGTCATCATTTCTAGCCATTTCTTCTACCTCCTTTGTTACCTCTTCTTCTACCTACAAAACTAGGAATTCATGATGTGGACGTGTGGCTCTTACCGCACCACATCATATAGTGGGGGTGGTTGCTGATTGAATATATATATGTGTGTGTGTGTGTGAAAAGAAAAATACCCCTATATACATTTCTATGGAAATGACGTCAAAATGTTTGGTAATTTAATTGATATTAAATTACTTACATAAATTGTCAACTAGGGCTAGTATACTAATGAAGTTTATGTGCACTGTATCTTCTATAAGTCATTATTATTCAAGAAATTCCTAAATTAAATTGAGATATCGTTATGCACATGGTTTCCTAACAATTATCACTCTTATATGAAAGTAAATACACTTGCTTATGAAATTAAACTTAATTTACTCAAAAATAAACAAACTCTACAATCACACCACTTGGAAATTGAAATATTCTTCACTTAATAACTCAAACTACACTACAAATCTACATCAATCCACACTCTATCAAACTTCTTTCATGTGCATAAGAGATCTCGGCTTCACTCATTCTTCCTACAACAAAAATGATTAAACAACCCTGGTTCAAACTCAATCTAAACATTCATTCAAAATCAAAACTAACCAGTTAGTAAAATATTGTATAAAATGCAGAATTAAAGATTTTAATTAAAACAATGAAAACCTTACAACTCGAGGGGTCCCTACTGCGATATGTAGGCAATAAAACAACTCCTCTACAAGACTAAATACACATCGATACAATGCACAACAAATGAATAAAACAAAAACATATTTTGTATTTGAAAAAACAGAGTGTTTCAAACAATAATATATCCTTTATCAAATAGATTATAGTGTTTTATAGATCTTCAAAGCAACTAGAAACTCAAATTTTTATTGCATGAATTCTGGCCATGAGATCTCAATAAATCAATTTGAGAATAAAATAACTTATGTTTTGAAGGGTTTTAGGATAAAAGATGAGACCATATCTATTCATAATTATATTCTTACTATGAATTCACTAAAGAGCAGATTTTTCTGGCCTCTTTGTTGATTGTGCAATAAATAACAAATTGAAAAAATGTTTATCCACGTAATACACAAAATAAGGCTCCAAAGAACTTCGAAAATATATAAAATAGTAATGAATTTGAGAAAAATGATCTACAAGAACCTAACTAGGCCCGTGTGGAAGAAAACCCACGTTTTTTTTTTCCTAAATTCGCTTTCATTTGCTCGGAAAACATGTTTTAAGTTTACTGGTAAAAAATGTTGTGTTTTTCCCTTGATTTGATGCTAGAGGTCTAGACGTGCGAGTTGCATGGAATTTGAGCAAAAAAAATCCATATTGGGACCTTTAGAAACAATGTCCATGTGCTAGATTTCCTTCTAGAGTGGTGCTACTACCTCAACTATGGAAATAGCTACAAAAACTTGGCTAAACTGCAGAAACTTGCAGTGACAAAACTATTATTAGTAAAACCAAGAAATTTTTTTCTTAATTCATTAAAAATAATGGAAATAATAATAATAAACCATGTAAACATGTATTCTAGAATTTGGTGTGTTTATGAAGAAATATGGTTAAGAATGATGACAATGGGTTAGTGGAATGATGCAAAAATGGATGGTTTAATTAGCAAAATCATGAAAAATTGGCGGCCCAACAACAATATTTACTAGAAATCAAAAACGAAAATGGAAAACAGGACAAAGCTAGAGTAAGATTTGTTTTATTTGAACGCTTTATTGTTAAAATGTTATTTTCTATCTGTCTATCCCCCCCACCCCACTAGAAAAACCAATTTTCATTGACATAAAAATCAAGTTACATATGCGCAGGTCTGTATACCCCAATGTTCAGAAAATAAAAATAAAAAATTATTCATCATATATTATACGGTTTTCATGTATTTAAATACAAATGATGCATATGTAATGTTGTTATGACATTCCTCACCGAGGTAGGATGTCTAATGATAAGGAGCCTTATACTGTAAAGCAAATATAACAAGGAGGACTGTATGGACCATCAAAACCCATTTTTCGCCTACTGGAACCTTTGAAAGGGCTAAAAATCCACCTTTTATGCTTTAAAAGTGCTCATTCTAACATATCATGCCTCTAAGTGCCTTTCGGCTCAAGCTCTTAGCCCCCATTTCTCATATGACCCCGCTCTATGACTGACAGCTAAAAGTCCTTAAGCCCTCTTCAGCTATTGCACATCCCTCATCGCCACCCTACATTCCTTATTCATTGAACTCCTTTTCCATCGATGTGCGAAACCTTGACGTAATCCCGACCGTTGATCTCCGCAGATCCAACGGTCATCGCTCATTGCACTGCGCCCATCCATCGCACATCGCACTTCGCTTCATCCAAATTTCTCGTTCCCAAACTCTTTTCCACTGATGTGCGAAACCCCGACGCAATCACGACCGTTGATCTCCACAGATCCAATGGTCATTGCTCATCGCGCTGCACCCATCCATCACACATCGCACATCGCAGTAATCCATTTTCATTATGTATTTTTCAGCCGATGTGCAAAACCCCGACGTAATCCCGACCGTTGATCTCTGTAGATCCAACGATCATCGCTCGTCGCGCTGCGCCCATCCATCGCACATCGCACATCGTAGTAATCCATTTTCACTCTATATTTTTCGGTCGATGTGCGAAACCCCAACGCAATCCTGACCGTTGATCTCCGCAGATCCAATGGTCATTGCTTGTCGTGCTGCACCCATCCATCGCACATCGCACATCGCAGTAATCCATTTTCACTCTCTATTTTTCAGCCGATGTGCGAAACTTTGACGCAATCCCGACCGTTGATATCCGTAGATCCAACGGTCGGCGTTGTCTCAATTTTTTGCTGTCCTCTACCTCATTCATTCATTTATACAAAGCCATGATATGATCTGGACCATCGATCCTCTAGATTCGACGATCATCGCGCCTTCGCGTTGTCTCCATCCTCCCGTTCAAGCCCCTTCTGCCTACCATTCCCCGATGAGATTTCAACCGTTGATCATCCTGATCCAATGGCCAGCGCACCTTTGACTTTCACCCGCTCATTTTTCTCCAATTTATCTCTGTTGTTGATCGATCCCGATCCAATGGTCACCGCCAGTCTTCCGCTCTACCCGCGAGCACTCTCAGCACACGAGTTAACACCGTGAGTGCCTCTGCAGTTGACCTGGTTGACTGCGGAAGATCTCAGATCAACGGCTGAAATTTTCTATGGAGGCACAGGCCAAGAAGTTGATCCATACCCCCAAGCGCCCCCGCAGTTGATCTCCACCATTGATGTCCTCATGATCCAATGGTCCTCGCTCCATCACTCCTTCGCCAATTTCCCAACCACTCATCCACTATTGCATTCCATGCTCTGATCTGGACTGTTAATCTTCTCCATCCAATGGTGATGGCTCCTCTTTGTCTTATAACCCTGAAATTGATCACCCCACTACATGACAGGATTGCTGACGTCATCGCCAGTCCCGCCCGACCGCACAGGTACGTCTATCGCTTTCAACCACTGCCATTGATCTGATTTGCCCAAATCGGATTACTCTCGTTCGTTTTCACACCCAATTCGCTACAGCTCCCCAACGTGCAACTCCGATGCGAAATGGGCAGTTTTGTGAGGACACATGTCGCCCACCTGACTGTATCACGTTCATGTCGCTCATTACCTCTTACCACCTTCTGCCTACGTGAAAACCACCCCAGTTTTCCGCAAAACCGCCTTTCGCACAGTTTCGCGCCAGATTGGATTCAAACCATGTTTTCGCCATGGAAACACCTCCACTGCATTCATTTCCTCCGCACTACTTCTCCGCCTTCACCCGAGCCTTCTGAAGCAATCTACCCCTCATCACAAGAGTTATTTAACTGGTTTGTTGTCTGTACAGGTTTCCATGGCATTTTAAATATGTGGGCCATCTCATAACCAATCATAGTGGCTCGAGGCCAAGGTTGATGATCCTCCACGCCCAGGAAGCAAAGAAAAGTGATAATAAGGGTCAGTTTCACGTCTCAATCAATGGATCATGACCATTGGCCATTCTATAAAGCCCTCCAGCAGAGAAGGCCAATCCTTCCACGACTAATGGTATTGCCTTCGCCAGCAGCAGAAGGGGCTCTGCCTCATCAAACAGTAATGATCATTCATTATTGGACCCACATGGCCTTTTTACCTTATGTTCTTTTCACTTTGTCATTTCGGGTGAAATCCTTATTTCACTCCTGCAGTTTTTACTTTCAGATTAGTAAATTGTTTATATTTCAATTAGAAACAGCTTT
The DNA here is from genome assembly GCA_034641835.2 of Pinus albicaulis. Lineage (NCBI taxonomy): Eukaryota > Viridiplantae > Streptophyta > Pinopsida > Pinales > Pinaceae > Pinus > Pinus albicaulis. The sequence continues at coordinate 1,319,821,757 of CM076578.1, read as the reverse complement.
AGGCCTGCGTTGTAAGATGATGAGAGGAAGTTTTACCTCATCATCATTTCTTTTTTTTATTTAGACCTGAAACAACATACAAGCATGCGGGGAAGATATTTTCCCAAAATATCTTCTCCGGCATAGGAATCAGAGGTTATAAAAATAGGAAGAAAACACTAACAAAAGGTTCCAGATTTTCCAAAGGACTCACTAGCTTGAGTATTCTATATGTATTTTGTATGAACTTTGATAGTGGATGTTTGCAGATCCCGTAGGGATTTAGTAATAAGAAGTTTTGCTGGAATTGGGGATTCCGCTCAGGATGATTCACAGTTTTTAACTCTCTCTCTCTCTCTGTCTTTTAATATAAGTGTTCATTTTGTATTTCTCCATACTTCTCGTATCTACAGGTTTTGGAATGCGAGTGCTCCCATGTTTGGACGTGAATTTATCATAGCAGATACTCATGTTTTATACATCCATAGCACTTTAAATATGGCCCAGGCCTGATACATTTTTCATTTTCTATCTCTTCTAGCATTCTTCCGATACTAAATACAATGGATTATTATTTTTGAAAGAGCCCAGATATATGGAATCTTATCTTTGAATAAGCCCAGTATATATGGATTCTTATCCTTGAATAAGCCCGGTTATAGTTGATATCTTACTGCATCTTCTGCCATAATAATCGCTCACATTTAACTTGATAGATGTGTATTCATTTTAGAAGTTGACCCCCTTTTACATCATTCTGTTTTAGAGTTGTCTAATGCATTTACTTATTGCAGTTTGTACTCAGTTTCTACAGTTTTCCTAGTTGTTGTGTTTAACTTTGGGGTCTTGCTTCCACCCTTATTAAAACCATTCATCTGAGTGATATTTGCATGAGAGAAAAACATTTCCAACTATAGTCAGTTGAGTCATATGCTCCTTGCATTTAATATGTCATAGGCACTGGTCCTTATACAACTCAAGGCTGTCTCTAGGAGCTACAACATCTTTCTGGCGCCATTGCCGGGGAAAGAATTTAGAGAACTAAATCCTTGGGCCTCGAAAAATATTCATCCACCCTTCAAAATAGGTGAGTAGGAAGGGTTGGGAGTTGTAGATCCCTCACCTTGGCAACTCCACTATCATTCAAAGGAGAAATCTATTTGTAGTACTGGCTTCCCGAAAACCACACCTGAGGTCAGATACATCCTAGTTGAGAACACCTTCAGTGTCTGATCTAGAGAAGATTCTGCACAAGAGAAGTTGGAGAGAAATACAATCAGCTTATACAGATATTCCCAGATTATCCCTGGAAGACTCTCCATCCTCCTCTCAATTAGCTCAAGATCAAGGTCCTGATTATAGTGCAAGAACCCTTGAGTATACTTCAGATATCCCCTCCCTAGAAAATATTGAAGTCAAAGATGAGGCTAAATCTGTAGAGACCACAAGTTTCTTTCTGCATCCCACTCCCGAAGCCTAAGAAGTTAAAGAAGTCACAGAGGTTTCCACTTCTCATATTCCAGTAGTTCAATCAACCCCTCAAGCCGTTGTTCAGTATATCCCCATTGTCATACATACTTCTCTTCCACCACCTCTTATTACACATCAGACTCTCCCACCACCTCCACAACCTTTGATGGTTTTTCCTATCTTCCTACTGAAAAAATATGCCCCCCTGGCATTGCCTTAGATCGTGAACGACATGCCTCAGGATTACTTAAAGATCCTACTTCGTTTCAATGGAGAAAATGATACTGAAGCTCAGAAACACCTGGAATTTTTCTGCGCCTTCGCAGAAAATTTCGATGTTGAACATCTAGATGTGGTCTTGAGATTGTTTGTCCAGTATCTAGATGGAGAGGCTAGAAAATGGTTCAAGATCTTGGGGGACTGCTCCACTAATAACTGGGAGGAAATGGAAAATTCCTTCACCAAGAAATGGGAAGAGAAAAAGGACCACGGATACTGTCTTACAGAATTCAACGCACTTAGAAAGAGACATAATGAAGACATGTCTGAATTCATCAGGAGGTTTAATAAATTATATACAAGTCTCCCAGCCGAAATGAAGCCTCACCAAATCATTGCTAAAGTGGTGTTTGTAGCAGCCTTCAAGTCAGAATTCGGATTCTCTCTAAGAGAAAGGAAGTCTACTACTCTGGATAAAGCCCAGACTAATGCATTGGAAGTGGAAGCCAACTTTTCTTCTACGAGTAAATCAAAGGGAAGGTTAGATCATGATGCTAGACATAGAGGGAAAGAAGAAGCATCTACCTCAAGTCAAGATAGAGAGGTAGCAGACTACAAAATAGAGGAGATGAGTAAAATGATCAAGAAACTTTCAAGCAAGCTGGTGAAGCTTGAGCTCGAGGAAAATAAATCACCCTCCAAGCCATTCCAAATTTCTCCAAACAGAGGATTGAACTCGCAATATAGAAAGCCTCCTCTTCAAATATTGCAGAGAGAGCGGAAAGAGCAGCAAGATCACATACAGCCCCCACTGTATGTGGAAGGGCAGATGGATGGCCCTACCGAAGACATTCTCGATGGGCAAGAATATCAATATCTTTCTTACTCAGACGACGATGAAGTTGAGTCTTCTTTGCAAGAAAGTGAAGGAGTGGAGCTTTCCTTGCAAGAAGAAGAAGAAAAAACAAGCGCTGCTAAAGAACCAGAGATCAATGATTACTGCAAACAATTTGTAGACTTCATGCAAGCATAGTTTCATAGAAAATATGATCTCAGGTCCTCTAGAAAGAGAACTCACACACAAGAACTAGAAGAAGAGATGCCTCAGACGGAGACAGTTGTTAAGAAAGTCGGAGATAAAGGTAAGAGACCTATAACTGAACCTTTACATTCTAAGGACTCCATTCCTTCCTCTTCTAAGTTGGCCTCTAATCCAAATATAAATGTTAAACCTATTCCGAGGGAAGAAAAACCTTTAGCCATGATAAATGAACCAAAGGAAAATAACATAGAGAAGTCTCCCTCTACTTTTAGTCTTCAAAAAGAACTAGAAAAGGTTAAAATCCCAGTCCCCCTAACTGAACTCTTGAAACAACCAGTCTACCAGTCTCAGGTGTCTTCTTTCATGATTCCTCAAGGAGCAGCACTAATCCTAGATAGTTAAAACCTCCAGGAAGAAAGGCCTATGTTAATGTTCAGTCCTCATGTTGAGGGGTTAGATGCTTCAACTCCTCCTTTCTATATCTCTTTAGTAATTCATGATTTGCTGTTGCACAACTGTATGCTGGATTCCGGGGCATCCCATAACCTGTTACCTTTGTCGGTGATGGAGAAATTGGGGCTGCAGATCACTCACCCATACAAATATCTCTACTCTTTTGATTCTAAAAGAGTCAAATGTTTGGGGATGATCAAGGATTTGGTGGTAAATATAGCCTAAATCCTAGCTGAGAGCGTGGTAATGGACATAGTAGTGGCTGACATCCTAGCTCAGTTTGGGATGTTGTTATCTAGATCATGGGGTACAAAAATAGGAGGATCTATAAAGCTAGACCTAACCTATGCTACCATCCATGTGTTTGGAGGCCAAGAAAGGAGATTATACCGGGAAACAAGGTTTGTGAAGATGGTCACTAAAGCTAATAATTCAGTAAATTCACCGGTGTATAGCAAAGAGGGTGATTTTTCTTGTCTAATGCTTGAAGAAGACCAATATTACTTGCAGGAGCCATATTTTTGTCAAGTAAAGACTGAGCAGTCTTCAAGTAATGAAGAAGGTGGGATTTGGACCTTGCATTTTGACAGAGCCAACTCAAAGGAAGGGAATGGAGTTGGGATTCTCCTATTCTCCCCTACTGGACAATTGGTCCCATTATCTTTCAAATTGGAATATGAAGCCACAAACAATGTGGCCAAATACGAAGCCTTGCTTCTAGGTCTACAAACAACAAAGAATATGAATATCCAGAGCTTGAAGGTTTTGGGAGATTCATAATTGGTGGTGAGACAAGTAAGAAATCAATGTCAAGCTAAGCACCCATGAATGAGGGCTTGCAGAAATGAGGTATGGGACTTGGTAGAGAATTTATTCTTAGCATTCAACATTCAATTCATGCCAAGAGACCAGAACAAAATGGAAGACTCTCTTGCAATAGCTGCAAGCACTTTTCGACCACCTCAGAACCCCCTCTTGAGGTATGAAATAGAGGTTCGCTATCGTCTTTCCATCCCTGACAATGTCAAACATTGGTAGGTGTTTGAAGACGAAGAGCAAGTGAAAAGATTCATGGAGACTGTTGGGGAATTCTCCAATATGGACATAGATGCTGACAATGAAGAGACTAAGGAGCTTCCTCAGAATAAATGGCAGGATACTGTAGCTAGGCACAAGCTGTTGCAGCTCAAGGGGAATGTAATACCCAGAGGACTGGTCCCCCTGGAGAGGTTGTTCGATAAGAACGATGTCCCCATCAGGCCAAATAGGATCATTGAAGAAAATCGGGTAGATGACTTGAACCTCGGCACTGAGGCCGATCCAAAGATTGTGAAATTTCCTAATAAGGTACCCAAAGAATACAAAGAGAAATATTGGAAGCTATTTCAGACATATAAAGATGTATTTGCCTGGTCCTATCAAGATTTGAAGACCTTTGATATTAGCATTATCTAGCACAAGATTCCATTAAAAAGAGATGCTAAGCCACACAAACAGAAATTAAGGTAGATTAATCCTTTACTCCTTCCCTCCATAGAAAAGGAAATCAAGGAACTGTTGAAGGCTAAGATATTCTGAATGGGTGGCCAACTTGGTCCCAGTCCGAAATAAGAACGGAGAACTAATATTGTGTGTTGACTTTCGAAACTTGAATAGAGCATCTCTGAAAGACAATTATCCGCTGCCCAAGATGGACCATATATTGCAGAAGGTGGTAGGATCTTCATGAATGTCTATGATGGATGGCTTTTCTGGGTATAATCAAGTAGCAGTGCTTCCGAAGGATCAAAATAAAACCACATTCACTACTCCTTGGGGAATGCTTATGTATGCTCGAATGTCATTTGGATTGATCAATGTGGGGGCTACATTTCAAAGGGCCATGGACATTGCTTTTGTAAGGGAACAAGACAAATTCGTGGTGGTGTACCTGGCTGATATCACAGTCTTCTCAAAGGACGATGCTGAACATATAGAGCATTTGCGAAGAACCTTTGACAAGTGTCGTAGGTATGGATTGTCTTTAAACCTTCAAAAATCTCTGTTTTCTTTAGAAGAGGGTAAACTGTTGGGGCATATTATAACAAAGGCAGGGGTAAAAATTGACCCAAAAAGGGTAGAATTCATAAAAGGTATATCCTTGCCCAGAAACAAGAAAGAGGTCCAAGTTTTTCTTGGACGTATCAACTTCTTGAGAAGATTCATACCGAACTATGCAGAGATAGTCTGGTACATAACTGAGATGTTGAAGAAGGATAATGAAGTAAAATGGACTACTAAGTCACGAAAAGCTTTTAACAGAATTAAAAATGCTTTCTCAAAAGCCCCAGTATTAGTAGGACCGTATTATGCAAAACCCTTCATAATATTTTCGTATGCATCTCCCCACACCGTCGCAGCTGTATTATTGCAGAAAAATGAGGAAGGTCATGAACAACCTATTTCCTTTTTCAGCCAAGTGCTACACGACGCTGAGCTAAAATATAACATCCTGGAGAAACAATCTTATTCCTTGGTCAAATCCTTGAAGGCTTTTTGGATGTATGTACTACAGTCAGCTATAATTGCATTCATACCAACAACAACTGTAAAAGACATCTTGGTTCAAGGAGATAGTGAAGGAAAGAGAGGCAAATGGATAGCCAAGATACAGGAGTATGAGTTGGAGATATGCCCCACTAAGCTAATAAAGGGACAGGGATTAGCCAAGATCCTTTCTGAATCAAAATGTCAGGCTTTGGGGATAAATTTATCTATGGTGGCCAATGAAGAGCCTGGGAGAGAAAACGGGCAGTGCGGGATAGAAACCGCTACACAAAAGACCCATATGAAGTACCTTCTCAGTGCATGGTACAAAGAAATTGTAGAATACCTCTTAACTCTTAGATTTCCTCCAAGCTGTAACAAGACAAAGTATAGAACGCTGAGGCTAAAATCTCAGAAGTTCATCGTAGCAAATGGCTGTTTGTACTGGAGAGACCCATCAGGCATACTACTTTTATGTCTCATGGAAAATGAAGTAGAAGAAGTGATGGCTGAATTCCATGAGGGCATATGTGGTGGCCATTATAGCTGGAGGGCTACAACACACAAAATTATGAAAGCAGGCTTTTTTTGGCCTAAAATTTTCAGAGACATTCATGCTCGGGTAAGGGCTTGTGAAAAATGTCAGAAATTTGCTGAAAGGCAGAAGTTTTCACCTTTGCCTATGATCTCGGTACATATAGAAGAACCTTTCCAACAGTGGGGAATCGATTTCATCGACGAAATTCATCCTGCCTCAAGCGGGAAACATAAGTGGATACTAACAACCATCAATTGCTTCACTAAATGGGTAGAGGACATGCCAGCAAGGAATGCTAGAGACACAATGGTGATCAAGTTTCTGGAAGATAACATCATCTCAAGGTTTGGCTGCCCTGCTAAGATTTTCACAGATAATGCTTAGGCTTTTAAGTCTGTCAAATTTATCAATTTTTTTTAATAGTATAATATTGTGTTAGGACACTCTATTTTCACTCTGTATTTTTTGGCCAATGTGTGAAACCTCGACGCAATCCCGACCGTTGATCTCCGCAGATCCAACGGTCGGCGATGTCTCACTGTTTCACTATCCTCTACCTCATTCATTCATTTATGCGAAGCCACGATATGATCTGGACCATCCATCCTCCAGATCCGACGGTCATCGCGCCTTCGTGCTATCTCCATCCTCCCGTTCAAGCCCCTTCTGCCTACCATTCCCCGATGATATTTCAACCGTTGATCATCTTGATCCAATGGCCAGCATACCTTTGCCTTTCACCCTGCTCACTTTTCTCCAATTTATCTCTGTCGTTGATCGAGCCCGATCCAACGGTCACTGCCAGTCTTCTTCTCTACCCGCGATCACTCTCAGCGCACGAGTTAACACCGTGAATGCCTTCGCAGTTGACTTGGTTGACTGCGGAAGATATCAGATCAACGGCTGAAATTTTCTGCGGAGGCACAGGCCAAGAAGTTGATCCGTACCCCCAAGCGCCCCTACAATTGATCTCCACTGTTGATGTCCTCATGATCCAATGGCCCTTTCTCCATCACTCCTTCACCAATTTCCCGACCACTCATCCACTATTTCATTCCCCACCTTGATCTGGACTGTTAATCTTCTCCATCCAACGGTGATCGCTCCTCTTTGCCTTATAACCCTGAAATTGAACACCTCGCTACATGACAGGATTGCTGACTTCATCGCCAGTCCCACCTGACCACGCAGGTACATCTGTTGCTTTCAACCACTGCCATTGATCTGATTTGCCCAGATCGGACGACTCTTGTTTGTTTTCGCACCCAATTCGCTATAGCTCCCCAACGCGCAAATCTGACATGAAATGGGTGGTTTTGTGAGGACACGTGTCACCCACCTGACTGTATCATGTTCATGTCACTCATTACCTCTTACCACCTTCTGCCTGTGTGAAAACCACCCCGTTTTTCCGTAAAACCGCCTTTCTCACAGTTTCGTGCCAGATTGGATTCAAACCATGTTTTCACCATGGAAACGCCTCCACTATATTACTTGCCTCCGCACTGCTCCTCTGCCTTCACCCAAGCCTTCTGAAGCAGTCTACCCCTCATTGCAGGATTTATTTAACTGGTTTGCTGTCTGTGCAGGTTTCCATGGAATTTTAAGTATGTGGGCCATCTCATAAGCAATCACAGTGGCTCGAGGCCAAGGTTGACGATCCTCCACGCCCCGGAAGCAAAGAAAAGTGATAATAAGGGTCAATTTCATGTCTCAGTCAATGGATCATGACCATTGGCCATTCTATAAGACCCTCCAGTGTAGAAGGCCAACTCATCCACTACCAGTAGTGTCGCACCCCCTAGCGCAGAAGGCCAATCCTTCCCATGACTAACAGTATTGCCTTCGCCAACAGCAGCAGGGGCTCCGCCTCATCAAAAAACAGTGATCATTCATTACTGGGCCTGCGTGGCCTTTTTACCTTATGTTCTTTTCACTTTGTCATTTCGGGTGAAATCCTTATTTCACTCCTACATTTTTTACTTTCAGATTAGTAAATTGTTTATATTTTAGTTAGAAATGGCTTTAGACTTGCGTTGTAAGATGATGAGAGGAAATTTTACCTCATCATCATTTCTGTTTTTGAGTTAGACCTGAAACAACATACAAGCACATGGGGAAGATATTTTCACAAAATATATTCTTGTGCATAGGAATCAGAGGTTATAAAAACAGGAAGAAAACACTAACAAAAGGTTCCAGATTTTCCAAAGGACTCACTAGCTCGAGTATTCTGTATGTATTTTTTATGAACTTTGATAGTGGATGTTTGAAGATCCCATAGGGATTCAGTAATAAGAATTTTTGCTGGAATTGGGGATTCCGCTCGGGATGTTTCACAGTTTGTAACTCTCTCTATGTGTGTCTTTTAATATAAGTGTTCATTTTGTATTTCTCCATACTTCTCATATCTACAGGTTTTGGAATGCGAGTGCTCCCATGTTTGGATGTGAATTTATCATAGTAGATACTCATGTTTTATACATCCATAGCACTTTAAATATGGCCTTCGGCCTGATAGATTGTTCATTTTCTATCTCTTCCGTCGTTCTTCCGATACTAACTACAATGGATTCATATTTTTGAACAAGCCCAAATATATGGATTCTTATCTTTGAATAAGCCCAGTATATATGGATTCTTATCCTTGAATAAGCCCGGTTATAGTTGATATCTTACTCCATCTTATACCATAGTCATCGTTCACATATAACTTGATAGCTGTGTATTCATTTTAGAAGTCGGCCCCCTTTTACAGCATTATGTTTTAGCGCTGAATGATGCATTTACTTATTACAGTTTGTACTCAGTTTCTGTAGTTTTCCTAGTTGTTGTGTTTAACTTTGGGGTCTTGGTTACACCCTTATTAAAACCATTCATCTGAGTGATAGTTGCATGAGAGCCAAACATTTCAAATTGCAGTCAGTTGGGTCATATTCTCCTTGCATTTAAGATGTCCTAGGCACTGGTCTTTATACAACTCAAGGTTGTCTCTAGGAGCTACAACATGTAACATGTTCAATTATACGATAAACTTGTTACAACATGTGTTACAATTTAAAGAGATTTGCAGCAAAACATTTTTCTGTTGGTCTTGCTAAAAATATAGTTGAAAACGAGAAATATTTTTCTGAATTTCATAATCGACGTTCATATGTCCACTAAAATCATAGAAGAAATTCGACAATGTAAGAAACCTTCTTTCCTTTCCAAGTAGAATACGCATGATAAACTATATCATATTGTTTAATTAGACATAAATAAAGAACAATAACTAAAAAATACATTTGATTTCATGTTACTAAGTGTCTTTTTTTCTATATCATTTTTATATTATTTCCAAGGATACTTAACAGCGACTATTGCATATACGAATCTGTTTGAGACTATATGTGAAAAATGCAATGCTCTAATTAAAAGTACTAGAACTATGAATAAAAATATGCTTTATTTCACCACTTGTAATCAAGACCCTTCCTTACTTTATTTTCAATGGTTAAACTACATCATACATGCAATTGATAAGATTGAAATACAATTTATTCTGAGGGGCGTCAAACTAGAGTGAGTATTACTTGAATTATGAAAAATTTCCTATGACCAATACTATCTAGACAAAAAATATGTTATTGAAATCTTGACAAAATTCGAGATGCATGGAACATTTACAATAAGCCATCAAAACATAATTATACATATACAATGATAGGTTTATTTGTTTATAATGTCAAGCAATATGGCAGCGACATCATTCTCGTTCCTCTCATTTCCAAGCTTCCTAACATTGCCTCAAAGATTCTGGTTCAGGAATTACATTTTTTTTTCATACAAATTTTTCATTTTACTTGATATTTGGGATCCGATTTCACATTATCAATCAATATAATATACTCATGGGAATAATATTAACAATGTAATCATTAGATAAAACAAGGAAATTTCTTTTACTAACGAAAATACTAGTATGACATTGTACATAAATGTAATCCAATGAACTATTTTTTTCTGACTCTATGTTTTATACTATGCTATTTCATTTTTGCTTTCTTGCAGTCTTGTCTCTTACATTGTTTTTGATTTATCAAAATTTCAAGTTCTATAACTACTCAGGAAATATTACAAGTTGGCTATGTTGTAATTTATGGTGACATTACTTTACAATGAAAATTTTCTTTGTTTACAGTGTCGACCAATCCAATATTTTTTGTATTTAACAAACTATTCCATGCAAGATTTAAACAAATCCAATGAACTATTTTTTTCTAACTCTATGTTTTATACTATGCTATTTCATTTTTTCTTTCTTTCAGTCTTGTCTCTTACATTGTTTTTGATTTATCGAAATTTCAAGTTCTATAACTACTCAGGAAATATTACAAGTTGGTTATGTTGTAATTTATGGTGGCATTACTTTACAATGAAAATTTTCATTGTTTACAGTGTCGACCAATCTAATATTTTTTGTATTTAGCAAACTATTCCATGCAATATTTAAACAAATATTTAAATAAATCATTGTCATACAAAGATAAAATGAATTTCTAGACCGAATAATCAAGATTAGGATATAACTTATAAAACATATTTCATTTATACATACATCTGTAATCCATAATAGTTTGATACATTTTTTTTCTTTTGATTATGTTGAGAATATTACAATACATAGCATGTAGCATATACTAAATTTCAAAATTGGTTCAACAAATATCAAACAATGGTAGCAATTTGTTTACTAATCAACCATTGTTTATGGAAATTTAACAGTTTTAGTGATTATGATTCCAAAATGGAGAACTAATTTCTCTATTCATGTTTTGCAAGGCTCTTTGGATAATATTCTTACGACGTCTAGTCCATCTTCGATTCGCCTAAGCATTTGTTGCAATTCCAATATTTTATTCCTTAGCAATTAAATATCTTGGCTAAGCATTGAGATATATTGGATGCGCATTAATATATCTTGGTTATATGAATGTACCTCTTCCTCTGTGCTCCTGCCATTATTTCTTTGGTCCATTTATATGTTGTTAGTAACAAATCCAAAAAAACAATAGAAAAACTATAAAGAAAAACCTTAAAACACTTAACATATTCAAAACAACAAAGCAAGTTGGTTTCTTATAACTTATCAATGAGTCTAGAACGAAATTAACATTGAAAAGTTTGCTTTGATAGGAAAAAATCATACATATAATGCATTAGAGGTGATAATCCATCTAAATCTTGAATTGATGTGTTAGTTATGAAACGGCATTTCACTACTATCGATTTTAATCGTATCCCTTAACCAATGATTGTCATCAATATGGCTAGTATTGATTTGCCTAATCTTTAATAAGAAAATATTATTTTGAAATATGTTACTTTAAATAATAAACTTTTTACTTAAATTCCAACTTCGCATAGTCTAATTCATACGATTATGTTTCATGATTGATCGCACTTACACGCTTTAGAAATCGATATTGAGATTCTATTTTATTAATATCATGAACAACATTATATTTTCATTAACTAAAGATCTTTTTCCAAAACTATTATAAGTTTTCCTGTACAACAAAAGCTTCGATTGTAAACTTTGCAATAGTATACCAAAAATATCAACCTCTGGAAAAATTTCACAATCATTGCATTGCCAAAGCCATTTTTCTCTGAACATCACGAGAAACTATGAATGAATAACACTATCCATTTTTTCATATAGACACAACATAATAGAATTAAGTCTCAAACTATTTAACTGAGAAATATCCTTTGAAATAGATTGAATCTAACATTGAATAAAAGGAATAAAGTCCATTCACATAACTGTCACTTCACCTACAGCCTAATATTTAACACGTAAACTGCACTTCCGGCTCCACATATCCTTCATTTATGATTAATGTTTCAGACTTATGACATGTAGATATAAAATACAGATTACCAACACCAACAAAAACAACATCACTAACCGAAACCACTCTTTCAAAAGTACTATGTATTTTTCAATTCAAGAAACATGTCATGGATAACGTAAGTGCATATCAATTTTATGAATAGATATTAATATGAATAATAAGCATTAATTAATTATTCAATGTTAAGTATGATTTTCAAGTTTTCGCATCTTCGTAAACATTATTGTCTCGAAATTTTTTTTGCATATAACACACTTTTCCTTTATTATATGCTATCGTACTAAATACTTCCAAGAGTTTATACGTTAGTTTTTATCATTACAATAATTATGTAATAAATTATGTGTTGAAAATGCTACAAGAAAGTCTCAATTTTAATTTTTCCTTAATTAAAATTGAGAAAATTTGAATTTCCACATTAGGAGACAACTTGGAGGAGTTAACTGAGGTTACATAGCACTTGTCACTCAGTTAAGAATAGTCAATTCAAGTTTATGAGTTTAAGTTCAATTCACTTGAATTGATTCCTAAAAATAGGAGTCTAGCTCAGTTAATCGAGTTAGGGGCATGAAGTTCAATTGTGTGCAATGGGTTCTGTTATCACCAAATTGGTCTTGATTGGATGATCATCGATCAACTCAATGTAACTCTTTCAAACCACTTCTAACTGAAGATTAGCCTCTTCAGTTTGAGAGGGCTATCTCAAAGGGGGTTTATGATTTTGAATAAGGATAGTACTAGATGGCTAACTCTATGGAATTGTAACTTGTTTTTGTATGATTGCAGATTGTAAAATGAAGGCTTGCTGCCATTAGGTTTATGGAGTCAAAAATCAGTAATCTTAGTGACAATGATTCTTCACATGGAAGCTAAGGAAGATAAAGGTTTTTAATAGAGATAATTCACACACATAACATACTAAAACACAGTCATTTCACCACTAAAGGAAGTCAGAGCATAATATTATGAATTCTGAGTAATTAGAGATGAAATCTACTGTAATTTATTAAACATAGAGATACATATCAATAACACATCAAAAACCTCATGAGAATCTCAGGTCTAGAAGTAGAATGTCACTTTGTATTTACTGATAATGGATAAGACATACAAGTATCAATTTGGTGCAATATTCTCCAACCTCTTGCTCTTCGATGTTTAGTCTATAAATAGAAATTATTTATAATGTAGATGATCTGCCTAAGTGGTTAGATCTTTGAATTCTACTCTGACACCTATCATAACTGAAACCACTAACTTGAAACAGAAAAATGACATCTATCCTTTAAAGAAAACAAACTCCTAATAGTACTCTATCTCCGATTTATTACATTCATTTATCTTATTAGTGAAACAGTTACATAATGGTTACATAATGAATGTCACATGCTTGAAGGAAAAATGACCATAATTCACTACCACTTTATATCTTCAAATCACCCCTAGATATGTGGAACATAATCCTGCCTTTTAGGAATGGATGACCTTCACTTTAAACACTATTTTGACTGATGAGTTGGCTATGTGGCACTCCCTTTGAGTCATGAATCTATGTTGGTAGTTTCACCTGACATGCTGGAGGTCTCCAGCTAGCTGATGTGCTGTTGAGATGCTTAAAATTATTCAAAAACTCCTCGCTACGAAAACAAGGCAGTTTTAGACAGTTTCGTAGCGAGTTTTAGTAGAGTAGGAAAAATGGCTTTTCCATCTATATCTTTGACTCCTTTGTTGTTCCAATATCTTTAATATGCCATGAAACTTTGCAAACCATCAACCACCCTCCATAAAACTTGAAAAAATTGATTTTTAAAGAAAAAATACACCTACAGGAATTTTTGTAGCGTATTTTTGGCCTCAAGCCTGAGGTACGCTACAAAACTGTGCAAAAAACCAGAATTTGATGAGTTTAAAGTTTTCTTCAAAAAAATTTCTCCAGCTACAAAATTTGGGTTCTCTATATGTGATGAACCTTGCTAAACACATTCCAACTTAATTTTTACTCTTGTGGTGCTTCATCTTCATTTATAATCAATTGGTTGATTGGTTCTTCTATCACTTTCATCTTCAACCCTTTCTTTTCCAATTCCACCTCAATTAAATCCAGCTGCTCCTGAAGATCTTCCACTTGGTCTTTTAATGCCCTGTTTTTGGATTTCAAGTGCAAGTTTATTCTTTTTATGTGTTTGACCTCTCCTCTTAGTGGTTGAGTCTATTTTATCAACTTTTCTGTATTGTCCAAGGTTTTTGAAACACTTGTGAATTTCTCTTACCAAATTTTCCTTATTTATTCAAATTGAACCTTCTCAGCTCTGTGTTTCTCTGCCTCTTGCTACAAAACTGATGTCTCTTTACCTGCCTCCTTCAACTGCTCTTTAAGGGTTTCAATTTATGATTTTTCAATCATTTTCTCTCTACCCTTTCTTTGCTTGATAACCAATTCTTCTTTTGCTGGTGAAGAAATATCTATGACGCTTGGTGGTTGAGCAACTTCATTTATTATCTCAGTCTCTTTGCTTTCCATGACCTTCCTTGCATGTCTGGTCATTGGCTTCCTAGGTTGTAAAATGAAACCAACATCATCACCCGCAAAATCTAGTTTTTAGTAGTCTTACCTTTATTTAGATTTCTTCCTCTGTATTTAATGTCTTCAGCTTGCACAATGTGTGATTATTCAATGTAAATTGCATGTAGGATATCCTCCAAGTTTCCTTTAGCCACTTTCTGGCTCCTAGTGACTCTCTTTTTGCCTTGTTTGTTGATTGTCTGCTTCTATTTTGCAGGTGTTTTTTTAGGTGTGTTAATCTTCTCCAAAGGTTCTTCTTCCATGCTCATTGGTTCTATAGGAGATGATCTATTTCCTTCTTCAAATTCCTCTGCCACAACTGTTGATGAAATGTTTCTATGTTTGAAGGATTTCTTAGGAGTGACAACATCAATCTCATAACCACTCATGGAGAATAAGGAAGTCCAATCTGTGTCTAACCTCCTCAATTCTTCTAACACCAACAGATTAATCAAACCATGATGAAAAAGAGAAGTTTCATTGCCCTCTGTTTTTATTTGAACCTTATTTGACATTTTCCTAAGACTTCTGTATAAATAAAAAGGCAAGTCAAGTGACCTTGTTACACAGCAATTTGTCACCGTCCCTGCAATTCCCCATCCTGCACAATTGGAGGGCTCATTCCATGACCTGTGAGTAGTGACATGACTTGAAACCACTTTCATGACATCCCTCTAAACATGAGCTTTCATTTCCCTAAAGACAACTCCTTGTGAAAAACCCTAAAAACACCCCTTTTTGCATTGGCGCGGGAAGCCAGTTCAGTACCCGCGCCAATGGGGGAAATCCTTCAAAGAGGGCGCGCCAATTGGCGCTCTGTCTCAGAGTCGCACTCACGTCATCCATTTTAAGGAGTGTTTTTTTTTAAATAAATGGCGGAATTTTCGTCTTAACTAATTCATGAACTGGTATCTAATTTGAGTTGGGAGGTTTGGCTCCGGATATCCATGTAGAGGAAGTGGTTTGCCACCTCTCATGGAAGCTTCCTTGAGGATAGGGCCAATCCCATGATTATAGGGATCCCAACTCCTCTCCCATCTATAAAAGCTTGCTCATTCCCTTTGCAAGCTAGTCTCCAAGTTCCCAAGAGCCATCAGAGCCTAATGCTGCAAGAGCCTTGATTCATTCCCTTAAGGCCAAATCCAAGCAAGGAGATTATCGTCGAGACATCCGAAGAGAGAGGTTTGTCCCATCCCTAACAGGCCTTTTAGAGACGTGTTCCGCTCGTGACCCTTCCGAAGGAGAATTCAGCGTCAGAGCCAAGTTGTATCCTCCTTTGATTGATTAATGATAATCGACTATTGGTTATGGTTCCACTCCTGTTGTTGATTATGATGATGAGTTATGTCTTCTCTGACTGACATATAGTTGCATATACTGGATTTTACGCTTGCGTTTGTTTTGTTTCTTGCGTGTGCAGGTGTCCGATCACGGAGATCGTGAGGATTGTGATTTTCCGGAGCTAAGGAACGGGAGCACTACTTTCTCTACAAGCAACAGCGTTGGATTCTAGGTAAGCCTTCATCGCTAGTTGGTTTATTTGCAATTATGAACCTACACTATAGCGTGTGACGATTGTTGCTAGATCCGGTTTGGGTTAGTAGGGATCGCCTCTGTCCGCAGAGGGGATTTACCTTCACAAAAAATTGGTGACTCACTGGGGATCGTCTAGCGTGTTGTTGTTCCACTTTGTAAGCTACAGACGGAGCCTGAAGTTAGCCAGATAGCCTTCGAAATGCTATTACTCTACATTAGCGAATTAGATCAAATTTGCTTCAGTCAATCTTCGGTTTAGTTTATGAACTGAACACTTGGAGTATTGTCTTGTCTTTTCTGTTGTTTCTCGATTCTGCTTGCTTGATTGGCTCTTTTGGCTGGCTCTTTTAGTGATTTTTTCTTTTGGTTCAGCCCCAGAGGATCAGATCTGACCTCTGCTTTTCCGAATTTTCATCCTTTCATGGTTGGCTTGATTGGCGCGGTTTCCACCCTGACAGTCGCGCCAATTGGCGCAGGTTGCCAGTTAATCACTCGCGACATCCCCTGTCTGGCACAGATTACAGCCAGACAGCCATGCCATCTCCTGTCGGTGATAGGGTTTACCCTTGTTCGAAATTTTCTTTTGGTCAGTACTTTGCTTCTGGGTTTGTTTTAGATCCTGCCTGAAGTGGTGAGTCTGGTCTTGGTTGGGAGAAATTCTTTGTTGTCAGTTAGCAACCCGTGCCAATTAAGCATTGGCTCTAGTTGTCAGTGAGCAAGTCGCGCCAGTTGGCGCTAGTTGTCAATGACAAAGTCGTGCCAATTTCAGGGTGTGTGAAAATTGAGATTTTTTCCCTAAATCCTTCACCAGTGTGTCTTTCCCTTCCGGTCTTTACACTGTATGAGCATATATTACATTGCTCATTGTTTGAAATGTCTTCTTTCCATGATTGTTTTATGTATAAGGGAATGAATGCCTTGTTTTGATCTCTTGCTTTGGAAGTCCTCTTTGTGTTTGAACTCATATGTCTTGTCGCCTTTTGATGGATTTCGTGACAAAGTGTTTGAAACAACGATTACATTCTTAGTGTTTGTTTACATCTCTTTTGCATTCATCCTTCATTAATGAGATTTGCGTTCTTTTAGTTTTCGTCTCATAGTTTGCTTTTCGTTAAAATGCATTAGATCACATTGCATTGAAAAGTATTTTTTGAGATCCATCATTGAACTTAGATTACATTGTTTAATGATCGAAAACTAGAAATCGCCTTTGATTGCATTCTCTTTTATTAAAAGCATGCATTAAGTAGATTCTCATTTCATCAAAAAATGCATTGAGTGCATTCTTATCATTTGAAAAGAAAAAGGGAAATTGTGCATAGATTACAATTGCATAGTTTTAAAAAAAGAGGACTTTGCATAGATTACATTGCATTATTCGCATCGTTGAATGTTTGAAATTACTTTCGGATAGTGAAAGTCATCTAGTTTTGAAAAGTTTCATTTTCAGTGTTGTTGTTTGTTGCATCATTGTTTGAAGCTCTTCCCTTAACTAGATAGCATTCATCGAATTGAAAATTTTTCTTTTCTCATATAGCTGCATATAGGATATTTTCATATGACACTCGCTAGGGCCTAAAAATTGAGACATAATTGAAGATCAACGTTAAAATTTATTCAATTTACACTAAGGCAGTATTGAAACATTAATGAAATATTTAGAGGTCTAGGCTAGAGACGTGTTCCGGCGTCTTTAAACCTAGTAGCTGTCGTTTGCCCCTTGGCTTTAGATAGCACTAGTACGGACTTGTGCTCCCCGTACCGTCGCGTATATAAAGGGAGACCCCATTAGGTTTCTATCCTTTATCCATAGGAAGCTGAGTCTGCCGCCCTATACCCGTGATACACCAGACACAGCACTCGGGGAGATTTCCTACACGTACGTCAAGTCCTTGTTTGATTTCTCTTTCATTTTGAAACCAAGGTGTATATTGCAGTTCACGGTTATTTGGTACACCCTTTGCCTAGTATTCCTGAGCAGTCATTTTGATCTTATCTGACTATTTAAATTTGAAAAGATCACCAAGCGCTTGCCCTTTCATGCTTGCTTCAAAACTGAAAGAGATAGAGTCACCTTTAATCCGTTTCTCGACTCTTAAAACATGAAACGGTGAAGTTTCTAAGTTTCAATGTGGTAAAATAAATCACCTGCGATCACACGCCCTATTAGAATTTTCTTGTTGGCCGTTTGATTATGTGCCTTGGTTTTTAGCCCGTGTGTAGTTTTGAGTTGTTGATGGAAACTTTTCCAGAGTTCGCCAACCAAGGAATCCCCTTCGATGGGAATCCTGGTCATTTTCCTCCTTTTGGAAATGTTGGCGCTCCTTATATGGTGACGTTGTCCCTTCCTGGGTTAACTGTTGGGTTTCCTGTTTGGTTGTTTTCAACCTCTGTGGTCCTAAATGTCTCGACTATTGTTCAATCAGTTCCTTCGCCTGAACAACATCATGTTGATTCTAAGGTGGACCTCTCCCCTTCTTCACCTGTTTCTACGTCCTCCTCTTCTACTTCGCCTAGTGAAAGTCTGGATTCGAGTAACCGGGTGGCTAAGAAGAAGAAGAAGAAGAAAAAGAAGAAGAAGTCCGATAAAGGAGAGGCTAGCTCTGCGGCTATTGTGCCTAAGAAGCCTTCCGTCAATAAACCTCCCAACCCTCCGCGGAAATTCAAGTTCCCTTGCATGTTGTGCATAGGGTGTCATCTTCTTCGAGATTGCCCTGGCATTCCCAAGGTACTCAAAGTATGGTCCAACAGCCGTCCACCGTTGCCTTTGGCTTCCGGGAGTCAAGTTGGGGGCACGTCTTCAACTGGTGCTGGTAAGGCTCCTAAGAAGCAGGGTAAGATTACCAATCCCTGTAAGTTGTGTGAAGGGCACCATGCCATTCACCTTTGTCTGTATATGGATGAAGCCAAGTGAGTTTTGGACAACTCGGTTGTTTCTGTGTTGTGCCTTCCGGCTGGTTACAAATAGCTTTCTTTGACCCCTCCACCAACTGATCCTACGATTGGTCAAGAGTCATCCTTGGTCAATCCCGCTCCCCCGGAAATTCAAATTCAAGAATGCATTCCCAGCCAACCATTGGTTGTGGGATCGGTTGAGCTGGCCCCTTCTACGGTGCACTAGGTCTTTTCCGTTGAGAGTGGATCTCACCCCCCTCAGGTTCTTCTTGTTTCTTCAGATTCCTCGGAATTGGAGAAAGATTCTCCTCTCCCTTTATCTCAAGAAGTGGCTCCTCCGCCTCTCGTGATGGAGGTGTTAGAGGATACTCTTCCTGACTCCGTGATGGAAGTCATGGAGGATGCTCCTTCTTCTTTCGTAACACCAGGGGAAGACCATCTCAGTTCAATGGTAGCCCCTCTAAGTAGTTTGGTCGCTTCCTTTGATTGGAATCGATTCGCAAGATACCGCCTTCTGTCTTATGTGCGTTTTGAGGTAACGGTACAGGCCTTTGGTCTGGTTGTACCCCGCACCATTATAGACGAAGGTGCGTCTGTTAGTGTTCTATCCTCAACTACTTGGCAATATTTTGGCTCGCCACCGCTTGCGCCTGTTACGCAGAATCTGTTGGCATTTAACAGAAGAACTAGTCAACCGTTAGGGATCCTTCCAAGGTTACCTGTTACTTTGGGAAGTAAAGCTATCCATATGGATGTGATGGTTGTTCCAGGCCCCTTGGATTTTAATCTGCTTTTGGGGCGCAATTACACCTATGCCATGGGAGCTCTTGTCTCCTCCCTTTTTCGTGTGGTCTGTTTTCCACATGAAGGACGGATTGTGACCATTGATCAAATTTTTTTCTTTGGTCCTGATGTGGCAACTAGCCCGCCATCATCCCTTCCTGGTTTTTATCCACCCATTGCATTTTCCCCACCACAGGTCAACTATGTGGCCACCTACCTCGTGCCTGTACCCAGTGATAGTGCCATTGTGCATAGTGTGCTGGGGGCATTGGGTCCTGATTTCTGAGATGTTGTTCTTCCATCAGGAGTGGAACTCTTGGAAGCGATGACTTCTTTTTCATTATGATGAGGTCGGTTGGAGCATAGTTCCTTGTCTTGTGTCAAGCTCCCTAAAAAATGAAACAAGGTCGTCGGAGCATGGTTCTTTTCCTATGTCAAACTCCTTAAAAAATGAAACAAGGTTATCGGAGCAGAGTTCCTTGTCTTGTGCCAAGCTCCTTAAACCATGAAACAAGGTGTCCTGAGGATAGTTATTTTAATGTGTCAACCTCGTTAAAATAATGAAACATGCTCGTTCAATTCAAGTCTTCGATCGCATCTCAGAAACCGCCCGATTTTTCAGATCTCAGAATTTGAACCTTCACTCCATCTCCGCCTTTCAGTGATCGTTCAAAGGCACCTCGAATTTTAGCCCATCATGTTGGGGCAAGTGTTTACTTTTTCAAGCACATTGTTTTACCAAGTTTACAAATGAAACCAACTTCAAGCGTAGTTTATCTTTGTTTCAAGCTTGTGTAAAAATGAAACCAACTTCAAGCAGATTTTCCTGATTTCAAGCTTGTGTAAAAATGAAACCTTTCCCATTTTACCCCTTGTGAATGCCATTTTATCAGCCCGTTTTTGCCAGATGAGCCTTGGTTTTCTCACTCCATCGTCACTATCTGCTTGGCCGATCATATGCCTTCACTTGATTGTTTTACCTATTCCTGAGGAACCACTGCAATGAGTGGTCTTGTTAGCCAGCCTCTTGACCTTTACTTAATCTGAGTAGTTCCACCATTACCGGAACCAGTGGCTACCCTTTATACCACTCGTTCCTCCAGGAGGAGTCATCTTTTAGCTCTTTTCTGACTCTCTAAACATGAAAAGATTTCTGAGTTACTTGTCGTTTTGATATTGTTAAAGTGGTTCCGAAACGACATCTACCCAGTATATGTTTACCCATTTTTTGGGCTGGGATAGATTACTTATGAAAAATGAATACCCTAGCCTATCGCGACTAGGAGGTTTTCTCAGACAAAGTTTTCTACCTTTTCGGATCTGAGAAACTATTTACAAAAAGGGACTGTTGGAGTTTACTTTTCCGCTATCTTTTCAAACTCTCTAAACATGAAAAGACGTCGAGTTCTTCCTTTGTCAGACTCATTAAACCCTGATGACATTGGATTTAGTCAAAATGATGATATCCGAGTTCCTCCTTCCTAGGGCTCGTTAAATGTACTAGGATGGGCTTATACAACAAGCATATGGTATCCTCTTCAAGCTTGTGTAAAAATAAAGAGGTACTCACTAGAAATGGTGGGGAAGATGGAACCAACATCATTGTCGTGTCGGCAGTATGTCACTCTTGAACATGGCACTTGTCTGCATTCGTGTCGGGTTGGGGACATCTCATCTTGTTTTTCACTTGCCTCCATGGGTTTGGGTAATCCCTTTTGACCTCTCGTCTACTCTTTGCCTCGTTATCATGACCTTTGATATTTTGATGTCAAATACTGCCAAATCCACTATCGTGTCATTTATATGTTCAAGAGAATTTGACCTCTGCAAATTTCAACCTTCCTCTGATTCTCGTCTGATCTTGATTCACAAAGACATTATGTTCCTCTGTCTCGCGTCGAATATGTGGGAAACACTATGGCCCACCTTCGATCAAGGTCACTTGCTGTCGACTTCAGCTCATTATCCAGGAAGCTGATCTAGAGACTCCCTTCTAGTACCTTAGAGCCTGCATGCCTCAATGGCAAGCTCTTCGCGTTCGACGTGAGGTTCTCATCATTGGCTTCCGATCGAGTGATTCTACGGGTGTTCGACGCCAGCTCATTGATTCACATGCCGTAGATTGTACCTATAGTACCTTGAGGGCCATTTTCATCATTGGTGGTACCTCTCGCGTCTGTTAACAGCTTTCATCACTGGCTGGTAATCAGACGATGTTCTTGCATGTTTGACTTCAGCTCACTTATTCACATGCTTGAACTTGTACTTTGTTCAGGTCAAGATGGAGCGCAAGACCCTGGATTCTGCCTGTTATAATCCAGGATACGATTTTGTGGATTATTATGATTAGTTACATGACTCACTGATTGGATGGCTGTGACCATACCTGAGTCTATTTACCGATCCTCACTGGATGGCTGCATCCATGCCTTGGATCTAGATTCTTGTATACTCTCTTATGGATGGCTGCGCCCATACCACATATATATCATGTATTTAAGATATCAGTTGTATTTCTCTATGCAGGTTTTCCGACGGCGGTGTTTTTAGTTGGACACGTTCTCGTAAAGAATTTCACCCCTCTCTCTCTTTCGGGCCTCATGCTTTAGGGGGCATCTGTTACATAATAATTTGTCACCGTCCCTTCAATTCCCCATCCCGCACAATTGGAGGGATCATTCTGTGACCTGTGAGCAGTGACATGACTTGAAACCACTTTCATGACATCCCTTTGAACATGAGCTTTCATTTCCCTGAAGAAAAATCCTTGTGAAAAACCCTAAAAACACCCCTTTTTGCATTGGCGCGGGAAGCTAGTTCAGTACTCGCGCCAATGGGGGAAATCCTTCAAAGAGGGCACGCCAATTGGAGCTCTGTCTCAGAGTCACACTCGCGCCAGCCATTTTAAGGAGTGTTTTTTTAAAAATAAATGGCGGAAGTTTCGTCTTAACCAATTCATGAACTAGTATCTAATTTAAGTTGGGAGGTTTGGCTCCGGATCTCCATGTAGAGGAAGTGGTTTTCCACCTCTCATGGAATCTTCCTTGAGGATAGGGCCAATCCCATGATTATAGGGATCCCAACTCTCCTTCCTCCATCTATAAAAGCTTGCTCATTCCCTTTGCAAGCTAGTCTCCAAGTTCCCAAGAGCCATCAGAGCCTAATGCTGCAAGAGCCTTGATTTATTCCCTTAAGGCCAAATCCAAGCAAGGAGATTATCTTCGAGACATCCGAAGAGAGAGGTTTGTCCCATCCTTGACAGGATTTTTCGAGACGTGTTCCACTGGCGACCCTTTCGAAGGAGAATTCAGCATCAGAGCCAGGTTGTATCCTCCTTTGATTGATTAATGATAAGCAACTATTGGTTATGGTTCCACTCTTGTTGTTGATTATGATGATGAGTTATGTCTTCTCTGACTGACATATAGTTGCACATACTGGATTTTATGCTTTCGTTTGTTTTTTTTCTTGCGTGTGCAGGTGTTAGATCACGGATATCGTGAGGATTATGATCTATCGGAGCTAAGGAACGGGAACGCTACTTTCTCTACAAGCGACAGCATTGGATTCCAGGTAATCCTTCATCGCTAGTTGGTTTATTTGCAATTAGGAACCTGCATTATAGCATGTGACGATTGTTTCTAGATCCGGTTTGGGCTAGTAGGGATCGCCTCTGTCCGCAGAGGGGATTTACCTCCAAAACAGACCTCTTACCCAAAAAATGCCGAAGAAGCTTGAGATGATAGGAGTAGACCATTTGAAACCTTCCTTCATAGGTAAAATACTTCTGAATGACCATCAATAGATTTGAATAATTGTCCTTCATGAAACTCCTAGGGATAGAATTTGTCAGATCAATTTCACTGCGTTCTTTCTTGATGAACTCTTTGCAATCCTGCATTGTGAATTTGATTTCTTTAAACCATTGTTCCCCTCCTCTAGGGATTCCTGTTGCTAATGAAATGATGTATGGTGTCACTGTAAGGTTCAGAATTCCAACCTTTGAAGCTTTTCCTGTGAAGCTGGTAGCAAAATCCTTGGAAACCTGTAGATGAAAGCCCTGCAACCTCTGACAAAATTGCAAGCAACCAGTTCTTTTGAAAACCTCTATGGCAGTTGGGTCTTCATTGAGTAAATTCATGTCCATGGGCTCATACCTGTGGCAATGACCACCTTTTTTTGTTTTCCTTCTAGTAGCCATGGGTACTTTCTAATCTTCATAGCCTCGCTTGTTGATGACACCTGCAAAGTTCAAATCTGCTAGCAACCTACTTGGCTCGATGAACCAACTCTCTAAGGATCGACTTACATGCAAAGATAAAGTGAAATATGAAAAAAGGCTAATTGAGGTAATGTTTTATGGTTTAACTGACAGCTCATGCTTCAATCATGACACATACATGACCAAAAAGGTAATGATGACCTCAGACACAGCTATGTACCTTTTAATTAACCATAACAAACTTGAATGACCTCCACCCTAACTCCTCCAATCATAGAATGACACTTCATAGCGAATTTGACAAGACACGTTAGAAAATAGATTTTCGTAGCGAAGTTAGTTTAACCTTTGACAGATTCACTTTGAAACTATTAGGTAGTTTCGTAGCGAAAACTGTTGTTTTCTTGTGTAAAATTCTACGAAAATTTGAAAAACTGACAAATGCGCCCTTTTTTATTTTAAGTGCATGGGGAATGAAAACTGACACCATATGAGGAATGATTTGACGTGAAATGACATAGATGGAGGTGATAATGAAACTTAGGATAGGCTAAAAAAAATGTAAAAAAACAAAAAATTTCCTATACCACATTGAAATGGCTAAGGAGACCTTATCCTTTTGATAAGTGAACTCTATGACCATATCTAAAAATGTTTCACAACTTTATGAGTGATAACAGGTTCCTAAATTTTACTAGCCTAGGTTGAGTTAATTTAATTTGTAACAATTTAATCGAGTTAAATTGAGTTATAGTTAGTTAAACTAGTTTCAATTATTGGAGAAACTAGTGGAAGGTCAAGTTGTGCAATGTAACTTCAATCACACTCAATGATCATCGAGATAACTAATAAATCAGCCTAAATTAGCTCATGCATGAAAATAATTTGAGTTAACCAATTGAGATGGAGATTTCAAGGTAGTGTACTATCAATTGTAGACTATTCTGAAGTGTACAAATGGTGCATGCAGTCAGTGGAAGGACCTAGAAAAATTGCACAATGAAAATGAGGGATTTTCCTAATTAATAGGGGCCTAATTCTCAGAGGAACAACATAATTAAAATATTGGAGGGCTTTAAAATTGGCTAAGTATTGTCAAGGTTCAGTCAGTCAGGAAAAGAGATAGGCTATACACTTGCAGGTTGTGTTCGGGCTTGAGAAAGAATATGTATTAACCTCTATTATTGTTTTAATGCAATCCATATAGTAAGGGGATTTGAGCAGTTTCTTTACCCTAGGTAAATCTCTGTGCATGTGTGATGTTTCCTTTTGCATGTTAATAATTTATGTTCTTGATCATAAATTTGCTTCTGCAGATCATTAGAGTAGCTTCTAGTCTGATGATTAGTAAATTTCATGAGCAGTTTATAATCTACACATTAAATTCTACATGGTAGTAGAGCTGGATTATCAGTAGAGAAGATATTTCTAATTTTTCATTGTATGAGGTTCGAATTTGAAGTTCAGTGTTGTAGGTTTTCTTTAGGACTGGGAAGATGGCTTTCAAGGGATTCAATATCAAGTATGCCTTGGAAGGAAACTCTAATTTTGTTGCATGGAAGTTTCCAATGGAGGCATTATTAGATGAAAATGGGTTGCTAGAATACTCAAGTCATACGTAGCATAACCCCAAGCATATGATATCTAAAATATTTCTCAGTGGAAGAAGGATGTATCCAAAGTAAGGAGAATATTATTGGAGGGAGTATAGGATCATACTATCTCGAATATCCACGAGAAAGAGACTCCATTCACGATGTGGAAAAAAATAACAAAATTGTTCAAGAAAAATAGTGACCGCATGAAGCTGACACTCAAGGACAAGCTTCGAAGTATAAAGATGGAGAATAATGACACAATTTCACAGTACCTGATTAGGTTTACATATTTTTGTGATGAAATTCACAAGGTCGGTGTTAATTTACTTGAAGAATACTTGTTAGATATATCCATTTTGGGCCTTCTCAAGAGCTAGCATAACTATCAATATTCAGTGAATGGGAGGGAGAAACTACCAAATTGGGAGCGATTATGGTCCAATCTAGTGCATGAATAAATAAGGTGTAATACCAAAGATGGAACCTCATCCAAAGAAGAGAAAGATTAATTTGAATTATCAAAAAAAGGAAGGAAGTACAAGGGGAAGAAGTCCCAAGATGACAATAATTCCAACCAAGAGGGCAAGAAGAAAGACTTGTCTAAAATCAAGAGCTTTCAATATCGTGAATTTAGGAACTATGACACGAAGTGTACACACAAGAAGGTAAGAAATAAGGAGCCTGCAGTAGTAGCAAGATGTGAAGATTTGGCTTCACAGTTATAGCTTGATTTTACTCTCATTACATGCATGGAGAGCACAGTGATGAGTGTTGTTTGCTATCTGGACAATGGTGCCTCATTCCACATGAAAGGGAATAGATAATTTTTTAGTGACTTGAAGGAGAAAGATCTCCAGATGCATATCGAGATGGGAGATGATGGAAGGTATATCACAACCGATATTGGTATAGTCACCTTTCAGAAGGAGTTGGGCTTCCCTCTCATACTCAAGGATGTGATGTTTGTTTCAGGTCTAAAGAAGAATCTTATCTTTGTTTCATTTTTGGAAGACCGTGGATATAATGAAATCTTCAACAAAGGAAATGAATTCCTAAGATACATATACACTGGATAAGTGAAGTAGATTTCTGCTCGAGTTAAGAACCTATATGCACTTGAGCTATAAGAAACATGCAAAGCCTTGAGGAGCAAGGCAGTGACTAGAGATATGGTGGTTGAGAGGGAGCATGTTAAATCTCTCAACATGCAACCTTAAAAGAAGCCTCAAGAAGTTGTGGAGCAACCAAAAATGGAGAATAAGAAAGGAGGCTAAGTGGAGACATCCACTCAAGAGGAGACCTCCAACAGGGGGAGATTTAAAGCCAAGTGGGCAGAGGGATTATATGCATCTATACCTCTAGGAGCAAGGTGGAGTGTTGTAGATCCTTAGTCCAATAGTTGCAAAAATTTTGGAAGAGTCCATTGAGGTGTTCTCCTCATGGATCATTATTTTTCTATAGGGTCCCATAATATTCCATATTAGTAGGATCAGTGTCAGTCAAATACTAAGGATTATAGGGGAGTTTTGAAAATAGAGCATGAGGCTCAATAACATAGTCAACAAAAAAAAAAATTGCCTTGTAGATAGTTGTAGACATAATTGGTTCAGTATTTTTTTTTATGCTTCTCAGCTACAGATGTTGCAGTAGAAACAACAATAATGAGAGGTGTTTCATGTATTACATTACACAGGTGAAGGATAGGGGTGATTAATAATCCCTTTATTGTTGAGAGGAAGTGCTGAAAATGTAGCGAGAAAGTATCAATTTTGATTTTTCCTTAATTAAAATTGAGAAAATTTGAATTTCCACATCAGTAGAAAACTTGGAGGAGTTAACTGAGGTGACATAGCACTTGTCACTCAATTAAGAACAATCAATTTGAGTTAATGAGTTGAAGTTCAATTTACTTGAGTTGATTCCTAAACAATAGGATTCTAGCTCAGTTAATTTGAGTTAGGGGTTTGAAGTTCAGTTGTGTGTAGTGGGTTCCTAAATTTAGGAGCCTGGGTTGAGTAAATTTTAGCTGTAGCAATTTAATTAAGTTAAATTGAGTTAAGGCTAGTTAAAATAGTTCCAACTATTGGAGAAAGTAGTGTAAGGTCAAGTTGTGCAGTGTAAATTCAATCACACTCAATGATCATCCAGATAACTAATCAATCAACCTACATTATCTCATGCATGTAGAGAATTTGAGTTACCCAGTTGAGATGGATATTTCAAGGCAGTGTACTATCAGTTTTACACTATTCCGAAGTGTACAGATGGTGCATGCAGTCATAGGAAGTACCTAGAATAAGTGCACAATCTAGATGAGGGAATTTACTAATTAATAGGGGCTTAATTCCTAGAGGAACAACACAAGGAATTGTGAACTTGGAAGGATTTAAAATTTTCTAAGTATTGTCCAAGTTCAGTCACTTAGGCAGAGATATAGAATGTACACTTGAAGGTTATGCTCAAGCTTGAGAAAGCATATGTATTCATTTCTATTCTTTGATTAATGCAATACAGATAGTAAATATTTTTGAGAATTTTCTTCCCCCTAGATAAATATCTGTGCATGCATGATGTTTCCTTTTGCATGTTAATGATTTGTGTTCTTGATCGTGAATTTTCTTCCATAGATTACTAAAGTAGCTTATAGTCTTGTGAGTTAGTAAATTTCATGAGCAGTTTAGAATCTACACATTATTTTCTACAATATGTTATAAACACTAATGCTATACCACATAAATAACGAGTATAATATGTGATATTAAATTTGATAAATGAAAATCGATATCGTATATTGGCAACCGAGTGATTGTTCGAGATTGTATGTTAGCTTTGAAATTTTCCACAATCAGTCTTTTCGCTCACGCATGTCTTCTGAGAAAAAAATATATCGTAATACTTTAGTCCAGAATGCATAGGTCTGCAAAATGAAATCTTGAAATCTTCCTCTGCACAATGGACTTCCTCCATACTTCCACACATATGCCTAATTTCAACAAGGTGACCATAAACAAATTTTTTTCTCAATGATACAATTCTCTATGCACTCCACACAACCTTTACTCAATTGGCTACTGATATTTGGGAACATAGACATATGCATTATTTATAATTTAAATATTACGAAGAGAAAAAATGGATTATTTAATACGAAAATATTAGCAATAAAACATTATTTGTAATTAAAATAATAGTAATAATATCATATGGGTTCACCACTTGCCTTGATGTTACTGTAAAAAGCAACTATGGATTATTTAATACTAAAATATCAACAATAAATTCCTTCAATGCGGAGTCTGGAGATCCGCACAATGAAAAATTCCAAGCTTCCTCAACACAATTGACTTTGTCTGCACTTCCGCACATGTGCATAATTTCAGAAAGATAACCATAAACAAAGCTTCCTCATCGAATCAGAAAGTAGAAATATCATTCACTGAAAATTTATCATTTACTAAAAATTCGAGAATTATTTTTGAATATATCCAAAAATAGAAATATTGAGCATTTTGCCCGAAACATTGATTAAAATTGCAAAAACACAACCAAATAATTCACAGTTAATGCAACTAGATTGTGAAACAAAACTAAATGTTTCCAACATTTTGTACATAAATTGTTATCATTACAATACTAATTATGTAACAAAATATGTTATAAACAATAATGTTATTAGCAATGAAAGATTTCAATCCTGAGTGCGAAGATGCACACAATGAAGGCTTGAAATCTTCCTCTGCACAATGAACTTTCTCCACACTTCCACACATCTTTCTAGCTTCAAAAACATAATCATAAATAAATATTTTGCTCAATGAAATGCGGAAGTGAAAAGATACACACAAATAAATATCCGCACAATACGCTAAACAAAGAGATATTCATAAATTTGGATATAAGTTACAATTAAAATATTACCAATAATATCGTATACCTCAACTGCTTAAAAAAATATTAAAAATATTTAATTTCAATCTTAATTCCACACAATGTCAGAGGTATATGTAATTGAAACAAGATATTTGTATATGCCACAAAAAAGGGAGATTAGTACTGATAGTGCAATGTTCATAAAGCTTTGTGCGAAGTTTATTAAATAATAAATCTACAAATCTATTTTTTATTATTATTTAGGAATGTGTTGTGCAGATGTGGTTGTGTGTGTGCGGACATTATGTAGAGAAGAGATGTGCGAAATTTGTGTGGAATGAGGGAAGTGTAGAGGGATCTTTTATTTGTAATGCATTTCCAAATATTTTGGAGGGATGTCTCGTATGTCGCTGTGCCAAAGCTTCATGCAAAGAGAATCAATTAAATAGTATTAGTATGCATTATTTACAATTAAATATTATAAATAATATAAGCATAAACAATTTTATTGCAAAAAAAAAATGGAATATGTTTTAATACTAGAATATTAGCAATGAAAATCTTCAATGCAGAGTGTAGAGATCCACACAATGAAAGCTTTAAAGCTTCCTCTGCACAAGCCACTTTCTCTGCACTTCTGCACATTTTCCTAGTTTCAAAAACATAACCATAAACAAAGCTTCTGCTCAATGAAATGCATAAGTGCAAAGATCCACACAAAGAAATCTTTGTCCGCACGTTGGAATTCCAACACACTTACTCATAATAGCTTAAATAAATAGATATTAAGAAATATGAACATAAGCATTATTTACAATTACAATATTACCAATAATATCATATACGTCAACCACTGACTAAAATATTAGCAATAAAATACTTAATGTGGACTTATTTATCAATTAATAATAGATTCCAACTTTAATGGATGACTGAAAAGCGTTATTGAGTACAGTAAATATGGATTATGTTTTAATACTAAAATATTAGCAATGAGAGCCTTCAATGCATAGTATGGAGATCCGCAAAATGAAAACTTGAAAAATTTCTGCATAGAATGAACTTTATCTCCACTTCTGCACATCCCATAAGCAAAGCTTCTGCTCAATGAAATGTGGTTTTGTACAAATTTGTTTATACACTCCACGCAAAATTTAATCAATTGAGTACTGCTATCTATAAAATACCGATACCTTCCAACGACTAAGTCAAGAAAAAGGGAATAAAAAGATATGCATTATTTAGAACTAAAACATTTCCAATAATATTAGCAATAAAACCATTTAGTGCAAAGATCTACACAAAGAAAGATTTGTCCGCTCAATGGAATTCATACAGAATTCCGTACAATATCTTAAAGAAAGAGGTATTTGGAAATACAAATATAAGCATTATTTAAAGTTAAAATATTACCAATAATATCATATGCTTTAACTTCTTACTAAAATATTAGCAATAAAATCCTTTAATGTGAATGCATTTGTGAATTAATAACAACTTCCAGTGTCAATGGATGACCAAAAATCGTTATTGAGTACAAAAAATATGGATTATGTTTTAATACTAAAATATTAGGAATGAGAGCCTTCAATATGTGGTACAAATATCTGCACAATGAAATCTTGGAATCTTTCTCCGTACAATAAAATTTATCTGCACTTCCGCACATCCCATAAATAAATCTTCTGCTCAATGAAATGCGGTTTTGTACAGAATTTTTTGTGCACTCTACACAACCTTTACTCATTTGAGTAATGATATCTATAAAAGACCAATATCTTCAAACGACTCTTCGAGTAGAAAGGAATACAAAGATATGCATTATTTATAACTAAAATATTACCAATAATATTAGCAATAAAAGACTTTACTATGAAGTGTAGAGATCCACACAAAGAAATCTTTCTCCACACAATGGAATTCCTGCGCACTTCCGCACAAGAACTTAAACAAAGAAATATTAAAAAAATACAAAGATAAGCATGATTTACAATTAAAATATTAAAAATAATATCATATACGACCAAACACTTACTAAAATATTAGCAATAAAACCTTTCATGTGAACGTATTTACCAATTAATAAAAATTTCCAATGTTATCTATTTGTGGAAGTGGCCAAAGCTTTCACTATGTGGAAATCGTCATGCAAAGAGAACCAATTAAATAGTGGAAGAAGTAGGTTTACTACGTAGGAAAATTTTGTGCACTCCACAAAACCTTTACTCAATTGACTATTAATATCTATAAAATACTGAATTCTACAAAGGGACATTCAAGCAAAAAGGAACATGGATATATGCATAATATTACCAATACTATTAGCAATAAAATCCTCCAGTGCAAAGTGCAGAGATCCGCACAAAGAAAGCTTTCTCTGCACAATGGAATTCCTACGCACTTCTGCACAAGAGCCTAAACAAAAAGATATTAAAAAATATGAAGATAAGCATTATTTACAAAAAAAATATTACCAATAATATCATATAAGTCAACCACTTACTAAAGTATTAGCAATAAAAGCCTTTGATGCAAACATATTCATCAATTAATAACAACCTCCAATGTCAATGCTTGATCAAAAGACGTTATTGAGTATAGACATAACTATCTAAGAAAGTGGAAAGATCGTTCACTGTGCAGAAAGCTTCATGGAAAGAGAATTAATTAAATAGTGGTAGACGTAGGGATTATGTTGCATCATAACTTTGAATCTTTTTTAAATAAAATGTTCAAATAATTACCAAATAACTACCAATTTATGTAGATTTCCAAGACACATCTATAACCGATTGCATAATCCTCTACAACTATGTAAATTTTATTGATGAACTATATGATGTTGCTCACATTCTTGTGTTTCAAGTGTTATCCCTGCAATATGTTGTATTCTAAATAAATTAGGAAAATTGTTATGATGATTTTTTTAATAAATTTGTGCAGGGGAGAGTTCTATAGCGTGAGAATATAATATAACATAACATTCAATTTTTTTTTTCTTTTATTGATTGAAAATTCTTTGTATCTCCAAAATATAACCCTCAAATTTTATGTTTCATGGTCATTGAATTACAAACAATTTCACAAGCCAAAATTAAACTCACATGGACTTGGACTTGCAAATCATGGAAATGAGCATCTTAGCTATGTGGTAATTTTTCTTATTGGATGGAACTGTATTTGGATTTGAATCATGTTATATTCAAAATTCAATTGATGAATACTATTTAAATTAAAATATTATTTTACATGGGGTTAAAGACAAAGAGATTAAAATAATATGAACATGTTACCATTTAAGAGTGTGAATAAAGATGATAATATTTATTGAATATTTTGATTTATATGTCGGAAATACTGGGGAAGGGGGGTGTGAATCAATATTTCACTGCAATTATTTATTTTTTTAATCTTAAAATCATTAAATAACATTAGCATTAGATAAAAACATAAATAAACAACACCATTAACAATGCACAACATCAAAGACAATACACAACATAAAATGCATTACATAATATATTTTTTAGGTGGAAACCCTTATGGGAGAAAAACCACTAATTTTTTTTAATATAGGTCTTTAAAGATCAAATCAACAAGAAGTTCCAACTTCCAAAATTCTCCAACAACAACTAGAAGGAGGCTCCAACCCCCTGGTTTTATTAACTCCAACACGCTATTTTACCATCTCCAACTAGAAGAAGCCTCCAACCCCCTAGTTTAATTAGATCCAACTAAAAGGATGCTCCAACACCCTGGTTTTATCAACTTCAACTGAAAGGATGCTCCAACACCCTTCACAGGCTCCAACCTACCCTACCACCACCGTACCACCCTAAAGATAGAATATAAATGAATAAGATAGATCACACTGGCCACACTGCCCAACCATTGCATCTTATCATTGCATTTAATGACCACTACTATAGTCACTACCCAACCACTATTGTAAATAACCTTGGTGTCTCTGCTCTATATATTGTTGTTGTATTGTCACTGCACTGCCTCTATTTTTTCACTATATAATTATTTTTTATATACACGGCCACAATACCACTGTGTTAAACCCTAGCAACAACATATATCAACATACTCTCATACTGAGCTATACATTAAAATTATTGACAAACCCTTTCTTATCAACAATACATTTACAACAATATGCTCTGTCTCAACAAAAGCTCATACAAACAACCTATAGTCCACCAACAATTTCTCATTCCTCTGTAACACAATATATACACAACCTATACATGAAACCATAACAACATAAAAATTCCATCATATTATCTCATTCATGCATAGTAATGCTGCTAAACAATTTTCATACAATGGACCTGAGCAATGCCAAAAACTCAAATGCGCTAAAAATCCTATGCTATAGACAATTCTAATTTAGCAACAACTTGAATCAAGGCACCCTAGTAGCAACAACATATCTCAGCCAATACTTTCACAACCAACATCTACTACACATACTTGACAAGGACCCTCACTCATCCATACAAGATATTTCTGCAACAATACAAGGTTCATGACAATATATGGCAACACCATGCAATTTAACACTACTAGGAACTTGGATATTTATAGCTACAATGCAAACCCTGATAAAATTAATAACATAAACACCAACACTATGCCATTGAACACATATTCAGTAAGATAATGCAACAAATCCAATGGAAATATAACCACACATGTCTACAAAAAATTCGATCCAATGCGTCACACTTTAGGTTCCCAAGCAATCTCTGCATAAGTGCACTCAATCCATACTCTGTGCTAAGCACATTGCTATTTATATAGGTACAACCAAATAATACACCATCTAATATTCTCTTTGATTATATTTTCAAATCATTCCCTTAGCTGAGTGTGTTCTTTGATTTTGTCACTTTACATGGGTCTACTTCCAAAGTTTTAGAAGACAACACTTCAAATCTCACTTAAATATTTGCAATGACTAGAAAGCCATTAGTAGACTAATGTTTTATCCAATTCCATTGAAAAGTATTTTCAATAATTTGTCTTTGCTTTAGTAAAGATACTATAGGTATTAATGTATTTCCTCGATCCAAAAACTATAAACATAAAATTAGATCCCCAAAATCAAAGTGATTCACAATTTATCGAGTCAGCGTGGCATATATTTAATAGGTCAAGAGAACCTAGATGTAATTTGGGAAACAAAAAGTTACATCCATGTAGGTTTATCACAATTGATTTATTAGATAGGCATAGACAGATATCATAGAATTAATATGGAAAATTCTCATCGGTTTACATTTTGGTCTTCCATAGAACACCGACATGGATCATCAAGAAAAATTCCAAGCTCCTACCAAGAAGGAATTCAGACCAACGTTTTGAACTCTAATGACAATCATAATGTAATGTAACTAGAACACGCCCTCTGAAACATTGATCAACGAATCGAAAATTCAAACTACAAAAAATAATTTTACACATGCAATGTTTATGACCTATGATGTATTCACTCTATGATATGGATATATTCCCCATCAGATGACCTTTGCTACATGATGAACCAGATCTAGGATTTTTCTACAGGACAAAACTTCCATAATGCATCACCTATATAGATCCACCAAAACAATACACATGTGTGTACTATGTCAAGTGTTCTTCAAGTCTAGATCTCAATTGAAGTACCAAAACAAAAATGAATGGTATTCAACTGTGCTCAAACCCCGTATTGATCCTCATTTATATTTGCCAAAACATCTTCTTAAACACACTTATAAGTCAGACATCACTTTCAATTTTTGAAACACGTCCATGAATTAAGTTGATATTTCATTATAGTCATGCATATATTTATAGGGTTTGAATATTTTATATAACATAGGCCAATAAAATATCAAGATCTTGTATGAACCTTTCCACATAAATATCCTAATGGATGTGAGGGGATCCAAAACTATGTCTGAAATTTTGTGGTTTAAAGAGACCCTAAATTATTCCATAGTCAATTTACCATGAAAGGTTGATGGGGCCTTTTACAAGAAAATATTTGTCTCATAACTACCACGAAAACCCAGTCACAAGATGCAAGAATTCATTCCTAGAAACCTTTAAAACTTCGGCCTGAATCTCCAAATTTGCGTGAAAAATCAAGGCCTTAGAAATCACAAATAGTATTAGAAAATGATGTGCATAATATCTATGTTTGGAGGGAACATGAGCACTATATTTATATTAGTTTTGGAGGATTCTAGGGGGTTGGGGGGGACATGCTCAAAAGGTATGGAGATGACCCTACAAAAATTGAAAATTTGAATTTTTAAAATTGAATTATGGAGCAAAAACTTAGGTTCCCTTTGAGGCCGACTTAAAGTGGATTTTATTTATTGAAGGAGGATTGATTTGGATATCTCAAGCCCCATAAAAATTATCAAACACATCTTTAATATTTATGCCATATTTAATCTAAAATCTAACCATTCAAAGTTGACATTAGTATTTCAATTTGGGGCTGCTTGACCACATAATGGGGCTCCAACTCTGATGATCATATCTCCTCAACCGTGAGGAGTTATGAGGTGTTCCACATATAAATAGAATCAACATGACAAGGAGAGTGAAATATTGGTGGTATTGGATGAAAAATTGCTAATATTTCTTTTCATATTCTCTGTCCAAATCGAAACTTCTAGCTACTTCTTAGGTTGACATTAATGATAACCAAATTCCAAAAATATATTCCTTTGGAATTAATGGCAACAAAAATGCTCCCCTTGCGACTGCTGCTTCCCCTGTCTTCGTGCTTCTGGTCTTCATTTCTTGATTTATCTCCCTGTTTGACATCAATGGAAAATGGTGACTCCCCTTAACAAATTATCTTCCTATGAATTCTTGCAAAATTCCTTACTCCACATATCTCCTTCTACCATTAGTACTTCCAATTAATGCAATTCAATGATGTATATTATCAAAAGCATACATGTTGAAAATTTCTTTCTTTTATTTTCTGCTTCCAAAGAGAATGCACTCTCACAGTTGATTCTAACATCAATGAATCCACCTCGACAACTTCTCTCCCCTTGACATGCTATTGCCTCTCACTGACTTGCCCAAACTGATTCGACTTGTCAATAGCATCACTGAAAATATTTACATCTGTAACAAAGAAAACGAGTCCTTTTGCAATTATTCAATCTTGAAAGTTGTCCTTTGCTTCCCAATTTTCCTACTCCACTAAATAAAAGGTTGACTATTCTTCACAAAATGTTGATTACGGATTTAACAACTTCATATCTACCATTTGTTATACTGCCAAAGGATAAATATTTAAATTTACAACCACTTTCTCAAATCACAATTGTCGTTAGACCAAAACCTACAACGATTCATCTTTGTTCCAATCGCTAGTGTTAGGATCAACGAGAGGTGAATAGTCTATGTCAGGAAACACACGGGGAGCATTGAACCCAATATCCAACAATATCCCTCGCAGTGCTAGTCGAGAGAGTTTCGAACTTGAGACATGTCTGTAGGTTTTAACCCTGTACATAAATTATCTGCAAACGAATTCTTAAAAATAGAAAATAAACAATAGCGAGAGCATAAAAGTAAAACATACATACACAGATATTTTTCCCCTGGATCCCAAATTGGGAGTACCAGGTTGATTTTTCTTTATATTCCTTTTAGTATTACAACACATATATATACATTCCAAAGCATTCATAAACCCCAATCCATTAACCCTAGATTAGAACATAACTGTAGTTCCATTGACAGGATCTACAAAATACCAGGGGCTGAAAACCATCTTGCCCCAAAACCATGCACAAAACCATAGACAGGTTCACCCACCTAAAATAGTCAGAATATTTGTGGAAATAATATAACACATACCCAACACTGTCACTTTGATACCAATGCTACTTAGACTCCCTCTCTTCAACATTCATAACACTAGGAGTCTCCAAGTTGGATTTTTCAAAACAATGTATGAACCAACTTTGCAACTAGATCATTCCAAACCTTGACATCTTCCATTATTCCTATAGATTTATCATGGTATTTCATATTTACAAATCATGAGAGCATGAATGATAATATTTCTTCATTCACCTGTTCTTCTTGATTTTGTTTTCTTCTCCAAACCTTCTTATACCTGATATTATAATTCACTTACATGGAAGATTCCATCGTATATTTGCAATAACGAGCTATGTTTCCATAGTTATGGAATTTGAAGCATTCTATGTTGAACTTGAATGATGGAGAAACTGAAATGTATTTTGTGTTGAAAGGATATTTGGACATTTGTCTTGTGTTCTTACAAACTTGGTCCTAGGGTTTTGATAATGACCTTGATAATAGTTCCTTCCATAATTTTTGCAATCCCTAGCCTTATGCCCATAATTTGTACGTGAAAAATAGTAACCCGAAAAAAGATGAATGTATATGGATGAGATGACTTGCATTAATGATGTGGATCTTCTAAATATGTTCTTCCTAGGAGGGCGATTATCCCTTTTTTGGTTTTCAACATCTTTAATCTCCTTCTAGCTTCCACTTTGATTTGACCTTTGAAGGATGATGACATAGTTTTATTTAATCTTTCTCTTTGGGGTCTTTGAACTTGTGACTTTAATGCATGGAGCCTCGCCTATTTTGACACATGAGGATATTAGGCTACTAGGGATGAAATCTTCTTCCTTCTCAAGCACTTGAATTTTCATTACTTCTTCGGTTCTTTTTTATTCTTCAAGTTGGGTCTTTAGGGAGATGATCTCTTCTTCAATTTCTCTTTCCTATTGACTGAAATTAGCTTCAAGCTTTCTCAGTTTCTCAAATATTTGGTTGATATGAATTATCAAAATTCCTTCTCTTCTTTTTGTTTCTTATAGCTTAATTCCTAACCAAGCCACTGCTTGTTCCTTTCCATTAATGCCATGATCCTTCTTTTCAATACCCTGCAACTACTCTTTCTACGAATCCTTGATCCTATTTATTTCAGTTAGAGTTGCATCAATATCATTTTTCTTTTGAATAACTTCGACTTCAAGTATTTTATTTTGATTCCTTGCTTTGTTAATATTGATTAAGGAGACGATCAATTCTCCCTCCATGTTCAATTCTTTTTCTTCTTCTTCATCGTCGTCACTTTCTTTAACATGAGTATCTGCAATATTTGAATCACGATCAGCATCATCATCTTCAACTTAAATTGCATGCTCCTTTAAGTAAATAATCTGAATCTTCTCCAAAACATGTTTGGTTGATTAGCATTGATCCACATTCGCCTTCACAAAATTTGGTGGGCCACTTAGAATGACATGCCATGCTTTTACATCATACCTTGTTAATTCATCGATAGGTGTATTTCTAGAAACAATATAATTCCATACAACATATCCATGAGTTTTCAAATAGATTCCCATTCTTGATTCCCGTATTTTATATTTGATTTCATCGAACTCAAGAGCTAAACCAACTTGATTCTCTTCATTAGTTGTAACAAATTTTGAGACTATTGTAATACTGAAGACTTCCTTTGATCATTTGGATGTGTGTTTCCTTGACTTTACCATATTTTCTATTTTGAGATCTTTCTCAGAGTTGTTAGGTTGCAACTGAAGGAACCTTTTTCTGATGCCAATTATTGGAAATAATGAGGGTGGGGGAGTGGGGCGGTGAATCAATATTTGACTTCAATTAGTTAATTTTTTAATATTTAGAGAATTAAATAACATTAGCATCATATCAAAACATAAATCAACAACACCATTCAACAATGCAAAACATCAAAGACAATACACAATATATTTTTTAGGTGGAAACCATTCCAGGAGAAAAACCACCGCACAATTTTTATATAGGTCTTTAAAGACTACATCAACAAGAAGCTCCAACTTCTAAAATTATCTAGCCACAACTAGAAGGAGGCTCCAACCCCAAGATTTATCAACTCCAACTGAAAGGACGCTCCAACACCCTATTTTACCAACTCTGACTGGAAGAAGGATTCAACCCCCTGGTTGTATTAGCTCCAACTCAAAGGATGCTCTGACACCCTGATTTACTAGCTCCCACTAGAAGGAGGCACCAACCCCCTAGTTTTATCGACTCCAACTGAAAGGATGCTCCAACATCCTGCCTTTATCATCTTCAACTGAAAGTATGCTCCAACACCCCACATAAGGTCGAATCTACCCTACCACCACCCTGTAACCCTAAATATAAAATATAAGTAAATAATATAGATCACACTGTTCACACTGCTCATCCACTACATCTTATTACTGCATTTCATAACCACTACTCTAGTCCCTTTCCAACCACTATTGTACATAACCTTAGTGTCTTTATTATCAATACCGTTGTTGTATTGTTACTACACTAACCTATGCTTGTCACTATATTGGTCACTGTTATATACACAATATTTTTGTGTCGAAACCTAACAACAACATATATCAACATACTCTCATATTGAGATATACATTAAACTTATTGACAAACCTGGATTATCAATAATATATTTACAACAATATTTTTTATCTCAACTAAAGATCAACACATACAACCAATATTCCACTAACACTTTCTCAGTCCTTTGAAATAATAGTATATCCAAAACTCATACATGGAACCCTAACAACATAATAATTACATCTACTAGCTCAATCATTCACATTAATACTACTAAACAATACTCATACAATGGATATGGCCAATTCCACAAACTCAAATGCTCTGAAAAACCTCTGCCATATACCAATAGGATATATCAACAACTTGAATTAAGGCATCCTAACACCAACAACACATCTAAACCAATACTATCACAACCAACATCTACTACACATATCTTCATCTACTAGACATACTTGAAAATGACCCTCACTTAACCATACAAGATATGTATGCAACAATACAAGTTCATGACAATATATGGCACAATCATATAATTTAATGCTACTAGGAGCTTAGATCTCTGCGAATACAATACAAACCTTGATCAAATGAATACTGGAAATAACAACACCCTGCCTTTGAACACATATTCTGCAAGATATTGCAATAGCTCCAAAGGAAATATCCTCACATAGGTCTACAAGAAACTCAATCCAACACAACACAGTTCAGGTTACTAAATGATCTCTGCATAAGTTCATTTAGTCCAACTTCTCTTCCCTAAGCACATTTATAATTATATAGGTGAAACCAAATCACACAACATCTAAATATTCTCTATAATAAAATATTCAAATGCTTCCCTTAACTGAGTGTGTTCTTTCAGTTTTAAGCTTGACATGGGTGTAATTCCAGAGTTTTAGAGGACAACAATTCAGATCTCACTTAGATATCTGCAAAAACTAGAAAGCCATCAATCGAATAATGTGCAATCTAATTCCATTTAAATGGATTTTCAACGATCAATCTTTGTTTTGATAAAGCAATTAGAGGTAGTGATGTATTTCGTGGATCCAAAACTCTAAATGAAAAATCAGATCCCAAAACCAAAACGATTCACAATTTATTGAGTTAGTGTGGCATATTTTTAATAGGCCATGAGAACCCAGAAACAACTAGGGAAACATACAGTTACATCCATGCAGGTTGATCATGATGGCTTGATCAGATAAGCATAGCCAAAGATCATTAGATCAAGTTAGAAAATTCTCATCGATTAACATTTCAGTCTTCCATACAACCAATGCATTAATCATCAAGTAAAATTATAATCTCCAACTAAGAAGGAATTCATACAACCATTTCGAACAAAAAATGTCCTAAAAATTGATTCCCATTGGGATTTGAAACGTCGACAAATGTTCCTTAATACTGTGGATAATCGGGGAAGCTCTTCAATAACTGAAATTAGAATGTAACGTAACTAGAACACATCCTCTGAAACTTTGATCGGCGAACCAAAAATTCAAACTCTAGAAAATTGTTTTACATATACTACATTTATGAACAACACTATATTCATGCTACAATCACTACAAGGAAAAGACCCTCTAGCGGAGGTTATAAAGGAGGTTTTTAGTGTTATAAAATTGGCCAAAATTGTCAAAAAAACATATGCTACCACATCCGTTTCTGGGAATGGAGGTTTTGGCAGAGCTTTTAATGGAAATTCAACACAACTAAAAAAAAAATGGGCGGTTGCAGGTTATTATGGATGCTTTTTCATCGGTGCGTTACTTTGGATTTAACACACCAGTGTGTATATGTACATGGTGCCCTGGGGCGGTCTAAGGAGAATGCACTGGGCCGTTAAGGTATAAAACAACACCGAGCGTAGTGTTGGTGATACAAAGCACGAGGCCACTCTAATTGGTCTTGGGATTTGAGTGGTGCCCATAGGTCGTATCAACGCACCAGTGCATATACCTTTATGATGCACCGATGCGCCATATCACAGAAAGACACCGAGATTTATAATTGGTATTGGTATTCGTGCGGTGCACATGGATCGTACAAATGCACCAGTGCTTATAGATACATAAATGCCCCGGTACGCAGTATCACACAAATGCACCAATATTTATAACTTGTATCAGTATTTGTGCGGTGCCCATAGATCATAAATGCACCAGTGCGTATAGACACATAAACGCACCGGTTTATAGTTGCTGACACGCACCGGTTTTCATTTTGTTTTTTTAGAAACATCAACCTGTGACAGTCCAATTATTGTGATTTTTTAAAATTAATTATTCATCAAAAGTTGACACATCTTATAACAATATTCATATTAATTACATTTTTATTAATGCATTTGAACGTGCTGTTTGGATTAATTTTTTATATCATATCAGAATTATTGTGGTTTTTTAAAATTCATTATTCATCAAAAGTCGACACACATATATATCTTATAACAATATTCATATGAATTAAATTTTTATTAGTGAATTTGAGAACGACAATGGAGAATGCAATAATGACAATGGAGAATGAAATAGAATATATTATAACATATTTTATGATTATATATATAATATATATGAATAAGATAGTCTTTATC
The DNA here is from genome assembly GCA_034641835.2 of Pinus albicaulis. NCBI lineage: Eukaryota > Viridiplantae > Streptophyta > Pinopsida > Pinales > Pinaceae > Pinus > Pinus albicaulis. Next base: position 1,319,779,142 of record CM076578.1, on the reverse strand, counting down.
ATACAAAATGGGATAGTTAATATTCGTATCCTTTTTTCTTTCAATTGGAACACTATGTCCATTACATTAAACAAAATGTTTTATTTCACAAACATATTTCAAAAAATAAAATTCCTTGCTTTGATATCCAAACATAGTGATCATCATTCTTCGCTTGAACTGTTGTCACTGCTAGAGCTACTTCCATGACTTGGGTTAATTTCAGAAATTTTGTGTTCATGACATTGATTGTTTTCTTCTTCTTCACCTTCCATCTACAAACATAAAAATAAACAGAAATGAGTGTTTATACATCACTGAGAATAATGAAAATTGCAATATTAAATAATAGACATCAATATAAATCGAAAAGAAAAATGACGTACCATAGTAATAATTGACTCATAAACTATACACATTCTTTCAAAACCATGTACCATGCCATCTTTCAAAATTTTATCTGTTGGCACAGTTCCATACTTTGTTTTCTGCAAGTTTTATACCCCATAACAAATCATATATTTAATATAAAATATGTTTTTGTTCTATTAATTATAGACAAAGCTAAGTAAAACAAGATCGATAAATGCTTACAAATTCCACAATTAAATTCTGATATGCCAACATATACTCACAACCCATATTTAACCCAATTTCAATAAATTTTTCTGATGGTTCTTCTTTGTATGTTAGCACCTGTTTGAAGACGTTCAATGATGATTTTTTGTAAAACAACTTTAAAAATACAAAAATTAAATCTAGTTAAGTTGTTATAAGGAAGTAACAATCACTCACAAACTTAGAGATCAACCATTTTCTTCCTCGTCGTCCTGTTTTATGTGCTGAATGGGTTCCATTTTCTTTTCTTTTCTACAAGAAAATTCTTGAAAATTCTTGAAAATTAATATTTAATGCTAAATTGTTTATTTATTGTACCTAATGATCGAAAAATCCAATGATTACATATTACATTTGAAGCACGTTGTTGTTGTTGGAAAGAACGTCTAGAATTCAAAAATAATATTTTTTACAAATAATTTACAAAGAACTTGTCTTTTTGGTTTTCTTGATGTGTTAACAGTATTTTTTGTTACTTGATCTCTTGTCAGACATTTCTTTATCAATTTGAAACCTGTACCATATCATTCATTAAGATATTTATAAATAAATTCTCAACTTTTTAGGTAGAAAATGATCTCAAGACACTAGTGCGCCTTTCATGAGGTCCGCACTACAGCCAATGCGTGGGGATATTAACAATGCACCGCAAAACAATATAATACACAGTACGGTGCATTGGGTATTATAAACACACAGCAAAAAAAAATGTAATAGACCTAACAGTGCATGGGGTGCTATAAACGCACCGCAAAAATGGTGTAATACACCGTACGGTGCTTGCCTAGTTAAATGGAGCACTGGTGCCCTATTTCAGATTTGGCGCATGGATTTAGAAAAAATGTTTTCATTTTTTTTACTACAGTACTTTCGCAGTGCGCTATATAACATAGCGCACTGGTGCGGTAGCGTACGTAGGGCGCACCGATAAAGGAAAATCCATTTTTTTCAAAAATTCACGCAATGGTCGAATGGATTGGGATCTGATTATGCAAGTCATCCCGTGGGTTGGACGTTAATATAAAATGAAAAACCCTAATTATGAAATCAAAGAAACAAGGAGAAGAAAGGGAAAAAACAAAAAAATCAAGGGTTTAGGGTAAAAATGGATAAAACTGCAGAAAAAAGTAAAAAACTGTAGAAAAAAAGTAAAAAAAATAATCAATTTTAATAACGAGATGGTTTCAAATTCTATGATACAGGGTTTGAATCACCAGAGGTTTGGTTTTTGATTGTTTGAATACTTCTGTTCGAATGTATTTCATTGCACCATAGTTCCCTCTTTCTCTCCTGCTCCAGGTTTGTCTCCTGCAAATATCTGGCTGAAAATTTTAGCAAAAATAGTGAAATAATGAAAAGTGTTTAGTATTTAAAGAATTATTTTATGAAATTAGATTTTCAAAAATATTTTTCTGCCCATTTTTCAAATTGACGCTTTTTTTTCACTTAAAGAGAATAGAGTTGCGTTTTTTTTATTTTCATTTATTCGTTACCGGTGCAGAAGAGTTGTGACGCACCGGTGCGTGTTAGGATGATAAGCGCAACAGATTGTATAAAGTTTTTTTTTTTTTTTTTTGTATGTAAGATCATAATAAAATAATGATAATTATAAAGTACATGAATTTATTTTCATTATTTTCTAAACTTTATTATGTTACAAAAATTCGTATTAGTCTAGATTTGTTATTTTACAATTATTTGCAAATTTACAAATTTAAATATTTTACTAAAATCATTTCACATTAATAGAATTAAAATTTTACAAATATTTTACATACAATTACAATTAAAAGTACAATTACAATTAGAATTAAAATTACAATTACAATTTTACATTAATTTCACATACATGAATTACGATTAGAATTACAATTACAATTTTAATTTTGCATACAATTACATTTACAATTTTACATAGAATTACATTTACAATTACATTAATTTCACATACATGAATTACGATTAGAATTATAATTACAATTTTAATTTTACATACAATTACGATTACAATTTTACAAATATTTTACATACAATTCAATTAAAATTACAATTACAAATACAATTACAATTTTAGAATTTTACATACAATTACATTTACAATTTTACATACAATTACAATTTTATAAATATTTTACCTACAATTCAATTGAAATTACAATTACAATTTTAGAATTTTACATATAATTAGAATTACAATTACAATTTTACAATTTTTCGTATATACAATTACAATCATTTCAGAATAAATTAAATATTACAATTACAATTAAAATTTTACATTAATAAATATTTTACATACAATTACAGTTTAAATTACAATAAGTACAAATACAAATACAATTTTATATACAATTAAAATTTAAATTACAATTACAATTACGACATAATATTTAATAAATATCATGGTCATTTAATATTAAATTAATTAATAAACATCATCACGATCATGATAACCATCGTACAAACATCATATTCAGCTAATAAACACATTCAAACATCAAATTAACATTATATATTAAGATCATCACAACACAAAAATCAAATATACATCTCAATATGTCAAATAACTCATGCTATCACATATACACATCTATCTGCAAGCTAAACATTAAATGAACATATCTAACATGACCTAACAATATGCGCCACATCATGATGATCACCAACATGAAAATTAAGTACAACTGCAACATGAACATAAAATACATGGACCATATATATATATATAATGTTAAAAATATACAACTGTAATATAAACATCATGGATCAGGCGCTGGTGGTAGTATAACAACATCAATAGTAGTACAAGTGGATGCCTGCTCAGTAAAGCTGGGTGCAGCCTCGACAGTCGATGGTCGAGCCTGCTCATGATCATGATCACTAGTACTAATGGATGCATCCACTGGTGGTAGTACAACATCAATATGAGCAGTAGTAGTGGAGGCCTGCTCAGTCAATAGTGCAGCCTCAATGGTCAATGGTCCTGTTATCACCTTAATTTTTTTTTTTTCTAAACTCTGAAAGTTTACCTTGTTCTAGTCATGGTGTTAAATAGGTCTTGAGTCATTGCATTCTTTAAGGGGTAAGTGATAGGGTTAGAGTCTCAAAAGTGTCTTTTTCATTCCCAAATAAAGTTTAACAACTTTATTCCATCGTTTAAAGGTCCCATATCCTCTTTAGAAGTCATATCTTAAACCATTTGAATTTTTTTTGGAATTAGCCACGAAACCACGTTTTCATAGTGCAGACAGTGTAAAAAGCATGTTTTGCGCTATGAAAACACTGTTATTTTTGTAGCACAAACCACTGAAAATGAACTAAGCGTGCTACGAAAGTGCATATTTGTAGGTAGTCTTGTTAAATCAGTAAATTTTTCAAATTCCGTTAATTTTTTCATCATTAGGTATCAGTTAGGGGTCATTTCTAAGGCATGCAACCATCCAAATCCATCATTTCAATTGTAGAGGTCATCATGATAGGTGAGTTCAAATTCAAAAGGTTTGATCTTTTGTTCCATTTCTCATGCAAAAACATTACTGCATGCCTTTTTCGAATGATAAGCTTGTGGTGATCTCATACCAAAGCTTCCCTCATCTATTTTCAAGCAAGGCTGAATACCATGAACAAGCGAGGCTGAATACCATAATCAAGCGAGGTTGACTATTTTGAAATCAAGTGAGGCTGATTATCACAGGTTTACAGGAAATACACAAAAATTTAAATGAGTCAAAGTGCAAAAGAAAAGGGTAAAGTAGTGTTTTCAGAAGCAAATGATAGTCCAGGTTTAAAGGGAAACCTAAATGACATCTTCCAGGCCATTAATATAGAAGAATCACCATTGGTACAAGCTGATTTCATAAAAATTGATCAAGGAAAGCAGAAGAAGATGAAATCATCCAAGAAACCTGAATTTAATGAAGAGGTTGCAGCATTTTTCTTAAAATCTAGGAAGTCTGCCACTAGACATTCAAAAAGGCTACAAGAGCTTTAATGCAGAAGTTGAAGATTTGGAGATCCAGTTGAGGAAGGTCATGTTTTTGAGGTCAGATTACTATGTTTTTGAGAGAATATCAGCTCTTATAAGGTTTAAAAGTCTCTAAATTATAAATTTTGAAGAGATTGTCAACAAAAATGCTTGCACAGTAGTTTTGTAGTGTGCTATGAAACTGCTGAAGTAGCCTTTTTCATCAAAAAACTTTGTTTTCTGGTTTTAGTAGTAACTTTCCAAGGCGGTTTCGGAGCAACTGAAAACTCATTTTTGAAAACTGAAAGAGGTTTTTCTTCCTAACATACTTAAATACAAATGAATCTCTTAGTTACTTCAAATTCATTATGAGGTGGGAGAAATTGATGACTTAACTTGCGCTAGAAAACTGCTGAAAGTCATTGAGAGAAAAACTCTATTTTTTGGTTTTAGTTGTCAACTTCATGATTAGTTTCTGGCCACAAGAAAAATTATTTTGGAATTATGAAAGAGTTTTCTCTTCATAACATCTCCATATACAATGACCTCTTTCACGTTTCTCACAAGTGTTACCAATTTGGAGATACAAGGCTTTCTTTGAAGCCATGTTTTCAGAAATCAGAATTTTCCAGTTTTACACATGTTGTTCAAAGACAATTTCTAGACAGTAGGAGCGGTATTTCAAAAAACCAAGAGAGGTTTGTGTTAAAAACACAATTTAATCCAAAATCCTCCTTAATTTTCTCAAAATACATCATGGATGAGAAGATAAACGCTTTGTCCCAAGACCTAATTTTCTGGGTAAAAATAGGAATAACTTGCAACTAAAGCAACCTTTCATCATTTTTTTTATAGCAAATATTGAGGGAATTTTGGTGAATTTTGTCTTGAAATTTTTGGTGGAGGTGTGTTAATGACTTATGAAATATTCCCAAAGGGATGAATTCGAAAAAAATTTAAACATTGCGCTACGAAACTGATCTACTTTCATAGCGCGGGTTTATCCTTAATTTTTGCATCATTCGAATTATATTTTCTGCACAGCTGGAACATTGAAAATATATGGTGAATTTTTGGAAAAATGATACATTTAAACATGATATATTAATAATCAAAGTGCTCAAATCAGTTAAGGAAATCAAAGGGGCTGAAAAACAGGAAATCTGTCTCCTGATTTTTAGGACATTTTGGGTCACCATCAACAGGATTACATCAAAGGTGGAGGCAGCATCAAAATTCGAATTCATGGGATAGCAGGTGTCAAAGGATGAATTAAATACTAGATAAGGTTTTTTCCTCTTTGTTAGAAGCATATTAAGAAGTTTCAATCCTATTAGAATTAGGACTTTTCAAATGCAATTTAGCTGTCATTTTGCAATTAATAACATGTTTTATGGTTAGAATAGGTGTCAAAGCATAGGAATTCGAGTTCTCTAGTAGAGGATCAAAGAATCCTATATTTTAAATGATCTATATAGAGCATGAGGTCGAATTAGCAAAGGGTTGGAGACTTTTTGGAAAAACTGGTGCATATTGTAAAGAGACTGTTTCAGCTAATGCAGAGAGCTTCTATTTGATCAACTTGAGATTCAGAAGGGGTGTTTAGTGTTTTCCTACTCTATCAGTGATTCTTATATATCTTATTTGCAGTGGTGTTCATCTATATTACTCAGAACTCATATTCAAGATGCTCTGACTTCCTTTATAAATAAACTGACTATATTTTTACATGCTTCAAGTGTGTGTCCCATGACTAAAAACCCTGATATGCCTCAAATTCCATGTCAATTAGATTCAATGATTTTCTGAGACTAATTTGACTCCATAATGCCCAATGTGTACATTTTGATGTTAGCTTCAACCTACAGGTTGGAAAATGTTATCTAAGCATACCACTTTGTAAATCTTTGGATTGACTGATATATACAGTAACAATACCACTTTCCTTTCACCTGAGATTCTTAGTGTATTTCAATGAGTTTATGTCCTATCATTTGAAATGTTTTTCTTCCATATTTTAAGTGCTTATTACTCAGAATTCATGACTAATCATGCTCTGACTTCCTTTAAGTATTTAGCTATGGTGAAATCCCTTTCAGTAGTTTTTCTTTCAATACCTTGATGTCTCATTACTCAGAATTCGTGCGCTACATGCTCTGACTTCCTTTGAACCTCAAGTTATTGGGATTTTTCTGAATGTGTTATTCTTTCATTGAATTATATACAAGCCTTAGCTTCCACAAGGAAATCATTTGTCATCTTTATCCCTATCACTAACTCCATAGCCCAATGGTAGCAAGCATTCATCTTCTCAACCTATACCAAAACACAAATAATAGAGTTAGCCATCTATCTATATCCCATATCATTAACCCTTGAGAGAGCCCTCTCAGGCTGAGGAGGCTAAACCTCAGCCAAAATATTGGTTTGAAATAGTTACACTGAAGTGGTCTGATCAGCAACCTATCAGATCCTATTTTGGTGATAACAGGTCCAACCTGCTCATGATCATGACTAGTACTGATGGATGCAACTGCAGGCTGTTGACTGGAGGTGGTCGATGGTCCAGCCTCATCTCCATGATGACTGTCAGATGCTGCCAGTGGAGCATCATGCTCATCAGGCACACCGCGAGGTGAATGATCATGAGATGCATGTGAGTTGCTACTCGCAGACTGTCCATCATGTGCCATGGCTCGACTATGCCTATAGCTACAGACAGTCCTCCTTAGTCGCGTAACAACTGTTGTAGCTCCTACGACATGCCGCATCAGGTCGTACATGTCACACGGCATGCCTCTCCACATCCGTAACAACCTATCATCGGCCTGTATGTCTCTGTAATGAGCGGGCCTAATGCCCGCATCAACAATCAATGCACAGAGTTGGTTGGCCAACTCCATCCTATATCTGGTCTCAGGTCGACCACACCTAGCAAAAGGTGGCACCAGTGCACCATGAGAAGGAGCATGTCTCTCTACTGCACCGACCTCATCCTCATCATGATCATCCTTGGCATAAGCCATGTCCTGATCGTCGTCATCAAGATCCACACCTGGATCATGTGGTGGACCCGACATCTCCTCGCCATCAAAAGAGCCAATGTCTGCAAAATATATACAAGTACACAACAATAATTAGACCATTTCATTACACAATTTAATAAAAACAATTTAAAGAACATGTTAGAATAAATATAAATAAAACGGTAATATTACCTCTATCATCTGGCGGCTCATCAGCCGTGAAGAGGATGTTGGGACACCCTCGCCAATCTAATCCAGCATAAGGACATGGGACCATAATGAAGGGATGCAGCTCATCAACACTGGCTAGTAAGTCTAGTGAATCATGTGATATCCTGGCTGGAAACAAAGTGTCTCCCCTCTTGGGCATCATCTTCCCCCACATGTGCATCTGGGCCTCAAACATTGGCCTACGAGGCTATCGAAAAAAACTGGGTCTTATCTCTAGAAACATCTCAAAAAATAAACAAAATAGCTTTGAATTAAAAGGGAAGTTGACCCTCCCTTGTGCATGAGCACGGCATTTATCTAAGGCTATACAAAACTGCTGCAAAAAAATGGCAGACCACCTGACAAGTCGTGGCTGCTGTACTAAAAAATCAACATAATATAAAAGCGAGCAACTAATGCGTTGCCCATCACTGGTGTTGTGTGAAATGGTCGAAATGATATGGGAGAGGCACTGCACGTCCTGGCTACCAAAAGCACCTATACGTAACTGACCTCCAGGTACCTGAAACTTTGAAGGAGATAGTACATGTGCTCCAATGTATCTCTGGGAGTAAGCTAACTGACTCCCTGCTACACAACCAGCTGGCATGTCTGGGAATGAGGGAAAATCCACCCCTCTCCTCGATAGTCCTGTAATAAAATAAATATCCTCCTCAGTGGGTGTGTACCACTGGTCAAGACCAACCTGGAAAGCCTGTCAGTGGGCATTCCACTTGCGGATAAGATATCTAAAAAACACACTATGGGCCTTTAGGGAAGTAGCCTCCTCATAGAACTTGAGGAGGCCTACCTGCTTAAGGATCCCTTGGGTATTTACAGTAATAGGGCGAGGGTATGCAACTCTCTCCCTCTTTCAGGCCTCCTATTGGCGAATCATATCATACTTTTCAGCCTATTGTTGCTGCTATTCCTCCTCTTCTCTCTGAATCATTTCCATATTAAATATTTTTTTTTATTAAAATAGAAATGTATTTAGGAATATACATATATATTTTTTTTTGAAAAAAAAACAAACAGACAAGTCGGTGCACCATAAAAACAGTCACGCACCGGTCGCGGTGTGTCTTAAGAATGTAGCACACTGGTCTCGGTGCCCCTAATGAAATACAACGCACCGGCCTCGGTGCAGTTGTCTATTTTTCAAGCACTGTTAACTTTATCAAAGTTCAAAATAGTGGTGTGTTGATTGAAATATACACCCCAGTGCATATAGTTGTGTCAGTGCATCGACTTCATGACAATTACATAGTCAACGGTGCGGTCTTTTACCCAGCCACACCATTGACCCTCTCAGAATCCAGAATGCGGTGCACTAACATACACCGGGGCGGATAATTTCGTCAACGCACCGCACTGTGATTCTTATGGTCAACGGTGCGCCTGGATAAATGAGTGCACTACCTTTTATTTTATTTTTTTATTTTAAAATTATTCGGGGCGCCTTTCAATACTGCCTTGGAAATGGTGCGGATACCATTAGCACCAGTGGCAGTGAGGCATGTAAATTTTACAGGCAACACCGCTATCCGGTGCGATCCGAACAGCTTCGGCGCACTGCGCGACAATTTTTTTTTTTCTTTTTTAATGGTTATTTTTAAGGTTATTTCAATTTCTAATCTGCTAAAAGGCTTAATTATGGAAAAACTAGAAAAATACCTATACATTTCACCATTGAGGAGGCATATTGGCTGTAAAATTTGCAAAAGAAAATTTTCCCACCGTTTTTCAAAATGCAAGCTGGAGATTGGTGGCCAATGCAGAGTGGCATTGCGTGTAATGGGTGAAATGAGAGAACCGATGTCAGGGCGGCTCAGACAAGGGGAAATGGCACCGGTGCTTGAGAGCTCTGGAGCACTGACGAAAGTGAAAAATGAGGTTTTTTGGCTGTAATTTTTTTTTATTTAACCTTGTTCCAGTGCGCGGGGTTGTATAGGTGCACTGGTACGCTTACCTACAACCGCACTGGCTTGTGTCAAATTTGGCGCATTGTTTATAATGCACTGGGGCGGTTCCCTAACACCGCACTGGGATGTTTTAGTTTTGGCGCGAAATTTTGATGATGCACTGGGGCGGAATATCCGTAAATCACCGGTGTGGAATAGTCATAAAGCACTGGTTTTTTGGCCTCAATTTTTTTTTTATGTAACACTATTCTGGTGCGTGCATTTTATAGGCGCACCGGTGCTCTTGGATAAGAACGCATCGACGCGTTTCTGTTTTGGCGCGGTGTTTTATGATGCACCGGTGCAGAAGAGTGGTGAAGCATCGGTGCGTTACAGTAATAGGACGCCCCAAAGGTGTGTGTATATTGTGCAAGATTTCTGGTGTGCCAATTTTTCGTGTTCACCGATGTGTTCTATGGTAGGGCGCGCACTGGTAATTGAGAGCTTAGGAGCGCTGGAAAACTGAAAAATCTGGGTTTTTTTGCCGTAATTTTTTTTAATTTAACCCTTTACTGGTGCGCGTGGTTTATAGGTGCATCGGTTCTATTTATTACAAACGCACCAGTCATTTTGTGTTTTGGCACGATGTATTATGATGCACCAGTGTGGTTTCTTTTTACCGCACCGGGTGGTTTCAGTTTTGGCGCGGTGTTTTATAATGCACCAGTGTGGAAGAGCTATGACGCACTGGTGCTATAGAATAATAAGACGCAACGGGTAGGTGTGTACAGAGTTCACTGTGTCCGGTGTGCCAATGTTTTGGTCCGCACTGGTGCTTTCTCGGTTTGAGAGCACTGGGGCAACGTGTAATGATAAGCGCACCGAGAGGAAAACATCCGCAAAACCCTCCTCTCACCAGCCTCCTCTAGTAACCTCCACTAGAAACGGATGTATGGGATATTTTTCTGTGGGGTTCCTCAAAAACATTCGCTAGAGGGTCTTTTCCTTGTAGTGAATATAGATATTTTCACGATCAAATGACATTCCCTACACGGTGAACCGGATCCAAGTTTTCGCTACAAGACATAGAGTAAATTTGTAATATGTCGCTTGTCTATATCTTTCTAGAAAGATACACAAGTGTGTACTATGTCAAGTTTTCTTAAGGTTTAGATCTCAATCAGAGTACCAAGATAAAAATAAATAATTTTCAATTGTGCTCAAACCCTATACTAGTCCTTTTTTATCTTCTCCAAAAAATATCTCCTTAAACGCTCTTAGAAGTCAGACACTACTTTCCATTTTTGAAACAAGTTGATATTTCATTATAGTCATGCATATATATATATATATATATATATATATATATATATATATATATTCTTTCTTTGAATATGTTATCAAAAGGAGGTTGAGATAAAATTTAGATATGGTACAGATCTTTCCACAGAAAGCTCCTAATGAATGTGAGGGGATCCATAAGTCTATATGATATTTTGTGGTTTAGAGAGACCCAAAATTATGGCATATTAATTTTTCCATGAAGGGTCGATGGGGCCTTAGATAATAACATATCTACCCCATAACTATCATGAAAATGTAGTCACAGCATGTACTAATTTACGCCCAGAAACCTTTAAAATTTTGGCCTGAATATCTAGATTGGCTTGACAATTCAATGCCTTAAAAATCATAGATAATATTAGCAAATGATATTCATAGATCTTTCTTTAGAGGGTGGAGGAACCCTATATTTATATTTTTTGTGGAGGCTTCTAGGAGGCGGGTGCTGACATGCTCAAAAATATATGGAGCCAACCCTACAAAAATTTAAAAATTGAATTTTCAAAGTTGAATTATGGCATCAAAACTTAGGTTCCCTTTGAGGCTGACTTAAAGTGGATTTACTTGCTTAAGGAGGACTAAATGGGACAAATCAAGGTCCATAACAATTATTGAACATATTTTTAATATTAATTCCATCTTTAATCCCAAATTTGACCAATCATCAAATTGTGGTTAGTATTTCAATTTTGGGATTTTTGACCATAGAATGGGGCTCCAAAATTGATGAGGCATATTTCCTTAACCATGAGGAGTTATGAGGCATGCCACCTACTATTAGAATTGATATGATGATGAGAATCAATTTCTACTGGTAATGGATGCAAAAATGATGATATTTTTTGTCGTATGCTCCATCCAAAATAATGATTCTTCTCATTGTTGCTTTGGCTAACATCAATGACAACCAAATTCCAACATTATACTCATTTTGATATATATGTTTAACACACACACACACACACACATGCTCTTAGCTTGCTCTATTATAATGAGGTCTCTATTTTAAAAGATTTTTTCCCTTTTAATTTTGGATATTTACTAAGTATACAAAATTTATGGTTACTATAGATTACCCTAACATGGATCAATCTATATTTATGCTTAAGTATTTTACTAAACTTTCTTACTTTTCTGATATAAATTGTTTTAACATGTGACTTATTTTCTAGTTTTTCAATTATTAGATGTGCTCATAATTCAACTCAATTAGCTTTTTTATTTCCTCTTTGATGAGTTTGATGTCTAACTTGTTTTCTATACAATTTAAATCCAAATCATTATTTAGCTTTTATTTTAACTCTTTAATCTAATCTCTTCAGTTACAAATGTATTCAACTATTGATAGTTTTAGATTTTCCATTTCTTGTAGCATATCCTCCATCTTTTGTAGTTGAGTTTCAAACCATAATATTTTATTAACTAATAATTTGACTTTGTTGTATAACATTGCAGATAATTCTATTTTATGTTATGTTCCTCTTTTTTCTCTGATTTTTTCTAATGAATCAATATGTTCACAACTTTATAAGGTTACTTTGCTTTGCCTCCCCTTGCTAGGTTTGTGTTTTGAAATATGTAGTGAAGTACTCATAATTAAAAAAATATAAGTAAGAATAAATAAAATAAATAAAGTGAACTTATGCACCTAAATTATGAGTGACAAAGTATATTAGCACATAGTTCTTGCATGTTAATTTCTATAAATTTATTACTAGTGTAATGTTGTAGAATACAAAGTATAAAACTGACTAGATAAATGTCCACGACACCTCAAATATTCGCCATAAATAAAATCAATTTCTGTAGAGATTCCTTGCATGCTAGTAAAATCAACACAAATATTCATCACAAACAATAATTCCCATAGCTATGTCACTGGATGTATGCCCAAAAAAATGTGAACGAATATTTATCGTAGTTATAATTAATTTATCGCAAGATCTATGCCTAAAAAAATCTCTGCAAGGATTCATTGCAAATATATTTTCCCATAAATATTCAATGAATGCTGCATGTTTAAAAAATTATCCACAAATATTTTGTGCAAGTAAAATTAATTTAACCTATGATATGATCAATATTCACTGTTATGCGGAATTATGAATTGCGGATAAAACATTCTTCCCTAAATGTGGTGCTATGCATTTAGAACAACAGATTAAAGATTTTGAAGATACTTTTCCAAACAGTAAATAGACACACAAAATAGATCAAGAAACTTACTTGGGGTCCAAGCACTTCCTATTCTCCTTTTGTCGCTCTTGTTGTAGCTTCAAATCCAAGCTAGATCGCTGAAATATTTCCTGCAAGAATGAACACTAAATAGAAAAGAGATTTCAATATACAGATGCTTATTCAATTTATTCAGTTAAATAAATCAAACATGAACCATATACATGAGATAAGAATTCATATTATGAAATACAAAAGCTTATACAGATACATATGTGGGAAAGAAAGCAACAACCTCTATTAATGGATAGAAGGGGAGGTTACAACCAGCGATTGATTTGATGTCACCATCTCTAGCATCATCCCATCCTCATCAAAATGAATATATTTCCAGCAGCATATCAATCAAGTCAAATCCTCAATTGAAATTCCACCAACATTTCTCTACTCATTTTCATCCTTCTCAAGCACTGGGATATGTGCTCAATTTATAGATGAGCTGAAGGTAGTTTCACAATCAATGAATTTATAATAATAGGAAAGAAATGTTCCCAAGCTCAAAGGTATCAAATGGACACATGGATTTGAAGTTGGACACATATGCACTCTTCTAGAAGGCACTAGCCAAGTGGAGATTCTGGAACAATGAGAATTTCGCTCCCAATTGACCAACACACCCTTGAGTGTTGGGAAGTGCTTTACAGAGCACCCTTGAATGGAGGTAACTACATATGCAACGCACTTAGCTCCTTGAGAGATTGCGTTGGTGAGATCATAGGTGTTATAACATATACTTCAAATCTTGGAAACCTTGCAATGGAAGTCATGGATAATTTGCATTTGTTCTTTGTCTTAGGACATATAGCAACTGAAATGATAGGGGATGATAGACCCTATTCATTGGTCCTGGGGATGATGTCCAGTTTAAACAGGTCATTTGGAATGATGCCCAAATTGACCTATAACATATTTCCCCCTAAAGCATGAAGTCACAATAATAATAACAATATTTTTTGAATGAGATGCTTTACACTGTGATGGGCTAGAGTTGAAGTGGGGTGGCGACCTGCATCAATATTAAAATACATTACATCATGATATATCATCTTGATCACGAATTGTTGACGCAAGGAATTCCCATGCTCAGCACATAAACTATCTAATAACATGTACATAGTTTAGAACATTGTCTATATTGGAATGTTGCCCAATATAGACATGCCTACAGATATAGGCCCATGTTCGGATGATGATCTGTATGTAAGGTCATCGTACATATGATGTGTACAACAATCCTAAAATCGCAACTCAGATGGCTGAAAATAGATCCGGCGTCTTCTTATCTCGTTCACTCGATCATTCGAGTACAAGTCTAGCCATGAAAATATATGACTTGTAGTCAAACATGGTAAGACATTGTTTGATTACCAACCAATGATGTGAGTTGTTAACAAATGTGAGAGAACCACCATTGATGTCAATGGCCCTCAAGGTACTATAATACATTTCTTAAGGCGTGAATAGATGATTTGATATCGAATGCCAAACATAATCTTTCGGTCAAATGTCTGGAAGCGAGGATCTTGTTGATGCTTTAACAAGCCTCATGGTACTGGAATATGGTGTTTCTAAGTGAACTTCCTGGAAAATGATTTTTTGTTGACAAGAAGTCACTTTATTGTGAAACAGGAGTTATTGATTTCAGAGAAAAAGGTATGACTTGATATAGCAATGTTTAGGGTTGAATGTCATGAGAATGAAGGTTTATGAGTATTGCAGAAAGATGAGTATTCATTGGATGACTTCTCTTGAACATATCGGTGACACTGAGATGAGTTGGAAGCATTGACCCAAAATTGAAGTGAAGGTATGATGAACCATAGGTAGGAATGAACCATCAAGAAGATTACCCAGCCCAAACAGTCATGGTGATGGAGTGAAGTGTCATGTTCAAGAGCGACCTGCTACAGTAAAAAGTTCTATTCACTTTCAAAAATTTTCCTCGGTCATTTGTCGACCAATACCTCTTTATTTTTTAACAAGCTTGAGGAGGATAACATATGCCTGATCTATAATTCAACCCTTTTGGCGAACAATGTATCACTATTTAATAATTTAACGAATCTAATGATGAATGAAACTCAATTATTTCCATGATCGACAAGCCCGTCGCTATTTTATGTTTTAACGAGCCTAACAACAATGATGGCTCGGTCATTTTTCTTATTTAGAGAGCTTGAAAAAGAGGACAAAAGAAAACTCCATAAGTACTTTTTCATAAATTTGTCGCTTAGATCCGAAAAAGTGTAAAATAATATCTGAGAGAACCTCTTTAGTCATGTTTGACTAAGGTATTCATTTTTCGTAAATAATCTATCTCAGTTCGGAAAAGGGTTAAGCTTATACTAAGTAGATATCAATTAATTTACTTTTAGGAGCTCGAAAAGACAACTGCTCAGAAATATTTTCACATTATCGGAGTCTAAAAAGAGCTAAAAGAAGACTCCAGTGGTTCCTTTTTCGGTTCCTTTTTCACTGTTATCGAAGCTCGAAAAAGAGATAAAAGTGCGCTTCAAATCCTTTTTCGTTTTTAACAAAGCTCGAAAAATAAGGATAAAAAGTATGCTTTGTGGTCAAATCATTATTAAAATAAATCTGCATGACTAATCTGTTCATCAGTTGTAAAACCTGTTCAGAACAACATCAAATGGGTTAAAAATACCTATTTCATGATAAAAATATAATAAAACCATAGTCATAACAATAAATATTCATTTCAAACAATTAAATGACTAAATAAAAAGAGTTTTACTATTCATTTTTACCATTCAATAGTTACCATTTGCATTTTGGAGCTCCAAATTTGTTTTTGCCCTCGAACTTCAGCTGTTGATTGCGATCAATTCTACGGACGGTTTTCATCGCCGTTTGATCGAGGTTAGTGCCATTAACCCTCTCTTTCTTTTAGTAATCAATTCATTTCCTTTAATTGCGAATTTTTAGGGTTTTGAGCACCTTAGGGTAAATTTTTCTTCCAAAGAGGGAAATGCACCCTTGAGTATCGAAAAGTGTGTTGTGGAGCACCTAAACTGAAGTCTAGCTGCATATGCAACACATTTTCCCTTGTTCAAGACTACGTTGGGTGCAATCTCAATTTTTTATTCTTGCACTATGCCCAAAATTTGTCTAATATTTTGCATTGAAAGGAGTCTAATAAGTCTTATGGTTATGTTTTAGGATTTCATTGGACTATAATGACGATTACATGGAGGGAAAGAGATCATGAAGAACATAATATGGCTTCCCTAAATGATCTGGGTACAATAAGAGCCCTAAGAGATTGTGGGTTTTTAAAGTACTTTCGCTTGTCAGGGATGAGGCAATAGATAGAACTCTTGGAGTTCCTAGTTCGAGCATGGGATCTAGCTATTGAGGCATTTCACATTAGGAAAAAATTGGTTCCTATTACGTTAGAGGATGTATATTTTCTCACAGGTTTGTCGAGGAGAGGCTTTCCTATTTCCCTCTCAGAGTCTGCTCTTAGAGGAGAGACTGTGATAGATTATGTTTTGCAGTATTTCTATCCAGGGGTAGAGCCAAGAAAATATGGGAAGATAAACATCCGGGACATTCGATATTTTCCTTTGAGAACCATTCTTTAACGATCGAAAAACTTGCCCGCACTGTTACACTACATGTAGCGAATAGATCATATATGTAGTATGCGCTAGAGTGCATGGAGCCAACAGTCTTCAACTGGTCTGACGCTGTACTTTCCCAAATAAAGGAAAAACTAAACAAAGAAAATGGAGGAAGGAAGAAGAACTTTATTTATGGTTCAATCCTCATTTCATTTTCCTCAGAGTGGATTCCACTGATGCAGCCTCAGCATGTGACATTGGGTGTGTCTAACCCTAGAGATTCGAGGATGCAGAGATGGGTAGAACTAATGTGTAGGCATGTAGGTCAATCAACCATTATGTTCTCGACTGCATTCTTCGCCTGTTTCAGGCGACAGGTTGTCGCCATCGGTGAGTATGCATACGCAAGCATTGATTTCCAAGGAGATCCATACTTAGCTTTACCAGAAGGTGCTCAGTGGGGTGAAATAGGTAAGCATGTTTTGACCATGTGTTTGATTTTTCTAAGGTTTATACAATGCTTTTTTATTTTGATGTTTTCCCAAGACTAAACTAAATTTTTGATGTTGGTTGAGTTCAACCGATGAAGGAACCAGAGCATGGAGTAGATGAGCCAACAGAGAGGGCTGTCGGGAGAGCAGTCCTTCAGGATCTAGACATGGATGAGAGATTGACTGAGCTTTGGCAACACATAGAGGGGTTGACCTTCGGGATTCCAGATTTTCAGATCAAAGATTTACCCATGTGACTGCAGTGGGACACTATAGGCATTCGTAACCATTGGATGCGATTACTGCGTAGGATAGCTAGATCTATAGCATATTACCATGACCACCACTAGTTTAATTTTGACATGTTGCATACATTTTGAGGTCAGATGACCAATGTGTATTGGGCACAAATTTTTGTAAAAACCTATAGCTATCTATCTATTTGATTTCAGTGTTTTCCTATGTTTATTGCACAATCCTATTCAATTATGTGAATGTTTTCTTTACGTGTTGCAAATGTTTGTCTAAAACTTGATTAGCCAAAGAATCAGTCAATGTGTTCAAATTTCTAGAAATGTGTTGATATTGAATAAAATCAAAGTGTCTTTCCAAAAGTTGAACTCTTAGGAAAAAACGATGCAGTGTTGGATTTCTAATAGTATAAATACTAGTAAGTTGTAAAACCACAAGTTGTGAGTCTAACCTTATGATAATGTGGTTAATACCAAATAAAATGGCATCAGAGAGAACTTCGATCAATGTGTTATACTCAGTGATATTTTTTTTCGATCTACTGATACAAATCCATTGAAAACTCACTAACTCGCCATTCGAAGAAAAAATGGCCCACGCTGCAGAGGATAGATTCTGTGTACTACGACTAGCACCATCAGCATATCCAACAAATGGTTCCAAAGATTCAAACATCTACGATGAAATGTAAAGTGGATTACTAAAGTCAAGAAAACTCTAAAAAAAAACGAAGACAGTGAATGCAAATCACAAACATATATATATACAATATAATACAAAAAATTACTATGCTCATGATTAAACATAGTAACATTTCAGATACAACCCATTTTTGGGCTGCGCCAATGGAATTCCATCGTAATCTACCAACTCATAGGCACCCATAGCAAGAACTCTTTTGACAATATAAGGGCCATGCCATAATGGCCCAAATTTCCCTGTACCTATTACATCAGCTTCTTGATAATAAAGAAGGACCAAGTCGCCCTTTAAGAAAATGTGAGGCTAGAAATTTTTGTCGTATTGCGCCTTTAGACGTCTCTTATGTGCTTCGTTGGAAAATTGTGCTCCACGACGTGTTTCATCAAGCTGGATGAGGTTAAGAAGATGCGCTTCTTCTTTTGAGGTGACAGGTAACAAGTCGATTGTGAGTTTTAACGATGGTATTTCACATTGGATTGGTAAGATAGCTTCCAGACCATACACCAATTTAAAGGGAGTAAATCGGGTTGTGTTTCTCACTGAGGTTTGGTACGCCCACAAGCCCGAGTACAGGATCAAATGCCAGTTTCTTTTACGAACTCCTATCATTCGTTGAAGCATACTTTTAAGAATCTTGTTCATAGCCTAAACTTGTCCATTTGATTGTGGATAATAAGGGGTAGGATTATCATGTGACAATCCTAACTTGGCAGTCAGTTCAATCATCATGTGGTTGTGAAAATTCTTCCCGTAATCTGTAACTATAACCTGTGGGACCCAAAACCATGTAATAACATGATTAAAGAAAATAAATGTAGTTGTTTGTCCTATGTTGTTGAATGTAGGCATCGCTTCGGCCCATTTGGTAACGTAGTATACTGCAACAATAATATAACCATGCCCCTCGGACGAACAAGGGTTACAAGTCATGAAGTCAATACCCCATTTTGAAAATGGTCCTATAGAGACAACAAGATGCATTGGCGCTGGCGGTTTGCGGATTTTACAATCAAATATCTAGCACGTATGACAAATTTTGACCACGAGAATGTAGTCACGAAATATGGTAGGCCAAAAGTAAGCTGCGGGGAGTATCTTCTGTGTGGTAGCATATCCAGACAAGTGCCCACCACAAGCCCCAACATGACAATCATTTAAAACCTTTTCGGCCTCCTCATGAGTGAGACACCTTCTTAAAATTTTATCGACACCACGATAATAAAGTGTATCACCAATGATCAGATAATCTTTGGCTTGGTATAAAATACGTCATTGTTCAGAGCAAGAGGTATGAGGCCGAAAAGTTTGAGTTTGGAGATAAATGATGAAATCTCTATACGAAGGATCAGATGATCCGATAAAAAATACAGACTCGTCAGGAATTGACGGTTTCGACGTAGTAGCAATACTATCAGAGGGAAGGTCACAGAGAATCTCAACCAAAACAAAAGGCTTCTTTGACTTGGATTTGATGAATTCCAAATAAAATTCTTGCAAAATAACAATCTATTTTGAATATTTCCCCCCCAGCAATTGACATGATAAGATATAAGTCATGGGGTTGCAATTCGAAACGAAAATGGTCTTTCGGAACAGATATAGTGGTGAAATATTTGAACGGCTTGAACAGCTACCAAGGCAATATTTTCTACATACGAATACTTAACTTCCATATCATTGATATTATGACTCAAATAATAGATTAGATGTTCTATCCCGTTTTCTACCTGAACCAATACCATAGCAATGGCCGTATCAGCTGCGACGATAAATATGAAATAATCACTTTGATAATTGGGGGGATACATTAATGACGCCCGAACAAGAGTATCCTTGACAGCATCAAAAGAAGCTTGTGCAACTTGGTCCCAACGGAAGAGAACCCCTTTTTTCAAGATCCGAGTAAATCCTTTAGCCATTTTGGTGTAGTTGGGTATGAACCTCCCTAGGAAGTTAGCCTTTCCTTGAAGTTTTTGTATCTAAATTAAATTTGATGGCGCAGGAAAATCAAGATTGTCTTGAACCTTCAATGGGTCGATTCAAATTCCTTCTTTTGAGACGACGAATCCAAGCAAACGACCAGAACCAAAAAAACACATTTATGTGGATTGAGGCGTATTTTGTAGTTTCAGCAGCACAGGAATATGGCTCTCAAATGCATCAGGTGATCAGTATGATTTTGTGAATGTGTGGGTAAATCATCTAGATAAGGTTGAACAATGTGCTTGGTTTCATTGAAATCATAATCCATTGCTCTCAGAAATGTTGCCCCAACGTTCTTTAAACCAAACGATAGTTTCCTATAAGCGAATGTGCCCAAGGGATAGATGAATGTTGTCTTATGTTGATCCTCTGGGCGGATATTTATTTGATTGTAGCCGAAAAATCCATCCATGAACGAAAATATTTCACATCCAGCACAATCTTCAATAATCTGGTCGATAAAGGGAGTAAGATAGTTGTCTTTCAGACAAGCCAGAATGACATCCCGATAATCAATGAACACTCTGATGGTTCCTTGTTTTTTCATGATAGGAATGATGTTGGAAACCCACTCAGTTAGCAGAATAGGGTAAATGAAACCAACACGCAAAAGTTTCTCAACTTCTTATTTAATGGCATCGGACTTCTTTGGATGAATAGGACGAAGGCATTGACGCACCAGTTTGACATCAAGATACATATTAATAGTGTGTTCAACGATACTAGTATCTATGCCTGGCATTTCCTTGTAAGACCAAGAAAATACATCACATAATTCATGAAAGAGAGAGCGATATGTTTCGAGTTCTGACGAAGAACAAGATATGCTGACATGAATATTTTCTACAATGACAGGTTCTGTCGAAATATCGATAGAAATGGTTTCTTCAATATTTGAAAAATTTCACTCGGAATCAATTGCATTAATAGGTAAAGAATTTGAAAATAAATTTTTTATTGATGGGTGATATAGTTCATTAAGATAATTTTTGTCATAATTAGGAAGTTGGGAAAGATGATGATAATCTTCACATGGTTCTCCTTCTGACATCATGGTTTCCAAAATATTCTCATCTATCAAGAAAGTTGAGGAAAAAGGATTAGATGGAGTACCAAAATCTAAGGAACGATCGATCCAAACAATCGGCAACGTTGATTTCGGATTTGCCACCAAAGCCAGATAGATTGATTGTTATGCCAACTCAATAGGGCTTCGCTGTAGAAATTCATCCAACGCAAAAATTTTAGAATCACCTGTACTCTTCCTTAAGCCAGATGGAGTGGAAGAGATCATGTATCAGGTCTCTATACTTGCAATTTCTACCGACATTGTAGGTGGCGGTAATGAAAAGGTTCCCGTGAGAGTGGAATCCTTTAAGAGTCCTACACCAATGTTTTGAAGTGCTAGTTGGGGTGTGTGGATGAACGTAACACTTCCAGTTACCTGTGAAGTGGAGGCAAAGAAGGATAGCTGATTGATGACTATGATAGTAACTCTATATGGAAAGGCAATCATTCTAAAATATGTAGAAACAATTGCAGTCATATCATATACCCATGGCCTTCCAAGTAGAATATAATAGTCAAGGGATCTGTCAACAACCTTGACATCAACATTCACTGTTTTTCCCCCTAGTTCAACATGCAGGTTATTGATAATACCACAAGGCTTATATGTACATCCATCAAAAGCCTTCAATGTCGTTGATGATTGAGATAAGTGCGGTGAGCTAAGTGACTTCCAATAGTTTAGAGACATAATGCATGTAGATGCTCCCTCATCAATAATAGTACGATGAACAAGGTGATTGAGAACATTTACTTGTATGGAGAATGCCAATTCTGCTGGTAATTGCAGCACATAGCCTGTATGATTAAAGACGATGAGATTAGAATCAGTCAGATCAATTCCACCAATCGCTGAAAATAAACCCTATTTCTGGGAGGGAGAATTTTGTAATACCTCAAGAGCAGACATTGCTAAAGGGGATTGAGCCAAATCTTCAACTATATTATAATTTTGAGCAACTCTTTCTCGAGGATTATATGTCAATTTATGAACGACTCCCTTTGGTGGCTTAATCGTCAATTTAGGAATAGCAGTAGGTGGTACCTGTTGTGGTGGATTAGTCGCACGGGTGTATGAAATCGCACCAGCTTAAAGAGTGTGGTCTGCTCTTTAAACTATTGGTAACAGGCAGAAAGTGGGGGAGCTCAAAAGCATAACGTTTAATTAAAAACAATATGCTAAAGTATGCTCTGGTTAAACTAAAACTAAAACACAAATATACAAAAGCTATAAAGAGAGTCAAAATGATAATAATGCAAACGATGGCTCGATGGCCTCTTCTTATTAAATGTTTGAAATGGATAAGAAATTTTACCCACTTTCCAAAGGGCCCCTAGGCAATGGCTCTAGGTCTTGATGCAAGGATGTTGCCTTGTAAGCTCTACCTCTAATGCAGTCTCCCTCTCTCTCTCTCTATTGTGGTGGATTAAGATGTTGGGTGGCCAATGATCAAGTCCTCTTTAGCTCCAGCTCCAGATCACACACTACTGGTGTTGCTTGGGCAACTTTGGCCAGCATAACAATGTGGTCAGCATTTCTTCATCTCTTGGTGGCTTTATATAGGTGAGCTTCAAATCCTCCTTCCCTCCCTTGGTACATGATGGATAGTGACCCAAGGGAGAGGTATGATTCCATTGTGTGCTCAAATATTCTTTTGTGTGCTCACATGGTGTCTAAGGAGGCACTGGTGGCTATCCTTAGGCGACTTTCACACAAGGAGTAACAATCCTTTGCTTGGTGTGGTCCTGGAAAGCGAATTTTTTCCATTTCCAGGAATGCGTGCTTATCGGGAAAAAAGGCACGCATAAGGCACTCTTCTCGAAGGATAAAGTGCACAATTCAACATTTATGACTAGTTCAAATATGATTTTCTCAAAACCTTAGATATTTTAAATACTTCTTGATTCCATAATGTGTTCCTGCACTATAAATCCTTAGGCTTGACATTGATTGATGTCATCTTCTGCTGTACTATTTTCTAGTGTTAACATTTGTTCCCTAATGTGTGAGGTCTAGGAAGAACTGTATAGCCAAAATAAATTATAGTTTCTTTTTCGTATCGTACACAGAGAGAGAGAGAGAGAGAGAGAGAGGCCTGCGTGGATTTTGGAATTAACAACACCTTGCACCGTTTCCTAGATAATCATGGCCTAAGGGGCCCCCTGCAAGCAGATAAAATATACAACGTATTTACAACATTTAAATGAGGCGACCATGTCCCATGCTCATGATATTATGGCTAGTTAAACAAAATTGACAGATACATGTGTTGTCTGTGCCACTACTATGGTAGTGATGCTGGTGGTTGTTGATGACGACTGTTGACGCCCTCAGGGGAAGTTTTTATTTGATGATAGGTGGAAAGTGGTAGCCATATGCATAATCTTGGTATGGCATATCAATTTGCAATGTATGCATATGTATTGGTTGGGACCTTCCCGTGTAAGCATTTTTGTTAGAGACGCTTATGGAGGCACGGGTTTTCGATGGATCTAATCAAAGTGCAATGGTTGTAAGGTACGATACCATCATGACATGAAAGCTTTTTCTATAGTCGAATGTCAGGAGGATCAATGACATATGTGGAAAATGATGTTTCCCACAGTGCCACCAAAGGATACCCCTTTGCATGGGAAAGGGAAATCCAAGGTACAGCTTCCTTTTTGGGAAAGAGGTGTCGAGGTCGAAAAAAAGGAAGCCTTAACCGAGCCAAGGGTCGCCGATTTGAGGGGTCGGGGACCTAGATGTGATGGGTTTAACATAGGCATGTTGGTGAAAGGTGACTGAAAATGTATGATGGGGATTCAGTGGCTCAAGGTTGAAGTATATTTTGGCAACTTGGCGGCAGTCATAGTTATTTTTGAAGGGAAAATCCCTGGATTCGGTAGGACTTCCAGGGTGGGTGTGGACTAGCTATGAATGTCGTGATGGTGCGTGCATGGGGGTGAAATAATTTGACCAAGGGGAATGAGGGACTGCTCCCATGGGGGAAAAGATGAAATATGAGGGCGAAGTGGCAAAGGGCATCATTTGTGGTCTTTGTACACTTACCAAAATAATAAAATAATGGGGTTTGGTTTGTACAAAAAATAGAGACAGGTACCCCAAAACATGAAAAGGGGGTCGCTCACTATAGGTGTGAGGACAGTTTTTTGCTGGGGTAGGGGTCCCATTGGTTGGTCTCATGTGTGGGGTTGATGAAGTAGAAAATGTCGCAGATGGGATTATGTTGATGGAGGTATGTTGGGCCAAATGCGATGCGTGGAGGTGCGCTTTCAATCTGCTTCTACAACTTGGTCGTCTGGGAAGGGGGTTTTGAGTTTGAATGGAAGACTTGACCTTATGCATTATAGATGGATGGGCATGAGGTACTTCCCGGACTAAAATGGTATGGCCATGGCGTCACTTGTGCGGTGATATATGGTCTACTTTGGGTAACGAGTGCCATGGAGGGGAGGCTCTACCGACCAACATAGACGTTTATCATATGGAGGGTGAGGTCGTGATAAACGCGGTCGGGTATGAGGACCCTATGGTTTATTTCTTATGGAGAAATGATGTTAGGATATGCAAAGTTTTCTGGGACTCTATCATGCTGAGGGTAGAAAGATACATGCTCCGGACCTTTCACCGGACAGTGCTATGAATGGTTTGCAGGTTCTTCCTGCAAAAAAAAACTACTTCAAGTGAAAGCATCTTATTTTCATCAAATATTATTGAAATATGTGAACTTTAGAAAGGAAGATGGGAGGGTGCATACTTGTTGGCACTGAAAAAATATTTTTTCTGGAAGGCGATGCCACATTCGCATCGCCTTCATTTTTCATGGCGTACTGATGATGGTGTAACTTACGGTTTGCGGAATGGACCTTCTGATCTCCTGTTATGGACTTCTGAAGTTCTGGAAAAGGGTGATAAATATGGGTTTATGGCCCTAATCCTATTCATTTGTACTTTTTGAGTTTTGGGAGATCAGAGGTGATTGTAGAGCCTTTGTTGCCGTTGCGGTCAACCTATGTACCAGGGATTAGCGATATTATGCCGAGGTAACTTTCATGACATCCTGCATTTCAATTTTTTAGTTTGACAGTGCCAGGGGCCGTACAAATTGGGTTTGTACAGTCTCAAAGGGAATTTTTTCCCTAGATTGCGCAGGCGATCTAGGCAAAGCAGTGCCCTCCTTGCACGCATTTCTAATTGATAGGCACGCGAGGGCACGTTGTTCCCTCTTTTTTGCGCGTAAGGGCATGCCTGTGAAGAAAACATGCGCACAAAGGGCAGGGTGACAGAAAAACTTGGGTTCTTTGTCTATTTTTATGTTTCTCTCTATATTGATGGGTGACTGTGTTGCTTCACAGGTTGGTGTGGAGAGAGCGAGATTGGCCCAAGATCTGAACTACTCTAGCTGCTAATGTTGGGGCACGTTGTCAGTTGGCCGCATGGGGCCTTTTGAAGTTTGCTGAGAACGAGTTCCTTCGGTCTCAGGACTGACTATTACGTTATATTGTACAACATTGGTACAGGAGGTGCAATATGTTCGTACTAAGGGGGAAAAACTTGATTATTCGTCCGGAGACGGATATATACTTTGTGACTGGGTTATTGCCGCAGGGTGAGGCTCTGAGGTATCCACTCCCTGCTGGGAGAGTGAACCTAGACAGATTCTGGTGGCGGCATTGCGATGGTGAACCTCTGACTGAGGGGTGCATCAATATTTCATTAGTGACAGATGTGGCCGAGCGGTGTGCTCTGGCCATTATTGTGCAGCTGGCATGCTCGTTTTCTCCACTTTGGGCATCAGGCCCGCAAGTGGGAGTTTTACGCCGCTTGAGGGGTAGGAATTTTTTTGATTTTGCCCACTTTTGTTTTGATGGTATGGTGTTGCAACTAAATAGAGTCCAATATGGATCCAAATCATTTTCGTATGCTAGCATCCTGTGCAGCATTATGTATGAGAGGGTGGTGGTGCTGAGGTCCATTGTGGCGGTGCCTATTGGGGGGCCGCGGGAGCCACGCATGAGGAGGTGGGCTCTGGTGATGCCGCGCGGTAGTGGTGGCATGGTGGGTCGTTATTGGAATGACAAAATAGAGGCCTGGTTTGAGGCCAACCCACGGATTTTCTTTCCATACTCATACGTGGGGATGGACTTTCAGGGTGATCCAGATATCGGTCTCCCTTTTGGTTATGTTTGGGGTCCTGTAGGTATATGCTATATTTTTCTGCATTTTTCAAGTTTTTGTGTACTTGTGTGTTTTTTTATTGACACTGACATTATTTTGGTTACTCCTGCAGTGGATTTGCCAATCCTGTTGTGGTGGATTAGTCGCATGGGTGTACGAAATCACACCAGCTTAAAGAGTGTGGTCTACTCTTTAAGCTATTGGTAATAGATAGAAAGTGGGGGAGCTCAAAAGCATAACATTTAATGAAAAATAGTATGCTAAAGTATGCTCTGGTTAAACTAAAACTAAAACACAAATATACAGAAGCTATAAAGAGAGTCAAAACGATAATAATGCAAATGATATCTTGATGGCCTCTTCTTATTAAACGTTTGAAATTGAGAAGAATTTTTACCCACTTTTCAAAGGGCCCCTAGGAAATGGCTCTAGGTCCTGATGCAAGGATGTTTCCTTCCAAGCTTTGCCTCTGATGTATTCTCCCTCTCTCTCTCTGTTGTGGTGGACTAAGATGTTGGGTGGCCAACGATCGAGTCCTCTTTAGCTCCAGCTCCGGGTCACACACTGTTGGTGTTGCTTGGGAAACTTTGGCCAGCATAACAATGTGATCACCATTTCTTCATCTCTTGGTGGATTTATATAGGTGAGTTTCAAATCCTTCTTCCCTCCCTTGGTACATGATGGATAGTGACCTAAGGGAGAGGTATGATTCCATTGTGTGCTCAATATTCTTTTGTGTGCTCACATGGTGTCTAAGGAGGCACTGGTGGCTGTCCTTAGGCAAATTTCACACAAGGAGTAACTGTCCTTTGCTTAGTGTGGTCCTTAAAAGAGACCTTTTGCCATTTCTAGGAATGCATGCTTATCAGGCATAAAGGCACACAGAAGGCACTCTTCTTGAAGGAGAAAGCACGCAATTTAGCATTTATGACTAGTTCAAATCTTATTTTCTCAAAACATTAGAGATTTTAAATACTTCTTGATTCCATAATGTGTTCCTGCCCTGTAAATCCTTAGTGTTGACATTGATTGATGTCGTCTTCTGCTGTACTATTTTTCAGTGTTAACAATATCGATTCCATAGAAAGATTCGTGGTCGAGGTAGTAGGTTGATCATTTTCCTAACTACCATAATATTTATTACGCGTTGAAACCAAAATATCTATTGAAATTTTTGTGACAGATAACATAAGCACTTGGGAACTAGAAGCCAGATCTGTAGCAACTAAATTTTTCTCTGGATTCGGAAATGGATCTATCAAACAGTTGACGCATGTGGAGTCTTAATCATTTTTTATACTTTAGCGCAGTGAGGACAATCCTGAATAAAGTGTTCCTCATTAGAATGCCCTTTTTTCTTACTTCCAGGTTGCTTGTCACTTTTTCCTTTGTCAAATGACATGACATTGATTTTGGAAGAAGGTGCAAGATCAGATGCAGTAGTATGATGTGTTCTTGCAGTACCAATCAAACCATCTCTGACATGAGATTCCTTTAATTGAGGAAGAACAGTAAAATTAGATCGCGACGTGTTAGGAATTTTTCATAGAACATGCCAGACTGGGTATAGATCAATTCTAAATATTGGGCATGAGCAATGACCTGCTCTTCAGTGACAACGTCGCCCTTAGCCACATCCTCAGTTATAAATGGTAACAAGGACTTAATGAACAACTCAAAAAGAAGCTGATTAGGAACACATGTTTTAACCATTCTACGACGACGATGCCACTCATGAATATGATAAAAAATGTGAGTAGCATTAGTCTGTTTCAAATTGGTCAAGGGTTCCATTCCAGTTTCATATCGTATGGGTAACTGGAAGTGATTCAAAAATATAGTAGATAGGGCAGTGAAATTATCAAAAGAATCTCTAGGTAACTCAATGTACCATTTTGCAGCCGGACTAGTGAGCATACGCTGGAAAAGACGTAGTCAAACAGAGTCATCATTTAGGGAGTTTAATGAACACCACAAATGATAAGTCATAACATGAGTCAACGGGTCTTCCCCAGGGTTTCCATTGAACTTAGGAATATCTGAGGGTAATTTTTTGAGGTATCACCGACCACCAAGGAGCATAGTTGATTGGATCATTAGTTAGTCGATTTAAATCTGGTAACTCTAAAGTTGCAACAAAAGGCAACTGTCGATTAAGGTCAGGTTGAGCATAGCCAGGGTATGATGGAATTGCTTGAGCAAAGGACTTTGAACACCAACATAAGGAATCTGCTGCTGGTAACCCAGATAGGGGTTGTTTTGATAAGCAAATGCTTGAGGATTCTGTTGACCAAAACCTAGGTACGATACTTGTTGAAATTAAGGTTGAGGCATTTGTGCCTGAGGCTGCAAATGGGTCTATCCACAAATGTTTTAACCCAAATTAGAATAACTTGGATTCGGTTGAGGATAAGTATAACCTGGTTGTGGTTGTGATGTCCCATAAAATGGTAAACCAGCTTGTGAATATATGATTCCATGTACAGGTTGTTGTTGTAAATTGGCCAAAGGATTTGGATTTTGTGGGCCTAAGACTTGATGGTATTGAGTTGAAGGACCCACCTGAAATGATTGTTGTACAAAATATTGATTCTGTAACAGGGGTAAAGATGTTTTAACAAGTGGAAGTGATGTGGGTGTAACAGGTTGAACTAGTTGATACGAGTGTACAACTGTTTGTGGTTGGACAGGCAGAGTGGGCTGCCATTGAAAAACATTCATTTCGACATTAGGTTGACCAAAAAATGAGGGAGTATTGTCAAAGTGGGTGGCCAAAGGTTGCCCCCTAGCATGAGGAGGATAATAAGATGGAAAATATTGCTCTCCAAATGCAGGGAGTCCAGTTGATATGGTACTAGATGGAATAGACCCAGAAGGACCAGCTTGATATTGCACTGATGATGTGTATAAAGAATCAAGTCATTTAGTACTCACTATAGGTTTACCAGTTATAATACAAAACGATGACATTGGTGAAGTCCATGGTTTGAAGATGCACCAAAAAAAATTCTAGAAAAATATT
Organism: Pinus albicaulis; assembly: GCA_034641835.2. Classification (NCBI taxonomy): domain Eukaryota; kingdom Viridiplantae; phylum Streptophyta; class Pinopsida; order Pinales; family Pinaceae; genus Pinus; species Pinus albicaulis. Next base: position 1,319,749,581 of record CM076578.1, on the reverse strand, counting down.
TATAACCTGATGGGACCAAAGGGCCACCATGAAAATATGATTCCGGTGAAGTTGTGAACATAGATGGTGTAACGAGAGTAGGTGATGACACAATTGGAACATATGGTCCAACCGAAGATGTTGTTTCAGGCATGGTTACTTGACCAAATGTATACTCTTTTGAATCAACGAGAATTTGAATAGGAACAGGATCAACAAAAGCATAGGATGTAGAAATTTGAATAATAGCTGAATTATTCACTGAGATTATCCTGATTACACACTATTTGAGCTTCATGCATAATACAAAACCTCTTCTACCATTGATCATCAAATTTTGGAATTAGAAGCAGTCGCATGCGCATATTAAAACATAATCAAGCACACATATAACACAGTATGTAATGGGGAAAGCTTACAGCTGAAAAACCCCCAACTATCTGTATATTATAATGATAGAGAACATGTAACAATACATAGCACAAAGCTCCTCACAATATCTCAGCACTATCTCCAATTGTTACACAAAAAACAAGCTCAGATCATGCACATCCCATGCTCCAATCTACTCCACCTGTCTGTTTGCCTCTACTGCGCAATCCAAGATAAATAATAATGACATCCAAGTTCGAATCCCACTAGCTTGCATTGCGCAATCCTCATTGGCAATCCCAATCAATGTGTGTGCAAATCTCATGCACAAGTATAGTCACAACTGATAGTAGACTCACCCTTTCACCCACCTCTAATATTGGTCTCCACTGGACTGTCCATGCATTGCAGTTAATTGATGTATTATTTAGTTGATTTATGAGTTAATAATTAGTGAATTAATTAATAATTAATTCACACCACTCATCACTAGTGTATTTATCAATTAGAATAAATACAATTAGTTCAACTAAGTTAAACCGAACACAACTCCACCAACTGTCTCATCAACTCCACCAAACTCTGCCACATGAGTTCTAACTGAAGTCAACCATGCAATAGCTCAACCAAACCATAGGAATAGCGTAATTCCTTCTGTCAGCTGCATGTGCCACATCCGTAGCTCGAACTGAAGTGCTCCAAGAGAATAAGATAATGTTTATAGTCCAAATATTATTAAGAGCTAATAATATTCGACATATCTATTTTTAGACTGGCAATCTAAAAATAGATTCCGCCCAATATGTCTAAAAACAGAAATCCATCTATTTTTCCAACTTGACCAACCATCCACAAATATCATCCCGCAACTCATAGAATATGATCGACATGTTCAAAATAGACTTTTTGCGATAAAAAATCGTGTGGGCCCCACTCAGTTTAGGTGATTATTTTCCAACTAGGATCAGTAAGATGTTTGTGGGATGCCTCCTTCATCGTTTTCTGTTGCAATCTTCTAACACTCCGTCTTCAACAAGAAATGATTGTCTTTGCATGCGACATAACCTAGCGGCATTCACCTCGTAACTTTACAAGCGCCAGTAACTCCATGCATCCGTTTCTACAACCTCTATGAAATCGACAGGCTCCAAACAAATCACCAAATCGATGCATCTATCAATGTGTCTTCGACTTTGCATCAAAGCCCACCGGTATGTCACTGTGAACCACTCAGCCAAGCTGAACTCGCACCCATGCACTCTTGCACTTGCTGTCAACTCTGATCCGCGCTCCAGTATCCGACACTGTCACTTTGATCTGCCTGCATCACTCCAACTGATCTTGCTACTGCTGCGCTGTGGGCACCTCGTAGCCAGGTTCAACCCATGAGATCCACACCATCTCATGAATCTGCCCAGAAATCTCCTCATGGGATTAATCATGCATGTCGCCCCACCTCACACCTGGTGGTATACCGCATGTACCCTCTCGCCCATTGTTGAGTCTCAAAATTCTCTTCCATATTCATACATATTTCCGTTATTTCATAACCATTCAGCTCTCATTTCATAACTATCTAACCTAAAACCCTACATCAAGTAACCATTTTCATAAATATATGGGTTAGGATCCTTGTTTTCCAAACTTATTTATTTTATTTATTTAGAGTGAATTTATGATTACAAACTAGAAAATTAACATGGTTTCATATATCTATATATGTGTTATGAGTTTTGTGACATGTGTAGGTCAAAAGGAGACTTAGAAGACCTTATGTGCCACTCTAAGGCCAAATTGAATTTGGTTGGAGAAGATTATGGGATCAAGAGGATATGTCTCACTTCCTTGTTGTATTGAAACTCTAAGAGGATATGTGTCTCATCTCTTAGTTGTGTTGAAACTCTAGAAAGACAAGTGTCTTATCATTTCCTATTTTGATTGTAACTCTAGAGATGGAGGGAGAAATTCATAGACTCCCATTAATGAGATGACTCCTCATATTTTGTATAAATAGGAGAAGCTTTCTCCTATCAAAGGTAATGAGGAAGTAGATTTGTAACTAAGTTCAAGATGGAATGGAATGTAGATTTGTGAGTTCTTTTTAATAGAGAAATTCAGTTCTTTGATGTTGTTTTGATTACAACTTTAAGGAGCTAAAGGACTTCACCAAATTGGTAGCAGAGGGCCCCTGCTATCCAAGGAGTGTTTTCATGCTTTTCTAAATAAGTTGCTTTCACCTTATTTTTGTTATTTCCTTAATTAGATTGTTTTTCTAAATCATAGCTTTTAGCATAATTTTTTCATGCATGTGCCTATAAGTACTGCGTACTTCAATGTATGAATTGACATGGCACTGAATATCATTCTTCTGCTAATTTACTTTTCTTAGCTTTTGTTTAATTCCAGCACTATTTGTTTATTTCAGTCTTGAACATTTGCTCTAGTAGTTAGATTTAGATATTAAGCTGCTCATGTAATTTTCAATTACCTCTGAAAGCCATAGCTGGACTAATGGCGAGGGATTGAAGTATGAGTGTGTAGTTTGATATTAGTTTACTTTTTCTCGTGTTAGATATATTAAATGTTCATGTCATTTTCGAAGCATTCTCCAAAGCTGGCACTGGACTAATGACGAGGGATCATATGAGTGTGTAGTTTGATATTAGTTTATTTTTCTGCAATAGATATATTAAATTGCTCATGTCATTTTCAACACTTCAAAAGCCATCGACTAATGGGGGAGGGATTGCATATGAGTGTGTAGTTTGATATTAGTTTATTTTTATGCAAATTAGATATCATATTGCTCAAGTTGTTTATGATTACCTCCGAAAGCCATAGCGAGACTAATGGTGAGGGGTCAGAATATGAGCTGATGTAATTTGATTTTAGTTTTACTTTACTTGCAATATTTTCTTTGAGTACAATTTCTTTTGTGTTTAGACAACAGCAAGGATAATGGTTTTCATGATCAATAGTTCACTGTTTGATTAACTAGAACAGTGGCACATTTTCATTTCCTTTTAATTTTGTCATTGTATGTTTCAAAATCCTTTTGAAGTTTGAAGTCTGGTAAATCATTATAAAGGACATCATTGCCTTGAAAAATCATAACCATACTTGTCTTTTATAATTTCCATCTCACATTAGGAAACCAACCAAGATAAAAAGAAAAAAACCAAAAACGAAAAAAAGTAAGAAATAGGTTATCTTGCACATATAGTGTCACACTTTCGTCAGCTTACTTAACCGAAGTTGATAATTTATGTTAGCAATTTAGGACACACTAAATTGACCAAACATTTTGGCGCCGTTGCCGGGGAAGTGTAACTAGGTAGCTTTATTTCTTACATCTAAAAAAAAAAAAATTAATAATTCTTGAGTATGTTCTCCTCCTGCACTTTGTGTGATCTGGAGGATCAGAAAAAAGATTGTTATGTAAAAAAAAATTTAATAATTCTTGAGTATGCTCTCCTCCTGCACTTTGTGTGATCTGGAGGATCAGAAAAAGAATTATTATGTGAAAAAGAAAAAAGAAAAAAAAGACAAAATAAAACTTCATCATTTCAATTGATTCAACAATTAAAAAAAAAAAAAAAAACATTCATGAAAAACTTTGATTTCAATAAATTGTTTTATTTAATGAATATATATGTGTATTTTTAAATTTTTGAAAATATAACATACATAATTTTATTAAACAAATCAATTAAAAAAAAATGAAAATAAAAAAACAAAAAATAAAAAAATTAAATTGTTTTGTTACTAAGATATATATGTATATTTTTATTTTTGAAAAAATATATATAATTTTAATAACAAATCATTTAAAAAAAAAAAAAAAAATCAATAAATTGTTTTGTTTAGTAAATTACATATGTATATTTTTTATTTTTCAAAATATAACATGTGTAATTTTATTAACAAAACAAATATAAAAAAAAAAATCATTTTGCTTGGTAAAATATATATGTGTATTTTTAATTTTTAAAAATATAACATATAGTTTTATTAACAAAAAAAAATTGAAAAAAAAATTGAAAAACAAAAACAAAACAAATCAATAAACAAAGCCATAGCCCACTCCATGGATTTCATTTGCGTGCATATCAGCTGCGTTGCTCTGTACTGCATTCAGAAATTGGTCAGTCAAGTGAATCTACCACCCGTGCCCTTGTAGAAAGAAACTCTGAAAGAAGACAGAAAAGTGAAAATTAAAAAAAAAAAATATGACAAAAGAATGAGTGCATTGCGTTTGCCTTTCACCCAAAGTGTTCTTCAGCAACCATTCTTCAAATGCATATGTTAAAGAAACATATGAAAACACAGATGGCAGCCAAGAACTGGGAGCTGGTGGCACACTGAGTGATAGGATGGATACTGAGATTAGAGCAGAGCCTTATCATGATGTTATTGCATCGGATGTTTTAAAGTAGTTTCCACATAACCTTTCTTCAAGAGAGGAACTTTCAACAGCGTCTAAATTTTCTAGATCTCAAAGTTCTCGCTTAGAGAAGAAGCCAAAGGTTTCTTCTGGTTCAGCTCCACCACCTGCATCCCCAGGTTCTGGAAATCAAACAAAGCTGCTCCTAGGAGGTACTGCAGTTCTTGCTGTGATTGCTGTTCTTGTAAGTCTCCCCAGCATTAAAAGCAAAATAGAACAGGGATCTCTACTCAATGAAACTGAGCAGAGTGATGCAAAAGGTTCTGAAGTTATTGGTAACGGTGACCTGAAACACGAGGACAACACTCATAGCAAGAAAGATGTTATTAGTTCCAATCTCAGTCACGAAAAAGAGCAAGTTAACGAGGAAATGAAACAAAGCTTTGAATCCCATGAAACACTGAAGACAAGCTTGAGTACTCCGATCTAGAAAGGATTAAGAATCTTGTTAAAAATTATTCACAAACAGAAAAACGCAAAACAGAGAAAAACGTCAAACTTTGAAAGCACTATTTGGCCAAGCAGAGATGAATTTGGAAAAAATAAAACATGGGTTTTTTCGCCAACGTGGTCAGTTAGATAACCCAGAAATAGTTTTACGAAATTTCTGGCGGTATGGGAGAATTTCTCGGTTCTTTGAAGGCCATGTTTGCCTGTCGCGTGAAGAAAAACGGTTTTCTGTTTGCACAGTGGAGAGTTTGAACGGCACTCTGCATTCATTTCAGCCATAATTCGGTTCCCTGATCTCCAGGAAGAAGAATCCAAGTTGAATACAAATTCTATCAACCTTGAGCAACGTGGATTCCATATGTTTATGATTCGCCTGAGACTGTTTGCAGATCATGTTCATTCCACTCATATCGCATTTATTGAATTTGTAATGGCTGGAAGTGCCATACTTGCATTGAACTGTAGTGGTGCAATTGTGCCCAGACTCAATGAGCATCTTATTTATCCGATTATGGAGATCACTTAGGTATCACTATATCTACTGCTCATGAGCATACAAATGCGTTTCAAGATGAGACCTTAGAGTTATTGTGTTCATTTATTGAGACAGGAATATGTGCCAATCGAAATATCTTTTTATTATGTGAAAGGCGAGGATAAGCGGCATTATATGCATACAGGTTCGGGCATGAGAATTTTTCACTTCAACTGATATTTAATCAATATGATAGTTTCCACAATTTTTTTAACGAAAAAAAAATTAAAAAAATTAAAATTGTTTTGTTTACTAAAATATGTACGTATATTTTTAAATTTTTGAAAATATATATATAATTTTATTAACAAATCATTTATAAAATAAAAAATAAAATAAAAAATAAAAAATACATTTTTCTTTTTCAATTTTGTTATTTAAAAAAAAAAAAAAATTGCATTTCTCTTTTGTTGTTAAAAAAAAAAAAAATAATAATAATAATAATAATAATTTTGAATCAATGAAATGAATAAGTTATTTGCTCACTTTTATGAAGATATTGATTAATTTTGGACTGACGATGAAAGATGAATGGTTAACTTTTTATTCAAGATTTTTAGCTACAGAAACCGTCGACATTCTGCAGCTAAAGTCCAATTCCGCAGCTGTTCTCCAATTCCGCAGCTAAAGTCCAATTCCGCAGCTGTTCTCCAATTCCGCAGCTAAAGTCCAATTCCGCAGCCGAAAAACCTCATTGTTCAAATCAGCCTAACTTTCTCATACAAAATCAGATTTTGATGATTCAAGTATCATTGGAAAGGTCTCAACAAGATCTATACAATGAGAAATCCATCATTAGAGTTTGAAATGGTAAATAATGAAATAAATTGCTGAAAAGAAGCTACATTCAACTTGAGGCACTAATTCCAAAATAGGTATAAATTCTTTTGATTTTTCCTTTGAGAACTTGTTTCATTAATACAAATTCTTAGTTTTGTGTGTAAATATCATAACTAGAGAGATTGATCACCTCTCTCCTTTGATAATCTTACATTCCATTGCAGAAGAAGTATTAGTTTTTTTTGCAGGTTCCAGGAGGAAGGACAAATGACTACAAGAGAATGGTGTCTCTCTAAGAGACCAATTTGTTTCATAAGAGGATGATTAGCAACAAAGAGGAAATATGCTGATGTAAAATCAGATCCAAACACTTGAAAAACTTTCAGATACCATTGTCTCCATCACATCCATACCTCATAATAAACCATTCACCTCATTTCACTTCATGTTTTCCATTTACATTCACATCCACTTTTCATTTCTTTTTGTCCATTCATAACCCACAAATAAAAGCAAGAGGCTCATTCACATGTTTATTGCCCATTTCCATTTCTACTCTCCATTGCCATCTTCCATTTTCATCTTCCATTTCTTGTCATTTTCATTCCGCAAATAAGCCTTGCTTCAATGCAAATTATTGAGTCCATAGTCCTTTGAGTCTAAGTTTTTTATAAAAACACCTTGAGGCTTGCATGCCTTAATGGCAAGTTCTCATGCTGACAAACAATGAGAATACATTAATGTCCCTTGTTCGTCAGATCTTCTAGGTGACTCGACATTAGCAAAATCATTCGTACCTAGCAAGATGTGTTTGGGCATCTTGACTCTCATTGTCATCAATGGTGAGAGTTCTCGTGTTGACTAGTGGCATCCATTAATGGCTACTAAGTCAACAATTTCCTACTATGTTCGAAATCAGAACATCTTTTCACATAGTAGGAATTATGCCAATGAGTTTTGAAGACATGAAGACTATTATTTTCAGCATTTTGGAGCAGATTCAACAAGTTTTAGTAGAAGCAATAAAAAGTCATCTTATCTCTTTATCCATGACTCCTCTTGTTCAGCCACTTGAAGAAAAATATGATCAGAATTTTGCAGCCACCACACATACACAACTCATCCACATTTAAGGTAAGTGAAGGTATGTTGTTTTCTAATTTTTAGTCATGTAATTCATTAGAATGCTAAAATTGTAACTTTGGAAAAATTCCTCACTCCCTTTTTCGCATTGTCATATCATTAGTTGGGGGGAAGGGACATCATTTCATATCCACATGTCATACATTATCACACATTTTCATTTCATTTCCACCCACATATACTTCCCAACCAACTATTGTTGCAACATGATCCAAAAGATTATATGCCTTTCAAATGATCAATTCATTGATGAAGTAATTGATTCTAAATGTTTTCATGAACTTTGATGCAACAAAGAAAATAAAGCATTGTTACACAAGAACCAATGCTTAAAAAAAAAAACAAAATGTTGCAATCAAATGTATTATACTTTGCCAAAAAGGAAAATATCAAGAAGCAAAGTTTGGAATGAATCTATATGAGTCAAAACTCATAAAAGATCAACTCATGGACAAATGAGTCATTGCAATAGTTGCATGAGAACATGCAACAACTTCAGTTGGGGGGTATGTTGAGTCTCAAAAGTGTCTACCATATTCATACATATTTCCATTATGTCATAGCCATTTAGCTCTTATTTCATAGCCATTTGACTTAAAACCCTACATCAAGTAACCATTTTCATAAATATATGGGTTAGGATCCTTGTTTTCCAAAGTTATTTATTTTATGTATTTTAAGTGAATTTATGATTAGAAACTAGAAAATTAACATAGTTTCATATATCTATATATGTGTTATGAGTTTTCTGACATGTGTAGGTCAAAAGGAGACTTCTAGAAGACCCTTATGTGGCACTCTAAGGCCAAATTCGAATTTGGTTGGAGAAGATTATGGGATCAAGAGGATATGTGTCTCACTTCATTGTTGTATTGAAACTCTAAGAGGATATGTGTCTCATTTCTTAGTTGTGTTGAAACTCTAGAAAGACAAGTGTCTTATCATTTCCTATTTTGATTGTAACTCTAGAGATAGAGGGAGAGATTCATGGACTCCCATTAATGAGATGACTCCTCATATTTTGTATAAATAGGAGAAGCTTTCTCCTATCATAGGTAATGAGGAAGTAATGAAAAAGTAGTAGAGAAGTCTTTTGTAACAAAGTTCAAGATGGAATGGGATGTAGATTTGTGAGTTCTTTTAATAGAGAAATTCAGTTCTTTGATGCTGTTTTGATTACAACTTTAAGGAGCTGAAGGACTTCACCAAATTGGTAGCAGAGGGCCCCTGCTATCCAAGGAGGCTTTTGCATGTTTTCTAGATAAGTTGCTTTCAATTTTGTTTTGTCATATTTCCTTACTTAGATTGCTTTCTGAAATCATAGCTTTTAGCATAATTTTTCATGGCAGCCCGGGAAATTGCACATCTTTTATGACTAATGACATGGAATCAATATTGTCCTTCTGCTGATTTATTTTTCTTAGTTTTTGTTTAATTCCAGCACTATTTGTTTATTTCAGTCTTGCACATTTGCTTTAGTAGTTAGATTTAGATATTAAGTTGCTCATGTCATTTTCAGTTACCTCCGAAAGCCATAGGTGGACTAATGGCGAGGGATTGAGGTATGAGTGTGTAGTTTGATATTAGTTTACTTTTCTGCAAGTTAGATATATTAAATTGCTCATGTCATTTTCAGTTACCTCCGAAATCCATAGCTGGACTAATGGCGAGGGATTGAAGTATGAGTGTGTAGTTTGATATTAGTTTACTTTTCTGCAAGTTAGATATATTAAATTGTTCATATCATTTTCAGTTAACTCCAAAAGCCATAGCTGGACTAATGGTGAGGGATTGAAGTATGAGTGTGTAGTTTGATATTGGTTTCTTTTTCTGCAAATTAGATATCAGATTGCTCAAGTTGTTTATGATTACCTCTGAAAGCCATAGCTAGACTAATGGTGAGGGGTCAGAATATGAGTTGATGTAATTTGATTTTAGTTTTACTTTATTTGCAGTCTTTTCTTTGAGTACAGTTTTCTTTTGTGTTTAGACAGCAGCAAGGATAATGGTTTTCATGATCAATAGTTCATTGTTTGTTTAATTATAATAGTGACACATTTTCATTTCCTTTTAATTTTTTCATTGTTTGTTTCAAAATCCTTTTGAAGTTTGAAGTTTGGTAAATCATTATAAAGGACATCATTGCCTTGAATATTAATAACCATACTTGTCTTTTAGAATTTCCATCTCACATTAGGAAACCAACCAAGATCAATAAAAATCCAAAAACGACAAAAGTAAGAGATAGGTTATCTTGCACATATAGTGCGCCACACTTCGTCAGCTTACGAATCCCTGGTTGATAATTTATGTTAGCAATTTAGGACACACTAAATTGACCAAACACCCATCTGACACGAAATTTCTCTGCATGAGTGGTTTCTTCCACTCCATGATCCTCACCTTGTGGTTGCTCGACATCCCTAGGTTCACTATTACCTGCATGCAAAACTTGCTCCCTCTCAAGCATCAATTGCATGTCTTTCTTGCACTTCCCAACAGTAGGAAGCTCCGTAGACATCCCATCTACTTCAAGTCTGTAGAGATTCTTTGCGCGAATCCCAACCTTCTTGACTTGTCCTGTTGCCTTGTGCCGAAGGAAAACTTTTCCTTCACTGAAGACAACTTCAAACCCTTTATCCTCTAACATTGCGACTGAGATCAAATTCTTCTTTAAACCTAGAACATGCACTACATCTTGTAAAAGAATGAGTTTACCTGACTCCCTCTGAAAGGTTATGGTATCAATTCCAGTCGCATTGTATCATCCATTGTTGCCCAACTCAACATGCAACTGGAGATCTTTCTCCACCAAGTCACTAAAAAGATTCACATCTCACGTCATGTGAAAGGAAGCGCCACTATCAAAATACCACCCCGAGCCCAATGCACTAAACACCATGCATGCGATCAATGAGAAGTCCAGCTCAAATTGCGAGGCAAGAGCCTCACTAGCTGCAGCTCCAGCAGCCTGCTTGTTCTTCTTCTTCTGTGGACAATTCGTGGCGTAATGCCCATGTTCGTGACAGTGAAAACACTTCACTTTGGACATGTCACGCTTTTTACCATCTGCACCGGATTGAGAAGTATTCTTCTTTCCCTTCCCCTTCCTTGCTTTGGAAGCCAAAGTGCAATCCTCTTCATCAGATGCCTTTGATAAAGATCCATCCCTGGTACTCTGCCTTATCTCCTCTTGCACAAGATCCGACCAAAGTCGCTCCCATCCTGGCAATTTCTCCCGACCATTGATAGAGTCCTGATAGGAGTGCAAACTTTTCGGAAGCCCAGGGAGAGCCAAGCTCACCAATTCCTCATCATCCACACTAACTCCTACACTCCCAAGCTCATCCCTGCAGTGGAAAAACTTTTTCAAGTATATCGGAATAGTGTCATTCTTCTCCATATTTATTTTCCTGAGTTTATCCTTGAGCGCCAACTTCCTTTGGTCACTCTTGCTTTGGAACAAATCTGTCAAAGCTTTCCACATCAAGAATGGAGAATCTTTACCATGCAGGCTGGATACAATGTGATCCTTCACACCCTCCAACAGAATCCTTCGACATTTTGCTGTCTTCTTTTGCTAAGCTTCAACTACAGCAACATCAGTAGAAGTAGGCTTTGGAACTTCTTTCTCTATGAACTCCAACAACCCATTATCATCTAACACCGCCTCCATCCTATCCTTCCATGTAATATAATTCGAGCTGCCCTCAAGGGCATACTCCAATCACAATCCGTTGAAAGACATCTCAACTTCGGCACCAAGAAAACACTGCTGCAAATTCGAATTCCACCAGCTCAAAACTCAACTGCTTCTGATCTAAAATTTGTGAGAACAAAGTATTTCTAGCACAGAGATTTACTGTAGGGGCATTTATTGGATATATCACCTTTCAAAGAAAGGATGGATCCAGAGGCTACCTGGCCCTCTTACAGACTCTGTCTACCGAAATAAAATGTAATCACTGTAATAGATCCGATGATCAATTTTTTCTCCGATACCATGTAGAAATTTGAATAATAGCTGAATTATTCACCGAGATTATCCTGATTACATACTATTTGAGCTTCATGCATAATACATAACCTCTTCTACCATTGATCATCAATTTGCGGAATTAGAAGCAGTCGCATGCGCATATTAAAACATAATCAAGCACACATATAACACAGTATGTAATGGGGAAAGCTTACAGCTGAAAAACCCCCAACTATCTGTATATTATAATGATAGAGAACATATAACAATACATAGCACAAAGCTCCTCACAAGCTCTCAGCACTATCTCCAATTGTTACACACAAAACAAGCTCAGATCATGCACATCCCATGCTCCAATCTGCTCCACCTGTCTGCCTGCCTCTACTGCGCAATCCAAGATAAATAATGATGAGATCCAAGTTCGAATCCCACTAGCTTGTAATGTGCAATCCTCATTGGAAATCCCAATCAATGTGTGTGCAAATCTCATGCACAAGTATAGTCACAACTGATAGTATACTCACCCTTTCACCCACCTCTAACACTGGTGTCCACTGAACTGTCCATGCATTGCAGTTAACTGATGTATTCTTTAGTTGATTTATGAGTTAATAATTAGTGAATTAATTAATAATTAATTCACACCACTCATCACTAGTGTATTTATCAGTTAGACTAAATACAACTAGTTCAACTAAGTTAAACCGAACACAACTCCATCAACTGTCTCATCAACTCCACCAAACTCTGCCACATGAGTTCTAACTGAAGTCAACCATGCAATAGCTCAACCAAACCCTAGGAATAGCGTAATTCCTTCTGTCAGCTGCATGTGCCACATCCGTAGCTCGAACTGAAGTTCTCCAAGAGAATAAGATAATGTTTATAGTCCAAATATTATTAAGAGCTAATAATATTCGACATATCTATTTTTAGACTGGAAATCTAAAAATAGATTCCGCCCAATATGTCTAAAAATAGAAATCCATCTATTTTTCCAACTTGACCAACCATCTACCAATAGCATACTGCAACTCATAGAATATGATCAACATGTCTAAAAATAGACATAGTCTAAAAATAGACTTTGCGACAAAAATCACCTGTGTGGCCCCCACCTAGTTTAGGTGATCACTTTCCAACTAGGATCAGGAAAGATGTTTCAGGATGCCTCCTTCACTATTTCTTGTTGCAATATTCAAAATAGGATGGTGACTGAGGAAAATACTCGTACAGGTAAATATCCTCTTGAAAATGGGTTGGACTTAAAGGTGTCTCGTCTTGTGGGATTTCTTCAATCCAAATTAAACCAGGTGGAATTATTTCACCGTCAGGCCCAAATTATATTTCAGGAGGTTGACTGTGTGATGTGGGAGACTCAAAGGCTATAGAAAATTGTGGGATGAAAAATGCAGGAACAACTTCTGGTCGTTTGACTTTGGGATGCATATGTTCTAGAAAAAAACAGAAAAGATCTAGATCAACTTCCAGTTGAAAAACGTTGGGTTCAGGAGGTATGGTCTCACTGATTGGATGGATCATGACCACGAGTAGTTGTGAGGACTTCTTCTCGACAACATTAGATGAACCATGATGTGTAGAACAAATTGTGCCGACTATGGTATATGGGAAGATGATGCTTCACCAGAGGTACCCATAATACTGGTTTCGGTAGAGTGATGTCGCCTTCATCGACTAGGATTAACTTTTGGTGGTAAAGGTGGTTTCAACGCTAATCTACGCGAACGACGGGGAAAAGGATTTTTTTCTTCCACGATGACTGATTTATTTCAACCAAGAAAAAATAAATAAAGTAAAAGGGTAATGCTAGACAAAAGGCTTACCAAGAAACTATGAACTGCAGAATACCTCTTGGCGAACCAAGAAGTATGGGAAGTCAATCTCCCTGAATGTTGTGTTCAGTGTATCACAATCTACAAGGTAGCCGACTCAGTTCACTATGGATGGATAGAAACCTAAATTTTTCCTCCCAAATATACCGGAAGGCACGTGGAGGCCCAAGTCCGTATTAGTGCTATCTGATGCGAAACCACATAGTGAGAGCACCCCTTTATACGTTTTGTACTGAAACACTGCCCGATATAGCTGAAAGTACGTGGACGAGCTATGATATGCCTACGTATGTGGAGTGAGGTATCACACTTGGAATTTATTGTAGACAATTAACGACAGATGCTATGTTTTACGATGTCGGAACACGTCTCTAGCCTAGAACTTCTAAATGTTATCGTTATGGTTCCAATGCTTTGTTAGGTAAATTGATGTAAATTTTAAGTTGATCTTGTTTATCAATTTTCCTTTCAAGTTTCACCGCAATGATGTGATGAAAATTCCTAAAATGAAAACTAAAATTATAAGCAAACTTTTCACTTTTAGTTTTTTCAATGAAAATCCTAGCTACTAGAGGGAAGGAGCAATGAATTTGAGAGCAAACAACAAAGAGAACAAACTAATATGCAGTTTTCCTAATTGTTCCTATGAAAAAAACACAATCCATGACATGCAAATGCAGGTTTTTATTTTCAGTCCCTTTCATGTGAATGCAGAAAAGAAAACTAAGTGCATCAAATCAATAAAAACAAATGCCTTTTACTTTGATAAATGATGAATTTGAAAAACAATTTCTCTTTTTAGGAAAAATGAAGAATTTAACTAGAATTTGTCCTATAGGAAACGAAGAATTTAACAACAAGTTCCTTTTCAAAATAAAATGGATCTAATGAAGTAATGAAAATAATTTGAAATTAATTCGTCAATGATAAATAAAAACACTTTAAATAAACATTGAACAAACTTTTCTTTCAATGGAGGAAGAGGTAGGTAAAGTTACTGGTCTCTATGAGGCATCAGGCACTTTGAAAACACAACAAACAAAAACTGAAAGAAAATGCAATGACAAATTCAATGGGAATTTGGTTGGCTCTAAGGGGCAACACAGTCTCTAAGGGGAGACAGTACATTGCAAAGCACCCCTAAGTGGGAGAAATGCTCTGCAAAGCACCGTGTCCTGTTCAATAGTGCGTTGGGTGCAACAAAGAACAAAAACTCAAGTTGTTTAACACACTTCTAATGCAAATTTTGATTTCAAAAAGCCTAATCTTTTAGAGTAAATGCTACTGGGTGGATAAACAGAGGCAAACACACCAAGGATGAAAGGTAAATTCCCCAGCAGAGTCGCCAATTTTTTATGCGGAATTATGAATTACAGATGAAACATTCTTCCCTAAATGTGGTGCTACGCATTTAGAAAAACATATTAAAGACTTTGCAGATACTTTTCCTAACAGTAAATAGACACACAAAATAGGTCAAGAAACTTATTGGGGTCCAAGCGCTTCCTATTCTCCTTCTGTCGCTCTTGCTGTAGCTTCAAATTCAAGCTAGATCTCCAAAATATTTCCTGCAAGAATGAACACTAAACAACAAAGATATTGAAATATACAAATGCCTATTCAAGTTATTTAGTTAAATAAATGAAACATGAACCATATACATTAGATAATAATTCATAATATGAAAGACATAAGCTTATACAAATACACATGTGGGAAAGTAAGAAACAATATTTATTAATGGATAGATAGGGAGGTTACAACCAACGATTGATTTGATGTCACCATCTTCAGCATCATCCCAGCCTCATCAAAATGAACATCTCTCCAATAGCATATCACTCAAATCAAATCCTCAATTGAAATTCCCCCAACATTTCTCTACTCAATTTCTTCCTTCTCAAGCACTAGGCTCTATCCTCAATTTATAGATGATGTAAAGGTAGTTTCACAATCAATGAATTTCTAATAATAGGCAAGACATGCTCCCAAGCTCAGAGGTATCAAATGGACACGTGGATTCGAAGTTTGACACATATGCACTCTTCTAGAAGGCACTGGCCAAGTGGAGACTTCGGAATAATGAGAATTTCTCTCCTAATTGACCAACGCACCCTTGAGTGTCGGTAAGTGCTTTGCAGATCACCCTTGAATGGAGGCAACTTCATATGCAACGCACTTAGCCCCTTGAGATACTGCGTTGGTGAGCTCATAGGTGTTATAAAATACACTTCAAATCTTGGAAACCTTGCAATGGAAGTCATGGATGATTTATCTTTGTTCTTTGTCTTAGGGCATGTAGCAACTAAAATGATAGGGGATGATAGACCCTATTAATTGGTCTTGGGGATGATGTCCAGTTTAACCAGGTCATTGGGAATGATGCCCAAATTGACCTATAACATTCACCATAGAAAAAATTAATTCACCATAGTATATATATTGATCTTTTATAGATCTTAGTTTAAAATATATTTGAGTTACTTTATTATTTTTAGATGTCACATATATATGTACATATATAGTTGTTATTTTTTAAGTTACATATTTTTTTAGTATTTTAATGTAATTTCTAGTGACAATATCTATTCCATATTTGGTAACAAAACATCTTGCTAATCCTGCTAGAAATATTGTAACAATTTTATCATTAATTATTTTTACATAACTTATAATAATAAATATACCATAACAATTCTATATTTAAACCCTAGATGGGTGATAAGGGATGTGAACATGAGTGAGAGTGATGTGGCCACCATAAAGTTAAGGGATAACTAAGGGAGAAGTTCCTGCCACCCTTCATGATGTTCATAAAATGTAAGGTGTTAGAGGTACCAGAGTCAATTAGTATGCAATGAGGTTCATAAATACTTGCATATAGTATTGGATTGGGTGGGTTGGTAATTGGATTTGGGAAGCTTCATGAAGTACTAGTGCTCAAGTTCATGATGGAATTGTAGCATTTTTTTCGGATTATATTAATTCTCACCCTCTCCCACGTGCTCATTCTCGGCCTCCTCACTTCACCGAGTTGGTATGGGAATCTTATCCTTATCTCTACAGGTGGGTCTGTTGTCTCTATCGTGCTTTGCTTAGGGGATTATTGGGTGTGGAGCTTGACCCTTATGGCCTAATACCTCCCACTCAATGATCACTCATGCTTGGTTTATATGGTTTCACTTTTTAGTTCAAAGGTCTAAGACAAGGGAATATTCCATTCTTGTTGCAAGCAAATGAATTCATGGGTAGTGTCAGATTTGACAGGAGGATGGTCTAAGCACGAATCATATTTTGCCTTGTTCCAGATTTTATCAGTTGCTTTGTCTCTTTTGTTTGTGGTCATAAGCTTCATTAGTTTTGACTCATCCCAAGCAGGTGGAGCTAGTGGAAGGGATTCACCTACAGGCTCATGGGCCTGGACTTGGGCTTAGGAATTATATAGGATATTTCATATCCAAAATCCACCTAAAGTACAACATGCTCTATGTGAGGCGAAAGATGAAATTAATGTAGATTGATATTGTCATCTAAATTAATAGGTTATACCAACTTGGATAACTAGGTGCCTAACATCAACCATACGAGAGGGAATCAAAATCAACATTTTCACATTTTGGATCTCTAATGATGATCTAGATTTATGCAAGAACACAATGAAATAAAGGAATACACATAAAAACAAATATGTAGCATAAATATAACTTCATTTCATTAATATCATATAACAGAAATATGCTTACAAACATAATGGAAATAAACTAGCTAGGGCGCTGGTAGGCTTATCTCTGAGAAGAGATGTGGCAGCTACAGGCCTCTGAACTATGTTAAAATGAGGCTCAAAGGCCTATTTATTGTTGAGAAATAATGGAAAACCATAAACATCCAAAAACCTAACCCTAGGAGACGAAGCGCCAAAACTATGGGCCCAGTTTATGTAAATTGGTACAACAACTTCTCGGGGATGTAACTTTGGCATATGATCTCCGATTGATGCGCTCAATACCTTGTTAGAAAGATATATCCTAGGAATATAACTTTTGACATGAGAAACACCAAAGGAAATTTAGTGTTGCTCCCGATTTTCCCAAAAAATGTTGTTTAGGGCCTAAAAAACGCTCCAGAAGTTCAGAACCCGAAAAACTGCTAAAAATAGTAAGTTGTGTTAAAAATGAAAAAATGAAAGAACTGATGGTGGGGGTCCAAATGGAATAGGTGGGTGGCCACCAATATCTACTTGGATCATCCCCCCCCCCCAGGAAGCAATGGTCCCCATTGCATTGAGTTCCTCCATGAGATGAGGCAAATTCTGTTGAACTTGGTATTGGATTTATTGAAGATGTCATGGGCTTGTTGGTGGACATGCTGGATGCGTTCAATAAATTTGGTTGCTTTATCAGCCTCAGACAGTACATGTGTGGATTCTGTCTGTGTGGTTGCAGGACGTATGACAACATCATGCGGTGACACGCCTCGGGTCATATCAATGGAGTGCTTGACCTGACAGTGTAGAGGAACCTTTGTGGGTGAGGAGAAAATGTCCTCATGTTCCTCCAAAAAAATTTCCATCTATTGTTTCCATGCATGGGAGCCCTGTTTCGAGGCTCTGGCCACAATCTTCTACTTGCCCTGTGGGCGAATTGTAATGAAAATAAATTTCCTCGTTTGGGAAACAATCTTACTGTGTTGGTTTGTAGTAGTCAAAGAGATGGTAGGAGGCAGTACAACCTTCGGTATCTTGTACAATTTATTTCCCAAAGTAATAACAACATAAAAATTCCTAGACTCATACACAACATGTCGCTTCCATAAGTATGGTTGGCCCAATAATACCTTAGACACATCAAGAGGAGCAACATCACATAGTACCTCATCCGTGAATGATTTTATGTTGTACGGAAGGCGACACTACTATCGGATGGGAAGATATCTTCCTTGGTGAAGCCACCTAATGGTATACGGCTATGGGTGTGTTATGGTTGGTAGGTCGAGTTGCTTCATGACCTTTTCTAAAATGAGGTTCTTTTGGCTTCTGCTATCGATAAGGAATTGCAGTGGAGAACCCTTCACCCACATCTGTGAATGGAAGAGGCACTCCTCCTCCTCAGGATCCTCAGGATCCTCCCTCTGGAGCTTGGTGGTGGCAACAATGGCACTGGGATCTATATCAATGATCTTCTTCCCTTTTTCATCACCCTTGTGTGGTTTTGACTCAGGATCAGAACGTGCATCTGATTCAGGTGCCTTCAGTTCAGCCACCAGCGTCTGTTTGGTCTGACACTCGTTTGTGTTGTGACGAGTTATTATAAAATTCACACCACTTCCCTGTGTCCTTATTTGTATTTTTGGTGTTGTTCTGAGTCACCCCGCTTTGTCTTTTCCCCTTATTCTACAGTTCAAGGGTGCCTTTCCTTGGATTCAAATTCGTAGATCCAAAGTATGTCTTCTTCTACTTAATTTTTTGCTCGATCTTGGTGGAATAGTGATATGTCATGCCAATTGAGGTAATGTCAAGGAATTCCATTTCCTCCTGAATGTATCTACGCAAACAGATGTGGTACTTGAGCACCAAATTTCTCTCTGAATATTTAATATCTAACTTTGTGCGCAGTGTATAGAACAAATTCATCAGTTCGTGCACATCTTGATTGCTTTGTTGCCGCAGTGTGGTCCATTGGATGTACTTGTGCTCATAGCTCCCCACAGGGTAATATTGTTCTTTGATGTCATCTTGGAACGAATTCCAAGTGGGTGGGGCCGAGAATAGAGAGGGTTTTCTCTCCTCCTTCTACTCACAGTAGGTTTCCCACCAGTCTTTGACATAGGGGGCAACTTTGAGGAGTGAAAAAGTAATATTTTCTTAATCAGAGAAATCATGGACGGAGAAATACCCTTCCAGCAAATTCAACCATCTATCTATGATGTTTGCATCTATCTTGCCTTCAAATACATGAATGTCGAAGTTTACATGTACCTTGAAAGGAGAGGTGCCTCTAGAGTGGCTGCTGGTTGTAGATACGCCGCCGGTGGGCAGCCATTGAAGGATCTGGGAAAAGTTATCCATCATCATGTTCCTTTGCTTCTTGAGGGCCTGCTCGAGCAATAATTTTATAGGATATCTTGCTCCCTCGTCTTTCTTTCTTCTGCCATGGGAGGTCGTCGGGGTTTGTGAGGATGATCTTGCAAGGGTTCAACTAGATCGAGCCCTAACTCCTTATACCCTGACCTCGTTGGGGAAATGCAAAGAAAAACAGAGAAAGAATAGACCTCTCTGATACCTAATTCGAATTTATGTAGGAACACACTGAAATATAGAAATACATATAAAAAAAGAGATGCAACATAAATATAACTTCATTTCATTAATATCATATAACAGAAATATGCTTACATACATAATGGAAATAAACTAGTTAGGGCACTCGTAGACTTATCTCTAAGAAGAGATGTGGCGGCTACAGGCCTATGACCTATGTTACAATGAGGCTTGAAGGCATATTTATTATTGAGAAATAATGGAAAACCATAAATATCCAAAAACCTAACCCTATGAGTTGAAGCGCCAAAACTATGGGCCCCGTTTGGGTAAATTGGTACATCAACTTCCGAGGGACGTAAATTTGGCATATGATCTTCGTTTGACGTGCTCAATACCTTGTTAGAAATATCTATCCGAGGACTACAACTTTTGACCTAAGAAACCTTGAAGGATCATCCATGTAGCTCCCGATTTTCCCAAAAAACATCGTTTAGGGCCTCAAAATAGCTCCAGAAGTTCAGGACCCAAAAAACTGCTAAAAATAGTAAGTTGTGCTAAAACTGAAAAACTATAAAAAAAAAATGGTGGGGGTCCAAATGAAATAGGTGGGTGGCCACCAATATCCACTTGGATCAACTGAAAATTAAAAAGTCTCTTGAGTAAGATCTTTTGCAAAGGAATGATGAAAATTTTGAAATCTATTGATGTTGGATAAGCGCCATTTACAATTTAACGATATGGACAACCACATGAAACTTATAGAAATGTTATCACACATGGAAAAGGACATGCTCCAAACATTCAAAATTACCTAGTGCCCATTAAAGTGGATGTCTCCACCTCCTTTTAATCCTCTAAATGATTGGAGCTATTTTATGTCTAGACTTTTAGTGTGGGTCAGAGTCGATAATTTTTGTTTTGTTATATATTTCAAATATATGGCTTAAAGAGCTTGGCCCTATTATATTTCTCTTAAATTCACATTAAATTAAATGTCTCTACCTCCTCTTAATCCTTCTAATATTTAGAGTTATTTTATATCTATACTTTTAGTGTGTGGGAGCTTCTAAAACGAATACTTTTTATTTAGTTATCTCTTTAAAACTTATGACTTAAAACCTTTGCTTATTTTGTTTCTCTCATCTTAAAATATTTTATAATTTTTACAAAATAATCTTATATCTTTTGCCATGGTCTATTTCCAATAAGTAATGAAAAGAAAACTTAAAACTTAACAATACCTAATTTCCTTTTAATTAATAACAATTTTTTATTTAAAAATAAAATAAAAAACCTTTCATTAAATCATGACAAAATTTATATTAACAAATATTTATAAAATTATATCAAACACCAGTTTAATTATACTAAGCTAAGTTGTAGCCATAGGAAATCTGGACAAGTCCACGTGAACGAGTAAAACGCACCAGTAGACAATAATGTTGAACGAGCAATATGATCAACATTAACCTTCGAAAAACCCTAGCTATTAATTTGTGAGAAATAACTCGCAAGATTTAGAATTCTCTTTACCATGTGGTTTGCTTCACTGCGAAATGTTTTTACAGAGAAGTTGTTATCCAAATATCTTCAGATCCTCAAAGTAGATATATATTTTATTGTTGACAATAGAGGGTAATCATTATCTCTTGGGTTTTAGGACAATAAATGTTGTTGGATAGTATATGTCGACAGAATTTGGGTAATCATTATTTTTTGGGTTTTAGGATAATAAATGTTGTGGATAGTATATGTCTACCGAATTTAAATCTAAATATAGGCATATATTGCTCAACCACATTTATTATTTTATAGACAAGTGATCTGACACTCTGCCTTTCAAATTTATATAACAAAAGTTGTTAAAGTTTTTGTGTGGACCTGAGCTTATATAAAATTTGGTTTCTGAGATATCTGAGATGTATGACTTTAGCTATTTAATAGACTTGGAGTTGGTAGTTTGTCTGAATTCCAGGGATGGATATTAGTAAAAGATTAGGATTGTGAAGTATTAGACATGTAATAGATAAAAACTAAATTGAATAGAAATTGTAGCTCACAGGTAAGTACTGCACCTGGAGACTTCACACAAACGGAGAGTACACTCTACGTCTCATTAATCAAATGATACAACTATAAGTGCATCACAAAGAAGTATGAAGTTGTAAACAAACTCCTATATCCTAGGAACTAATCCTAACTTAAGGAGCTACGTTACAACAATGTAACCATTTCTCCATTAATATACAAATAATATTAATTATTTTCAAATCTCCCCCTTAATGGAGAAAGGATTAGCCTGAATTCCTAACATCCCTCTAAACAATTCAAAATTTATTCTCCCAAGAGGCTTGGTAAAAATGTTTGCCATATTGTCACAAGATTTACAGTATTCAACAAATATTTCCTTTGACTGAAGTTTTTCCCGAACAAAATGGAACTGAGTATCGATGTGTTTGGTGTTTTTGTGAAATACTAGATTGTATGTGAGCTTGATGGTACTCTGGTTGTCACTTTTAATGGTAGTTTCTTCTTTCTATTCTTCCCCTGCATCATACAAAAGTCTTCTCAACCAGATAGCTTCACATGTGGCTGCACACAATGCTTGGTACTCAGCTTCAATTGAAGATAAAGCTACAGTACTTTGCTTTTTGTTGCTCCATGCTATGACACTGGATCCAATGATGAATGCATAACCTATGATGGATCTTCGAACATTCAGGTTGCCTGCCCAATCCGAATCTGAAAAAATTGCTAGAGTAACATCAGATGTGTCAGTGTATAAAATACCATAATCATTAGTAGCACTAAGGTACCTCAACACACTTTTTTCTGCAACCCAATGAATTTTGACAGGATTAGACATGAACTGGCTCAACATACTAACAGATTATGCCAAGTCTGGTCTAGTTGTAGTAAGATATATCAGACTCCCAACTAGTTTTATATACATAGTGGCATCCACCTCCTCAGTGCCATTGTCACTACACAACTTTAGATTTTGCTGCAATGGTGTTGCTGCTAACTTACACTGCTCCATCCTCAATTTTTCTAGCAGACTTCTAGCATACTTCCCTTAAGTAAGAAAATTCTGTCTAGAATCTCTCCATACTTCCAGACCCAAGCAATAATGGAGATTTCTGAGATATTTCATTTCAAATACTTGCGACATCTGTCGTTTTATTTCTTTGATCAGAGTATCTGCATTTCCTGTTATAATCATATCATCCACATATAAGGAAATCAAAATAATCTGCCTCTGTTTATTATACTTGGTGTACAGATTTGGATCATTAATGCTCCTATGGAAACCATGATGTAAGAAGAATGAGTCGATCTTCTCATACCACGACCTGGGTGCTTGTTTTAAACCATATAATTCCTTTTTCAATCTACAAACTAGATGTTCCTGCCCTTCTTTGACAAACCCTTTAGGTTGGACTAGATAAATCTCTTCTTTTAAATCACCATTCAGAAATGTAGAATTAACATCTAACTAGTGTAGCTTCCACTTATATTTTGTAGCTAAAGAATTTAACATTCTAATAGTATTCAGTTTGGCTACAGGGGAAAAGGTTTCATCAAAGTCTATTCCCTCTTGTTGTGAGTAACCGTTTGCTACTAGTCTAGCTTTAAACTTTTCTATACTTCCATCTGCATTAATTTTAGGTTTTTACAACCACTTACAACCTATGGGTGTTTTTCCTTCAGGCAGTTCAACTAGATCCCAAGTATGGTTTGTAGTAATTGATTCAATTTCCCCATTCATTGCAACCCTCCATTCATTAGATTGACTTGCTTCTTTATAGTTTGTGGGTTCGACAATGTTTAAAATACTTGTCATTAAAGCATATTCTTTCAATCTGGTTGGTAACTGAGTCTGCCTACCTGATCTTCGTGGTAGGGGACTCACCTCAAATTTGTCTGTTTCAGAGTTGTATAGGCTTTCCTTATTGACTACATCACCTGTTTCTTCTTCTTTCTGTTCTTGCTGTTGATTATCCTCGCTGTTTTCTTCCATTAATAATGGAATGTGCCATTCATTATTATTGTCTTCCTTTCCTTCTTCAACCTATTCATGAAATACCACATCTCGACTTGCAAATATTTTATGAGTCATGGGATTAAATAACTTGTATGCTTTAAACTCAATGCCATATCCTACAAAGATACATTTCATGGCTTTAGGATCTAACTTCTTTCTATCCTCCTTGGGTATATGGGCAAAGGCTTTTGACCCAAATACTCTTAAATGACTCACTGCTGGTTTGAATCCATATAATGCTTCAAAAGGAGTTTTGAAGCCGAGACATTTAATAGGACTCCTATTCTTTAAATAAATAGCAGTGTTGATGGCTTCAGCCCAAAAACCATTTGATAGACCCTTACCTTCAAGCATACTTCTTGCGCACTCCACTAGAGTTATGTTCTTTCGTTCTGTCACTCCATTTTGCTATGGTGTGTGAGGTACTGTAAACTATTGAACAATCCCATGATATCTACAAAAATTCATGAACTCACCCAACCTGTATTCTCCCCCTTGATATGAGCGGAGAATTTTTATGCATTTTCCTGTCTGCTTTTCTACCAAAGTTTAAATTCTTTAAAACACTGAAAGGTCTGACTCTTTTTACTTAAAAAATATATCCAAGAGAATCTAGTGCAATCATCAGCAAACAGAAGAAAATAATATGCACCACCTAGCGACCTGGTCTGTATAGGTCCGCATATGTCTGTATGCACCAGCTCTAGAATATCTCTTCCCTTTCTATCAATATGCAGAGGAAATTCTTCTCTATGCATTTTCCCTAATGCACATCCATCACAATCTAACTGGACACTATGAGAAACAGGGAGCCCATCGACCATACCTTTTCTTTGAAGTAACATGAGGTCTTGTAAATTAAGGTGACCGAATCTCTGGTGCTAGAGGTTTTCGGCTGTCAATCCTGTTGCAACCATGGCTTGTTGTGGCATGCTTTTGACATTTAATCTGTACAGGCTCCCTACATGCACTCCTGATGCAAATATCTCCATCTTGCTATCCTTTATGACACAACATGTCTTGAAGAATTCAACTAGCAAATCCTGATCTGTTATCATAGATACAGAGATCAAGTTTTTCCTAATCCCGAGCACATACATCACATTCTTATTATGTCTAATGTCACCACTAGGTAACCTTATCAAAATATCACCATACCCTTTTATCTCATATCCTCTGTCATCTCCTAAATAAATTTTAGATCCACATGAAGTTTTTTCAAGAAATTCAAACCATTCTTTCTTACCTGTCATATGTGAGGATGCGCCAGAATCGACATACCATATGTCATCCTCATCTTCTTAGAAGCTAAAAGAGCACAATCAACTGAAAATAGTCGAATTTCATGACTATGGTCTTTATCGACAAAATATCCTTTGTGCCTACTCTGCTTATTCCTTGCTTCATTTGTCTGCCTCTTAAAACAAAACTTAGCTTCGTGGCCAATTTTCCCACAATAAAAACATTTAATGCCTGAAAAATTGTTTGCAGACATACCTCTAAATGGTCTCTTTTGAAACGTGCTACCTCCTCTCTGTTGTTGTTGTTGCTGTTGTGGCTTCTTCCCTTTAAATTTTCGCCTCTTTTCCATTAGAGCAATATCGTCATTCTATGGTCTTAAATTCTGCCGCCGCTCTTCTTTTTGTAGCAAAATTCCTGTCAATTCTTCAAATGCAGGGGTTTTATCCCTCGCTGCCAATCTTATGATGAACATTTGATATTCATCCTTCATTCCATTTAATGTGATTGTGACTAGATTAGAATCGAACACCTTTTCTCCGATATCTCCCAATCTGTCCTTCAAGTCATTAACCTTTGCAACGAATCCAGTAGCAGATTCATTTTCCTTCATCCTCATCGCAAACAACTTGCCTTTAAGTGACAAGATGCGATTTGTATTGTGTCTGGTATAGATTCTTGAGCATTGTCCAGATCTCAGTGGATGATTTGCCATCTCTAATGTGTGGGATAATATTATCCTTGATGGACATCTTCAGTATAACTTTTTCTTTGTTTTCCCTTTTATCCCAGTCTTGTATAAGTGTGGTTGTCCCTGTTGCAATATTTGGTTTCTGCTCATCTCCTGTGACAATCAACCACGCATTTTCTCCCTCAAGCAACGTCTGTAGCTTGAATTTCCAATTGGTGAAATTGGACCCATCGAGTTTACTAGACTCGTTGAGATATGTTTCTATGGTGTTATTCATACTAAACCGATCAGCTTTCAGATTCTCCGATGAATAATTCTAACCAACCGAATAATTACAAGCTACTCTAGTAGGAATTCAATACATACCAGATCCTAATTACAAATCTACCACTGACCTGGCTCGATCTTGTGACTGCAACTCAGATCCTCCACTGATCGGAGGTTTAATGTGTCTACGACTCATATCTACAACAAACGGGAAAATCCCATGTGCAGAACCGCCAAAAAATGTGTCTGCGACTCAAATCCACCACAAACGGGTGAATCCCATGTGCAGAACCGGCAACAATGTCTGCGACTCAGATCCACCACAAACGGGTGAATCCCATGTGCAAAACTACCAAAAAAAGAGATCAGTGCTTTTCTGAGGCAAATATCCGCGGCAAAATAAAATCTGTGTCAGTCACTAGATTGGCACATGTATGGCCCTAACAGTCGCGCCAATTGCGATTTTCAGCGCCACTGTCAGCAGAAAAAACATGCCAACCCTCCTGTGCTCAAAGAAAAAAAAAATCATCTGAGACCTGTGAGTAAGGCGTTTACTGCAGTCCACCTACTCCTGTGAGCAATGAAGCTCCTATGTGCACCATGGCCACAAAGGCTCTGTAGCCACTTAGGGCTCTAAAAAAAAACAAATTAGGCTCTCCCGGTCTGAGCTCTGATACCAAGATAAAAACTGAATTGAATAGAAACTGCAGCTCACAGGTGAGTACTGCACCTGGAGACTTGCACACAAACGGAGAGTACACTCTACGTCTCATTAATCAAATAATACAACTATAAGTACATCACAAAGAAGTAGGAAGTTGTAATCAAACTCCTATATCCTAGGAACTAATCGTAACTTAAAGAGCTACATTACAACAATGTAACCATTTCTCCATTAATATACAAGTAATATTAATTATTTCCCACTATATTTGTCCAAGTTAAAGTTGTTATTGATATGTAGATTTAAGAATATTTTGGAAATTTAATAGATATGAGCGAAGTCAAATAATTATTTTTTACTAACTAAATAACCCAAAGTGAATAACAAAAATACTAACTTATATTCATTAAAACCGCATTAAAACCAGATGCTGATTCTTGAATAGTACTCATCTTACCAATATTTTCATCTTTTCAATATATATTTTTCTATTACAAACAAGATGATGAGATTGGCTGGGCATGAAGCAACACCCTGGATTACTCTTGTATCGTCCAGAACTCCAATTATTGCATCTGTCTACTAAGTTTTAACCCAACAAAGACAAAGACAGTCCTCAGTCTATCGTGTTCCTTCTATTTTTGTTGAATCTGCTGTCCCCGCGCCCTTATACACCGGCATTATTATTGCAGCGTGAGAGGAACGCGTGAGTGGCTTGTCACGCGACAGTTCAAAAAACTGTTGGTTGGTTGGCAGTGTTAATATTAAATTCTGATATTGACACACACAGCATCTTGGTTTGTTTGTTTTCTGATTATACAGAGACCACTCTGTTGAAATCCGTCATAAGAAACGTCACTATCTGTATTATTACCAATACAGTTGAGAGAATTACAAAGACACGGATTGAAAAACAGGAATCGGATTCACATTCTCACATAAACCTAAATATCATATTCTCACATAACCTTAAAGAGCTCTAAACCTAATTATCATTGGTTTTTTTTTTTTAATTTTATTTTTGAATTCAGGTTTATGTGATCTATATTATAAATAATAATAGGAATTATTTTTGGTAAAAAGATTTATATCATTAATAAAAATTATTTTGGTAAAAATTACATCAAAAATGTTTTGTCTAAAAGTTTCAAACCATTAATATGGTTCATCCTCATCACAAGATGAACCTAATTATTATTAGATTTTTTTCTTAATAAAGGAAAAATGAAACCACTCGATGTTTAAAGGAAGAGGCTGCTTACCACTCAACACCCGCCAGACAACCAAATGCCCAAGTTGGCACATTGAATTTTTCTGTAAAATGTTTACATAATTTTATCAATAGTTTTTGCTTGAGTGGTTGATATGGTGGTTTTCCCTCCATTCATCTAGATTCAAGTTTCTGGTTACATGACCAATCATAATTTTATCAATAGTTTTTACTTGAGTGGTTGATATGATGGTTTGCTGTCCATCTATCTGGTTTCAAGTTTTTGGCTACGTGACCAGTTATAGTAAAGTTAAAAAGATAGATTAAATTATAATTTTATAATATATAAATTTATCCTTACATAACGAGGCATAATAAGGTTAAAATAATAGACTAAATTATGAATTTCTAATATATATAACTTGCATTACCATCTCAAACAAACTACACAATTTTAATTTTTTCTATTTAGTTTGCAAATTTGGAATTTCTAAAATTTTAATGAAATATTTTTTATTTTAAAGTTGTTGTATTTTTTCTTCTTAAAATTAATTATATCCATATTAATGAATGAGATTTTGAATTATTCATTTTATCCATATTAATAAGGTTTTGAATTATTCATTTATAGTAGGAAATGTGTTAATAATCATCTATTCTTAATTATTTTACACTTTGGGCTAAGCCATAAGTTTTCTATTCTAGTTTAAATTTGACAATACTTAAGTTCTTTTAGAATTTGAAGGTTTTTTTTATAAAATTAAAATGAAGTTAGTCATCAAATTAGTTTATATACATTATTTTTTTATTTACATATATTTTAATTTTAAAACTAAATATAACATAACCTATTAAGAAATCAATATCAATAAATATAAATATGTTATTATAGATTTGGAAACTATAATGATAAATTACAATTTTGAGATGTGATATGAGGTTATGAGTTTTAATCAACAAACTTGATTAGTGTTCATCCAACCTTTAAAAAAACAAAAAACAAAAAGTTTTCCAAATTTCAAATATCAATATTGAAGTTTGACAAAACTTGTTATATAAATAACTTCATGATAATGATGACCTAGTTATATATTTTATGAATATGTTATTTAGTGATTTAAACTTAACATTTATAGCATGCAACATAATTTTCCTTATCATTTCCTTATCATTTGTGTTGTTTATTGGTAGCAGAAAAATAATTAACAAATAGTGTTAAATAATCAAATATATTTAACATATAATGTTTTTTTATATTTAATATTGAAAATAGTTAAAATTACTTTTGAGATATGTAAAATTTCTATCCTCTTACTACTAATATTACTTAGATATTCCATAGAGATTAAATCAAAGTTTTAATAAAATAAAAAATGAGAATACTTTTATTGCATCAAGAAAGCTTTCAATCCAGCATAAGTATTTTGAATTAATCAAATTATATAAAAATACAAATTAAAAAAATTTATTAAAAAAAAATTATAATTATAATTATATTTAATAATTAAACCAGTCTAAATCTAATAATTACAACAATCTTCATATATATATATATATATATATATATATTTTTTTTAACCTAAGTTTTTGTTAATTATAATTATAATTTATAAACATAAATATTTTAAATTTTAATTAATTTTAATATATATATAATTGTAATTATAATGATATTTATTTATATCATTATAATAATATTAGATATAAATATTATATATTTTGCTTACACTAAAGTGTCAATAAACTTATCTTAAGAAAAATAGATACTGAGAGAAAATAAAAAGAAAACTACAATACTTAAGAAGTATATTATCATTTTTTTTTAGAGAAAGAAAACTAACTGAACTTTATTAATGATACAAAGGTTCAGTTTACATGTAATTATGCATATTCCAATATCCCACCAACATAGTATATAGATGTCATATGTCCATAACCTGAAACACATACATATACAAAAATCATCCTAAAATATATGGAGAAATAAAATAATGCAAAATAAAACGAGGAAAATGTAATAAAAAAGAAAAAAGATCACCCATTATTGCAATGCAATATGGCCATGCTCTTGTTACCAAAAAGAGTTTTGTGTAGAACATGTATCCATCCAGGTCCAAAAAGTCCAATTTTGATAATGAATTAGCAACCATGTTAGAGTGAAGATGTGTTGTATATGAAAAATACTGAAATGTATGTATGAGATTCATGGTGCGCTCTCTCCAATTTGGCTGAGGTTGATTAAAATTTGTTATGCTAAAAATTCCCTTAATGATAGATGGTTTTAGAATATCTATAAATATGAATATAGTGTACTTGTTTGGGATGAGTGAACCAAACCGGAAGGGTCACTAGTTCAGCCTCAACTTTAATGTTAGTATCTGGTTCACCATACCAGTGCAACCTGTAAAACGAATCTTGTCAATACATAGAACCCCTTAGCATCCACATCTATCATCTTTTGTTGCACCATTGTTGCACCATCAAAGAAACCAACATGCCATAAAATCGTAGGACTCATTTGTCTCATGTGTCTCATCTATAAGTATTTGATTTTGGTAGGACAAATGTGTGTGAATTCAAGCCATCCCAAAATTTTAGAAGCAGTACAATAGGAATTATGAACCCTACCCCTGAATATGACATGGTTCGGGGTCTTCCATATTTCCTAGAGAACGAATGGAAGGATAAAAACCTGAAATCAAGAACTCTCCAAACCCCACTTAAGGCAGTGCTTGATAGAGGTGAAGTATCTAACAGGAAGGAGGAAAAGATCAAAGTCCAAAACTGTAAAGAAAGGTAGTGCTTGATAGAGGTGAAGTATCTAACAGGAAGGAAAACTACAGGTTAGAAGTAAATGAACAACAGATTCAGATGCCCAACTACATAAAGGACAAAATCCTAACCCCATAAAACCCCTTTGCACAAGTTGTTCCAAATAAGAATTTTATTACCATTTGCACAAATTATCACATGTAAGAATTTTATTTTTACAGACTAACCAAACAAAACAAATAATTTTGAGTGTAACCTTTAAACTCCCTATATCAAGAAACCAATTTGATGTCCAAATCTGAGCATTTGTTGTAAGATGTAAAAATATATATCAACAACAACCACATAGCCCTTTCTACTTATAGCTAGAGGACTTCCAACATAAACCAACATCTTTGAGACCTCCGAGGTAGTTGTTCCAATCAACAACCATAAAGACCTCCAAACCAATCTGTGATGCCTCCAACCATGATGATATACAACGTTCCCATCCTCTAATAACCTAATTCAAAAAGAAAAAAAGCCTTCGGCTAAAGTGTAACAGTAGTGTTCAAATAAATGATTTGATTCACTTACTCTAGCAATCTTATTAGATGTACTAACCTTGCTTGATACCAATCTCCTACCAAATATGTTACCATTACCAAATCTAACAAAACAAAAATGAACAGATAGCTTTGCAAAAATCAATGTTGTACAAAAACATAAGTAAAATACACCTACTTAAAAACACATAATCAAAAAGATAGGAAAAAGAAAAACTTCAGTAACTAAGATTTATGTTGTCACCACCATACCTAACAAAAATAAAAATGGATAGATGGCTTTGTATAGATCAATATGCAAGACATTGCTACTTTTGGGAAATGTTATTATAATTTTCATTTTTCTGCTTCTATTTTACAGAAAGAAAAAAAAAAAATTCCTATTCAAAACATTGTTGTTTTATTTAGATATTTTTGCTAAATATGTTATTTATTTTTTAATAAATTATTGATTTCTAAGTTCAATTTGTGTTAAGAAATTTGTAACTTAATTATAAATTTCTTAATATTTTTAATTTTTTTTAAATTGGACAACTTCAAAACAAACCTATCAAAATATTTATAAAGAATATTTTTAAGTTTATTGCAGATGTTGAAATATTTTAGATATCTGATAAACAACTTTGCAGATTTTAAGTTCAATATCTGGAATATTTCAAAATATACACTCAACATGAACATAAACCCAAGTGTTTATAACATGTAAATAGGTTTTCCTTATGCTTTTTATTCTGCTAATTTTGTTGCAGTAGAAAAATACTCGGCAACTGAATTTAGTAGTGATAAATCCACCAAAAATGCCGAGGTTCCCGTGTTTCATGTTTAAAAATTGGTAGCGATCCCATTTATCGAACGTTGCTTTATTTGGAAAATAGCGTACCACAGTGGCACAGTAGGATTCAAATATAACGATGTATCAGTGACACGTCGTACTACAAATTCGAATGTGCAGTTAGAATTTCTCATTTTTCCTTTTTGGGAATCGGATGATATAAGTTTTGTGAGATTATAGTTTTTATATGATAGAATTCTATTTATTTATTTTTGGCAACGCTTCTAATACTTGACTTCTAATTAATAATTGGGCTTTGATGTTGATGGATTAAGGAGAATTGAACTATCTTATTTATTTATAGGAGGTTTTAACAAATTGGGCTGTTCTATTCATAGAACTGATGTTGATGGATCACTTACAATAATGCTCACAATAGTATACTATTCATAGAATTGATGTTGATGAATTACTTGGAATGATGCTTACAATAATATATAGGTAGGATTGAGTTGTTAGTTGTTGGAGTTTTGGTGAAAGATTTTCTCAACAATATTCTCCTTATTTAAAACTTGTTGGATCTTATGAACACTATTTATGTGAGCTTTATAATTGAGTAATATACCAATCATCGTTCATGAAATATGTCTTATATCTATTTTCATAATTCCCTTTTGAATCCAAAAAGAATTGAACCATCTTATTCACTCACTAGAGGTTTCAAATAACTGGGCTAGGCTACCCATCAGAACTGATTGAATTATATTTATATATAAAAATTGATTAAATACTTTAAACAAATATTTACAAATTATACAATTCAAACTTCTCATTTTAACAAAATCTTTACTATATTTCGGTTAAATTTTTTAATAAAATTAATAAAAATATATATATAAATAACCAAACCTCAATATGTCAACT
This sequence comes from Pinus albicaulis, assembly GCA_034641835.2. Classification (NCBI taxonomy): domain Eukaryota; kingdom Viridiplantae; phylum Streptophyta; class Pinopsida; order Pinales; family Pinaceae; genus Pinus; species Pinus albicaulis. The sequence continues at coordinate 1,319,716,655 of CM076578.1, read as the reverse complement.
ACCGGGAGAGGTAAATAAGAATAACATTGCATGACATATGTACTAGTGCTTAAGACCAACTAATTGTGCATATGGTTGTCATTAAAAAAAATGACAGATAGGGTACTTGACAAAGGCACCCATAGAGGTTGTATATCAAGTTGTAGACCAGCAGTTCAGATGTGGATTTGGTTTGGTTATTTCTATGGATTTGAGCTTCTTGATTTTGGGATTAGATGGATATAATCTTGTGGCACGTATCCACCTTGGTTTCTTGAATTTGATTGTCTAAACTTTATCTGCATAGTGAATTGGAATTGGTCTTTTCTCTAAAGTTGTCCAAAGTTTGAAATTGAATATGAGAGGAAGTACTCAGTCATGTCAATGCCAAAGCTGGCACCAGCACTGGCACTGTTGTCTGCAAATGTCATGCTGCTGACCCATTCTGATCTGGGGCCTCATCCCACCTGCAGACCTGTCAATTTTTTCCAAGAAAACAGGTGATGAGGTTGCCTCTGCATGAAGCAACACCGTGCATTAATCTTTTCTTGTCCCAGTCACAAATTATCTCACACGTCTGCATAGTTTGGCACAACAAATAGGAAGACAGTCTTACAGTCCTTTGGTGCTGCTCCTGTTTTCTGTTGAATCTGCTGTCCTTGTGCCCGCCCATTGGCAGCAGCCCTATTATTGCATTGTGTGATAAACGCGTGAGTGGCTTGTGAAGGGATTGAATTTGGATTGCGGAGCATATGGTTGGTTGGCTGGCAGTGTTAATATTTGTACAGAGAGCTTCAGAATGCTTTTGTTTTCTGATCAAAATATGTCAGAAGAAACATGCACTACAGACCTTTAATAGCAATACAGTGGAAAACGAAAAGAGACAAGAGACAAGTAGAAAAACAGTCTCGTCGATGGGAACTCGAATTTGATGTAAAATGTCAATGTAGAAAAAAAAAAATTGGTCATTTTTTTTTTTTTTTAATTTTATTAAAATTAAGTAGAGATTTTTAAGAATCATAAGTTTTTAAAGTTCAAGTGTTTGTGAGGTTTTCTAAGTGGCTGAATTTATTTATACATTAAAAATAACACATTTTAAACAACATAAATCACAATCTCACCCTAAATAGCAAGCATAATTCTATAGAAAAGATCACGTTTTTTAAACAACTACTCCCAAAAAGTTACTCATCATAAATTATATTCTAAAATCATGAATTGTCTAAATTCAAATACATATTTATTGTTAATTTTAAAACATAAATTATTTTTGTTTGATCTAAGACTTTTGTGATCCATAATTTACATAAATGCCATTGAAAATTATCTAGTTGATTGGTCCTTCTTATTTTATTTTTACTTAGTTATAATATATTTTATATTATCTTATGATTTATAATCTTGATATTGGTTAAACTCCACTCATCATAGGTTCAATTCCCTTCCGAGATAGGGGTGATGTATCTAGACATGTTGATAAAGATGTAGTTTTACCAAACTTACTAAAAAAATATAATTTTTTTATTAAAATAAATTTAAAAACTCTCTTTTATTTAAATATTTATTATTAAATTATGTTTACCCTTGTTACCCTATTACAATATTAATAATTTATATTAACATATTATAATATAAATAAAGAATTTTAATCAATTTATTAAACTTATTTATTAATAAAAATCTTATATTATTCATTAACTTTATCTAAATAAAAATTTCTAAACTAACTAATTATTAATGACTAGTTTTTAATGGTTATCCCCAGACAATGATGCATTCTAGCTATTTATTCATTAGGATCAATTATCTTTTTTCACCTTGTCCTGAGGATGAACCACATTAGATGAATCTCATTAGATGGTTAGAACGTGGACCAAATCTTAATGATGTGATTAATCCCAAAAACATTTATCTAAATTTTTTGTTTGTTTGTCAAGTTGTCTAGATTACATCAAGCTTGACCGGTGGCTTGAGAAACCGGAACAAAGGGGCATCTAAGCCATCAAAATCATCGGGGGATCCACCTAGCCTTGAAAAACTGGAACAAAGGGGCATCTAAGCCATCAAAATCATCGGAAGATCCGCTTAATATGATTGGATTTCTAGATTTTTGCCCATGGAATACCATCTAAGCCATCAAAATCATTGGGAGATCCACCTAGCCCGGGCTACACCAACACTTAATATGGTTGGATTTTTAGATTTTTGTCCATGGAATACTTTCACATCACTGAGTGACTTAAGAGTACATCTCATCACCCTCTATTTTGTGTACTTTGAGCAAGAAACAGACATTTGAGAGAAACCTAGCAGCCTACCTAACACATAACTACTGGTAAATGTCTAAAAAAAATTTAAACTTAATCACCCATTAAACTATCTCAAAACAATTAAAAAAAACAAAAAAAACTTTGAAAATATTTAGATTGTATAAATTTATTAATTTAAAACTATAAAATTCCTAATTTTTAACTGAATTGAAAAAATAAAATTCCTTGTTTTCTGGAATGAGTTGTTGGGATCAGGCTCAGTGTACAAACTGTGCAACTGCGGATAGGCAATTATGCAAAACTCTTTGGGAAGGAGTTATGTTGGAGAACGTAAGGCTTCGTCGACCGTTAGTTACATATGATGGGGACTATTATAACAGTCAAAAGAGTTAGTTACATATGATGGGGACAATTATAAGAGTCAAAAGAGCGAGAGGAGATAGTAGGATGACTTTTCAGTTCATTATTTTGAAAATAAACACGTATTTGCATAGATGAGAGAAATTTAACTTTCTAGACTGTAAAATTTAGATGCCAGTTATGACCTATAACCTTACCATCTTAAAAAAAATTCCCAATGTTGTTGTAAGAATAGTTATTGTTTTTCTTAAATGATAAGGGTTGAGTGAAGTATTTTTATTTAACTAAAATATTTTTAAATATCTATGTTTTTTATAAACATATTCATTCAAATTTTATAAGATAAATTTATTTAATTTTAAAAATTAAGATATTGTCTGAAATTGAACTAGTCACTTAACATTTAGGAGGTCTTTATCAATGCACTTAATCACTATCTTTCCAATAGTTCATATAGTAAAAATTACCAAAATTATATAATATTTTTGTTTTTCTTTAAGATAAATCTCATAAAATTTTCTTTGTTTCCTTACTTATTTTTGTAGCATTTGGAATTTATGTATTTGTAAGTATGTAATTTTGTAATAGCTACACTTTGACCTTGTAGGCTTGGTTTTGTAGCTTTGTTTGGGTTTACAAGGTTTAGCCTTGCTCCAAGTGGTATAAAAGTTTTTTTTTTTGTAAGCTTGGTAGTACCTTTTATTTTCTCTTTTTTTCTTTTTTTCATTTTTTATTACTCCATCTTCATCAACATGTCCAGATACATCACCCAATCAGGGAAGGGAATTGAACTTGCGATGAGTGCTATAATAGCTCGCCTCATCACCGTTAACCAAGACCCCACGGACCAAGTGGTATAAAAGTTGCCCCAAGTGGTATAAAAGTTATTTAGCTTCTGTGAACTAGATTGATTCGATATTTGTTCTTGTGTAAATTTTGGTCACACGGAGACATGAGGAGAGTCATTTCAACATGTGATTGCTAGAAGAAGACTTGTGGGAGACCATGTTAGGAATAAACAATTATGAATAGTGGCTTGGCTAAGGATTATAGTACAACCTACAAGGATAGTAATTAAGATGAGCAACTCGTGATGATGTGAGGCACTTTGAATTAGAGGAATTGGAGAGAAGAGTTAAATAATTGGAGAATAGGAAAGTTGGGGATGTCGAAGCCACAATATATTCATAATAAAAATATGAGATAAAGGAAGAACAAAACACTAATTAAATAGATCCAACAACAACTAATTTTGTTTTTGAAGGATAAAGGTAATGTAGAGGTAAAGATTATTTTTCTATAACAACATTTATGAAAATAAAGACTCTCATTTCTTGTATTAAAAAGATTGAGAGATATTTTGGCTATGAAAATGTTCAAGACCCCAATACAACACTAAAAGGTGATGCATCTTAGTTACTAGTATAGTTTGTGTGAACAAGCACATAATTTAAGGTAGAAGGAAACATATGTCTTGGAGCATACTAAAGAAATTTTCAAATTTCTCCTCAAATTAGCACTTAAGGTGCTAGAGTATCAAGGGGTAAGGTATGTTAATGGAATGAAGTTTTGGATTGAGGACAAGATGAGTACCCATAATTTTTGCACCATTAATGAATTGTATCAAGTTGCTTTGAAGGTGGAGGGAAATTTGAATAGGAAACTATAGAAAAAATATAGAGAAAGAAGTCCTAGAGGAAGAGGAAGAGTGTGTGCTATAAAAATACACTATAGCAAAGATATAAAGAATGAAGCAATCAACAACCAAAATGTGAGAGGAAACAATAACACTAGTAGAGGCAGAGTTACTAGAAGAGGACGATGAAGTAAGTATGTCACTATTTGTTATAAATTTGGAGTAGAAGGACACAAGTAATCCGAATTCCTAGAGAATCACAATCATGGAAGGGAAAATGAGGCCAAGAATCATATCATGCAAGAAGTGTGGCATTAATTGTTGAAGATATGAATCTGTCATTTCAACATGAACAAGGAGAAAATAGAATGTTTAGAACGATATTGATCAAGCTTAAGAAGATGAATAAAGGTGTAATTCCTACACAATGGTTAGCAATAACTATTTCCTAGTGGTTATACCTTGGAAAACATAAAATTTAAGTAAATTGAACAAAAACCAAGAGTAAATTCTATCAATCCATTTCCTAGATGTAAAATAAAATTGTGGAGAAACATAAAAATATGAAAACATGTGATAATAAACAAAACTACAATTACCTGAGAATAAATAAAATTGATGAAAATAACTAAGAAAAAGTGGCTCCTTAGGCTATTTTCATGGGTTTTGATGTGAAAGTGGGGTTTAATGTGGTAAACCCATACTGACAAGGTCTATTTCGATAATCCTTAGCAATTTTCATTAGATGAGCACTTTTTGTGTGATAACAGATTTCCCTCTAATATGTGAGGATGGGAACACATCGTATGATCGAAACACATTGTATTTTACTTTCATTGGGTAATGGACACAATAAGAGATAGAGAGAGAGAATCACAACAATGATCCAAACCATTAATGAAGGTTGTTTGAGATGTTACCACTAATCAACCAAGAGTCTCAAAGGTGGGTATACATGATCTAAATGTTTGAAATATCATTTTCATTAACGTAAAATATGGTGTGATATTACATATGTCCAATATAAATATTGAAAAATGAATATTGTTACAAATATTATTTTTGAGCTTTTGATGCTCAATTTGGATACCCTCAATTTGGAGGCATTTTTATTCCAATTACCTAGCCCAAATGGGAGCATAGGATATATTTTTGGAAATATTTTTCCATTTCATTTCCAATCATAAATGGAACTCCCTCTAACTCCATGGGATTAAGGATATATGAAGGATTTCATTAGGGTGACCAAACCAAAGTACAAGTAGGAAAACCCAACCAATTTTACAAGTTGTGTTAGAAAGTGTAGCAAGAAAGGCTCAATTTGACTTTAACCTTAGTCAAATTCAGTAAATCAAATTTCTACATTAGTAGGACAACTTAGAGGCAATTAACTAGTGTGACATGGCTCTTGTCACTCAGTTAGAATAAGAAAATTCAAGTTAGTGGGCTTGGAGTTCAGTCATGCATTTGTTAGTTGCTAAATTTTATCAATCTAGTTTAGTTATTTTCAGTTCTACTCAGTTAACAGACCTCAAACAATTAATAGATTCAGTGTAAGGCCAGTTGAGCAGTGAGACAATAATCTAACTGAGAGATATGTTAGTTAACTAATCAATAAACCAAAAATATCTCATGCATGCATGGAATTCGAATTCCTCAGCTAGAGTGGAGGAATTAAGGCTAATGTAAAATTATTTGTATACTAGTGGAGTGTAAAAAAAATTGCATGCAAGAAGTTGATCAATCATTGGGAATTGTGCAAGGACATATAGACTTCCCTATTGTTTAGGAGCTCTAATTAGCTCAGATTTGTGTAAGGAAATGAGAGGCTGCTTGAGGCATAAAGTGGCTAAGTGTTGGCCAGAGGTTCTCAATCAATAGAGAGAACCATTTTACTCTTGTAGGTTGTCCTTAGAGATGGAGCAAGCAATTGTAATAGTTTCTCTATTCAGTTGATTAATGAAAAGAGGTTTGAGGGGTTTTTTCCTGGTGAGGTTCCCCTAGAAATCACTGTGTACTTGTGGTTTTTATTGTTGCATGTCTATGCACATTGTTTTAAATTATGATTTTTGTTCCACAGGTTAGTAGAGTAGAATTGTGTCTCTTGTTTTTAATTCAAAATATTGAGAAGTTGCAATTTCTATTGAATTTCTAGATGGTATCAGAGCCCTGAAATCACATTAGAACTAGTATTTCTATTTTTTCCCTCAGGAATTTCAAATTTGCAACTTCAGTGTAGCAATTTTTCCTCAGATCTAGGAGAATATTTTCCAACAAACTGAGATTGGAGTATGCCCTGGAGGGTGGCTCAAATTTCATACCCTAGAAGGATATAATGGAAGCATTGCTTGATGATAATGGTGTATTATAATATGTTAAAACTGACATTGTGAAACCCCAGAAGTCCGGTACACAAAAATTAGCTCAATGGAAGAAGAATGTTGCAAAGGCTAAGAGATTTCTTCTAGAAGGTGTGAGAGACCATGTGGTCTCAAATCTCCATGTAAAATAGACACAATTGATTTAATAATTTTGGATGCTTCTCAGTTGCAGTTGTTGCAGTATCAACAACAACAATGAGAGGTAGTGCTATAGTACATTCCAGAGATGCTAGAGAGGGGTGGTGAAAAATCCCTTTCTTGCTAAGAGTGAGTGTTAGAAAGTGTGGCAAGATGTAAGACCCTCCCACATTTACACAAGCTAACCATTCCACCGAAGTAAACATGTGTCGAAGGGTTAATATGATATGATTCAGCTCCCCAAGTACAATTAAGGAAGTGTAATCAACAAAGAAAAACCAAACTAACCTTCCTCAAGAGCTACAAGACCCCTAGGGGCTAACCAACCACTCTAGGTGCCAAACCCATGAGTTAATCCATTTTATGATTGAACTACACCCCCAAGCACACCCATGAAAAACCATCCATGTGACTGAAACCCTCAAGTCGCATGCACAATAAGGGCATCCATGTGAGTGCATATTTTTCTAGGTAGTTCTGTACAAGCGACTCTAGAATCTGAGCCACTTTTTCAGGGCCAGGACTTAGGCCTCTACCCATAACTTGATGAAACTCTCTGAAATAATAAATAAAAATATTAAAATTCCTCTAATGCATAACTTGAACATGGAATTGACCTCACAAGGCCTAGCCATGACATACATTTCGTCAAACACATCATGAACATGTAACCTACAAGTCATATAAACACATATGAGTATAGGGACTTCATACTTATCTGAGAATTTTCAAGAAGGTCTAATGACCTCTCATAATAGTTGCAACATCATCTATTAGGTCATTGATTCATTAAATTTTTATTTAATAAACAGAACGTGATGAGAGGTATAACTAAAGTCTACCATAAACCATGCTAATTATAACCAACATAAAACCAACAGAATAATAATGATAAAACAACCATTAAAATCACATAATAAGTAGTCATATTTACACATAATACACAAGAGGAAAAGAGATCTTATTAACACATACAAAATGCAACCAAGTCAAGGACTTCCACATACCATCCAACCATAGAATAGGTTGAACCAGATATTTCTTTTAACCAATCAACCTCGTGCCATATTCCAAGCATGAATGTGGGACTTATAACAAAAAAAATAGTGCTTCATTAGGCTTTACCGAAATCCACCAAGGGATTCTTAGGCCCAATCCCTCATCTATACAACTAGGATTTACCGCAATCCCACAAAGGGATTCCTAGGCCCAAACAAGAAACATACACTACCAGGATTTACCACAATCCCACCACATACCTGCCGAGGGATCACTAGACCTATATAAGCATGGATGCCTCTAAATCTCTCCACCTAAACAGTGTGGAATTTTTTCATCTCCACCCTCTAAGTTTTACCGTATATCTCGCCATTCACCAGTCAACGATTCCTAGGCCCAACGAGGGTATACAATCAGGCTTTACTGCAATCCCACCTTAACTGATCCATGGATTCCTAGGCATTATGTCACCTCCTGAGATCACCCCACTAAGTTTTGAAATCATCTGAAAATCCAACTCAACCAAGTAAGAGAGAACCCCATCAAACCATTGTTATCCGGAAATGGGAAGACAAGGATGAAAACCATTATTAGACCTAAAAAAACCCATGCCAATACAAGCAAGAGAACCAAATACACACATGCATGTACCATGCATGCCAAATATAGCAAGGAAATCACACATGCAACTTGATACCTGCAAGTAATCCTGTTGTAGCTGGTTGATCCAGCTCTTCCTTGATTTATCTTTTCTTCCCCGTTCCTTATTTTTCCTTCCTTTTATTTCCTTGGTCCAATGCTAGAGTGCTCCAAGAAAACTCAAAGTGTGCAAGATTATGAGAGAGTAGAGAGAATAGAGAGAAAGCTCCAAAACTGATCTGTCAAAAGCTATGTAGTGATCCTCAGAATCCTTTTTATCAATGAAGCCTCTAATTTCTTCAATTTTCCATTATTTTCCTTCATTTTCCTCCTCACATGCAACCTATGACCTTTCACATTCCTTTTCTCTTAATTTCCACTATTTTCATAAATAAATTGCCAAATAATGTCTCTTTGCCTTTTCAAATCCTTTGTCATTTCCTTTGCCAATTTCCACTCACGATAATAAACCAAATGAACATCCACACTAGGATGTTTTTCCCACCACTCAAGTCAATGGAATACGTGTCCCATGACCTTGGCCTTATTTTTCCTTTATTAACTTTGTTACATGGATTTTTAACCAGGGGTTGTAACAAACCCCTCCCCCTTAGGGGAACATCGTCCTCGGTGTTCAATGGCACATATGACTAGCAAAACCACTGAAAAACCAAAACATACTACCCATGGAGCTTTATAACTTATCTTGATGCAATATTTACAATGAACAGCCTACTAAAAAACATAACAAACATGACCACATAAAAAACGAAAACCATACCACTTATTGGAGCTTTATAACACAACTCGTGGCAGTATTTACATCCACACACACACACACACAAATATATATATATATATATATATATATATATATATATATATATATATATATATATATATATATATATATATATACCAAAACTACTTTTCCTCAATTGAAAAACAATTAAGGATACATAGTCTACATCTGATCAAACATCTCCCATGTAGCTTCATCAGGCCCAAAGTGCTTCCACTACACTTTAAATTTCTCAATTTCTCGGTTCTGGAACATGAGCATATTTCTCTTCAAATAAAATGAGGTTCCAACTGCAATTCTCCTTTTGGTTCCACCTACAATATATACCAATCAATAACATGATTAAAATCCTATGTATATGTTATAAGAAATGAAACATGGAAAACATCATGGAATTTCACTGTCGAAGGCAGTGCAAGTCAATAGTCCATTGGTACAATCCTCTCAAGGATCTCAAAAGGTGCACAATATCGAGGTGCTAGCTTCGCACATGACCCATTCCTTAAGGAGCTCTTCTTGGGCTTGATGCACAATTACACCCATTCCCAAACCTAAAACCCCTTAAGTTCCCTTTACTGGTCTACATAAATTTTCTTCATGTCCTATGTTGCCTTTAAAGTATGTTTGATAACCTGCATTTTTTATTCCATTTATACCAAAATGTCCAATGTTATCAATACCTTTTTCACTGGATCACTCAAACTGATGGGAGTATTACAACTCTGCCCATACAGTACCTCAAACAGACTCATCCTCAGTGACTCATGATACCCATTTTTGTAAGAAAACTCAACCAAAGGTATATGCTCTTCCCACTTTCACTGTCGATGCATCACATACATTATCAACACGTCCTCTAGCATCCTGTTGACCCTATCTGTCTGTCCATCTATTTGTAGATGAGAAATTGTATTGAAGGCCAACTCTATACCCAAACCTACAAATAACTATTTCCATAACCTAGAAGTGGAGTTAGCATCCCCGTCTGATACAATCTTCTTCGGTACACCATGAAACCTCACTACATCTCGGATGAATACCTGTGCTACATCATTAGCTGAATAATAAAACTTCATTGGAGTGAAATGTGCTACCTTTGTCAACCTGTCAACCTCAACCATGATAATATCATGATGTCTAGATGTAATAGGTAAACATGTAATGAAGTCCATATAAATGACCTCCCATTTCCACTCTAGAATCCTAATCATATGTAGACACTCTGCCTTCACCTGTTGACAAGCCAAACATCTAGCCACAAAATCTGCCACTTCCTTCTTCAATTCAACCAATAGTAGAACTTCTTCACTGTTGTCAATGTATTTTGATATCCTCGTGACCTGAATAGTGCTAAATATGGCTTGGCATGAAACTCCCTCAACATAAGCTTCTTGAGATTATTGTTGTTTGACACATAGATCATGTCTCTAAATTTGACCAAACCATCTACTGTGAGACGATAGTTGATAAGGTGTTAAAAAATATGCTAAAAAATGAAAGTTGTCGGAATGTTGTGGAACTTGAACGAATGGGTAGATTTTGTCATTCTGAATCTAACACAAATCGTTTTGTGGAAAACCAACACTGAAGGCTATGTAATATGGTTTGAAATTTTAGTTTTTGAGAGTTATTATGCATTTTAAGAGTCCCACAAATTGCGTCGACAATTCACTAAATTTTCACTTTGTTAGCGCAATTTCAGAGTGAAATTGTAGGATGGTTCCGGAATTTGGAGAATTTGTAGAGCGATTAGTAGCAAAGCTAGGGAGGCTCATAACTTCATTTTTTCTACCAATTCTGGAGTAGAAAGTGGCTAGATAGGAATTTTTGACATTTATAGAGTTAATGGAACACATTTTGAAGCCATTGGAGCATTGTAAAGTGATGTAACAACCAATTTTTAGCATAATGATATAGGGTCAAGCCATTTGAAGCTGGACCAAGGAGACGAAGCCTAGGAGGGGTGAACTCCTTCATTACTTGCTGCGTTGTGATTATTTTTATGGTGTATTTGTCTGTTGTTTCTATTTTTTCAGAGTTTTGAATTCATGTTTTATGTGTTTAAGAATTTAACATAAAGGCTCATAAAACTCAATTTTAACACTAGCAATTTATGAACCCTTAAGCACATTTACATTAAGATCTCATACAGATCAAGTTTGGTATCAGAGCTTAGGTTTTCTTTGTTGTTGTGAGGATTTAATTGTTTGCAAGTGTATGTGATTCTTACAAGGTTGAAGCTCAATAAAGGAGAAGGAAAGCTTGTGGTTGTAAGTCTACAATTTAGGTCAAAGATAAGGAGAGAACATTTTCCACAATATCCACCACAAGTTTCACCTCAGGTTTTACCTGAAGATTTAGCAAGCATGTTTCATGAAGGAGGAGCTGATAATTTTTTAGATGAAGAGAATACTTTCAGAAAATATTTCTTTGACATGATTGAAATGGTGAAGTTTCTCTATGAAGTGAGAAACTCAATATTGTAGGGTGAAATTTCCAAGCCTTCAAAAGAAGAGGGTTATTCTGGAGAAAAAGGAGGAGATGATGAAAATACTTCAAAAGGAAATGGTGACAAACCACCCTCTTCTCCACCATCATCTTCACCTCCATCCTTACCTTCATCTTCTTCCTCTTCCACAACCATTGTTACTCAAACACATCCACATACCCCAAGGGTTCATTGTAACACTTTTTTATTAAATCTTGATATCAAATTCGAACTACCTATGTATAATGGTGAAGTGAATGTTGAAATATTTGATAATTGGGTTCATCATATTGAGGTTTATTTCAGGATTATATACGTTAAATATGATGAAACAAAGATTCAATTGGCTTCCTTAAGGTTGGAAAGTGGGTCTTTGATTTGGTGGGAAGCCAAAACACAAGAGGATATGAAAAAACATGGGAAGGTCTCAACCTCTTGGATAGATTTTATTACTGCACTTAGAAGACAATTTTATCCATTAGCTTATATGCAAAAGACTATTATGGATTGGAAAATTTTTAGAAAACTAAAGGATCAAAGCGTGAAAAGCTACACTCAAGAATTTAGAAGAAGGTGTTTGATACTATGTATATACTTGAAATCACAAGGCACTTTTTTGAAATATATTGGGGTTTTAGAAAATTATTTAAGACATACTATCCTTATGTTTAATCCTACAAGTTTAGATGAGGTTTGTGTTCAGGAAACACATCTTGAAGCAAGAGGGAAAATAATTTCACAAGAGGGTAGCAAGAAGCCATTCATGAGTGGAGACAAGGGTAAGAGTAAGTTCAAAGGGAAAGGAAAGAAGAATGCTTCCGTCAAGAAGAAAGGAGAAAAATTAACATGCAAACACTATTCCAAAGAGGGTCATGATGAAGCTTATTGTTGGAAGCTTCATCCCGATATGAAACCAAAGAATTTTAACAACAAAGGGAAGAAAAAGACAACTGCAACTACACAACATGACTTAGGCTCATATTCGGGAGATGAAACAAAGATCATAACAATGGGAATGAAAGATAATGACATAGCAGGAACTATCTCTTCAAGTTGTACTAATTATACTCGATCTCAGAAAACTAGAATTGAACTTTTCCATATTCGGGTTATTTCAAAGCACACTAAAATTGATACACTCTTTGATAGTGGTTCACGAGAAAATTTGATTTCCGAAGAATTAGTCAAGAATTTAAATTTAGATACCATTCCTCATCCAAGACCTTATCCTTTAGGTTGGATATGCAAGAATGAAAAATTACAAGTTACAAGGAAATCCATACTCAGATTTGCAATTATAACAAGCTTTCTTGATGAATTAGAACTTTTTGTAGTTCCACTTGATATTTCTGGAATTGTTTTGGGAAGCCCATATTTGTATGATAGGAAAGTTATTTTTCATCACTATGAAAAAAAGTATCACTTGTTCAAATATGGTATTGAGTACATTGTTAGAGCACATCGAAATAAACTAAATCTTTCACTTGTAAATTCCAGACAAATGAAGAGACTCATTAACTCTAGCAAGAATTTTGTGATTTTAATGGTCAAACAAAATAATGTTGTTGAGAATGAAGCTTTTCAAGGTTGTGACTCAAGATTGAAATTTTATTTGGTTGAGGTTGTTAACCAATATGGTGAGATGTTTCAGGAGCCAAAAGGATTTCCTCCCAAGAGTGGAATCCAACATGAAATACAATTGCAGCAAGATTGTCCTCTTCATAAAAATAAAATTTAAGAGTTTTTGGAGAAAGGGATCATCAGAACAAGTACTCTGCCATGTGGATCACCTATTTTTTTGGTGCCAAAGAAGGATGGAACATGGTACATGTGTGTTGACTTCTGTGCATTGAACAAAATTACGGTAAAGAATTGCTACCCACTTCCTAGAATTGATTATTTATTGTATCAATTGAAAGATGCAAAGTATTTTACTAAGATGGACTTAAGGAGTGGATATCATTAAATTATAATTTTTGAAGCTGAAATATGGAAGAAAACATTCAAAACAAAACAAGGTTTGTTTGAATGGCTAGTTATGCATTTTGGGCTTTGCAATGCTCCGACTACCTTTATGCGTGTGATGAATGATGTATTGAGGCCATTTCTAGCTGATTTTGTGATAGTATACTTAGATGAAAGATTGGTTTTCAATAAATCTCGTGAAGAAAATTTATTGCATGTCAAAAAGGTACTTTATGTCTTAAATAAAGAATATTTTGTTTTAAAGATGTCAAAGTGTGATTTTGGACAAACGTCTTTAATGTATTTGGGTCATATTGTTGGAGGAAGTGAATTGAAAATAGATCCCTCAAAAGTTGATGTCATTTTGAATTGGCCAAAGCCAAAAATAGTTATGAAGGTAAGAAGTAGATTATTTCTAACTTCTCTTCTATCACAGCTCCATTTCATGCATTGACAAGTGTGAAGCAGGTCTTCCATTAGGGAGGTAAACAACAAAGGCATTTGATGCATTGAAGGAAAAGATCAGTTTAGCCTTAGTATGATCCGGATTTATGCAGGAACACAATAAAATATAGAAATAGACATACACATAGAGATGCAATGGAAATAATACTTCCTTTTATTAAAAATAAATGACTGAAATATGCTTTAATAGAAATGAACAGCTAGGGCGATGGTAGCTTATCTCTGAGAAGAGATGTGGTGGCTACATGCCTCTAAACTGTGTTACAATGAGGTTATAAGGCTTATTTATTGCTGATAAACAATGGGAAACCCTAAACATCCAAAAACCTAACCATAGGAGATGAAGCGCCAAAACTATGGGCTCTGTTTAGGTAAATTGGTGTTTCAACTTCCCGGGGACGTAACTTTGGCATACGATCTCTGTTTGACGCGCATCATACCTCGATATAAATATCTATCTAAGGAGTATAAATTTTGGTGTGAGAATCATCGGTTTATGGCCCCATGTTGCTCCCATTTTTCCCAAAAAATGTGATTTAGGGCCTCAAAATGGCTCTGGAAGTTCAGGACCCGAAAAAATGCTAAAAATAGTAATTTGTGCCGAAACTAAAAAACTGAAAGAACCAATGGTGGGGGTTCAAATTTAATAGGTGGGTGGCCACAAATATCCACGTGGCTCATTAGGGCCTCCAAATGGCTCTGAAATTTCAAGAACCAACAACCTGCTAAAAATAGTATGTTGTGCTGAAAGTGAAAAACTGAAAGAACTGATGGTGTAGGTCTAAATGGAATAGGTGGGTGGCCACCAATATCCACCTGGATCATGCCTCCCTCCTTAGGAAGAAATGGTCCCCATTGCGTTAAGTTCCTCCATGAGAGGAAAATTTTGTTGAACTTGGTAATAGATTTGTCCAAGATGTCATGGACCTACTGGCGAACGTGTTGGATGTGTTCAATAAATTTGGTTTCGTCAAACAGTACATGTGTGGATTATGTCCGTGTAATCGCATGAGTTGCGGCAATATCAGACAATGGTGTGTCAGGGGTCAGATCAATGGAGTGCTTGTCCGGATAGTGTAGAGGAACCTCTATGTGTGAGGAGAAAATGTCTTCGTATTCCTCCATGCCTTTGTCCATCTGCTGCTACTGTGTAGGGGAGCCCTGTTTTGAGGCAGTGGCTACAAAATTATTCTTTCCTTGTGGGCGAATGATAATGAAAATAAATTTCCTTTTTTGGGAAACAATCTTACTGCATTGTTTTACAGTAGTCAAAGAGATGGTAGGAGGTGGTATTACCTCTGGTATCCTGTACAAGTTATTTCCCAAAGTAATAATGACAAAACAAGGCCTAGATTCATACACAGCATGTCGCCTCCATTAGTATGGTTGGCCCAATAATACATCAGCTACATCAAGAGGTTCAACATCACACAATACCTCATCCACTAATGGCTTGATGTTGTACGGAAGGAGACACTATTGGTGGACGCGCAGATCTCTCCCTGGGTGAAGCCACCCAATGGTATACGACTATGGGGGTGTTATGGTCGGTAGGCTGAGATGCTTCACGACCTCTGTTGAAATGATGTTCTTTTGGCTTCCGCTATCGACAATAAATTATAGTGGAGAACCCTTCACCCACATCTGTGAATGGAAGAGGCACTCCCCCTCCTCTGGATCCTTGGGATCCTCCCTCTGGATCTTGGTGGTGGAAACAATGGCATTGGGGTTTGCACCAATGATATTCTTCCATTTTTCATCTCCCTAGTCTGGTTCTAACTCAGGATTATAACATGCATATGATTCAGGTGCCTTCAGTCAGGCCACCAGCGACTGTTTGGCCCGACACTTTGTTGTGCTGTGAGTGGGGCTATTATGGAATGCACACCACTTCCCCGTGTCCTTCTTTGGATTTGTGGTGGTTTTTTGAGTCGCCCCCCTTTGGCTCTGCCCCTTGTTTTGTGGTTCGGGGGTGCCTTTCCTTGGCTTCAGATTCGCGGATCTAAAATCTCCCTTCTTCTACTTAAATTTCTTCTCAATCCTGGCAACATAGCGATATGTCATGCCAAGCGAGGTAATGTCAAGGAACTCCATTTCCTCCTGAATGTGTCTATGCAGACGACAGTGGTACTTGAGCACCAATTGTCTCTCTGAATATTTAATACCCAACTTTGTGTGCAGGGTATGGAACAAATTCGTTAGTTCATGCACATCTTGATCCCTTTGCTGCCACAGCATGGTCCATTGGATGTACTTGTCCTCATAGCTCCCCATGGGGTAATATTGTTCCTTGATGCCATCTCGGAATGAATCCCAAGTGGGTGCGGCTGAGAACAGAGAGGGTTCCCCCTCATCCTTTTTCTCACAGTAGGTTTCCCACCAATATTTGACATGGGGGGGGCAGTTTTGAGAAGTGCAAAAACAATCTTTTCTCGGTCGGAGAAATCATGGACCGAGAAATACCCTTCTAGAAAATTCAACCATCTATCTACGATGTCTGCATCTATCTGGCCTTCAAATACAGTAATTTCAAAGTTTACCTGTACCTTGAAGGGAGTGGTTCCTCCAGAGTGGTTGTTGGATGTCGATGCGCCATAGGTGGGCAGAAATTGAAGGATCTAAGCAAATTTATCCATCATCGTGTTCCTTTGTTTCTCGGGGGCCTCATCGAGCAATATTTTGATAGGATCTCCTGCTCCTGCATCTTTCTTTTCTTCTGCCATGGGAGGTCATAGGGGTTTGTGAGGATGATCTTGCAAGGGTTCAACTAGATTGAGCCCTGACTCCTTATATCTTGACCTCGTTGGGGACATGTAAAGAAAAACAAAGAAAGAGCAGACCGCTCTGATACCACTGATCTGGATTTATGCAGGAATGAAATAAAATATAGAAATAGACATACACACAGACATGAGCAGAAATAGTACTTCCTTTTATTAAAAACAAATGACTGAAATATGCTTTAATAGAAATGAAAAGCTAGGGCGATGGTAGCTTATCTATGAGAAGAGATGTGGCGGCTTGATGCCTCTGAACTTTGTTACAATGAGGCTCGAAGGCCTATTTATTGTTTATAAACAATGAAAAACCCTAAATATCCAAAAACCTAACCATAGAAGATGAAGCGCCAAAACTATGGGCCCCTTTTGGGTAAATTGGTGTTTCAACTTCCCGGGGACGTAAATTTGGCATGCGATCTCTGTTTGATGTGCATCATACCCCGTTAGAAATATCTATCCGAGTAAAAAAATTTGTGTGGGAAACATCAATCGAAGTACTCATGTTTCCCTCATATTTCCCAAAAAACATCATTTAGGGCCTCAAAACGACACCGGAAATTCAGGACCCAAAAAGCTGCTAAAAATAGTAAGTTGTGCTGAAACTGAAAAACTAAAAGAATCGATGGTGGGGGTTCAAATGGAATAGGTGGGTGGCCACCAATATACACGTGGCTCATTAGGGCCTCCAAACGACTCCAAAAGTTCAGGAACCAACAACCTGCTAAAAATAGTAAGTTGTGCTGAAAGTGAAAAACTGAAAGAACAGATGGTGCGGGTCCAAATGGAATAGGTGAGTGGCCACCAATATCCACTTGGATCAAATTAATTTCACTTGCAGACTTGAGACATTCATTTGATATTTAGACATATGCTAGTGATTACGCCATGGGTGCAATCGTCATGCTACATGGTAAGCCCATTTGTTTTCATTTAGAAACTTTTAATGGTGCAGTGATTAATTATCCTACATATGACAAGGAATTGTATGCATTGGTGCAAAGTGTGAAAAATTGGAAACACTACTTAATGTGTAAGGAAACAATAATTCACAATGATCATCAACCATTGTAATACTTGCAATCACAAAGAAAGTTGCAGCAATAAATGCACTTTCGGTGGATGGGTTTTCTTCAAAAATTCAACTTGGTGATAAGGTATAAGAAAGGTATTTATAATAAAGTTGCTGACATGATTTATAGGCCTATTTTTAGTGATGCTACTATTCTTAACCATAATTCTATTTTGCATGATAGATATGATGAAAAATATTCTTTAGATAGTGATTTTCAAGATTTATATGCAACTTTGAATCAAGGGAACCAAGTAGAGGAATTGGATTATCACATGCATTATAACTTCTTGTACCATCTTGGTAAGATTTTTATTCCATAGGGAGAAAGATTCAACATTATAAGAGGGGCACATACTTCTCTTATTGTTTGTTATTTTGGTGTAAGTAAGATGGTGGCACATATACAAAGGTATTGTTATTGTCCTCGTATGCTTGAAAGTGTGTCATGTTTTATTAGAGGTTGTTCATTATGTGTTGTCAGTAAACATATAAATATAAAATTAGAATTTTACACACCACTTCCATTACCTTCTCTTCCATGGGATAGTGTTTCTATGGACTTTTTTGGAGGTCTTCCTATGTAAAAAATGAATCATGAATATATTTTTTAGTTGTGGATAGGTTAAACAAAATGTGTATTTTGATGCCATGTAAAAAGAAAATTACAGTTGAACAAACTACTTAGTTATTATTTCAGAATGTATGGGTGCATTTTGGATTTCCCACATCCATTTTTAGTGATCAATATTCTCCCTTTGTTGGGAATTTTTGGTCAAGCTTGTGGAGATTCATGGACACCAAATTTAAAAAGAGTACACCATTTCATTCGCAAACAGATGGTCAAACAGAGGAGGTGAACAAGACGATGATACATCTTCTTTACGGTTATTGCAGCAAACATCCTAAGTTTTTGGATGAATATTTGCACTATATTTATCATGCTTACAACTAGGCCAAACACCCTTCAACTCAAACATCGCCATTTGAGGCATTTTTGGGATACTTGCCTAAAACTCCTTTGGATTTCATTTTTGGAAAGTATGTTGCTATTGATAGTCATAGTGACATAGACAAAGCTAAAAGGTTCATTGAAAAAATCCAATTGGTACATCAAACAGTTCAAGAACAGCTGGAAAAGAGGAAACTCAAGTACAAAACAAGGTATGACAAGGATCGTGTAGATCGAAAATTCCAAGTCGGTGATGAAGTTTGGATTCACATTAGCAAAGAAAGGCTTCAAGGAGAAGGTAAAAAACTGAAACCAATTCGATATGATCCATTTAGAATTTTAGAAAAGACTCGTGATAATTCCTTCAGGTTGGATTTTCATTCATATATGCAAATTTATGTTGTTTTTAATGTTGAGAACTTAAGGTTGTACTGGAGTCGCCTTTGATTGAAGATCAAGGAGAAAATGGTCAGATTCCTTCCATTAAGGATTTTTCTCCTGAATACCATGATGAACTACAACAAGACACCATTCTTGATAGAATGTAATATTCCAAAAATTTAGCCTTAAACTAAACGGAATATTATAGTTGAGTTTATCACTAGGTAGGTGAATAAATGGGTGGGAAGGCCCATGAGACTCCTAAGCATCAATAAAAACACTCTAAGTGTGAAAGGAGACCCTTTATGCAGCTTAATAAAACACCTCCAAGTATGAACAAGGATTATATCATGTTGATTCAGTCAACTTTGACCAAGTCAACAGCGTAGTTGGGGAGGAGTGGAGATTAATGAAGGAATAACGCAATTTTGGAGGGAGATGGATCTCATGAGGGAAATGACCTAATTGAGTGGGGCCAAGGGAAAGCAAGCTCACATTATATTTAAGGAAGAGGATGACAAAATTTTGGGGTTATGTCTTAGATTATTATTTCGGATTGGTCTCGTTAGACTATTGCTTCCTCTTGCTGTTTAGCAGGGTAGCTGTGTTGTTTAGCACCAGGTGTTCCCAAGTGGGAATCCCAACTCTTTCCTTGAGGAGCCTCTTGTAAGAGTATTTTATTCATTTCCACATCAATTTTTTAGGCCAAGCTTCAACTTACTTCATCAGCACAGTTTTTGCAGGTTATTGTGCTGTGTTGCAGTGTGTAGTAGTGGAAGGGATTAGAATCCCACTTTCTAAGCCAGTTTCTCATAGGAGGGAGGTTTCCTTCCCTTGGGAGATCTTTTTGGAGATATATTGAGCTCATTTAAGATATGTGGCATCAGGCCACACATTTCCCAACATTCCCAGTGCTGTTCCAGCTAGGGAATGCGTTATTTTTGGAGGCAGCTTCAGCAGGAGGTCTTGGGGTTTCTTTGCAGTGTTTCCTTGTGATTGAGGGGTTCATCCTTTCATGGGAGGAGAAATTTAAGGAGATATATATCAAATATATTATTCTTTAGAATTATACACTCTTTTATCTCATGTTTCAGTGATTATTCATTTTATTTCTGAAGATCACCATTCTATTTTGAGTGTATGACAAGAAACCCTTGTCGGGTTCTCTTGTATTTTGTATAAGGAGACTAGATCTCAGCTCTTAAGCATTATTGATTAATATATGAGTATATATACTTGTTCTCCTAATTTCTGAGTTGAAACCATCATAATACTGCGCAGTATCTTTCATGTAGTGTTTCTGTGTAGCAGTGTATTGGGGTTTTAGTGATTTCCAACTACACTAGGTGTGGGAGGTCTGTTTACCTCACCTGGTTTCTTTTGTTTCTGATATCCTCTTGCATTTAGATGATAGAGGGACATATATAATGGATCCAAGTGATGGTTTACTTTTTTATGGCATACATTTTTGGAAATGCATTTTTTGTGAATGCATTGTTGAGCAGTCCATTTTTGGTATATTATAAGATATTCCCACTACTACTTATTTTCCCTATTATGGGATATTACAATGGTATCAAAGCATAGTCTTGGCTCAGCCTGTGGAACTCAGCTATGATTCTATCAATAGAAGGAGATATGAATAGAAAGAAGACTCCATTATGTGGAGGAAGAAAGGAGGAGAGGCTCTCAAAGCTTCTTCCAAAATCTATGCAAAGCATCAATGAAGATCTTAAGAAGATGAGAGAGGAGATGGAATCTCCATAGAATTTTGAATCTAGAGCCAGATCTATATTGGCACATGATAGGTGTGATCATGCAGCTACACCCTATTATGCACAACGCAGTCAAATGCCCAAATTCGCTATGAAAGAGATGAAAGAAGAGGAAATGCCAAGAAGGGAAACTCTTAGTAATTTTCTACAAGAGTATGAATCTCAAACTAAAAATTTTAGAGATCATATCACTTTCAAAGAGTTTTCCAAGATCAAGGTGGAGAGGAGCAAGCTAAATGACATGGATAGATTTTCTCTATTTACCTTTGATGGATTCCCAACTTGTTCAGCCAAAGCTTGGGTGGAGGAGTTGCATACTTATTTGCAGCAACACCAAGTTTCTGAAGATGAAGCCATCATAGTTGCAGCGTTGCACTTTGAAGGTAAGGCCTATGCTTGGTGGATGTTTGAGTCATTTTCATTGAAAAATGTCAATACTTATTCTTTTGAAAAGTTCACTAAGAGATTGGTAGAGAGGTTTGATAAAAAAACATGAAACAAGAAAACCAAGACAAATCAAACTTTTGCATAAGTTGGAAGGACCTACAAACTCAAAACCACTTTAGGAACCTATTGGAGAAGCTCACCTCTTGCATCATGCCTTGCTAGAGGCAAGATCCTTGTTTCATAACCTTGGACAAGAGGGCATGAAGGTTCCTTTTGCAAAAGAGGATCCTCTTATTAAGCAAATGACTCCCATTTATATTGAAGGAGAAGAGGAGGATGGGGGTTACAGCATTGTCACATCTAGAGCTTATCTAGTGCCTCATGCAGAGGAAGGAGGAGCACATGCTCCAATAGGAGGATTTCTTGTATCATTGTAAGAAGTTCCCCAAGATCTCACATATCGAAGGCAAAGTACAATCAATGAGAAGCATGATTGTGAGATATTATTGATGGAAGGAGAAGGTAGGGAGGAAGGACACATCATTTGATGAGGAGCACACACCCCTATCTATTTCAGAGAGCTAGTGCAAGGAGGAGGCAGACTAATCTACGTTTTGAGGGAAAGGGCAATATTTCCCACCTATATGTACAATATACTCTTGGTATTGATGTCTCACTACATGGAGGCATTCCACCTGGGAGGTCACCAGATCTAGATTTGATGAGAGACATCTTGCCTCTTGGTTCACCACTCTTGGATACCAGAGGGGTAAAGATTTTGGAGGATGACTTTGGCATGGGGGATTTAAAAGTAGCAGGCAGCAGCATGAAGAGGGCTTCATATGCTATATCACCAGCGCTATCTCTTAGGAGGATTGATCCATATTGGAGGTCTCAACTCTTGGTAGAGTACTACAAGGATCTTGGTGCTTGCATGATTCTTGATGAACCAATTGGAGATGATAGATACATGGTGGATGATGTGGTCATCTATTCTTATGGTAGAATCTTCTTGACTAGAGCTTCTAGTCTTAAGGAGAAGCTACTACATGCAACACATGAGGACTTATTTTCTATGCACTTTGATGCATATTTTTATTTGATGGAGGAGTTCACTTGGGAGGGCATCCAACATGATATATTTCAGCATATGGAGAGATGCATATCCTGGATAGTGATGGAGAATATGTCACAGCCACTTCCCTACTCATTGGAGGTGAGGGAGGAATTCCAGTTGAGCCAGTTCAGCTCAAGGTCTCAAGTACATGATGGAGGAGGTATAATTTCAAATTATGTTTTGTACTTATTTACTTTGTATGAGCAACATGTTGTACCAATGAGGATCATCCCTTCTTGCATTTTGTATGATGATGTACTTGTATCTACTTGCAGCATTGATATTGGTGTTTGTGCTCAACCTAGTCTCCTAAATTGAGTTCATTTAATTGTCAACCAGGGTTGGTAAACTGCTGAAGTGAAGTGCACCATATGTGCCTAAGTAACCTCTTCCTACTTCGTTGTGTTTAGTGTTTTTATGATGTTTTTGGGTTTTTATGGTTTTATGTTTGCAAGGGAAAGAACTAAATGTTGATGAAAAGCAGTTGTTGGTCACACTAAAAACAATTCTAAATCATGTGTGGTATGCAAAACTAGACAGTAAATCACAACACAAATTTAGTCCAATTCATTTGTTAGAGACATGTTGGAATACTTCAAGAAAAGGATAAATTTAGTGTAGTGAGGTTTTCCTAAACAACAATTTACCATATCACAAAACAGATCTTATCCATGACTAGATATTTGTTTGAACATATTTGGAAAAGTTAGTTCTGCAACACAGTGAATAATTCTACTCTAAATTAATCAAGGATACCGAAACTAATCTATTATACAACCTAAATTGTCATTACTAAGCCTTATTCGAAAGTTAAAGTCTTTTGAAATAATTTTGAGGAAAAGGCTAGTTGCACAATTAGAAGAATCTGCAGAATAATCAAAGCCATGAAACGATATTACCAATTCCTGTCTGCATATTGATATGTTGGAAGAGTTTAATAACAGGAGTGGTTTTTGTAAATAATGAAGGCCTTAGTCTAGTAGAACAGAACTATCATTCAACTAACTAGTGAGACTTGGCTATACGTTAAGCAAAACATGAACGAGAATGCAATTAATCTATTTTGAAATACAAGTGACAGAGTTAAGATAAAATTCAATTAATCAAACTGAAAACACAGTGACCGCAACTGAGCTAAAAATGCAATTATTTAAACTAGAAAGATGGTGAACAGAATTAAACTAAAAAGCCATTATCAAACTTGAAATGAAAGGACAGAGCATGAACTAAATGAAATTTTCCTCCAGAGTACTCTAACTAATTTGTCATGCAACTAACTATGGGATTCTACAGCCCATTTCGTTCATCATGAATGGTATTTTGGAAGAGCTTGTAGAACAATCCTGGCTGTACAATTCAATGCAATTGAATACAAACATAAAAACTGAAAGCAAATACAATTAAAAACTAAGACATCACAGCTATTTCCTACTCATTGTTATGATGTTTTGGAAGAGATTTTTAAGAGTAAGATCAGCTATGCTACTTAGTGAAAACAAGAAACTAAATCCTACAGTATCACAGTTATGCCTTAGTCATCATAATGATATCTTGGAAGAGTTTACTAGAGTAAGTTTTAACTGTGATAATGAACTAAAGGAATTGCAAATAAAATCTATAACACTACAGCCATTCCTTATCCATCATAATGATATTTTGGAAGAGTTTATTAGGACAAGTGTAGCTGTAATGATTAACAAAATTAACTATGAACATAAACTTTCAAAAACTTAAAAACGAAACTAAGATACTTGTCTAAATTATAAAAACAGAGCTGCTCAGGAGGCAGGGGCCCTCCACCACCAAAGTAGCACACGAAATCTAGCTCAAGATCGACTCAATGCATTCAAAGAAATGTTGTTTCTTTCATTAAAGGAGAAAAACACTGAAAAACAGAGTATTCACAGTTCTAAAATCTAGCAGCAAAAGCCAAAAAACTAACCAACAGTTTCTCGGTCTCCCGAGTCCTACTTATAATGAAATTACAAACTACACTTTGAGAAAAACAAGGATAAATGTCTTTCCCACTTCTAATCGAATTAAAACTCTTATTGAAGGTTGCGTACTTTGCTGTAGACAGCTGTAGAGTCTGTGTCCCGGTAGAACTCTACCTCTTGGTTTTGGTTTCCCACGTGCATAACCACATGTAGAATTGTGCTCAGACTTTGTAGGGAGCAAGGAATGATGTGGATGAAGTCAAGAATTTTCCCATATGCGCCTTTCTTTGAGAGGACACTTGTAACCCACTTAAACTCTAAAATAGCTGCGGAAAACGTGATCAGCTACGAAACGCGTGATCAGCTACGGAACACCTGTATTTTGTAGCTATTTTGCAGAAAATTATTAAAACAGCAAAAATCATGAAAATACAATATGTTAATCAATTTCATGTAACCTTTAAGCAATCCTAATCATTCTTCATTGATTTTAGGCTTATGAAGTGACAAAAGAATGATGGAATGAAGTGAAGGTTTGTAAAAGAGAAGGCAATTCTAGGGCTCAACATACCCCCACTACAAGACTATTGCATGTCCTCATGCAATTTCATCAAAACTTATTCCATGTGCTCTGAAACCTCTGTTAGAACATCCAACCTTATCTTTCTGCTTCTTTTGGCCCTAATCTATTTTCTAATCTCTGTTAACTTTTCAGAAATTAGTTCTTCATCTTCCTCTTGTAGTGGAGTGTCAAGTTTATTTTCAATAACCATGTCAGATTTTCTTCTTCTGCTCCATCAAAATATTTGGCAAAAGATTTTGTAATCTCCTTATGGAAGCCATCAAATTTCTCTATAAAATTTAACCTCCCTACTTGTTGTAGTAGCTCCTTGACTTATGGATATCCTTCCAAATACTTGACTTCAACTGATTCTGTCTTGACAATTAGCCACATTCCTCCTTTGTGCAGATTATCTTCCTTTCAGAATTACTTTTCTATGCTTGAAGCTAGATTGACTACAGAGTCTAATGCTTTATTTTGAAACTGTATCTGTGTGTCTAATGCTTCACTCTCATAATTACCTTTCTGCACTTAGAGATGGATTGGCTGCAAAGTGTAATGGAGGTGAATGGATGGAGGTAATTAAGCTATAAAGGAAAATGAAGTGGCTATGGATCTGATGGAGAATTTATGATGAAATTGTGGTGAAATAAGTGAATGATACAATCTTAAGGAGATGTGGAATAGTAGGTTGGAATGTTGGATAAGGGATATGGCCAAGATATGTTAATCAATTCGAATGATAGGTTGTTTTAGGAAACATATGATTATACACATTGTATCTATTTCATGTTTTAACTTTTTGCTATTAAAATAATTTTCACAATTTACCTCAGAATTTTGACCTTGTTAATTGCTATGCTTGATGTTGTTCCTTTGGTCCTCTTTGAACATGTTGGTCTTCAAAACAGAATCCTTCAATTTCCTGTAATCATCATCTCTTTGTAGGTTGTACAATTATGTCAGAACTGCTGAATAAGATGTGGCTGCAACATGCAATCTGTAAAAAGAAATGAAGTATGAATATGGAAGATGGATGTGGAATGTAATGGAGTGAAAGTGGAATAGGACTTGTGAGATAAAATGAAAATGGCGTGAGATGGAGTGAAAGTGGAGTGAGATGGAGTGGAATTGTAGAATGAAATGAATTTTGCAATTTCTCTCAAATGGTAAATCATAATTCCCTAAAATTTTTTGAGGTTGTTACCAATATTATTATTCATCTTCCAACGAAAAATCTCTGCCATTGGTTACACGGATCTCCCAGAAAATGAGAAATGGTTGTAGGTGAAAGTGGCCAATTTCTTGAAAAATACACACTGAAATTTTCTGAAATTTTCTGTGTTTATTCACCCTACCTCAATGCATTTACCATAAAAAATTTAGGACCAACGGATGCACGGTTTGAAAGTTATGATAAAATCAATTTCTGCCCTGTTTCACCCTTCATTCTGCCCAATGTTGCAACAAAAAAAATACGCCACGGACTCATTTTAAGGCCAAATTGAGTGATTCCAAAGGGAAACTGTGTATTTTTACCTTCTCTACTGCCACATGCTTCCATAATTTCATTTTGATAAAGAAAAGGTGTTGCTGTGCAAAAATACTCAAATCTGTCCTAATCTGTCCATAATGCTGAAAATTGAAAATCTGCCTGAAAAACCCTTCTAAAATGCCCTTAAGAATTGTTTTTTTTCAAAATTCTGTCCATGTCTTACTCAATTTATCATATTCTGAGAAAACCTAGAAGCTTAGAATTTTTTATTTCTGCACCAATCTCTTGCAATATTTGCGCTAAAATTGCCTCTGGAAAAAGTTGCAAAAAGCAAGAATAGGCTGCTACAACAATAGCTGCAGAAACTGCCACTTTCCGCAGCTGTGGCTGAATTGAAAAGAAGATGAACATGCTGCTACAAGAAACTAATAAAATGTACTGTTGCAAGTTGTTGTTGATTCCAAAAAAACATTAGTCTTCATCAAAGCCAACATTCATGGTACAATTCTTACCATGCGAATAAATGTGTCGAAGTCGAGCATGGGAAGAAATCATTGGATTACCGATCAATAATGAAAATCGTTAACCAATGTGAGACAACTCGCCGATAATGTAAATGAGTGTCAAGGTACCTCAGTGCATCTTGACAGGGACGAATGAATGTATCGAAGTCGAGTCGCCTGCAAGATTTGACAATCAAGAGACATTGTTGTATTCCCATTGTTATCAACGAGGAGGCTTGCTATCGATGAATGTGCGTCCAAGGTGCCCCTGGGCCAATCTCTAATCTTGATCCCAGATAAAGTGTTGAGGTCGATGGGACAAGATTTGTTGGAAGTTGGACCTTAAGG
The DNA here is from genome assembly GCA_034641835.2 of Pinus albicaulis. Classification (NCBI taxonomy): domain Eukaryota; kingdom Viridiplantae; phylum Streptophyta; class Pinopsida; order Pinales; family Pinaceae; genus Pinus; species Pinus albicaulis. Next base: position 1,319,689,227 of record CM076578.1, on the reverse strand, counting down.
AATTCCACATCATCCAACTCGAGCATAGGACCAAAAATTATTTGAAGAACCATGAAGTATTGAAACCATCCTGAAATTGCAGAACTTATTGTGAACTTTGCTCGCCAGTTGCCTGGTTTTCAAGCAAAGCTCATGTCCAATTGCGCCAACAAGTTGGTTTTCACAATAGGACTTATTTTTCTCTTTACCTTATTTTTTTTTTTTTTTTTAATGTCCTACTCTACTTGAAAAAGAAAATCTTGTTCAAGTATATGAGTACTTCCAATGGAACCATGTCTGTAACAAGATGATAGATAAACTCATATGCAGGTTTGAAAGATACTCTTTGATATGTACCAGTATATGAGATGCCAACTGTCTTGATTTAGATGATGTCAGAAGATATTGAAGAATTGAGCATTGGGATCCAATGACTGACTTGAACCAAGATTCAATGTAATCTTGTCTTCCTTGTCTTTCCTCTATCATGAAATGCAAGTCTTCGGAGATGTGATCTTCATTCATAGAATCTGGTGATAGGCATGCATGAGACTTTTCAATCTCTGGTTCCAATATCTTCTCTTTATCAATAGACATCCATGATTCTTGGACCTCGTCTGAGTCTTCTTCTTCTTCTGGTTGTTGTTCTTCAATGACAGCTGGTGAATCATTTTGCAATACCTCAAAATTGTAAGTTGATTGAGGTGTTTTATTGTTGGGGATATGAAATGGTTGTGGAGGTAGTGGAGTGGGAATGAATTTTTGGGGTGCTTGTGTGGATGATAATGGGAAAGGTTTAATTGAGGTCAAATGACGGTGATTTTGATGTTGTGGTGGAGGCGAATGGTATGAATAACATTGATGATGGTATTGGGAATAGAGAGGGAAAGATTGAGGATATGGTGGATTTCCTTTATAGGGCCTTTGCCAACTTTGTTGCCAAGATTGGTTTTGAGGTTGGGATTGAGATGGCCAAGGTTTCCAACGTTGGTTTTGAAGTTGGGATTGAGATGCCCAAGGTTGCCAAGGCAAGGGTGTTTTCCAATTACCTTGAGGTTGTTGTGCATAACCTTGAAACTGTGCATAAGGATATTGCATCATATTGGGTTGATGAGGCTGTCATAGTCCTCTTGGAGCTACATAAAAAAGTTGCTCTTGTGCTTGATTTGCTCCATTATCCTTCTGGTAAATTGCCTTCAACCCTGGTAATGATGGGAAATCTTCAGTAGTATGTGATCCTGCACAAATTTTACACATTTTAATGTTATCAAGTGGACATTTATGCAAAGCATGTTTCTTTCTACATTTAGGGAAAAATATAAATGAAGCAAATTTTTGCTTGTTTTGCATTCTTAGCATGTCAGTTTGTTCATTTAAATTACCAAGAATGTTTAGCAAATTGTTAGGTTCAGTTTGACTTACCAATCCTGATGCTGACTTACTTACTTTTGCCATAAATGGATCTTGAGGGGATCTTACACACTTTACTTTTCCTCTTGATATGTTCTTGCACAGTTCACAAATTTCTTGAAATGACAATCGATAGACATCTCCTTTTCCCACAATATTAAGAAGATCAATCCATTCATCCTTTATAGCATTTAGTAGGAGAGTTTTTAATGCATCTGATCCTAAATTATGCAATTTAGATCTTTTGATATTATAAGTAAATCTCTCTACTAAATCTTCTAGGCTTTCATCCTCTTTTTGGTTCATCTTGAAGACTTCATTTCTAAGGTCATGGTGCATACAATAACCTTTATATTTTTCCAAAAATACTCTTTTCATATCATCCCATGTCCTTATAGAATTTGTTCCTAAAGTCATGAACCATCTAAGAGCTCTATCCTTCAATGTTGCCGGAAACAAGTTCAATTTTTGCATGTGCAATGAGTAGCCATAAGATCTACAAATTATTTCAAATTCGAAAAGAAAGGTTTCCGGGTCTTCTGATCTCATACCTTTGAAGTTAGGAAGTGCAGATGGATGGATGTTCTTCATTTGAACATTGATATCAGTTTCTTGAATGGGAAATCCAAAAGGATCTTCCTCATTGTCATCATTTCCATCCATTTCTTCAACCTCCTTTGTCACCTCTTCTTCTACCTGCAAAAATATGAATTCATGATGTGGATGTGTGGCTCTTACTGCACCACATGATAAAGTGGGTGTGGTAGGTGTTTTTTTTTTTTTTTTTTTTTGGATGTAAGAAATAAGGTTACCTAGTTACACTTCCCCGGCAACGGCGCCAAAATGTTTGTGCTCAACCTAGTCTCCTAAATTGAGTTCATTTAATTGTCAACCAGGGTTGGTAAACTGCTGAAGTGAAGTGCACCATATGTGCCTAAGTAACCTCTTCCTACTTCGTTGTGTTTAGTGTTTTTATGATGTTTTTGGGTTTTTATGGTTTTATGTTTGCAAGGGAAAGAACTAAATGTTGATGAAAAGCAGTTGTTGGTCACACTAAGAAAAATTCTAAATCATGTGTGGTATGAAAAACTAGACAGTAACTCACAACACAAATTTAGTCCAATTCATTTGTTAGAGACATGTTGGAATACTTCAAGAAAAGGATAAATTTAGTGCAGTGAGTTTTTCCTAAACAACAATTTACCATATCACAAAACAGATCTTATCCATGACTAGATATTTGTTTGAAAATATTTGGAAAAGTTAGTTCTGCAACATAGTGAATAATTCTACTCTAAATTAATCAAGGATACCGAAACTAATCTATTCTGCAACCTAAATTGTCATTACTAAGCCTTATTCGAAAGTTAAAGTCTTTTGAAATAATTTTGAGGAAAAGGCTAGTTGCACAATTAGAAGAATCTGCAGAATAATCAAAGCCATGAAATGATATTACCAATTCATGTCTGCATATTGATATGTTGGAAGAGTTTAATAACAGGAGTGGTTTTTGTAAATAATGAAGGCCTTAGTCTAGTAGAACAGAACTATCATTCAACTAACTAGTGAGACTTGGCTATACGTTAAGAAAAACATGAACGAGAATGCAATTAATCTATTTTTAAATACAAGTGACAGAGTTAAGCTAAAATTCAATTAATCAAACTGAAAACACAGTGACCACAACTGAGCTAAAAATGCAATTATTTAAACTGGAAAGATGGTGAACAGAATTAAACTAAAAAGCCATTATCAAACTTGAAATGAAAGGACAGAGCATGAACTAAATGAAATTTGCCTCTGGAGTACTCTAACTAATTTGTCATGCAACTAAATATGGGATTCTACAGCCCATTTCGTTCATCATGAATGGTATTTTGGAAGAGCTTGTAGAACAATCCTGGCTGTACAATTCAATGCAATTGAATACAAACATAAAAACTGAAAGCAAATACAATTAAAAACTAAGACATCACAGCTATTTCCTACTCATTGTTATGATGTTTTGGAAGAGATTTTTAAGAGTAAGATCAGCTATGCTACTTAGTGAAAACAAGAAACTAAATCCTACAGTATCACAGTTATGCCTTAGTCATCATAATGATATCTTGGAAGAGTTTACTAGAGTAAGTTTTAACTGTGATAATGAACTAAAGGAATTGCAAATAAAATCTATAACACTACAGCCATTCCTTATCCATCATAATGATCTTTTGGAAGAGTTTATTAGGACAAGTGTAGCTGTAATGATTAACAAAATTAACTATGAACATAAACTTTCAAAAACTTAAAAACGAAACTAAGATACTTATCTAAATTATAAAAACAGAGCTGCTCAGGAGGCAGGGGCGCTCCACCACCAGAGTAGCACACGAAATCTAGCTCAAGATCGACTCAATGCGTTCAAAGAAATGCTGTTTCTTTCATTAAAGGAGAAAAATACTGAAAAACAGAGTATTCACGGTTCTGAAATCTAGCAGCAAAAGCCAAAAAACTAACCAATAGTTTCTCGGTCTCCCGAGTCCTACTTATAATGAAATTACAAACTACACTTTGAGAAAAACAAGGATAAATGTATTTCCCACTTCTAATCGAATTAAAACTCTTATTGAAGGTTGCGTACTTTGTTGCAGACAACTGTAGAGTCTGTGTCCCGGTAGAACTCTACCTCTTGGTTTTGGTTTCCCATGTGCATAACCACATGTAGAATTGTGCTCAGACTTTGTAGGGAGCAAGGAATGATGTGGATGAAGTCTGGAATTTTCTCATATGCGCCTTTCTTTGAGACGACACATGTAACCCACTTAAACTCTAAAACAACTGCGGAAAATGTGATCAGCTACGGAACGCGTGATCAGCTACGGAACGCTTGTATTCTGTAGCTAATTTGCAGAAAATTATTAAAACAGCAAAAATCATGAAAATACAATATGTTAATCAATTTCATGTAACCTTTAAGCAATCCTAATCATTCTTCATTGATTTTAGGCTTATGAAGTGATAGAATAATGATGAAATGAAGTGAAGGTTTGTAAAAGAGAAGGCAATTCTAGGGCTCAACAATTGGCTACCTTATTGGTGGTTTTTGGGGGAAGCCACATGACTTTTGGTGTGCACCATTCGCACCTAATGGTACTTTCATATTTCTATCTTATAGAAAGATTGTGGTAGCAAACAAGTGGCTAGGAGAACACTTGTTATCACTTGTTTGGATGCAAGCAAAGGATGCACTGCGCTGGTTCCATGTGTGGAACTATGATCCACTCTCCAGTTTTCATTTGGCAGCTTGTTTTCATTGGATTTTGCTTCCATATACTGATGATATTTTTATGTTCATGGGGAGAATTTTTTGGAGAGTGTTGGAGGAGTTAGAGAGGCCCATTGGGAGCATGATTCTCCATACTTTACATGCTACATATTTCAGGAGGACCAATGGGTAGCCCATGATTTCCATATTACATCTCTTTTCTTCATGTGGGAGGATCCATTTGAAGAACTTGAGTTCTTGGAGGAGGCACTTCATGGCTGATTTGTTTGTTGGGGTAACTTGGGCCATTCTTGGAGGCCATGTTGTTTCAGCCCAAGGACATAAACAACCCCATACTTATCATAAATGGAGAGAGAAAAAAATGAGAAGGGGAAAACTAATCTCTCCATGCAGCCCCATTACATTGTACAAACCGGGGATTGATGATTGCTTTGATGAGTTACCTATAATGGCTCATTTCATTTGGATGATAGCATGGGTGATGGTATCACTCATTGGGAATGATATTCCCCATGTTTGTCATCACTCCTACCTCGAGGAGGCCATTGGAAAATAAGGAGGTTTCCACTTACACCTTCCCCCTTTCTATGATGTGAGCCATATGGTTTTGCATGCTTGGGAGGGAACATTGGAGGACAGATTTGTAGCAGATTATTTTGAGCAGTGGTGGGGAATTCTTATGAGGAGGACACAAGAAGAGGAGGGTAGGACTTTTGATCTCCTTATACAGTTGCTTGAGGACAAGCAAAATTTTGGAGGGGAGGACTGTAATATTCCAAAAATTTAGCCTTAAACTAAATGGAATATTATAGTTGAGTTTATCACTAGGTAGGTGAATAAATGGGTGGGAAGGCCCATGAGTCTCCTAAGCATCAATAAAAACACTCTAAGTGTGAAAGGAGACTCTTTATACAGCTTAATAAAACACCTCCAAGTATGAACATGGATTATATCATGGTGATTCAATCAACTATGACCAAGTAAACAACACAGTTGGGGAGGAGTGGAGATTAATGAAGGAATAACGCAATTTCGGAGGCAGATGGATATCATGAGGGAAATGAACTAATTGAGTGGGGCCAAGGGCAAGAAAGCTCACATTCTATTTAAGGAAGAGGGTGACAACATTTTGAAGTTATGTTTTAGATTATAATTTGAGATTGGTCTTCTTAGAATATTTCTTCCTCTTGCTGTTTAGCAGGGTAGCTATGTTATTTAGCATCGAGTGTTCCTGAGCGGGAATCCCACCTATTTCCTTGAGGAGCCTCTTGGAAGAGTATTGTATTTTTTTCCACATTAGGTTTTCATTCCAAGCTTCATCTTACTTCATCAACACAGTTTCTGCAGGATATTGTGCTGTGTTGCAGGGTGCAGCAATGGAGGGGATTGGAATCCCACTTTCTGTGTTATTTTCTCATAGGAGGAAGGTTTCCTTATCTTGGGAGAGTTTTTTGGAGAGATATTGAGCCCATTTCAGATCTGTGGCATCAGGCCATACATTTATTATCATTCCCAACATTATTCCAGCTAGGGAATGCGTTATTTTTGGAGGCAACTTCAGGAGGAGGTCTTGGGGTTCCTTTGCAGTGTTTCCTTGTGATTGAGGGGTTCAAAATTTCATGGAAGGAGACCTTTGAAGAGGTCCATATCAGATCTATCATTATTCAGACTTATACACTATTTTATCTCATGTTGCAGTGATTATTCAGTTTATTTATGAAGATCGCCATTCTATTTTGAGTGTATGACAAGAAACCCTTGCCGGGTTCTCTTGTATTTTGTATAAGGAGACTAGATCTCAGTTCTTAATCATTATTGATTAATATATGAGTAGATATAATTTTTCTCATAATTTCTAAGTTGAAACCCTCATAAGACTGCGCAGTTCCTTTCATGAATATTTTTGTGTAGCACTGTATTGGGGTTTTAGTGATTTCCAGCTACACTAGGTGTGGGAGGTCTGTTTACCTCACCTAGTTTCTTTTGTTTCTGATCTCATCTTGGATTTATATGGTAGAAGAACATATATAATGGATCCAAGTTATGGTTTAAATTTTTATGGCATACATCTCTGGAAATGTGGTTTTTGTGAATGCATTGCTAAGCAGTCCATTTTTGGTATATTATAAGATATTCCCACTACTAATTATTTTCCCTATTTTGGGATATTACATAGAAGAACAAGGTATTCAAAACGAGGGAAGTGGACTAACTTCTTGTGGGGATCAAAGGAACAAATCCAAGCAAATCTAAATGGGTCGAGATTGGAAAGTTGAGGGAACTGTACCCTCATGTATTGAACAACTGACAGTGATATTTTGGTGTCTAAAATATTCAAGTGGGGAGGAGTGATCAGGTGCTCAAAAATATGCTCAAAAATAAAAGTTGTCAAAATGGCATGGAACTTAAATGAATGAGTAGAGCTCTTCATTCTAAATCTGGCGTAACTCCTTTCGCGGAAAACCGACACTGTATGCTCCCAGAAACGAGTTTCGTTCATTTTCCCAAACAGGTAAAATTTTGGCAAAAAAATTGTGCAGGTAGCCCAGTTAGCAGTCTGTATAGATGACTAGGCCTGCTGATTGTGCATTGGACCAATTTGGTCGCGCCACTTGTCTGATGTCTAGTGTTGCTGGTTGGTGGCCAACCATACGCTGCCATGTGGCCGAACAAGAGGCTGCCATGTGGGGCCCTGGGGGTTGCTAAAAATTTGTAAAGGTCTAAGTTAACACTCCACCAGATTCGATACTAAGACCACATTGCAAACAACTCCAAGTCTTAACAGGTCTGGCTACATTGTTCGTTGTTAAAACTTATGACTGAAACCCTATATAAATGTTATATGGTGGAGGCTTGGGGTAAGGGAGGGTTTATATTAGCATGTCTATCTCTCTCTCTCTACATACCCCATATGTCACCATACGACCCATAGCTCAAGACCAAAGGCACGATGCGGCAGAGCTTGCTGAAATTTTATTTTAATCTTCTTTTAATACGACTATGAAATATGGTTTGAAATTTCGATTTTTGGGAGTTATTGTGCATTTTAACTGTCCCACAAATTGCACTGAAAATTTGCTAAATTGTCATTTCGTTAGTGCAATTTCAGGGAAAAATTGTAGGACGGTTTCAGAATTTGGGGAATTTGTAGAGTGACTAGCAGCAAAGCTAGGGAGGCTCATAACATCTACAATGTTTGACCAATTTTGGAGCAGAAAGAGGATAGAAAATAATTTTTGATAGTTATAGAGCTCATGGAAGAAGTTTTGAAGCCATTGGAGCACTGTAAACTAATGTAACCACCATTTTTTAGCATAATGATATAGGGCCAACCCATTGGAAGCTGGAACAAGGAGACGTAGCCCAGGAGGGGTGGAATCCTTCATCACTTGCTGTGTTGGTTATTTTATGATGTATTTGTCTGTTTTTTATGTTATTTCATATTTTTAAATTCATGCTTTATGTGTTTAAGAATTTAACATGAAGGATCATAAAAATCAATTTTAACACTTGCAATTTATGAACCCTCAACCAAATTTACATTATTATCTCATATAGATCAATAGTGAACATCCTAATCACCTATACCCTACTGTAGCCTATGCTTAATCTCCTTGTACATGTCATCCTGTTGACTTGCCTGCAAGATATGATCTTGTAAATATGTCCCGTAAGAACTCATAACTGCTATAAGATCTACGTGCACTCTTCTGCTAAGATTATCTACAAACCTATTATCTTTACCCTTAATGTACTTGATCTCAAAGTCAAACTCAATGATCGTGGTCAACCATCTAGCTTGCCTGACATTCAAATTCAGTTGATTAATTAAGTACCTTAATCCACCGTGGTCGCTCATCAATAAAAACCTTCTACCAAGAAGATAATGTCTCCACATCTTGAATGCATGGATGATCGTTGCCAATTCAAGATTACGTGTCACATAATTATGCTCGTGCTCATTTAGTTTCCTTGTTTCATAACATTACACCTGTCTCTCATAATGGATCCACCAATACCTCTCTTGCAATAATCTGTGCACACCACAAACTCTTTATTTGGATTTGCAATATTGAGAACTGGAGTATTTGTCAACAACTACTTAAACTGCTAATTTTTTTTATAGATGTAGGGCTTGAAATGTCCACAGTCTTCTTTTTTACGTCTATGCTTCAAGTCTAGAACAAGACTCATCATTAGGACAAAACCTACCAAGAAGAGAGCCAATCAAAGTATATAAATATAGGATGGAAAATTTAAGGGGAAGAGAAGAGCCAAGCAACATAATACCATAAATTAATTAAGATAATTTAATTAAAATTTTAAAAATATATCATAACCTTTATTCAAATTAATTTAATCATTATTATTTTGAATAATTCTATCTTAATAACTATGTGGAGGAATATGAATTAATTAAATTAGTAGAACAAAGAAAAATAGGGTGTCTAAGGGGTTGTTAAAGGCTGGAGAGTGACTTCCTCAACATTAGGGATTCCATCCGGTCACGAGGTTAGTGCAATTCCTTGCTACTCCTTTTCCGTTGAAATGGTCGGTCTGACTGGGGATATAGGGACCAGTTTCCCCTATAAAAATGAGTTTGTAAAATAATGGAATAAAATCAACACAAATGGAATTATTTATTCTACTGATAACATAATAAAACTAATTCTAAATACTTCTCGAGATAGATTTATTTATATGATTACAGAGTAAGATTTCATAAGTATGAAATAATATAGATCATTTGCATACTAAAATGAATGTAATCACATTAAAGAAACTAAATCAATGTAATTGATTTAGTTGATGAATAACATTAATCATATAACAACTTTCAAAGTCGCTTATCTAACATCATATCATTCAATACATTTTATCAATAGTAATAAGAATATATATCATTTCAATGCTTATTAGAAAGAGAAAAATAGATAGAAACAAGTTTTCTATAATCTCAGAAAAGTAAAATGATTAATACACAGATAATAGTACCTGTTTCATCGTAGCTTAGTTCGAAAAAGATAGCCTTTGGGCTCAGAATTTCAATTAGATACTTCTGTTCAAACAATAGTGTAAGTTCCAAAAGCCACCTTCTCAAAAATCTAGACCCCTTTCTAAATGCATGAAAGGGGTTTAAATACTAATTAACATTACAAAAATAGAATACTTGTGAAAGAATTATTGAAAGAATTCTTCTTAATCTAATCTAAACTATAAACTAAAAGTTAGGAAATTAAAATGCAGTAGCTATAACAGTCTCAAGGTTGTTTCTTGAATCCACTCTCTAACTGTTCTTTGAGCTGGCAAGCTTTGATCATATATTCGAGCTGGGGGGATGCATCAGCTGCATTCTCATCTGGATCATGAATATTGCATCATTGAGTGTTGGAAGAAGTTGAATTGCTACGTTGGAAATACACCTCAACACTCCCAATTGTCTGTGTGTCTTGATCAACAAATTCCAGTAAACTTCCATATTTATCTTTGTCAAGAGATTTCCTGCTTGATGTTTCTTGCCAATATTGTTTCAAAAGGTTGACTTCAGGCATAGTGTCTTTTGGAATTTCCTGGATAAGATTAGCTTGTAGAAGAGAATATTTTATATACTCGGAGATGTTAAATGACATGTTTTTAGCTTTGATGATAGCTAATTCTACACTTTTCATTTTCATGTCCTAGTCTCCAAATATTATATCCTTTATTGATTCTTCAAGGCGAGGAAGATCAATCGCTCTCCCTTGCAATGTATCTTTCCAATCTAGATACTTTGACACCTTATCATTATTTTCTTCATAATAAATCCTCAAATCAGAAATTTGAGTGACTAACTAATCACTTATTTTAATATGCTCTTGAATATATTGGTATTTTGGATAAAAACCCATCTACTGGTTTACCAGCAATGTTTCCAGTTCGGTTGCTTCTTTCCTTACCTCATTAAGTTCTGGATTCTCCTAGAGCTTTTGAATGTTCTGTTGTATTTGATGGACTATTAAATCCTTCTCTTTAATTTCATTCTCAAGTTTAAGTTTGAGACCTTCAAACTCCATTTTCAGATTATTAAAATTATTATTGCAACTCCTGCTCTATCCTTTGTTTTTCATTGAAGAAAATTTGCTCCATTTGAGTCATTTTTTAATCTTTCTCCATGATTAATGACTCAATCTATGTTGCCTTCTGAATAGTGGCATCTGCATAAGCACCTGCAAACTGAGATAATCAGCTAAGTTCTTTTCTTGGAGTTGACTGTGTTCCTTTCCAGAGAACTTGCATTGATGTTGTGTCCATAGGTATTTATGGAGAATATTCAATCTTTCGCTTCTTATTTGACCTGGATACAACATATTTGTGCTTTGGATTGTAAAATACATCCAAAGGATGTATTTTTTCAATCTTCATAATTATTTCTGTTGTTGGAAAAGCAGGGATAATCCCCATGTCTTCAGTCATTGTTTCTTCTTGTCTCTCCTCTGTACCATTGGTCCTTGGTGTCTAGTTTTGTTGAATAGTCATTTCGGAAACCTCTGTAGTAAACAAGATTTCTTGAATTTTTATTTGATCCTTAGCATCATTTAAATTAGAGGATACTTGTTGAATACTTGATTCATCTACATGAATTGTTGTTCTTAGATAATCTTCAGTGGGAAGAGTTTCTAACAAAATAGCATTCTGATCAGCAGGAGTATTAGTATCAGATAATGATTTTTCAAAACTTTCCCAGTCTTGATTAAATTTATCTTCTTGTGGAACATCTATGATTTATGATTCTACCACTGGTACTTGTACCTGAACTAGAAGAATCATAATCAAAATTTGTTCTGCTTCTAGCAATTTTATCTGAACTTGAGGAATTGGAATTTGTTCTAGCATTGGCCTGTGGAACAAATGATAATTCCTCTGTTCACGATATTTCTTGAATTGTATCAGTTCTTATGGACTGAATTTCACAGTTTCTATTTGCAAAACCCTTGAGAATTCTATAATTGATTCAAACACATCATTAAATTTATCAGGCTTACTTGCAAATGCCCGCGACTTTTGCAAGCTAAGAAGACATAAGCACACTAAGTGATGAATGGTTAAAATCACAAAAAATATTCTTTGAGCTATAGAACTAGAAATATCCATAGAGGATGATAACATTATGAGTGGTCTGCCCTTGTAGATTCCAAGTAAAGAAATTGAAGATGTCTTCCTGAAGAACATGTTGTTTAGAACAGTTGAATTTTATATAGAACAACAATGATTCTGGGGCAGTCCTAGAGAGGAATAAGCAATGAAATTATTTTAAACCAAAATGAAAAAATAAGAAAAAGGTTAATGATGCCAAGATCAGATCCATTATATTGATGATTGATGTTGAGAACATTGGAGAGCTCAATAGTAGAAACTATGAAGGTTGTCTTCACTATGGGTGCATGTGCAAGTTGAAGTGAAAGTACTACATGGTTTATCAAAGTAGTATCAATTGGTATTGGAATAAGCAGCCTGCATATCAAAAGAATAACAAGTGTCATCAATGGAGCAGTGGTATGGTACAGGTCCTCAGGATCAGAGTAATATGGTAGAAGTAATTCAAGGTAGTTGCATTATCTACATTATTAAAGCATGAAAAGGCCAATAACAATGCTAAAGGATCATTATCTTCTTCACACTTGAAGTATTACATTGAACATTGAAGCAATACCTCTTTCTAGATATAACTGTATGTCTTCCTCAAGTCAGTACAAATATATCTTCAAGGCCTCTTTTTTAAGATCATTCATAAATATGTGTGAATTTTGCTTGCTGAGATTTCAATTAAACAACTTGAAGATGTTTTTTTAAAGATCATCATGAAAGAATAGTTAAAGTATCTGAAGTATGGAGGACTAGTTGTGTTAATCTTACATTTGAAGCTCAACAGTATGTTATTGATTCATCTAAAGCCTACTTCAACAGAAAGGAATTTTTGGTATGTCACCATTGAAGAGAGGTTGATCATTGACATACATACCCCCTTATGTCTTAAATAAGATTGCATAGTTGATAAGTGAGACTGACAAATACATTGAATGTATCTAGCCTCAAGGGTTAGTTTTGAAAGAAATTTGTACAAGTAGTAAAGTCATTTGGTCTCTCAAATTGAAAGATATTGTCTAATCTTACAATAAGTTATAAGTTCTAGTTTGATTCATTGATCACATCAGTATCAAGGGCCTTTCAGATGTTAGTGTAATATCCTTGTCAGCAGTCCAGCTCATATCATCACCAACAGGCAAAAAATGTGAACCTTAGCTATAAAATATATATTGGCATCATTATATTTGAATAGATGCGTACTATAGATATGTATGTCAGATGAAGATCATAATATGTACTGAAGTATATTTGGAGCAGACTTGATATGTCATATGGATCATTCTCAATATTTTATTATTGTTCCAATGATGCATCTCTAATTATATAAGTCTGAGTATATAAGTTTTTTCTATGAAGTGTCCTTATCTTTATACAAAGGCAAGGAGTCTATGCTTTGGGATGGTATCAACTGACTGTGTATATACATACAAGTTCAATGATTCTCAAAAGTGTTCTCCCAACAACTCTTGTACACCAGTCTGGAGCAACAAGGTATAAAGTCAAAAGAAGAAGGCCTAAACACAACTCAGAGAGAGGAAATGCAAAGATAGAATGTACACTGGGAAATGTGCAACCTTTTTCCATTGATGTCAAAGGGGTAGGAAAAGTAAGCAGAAGAAGAAAGGCTCTTCTGAAAAGCAAGCAGAGGAAGAAAGAAACTTCTCAGAATGAAAGGGGGAGGAAGTCCTGGAGGAAGTAATGGAGTATTGCCATCAATGCCAAAGGGGGAGACTATTGGAAATATTGTCATTGATGGAAAAGGAGCAAAAAGGAGCAACACCTGACCTATAATAAGGGCAAATGATCATAGAAGAAACAACAATCAGGAAAAGGAGAATATCAGGCGACACTACAATAAGAAATCATAAAAGAGAGGCAGAGGAGCAACAGAGAAGCAAGGAGTGGTGTTAGACTATCACCAAAGGCAGAAAGGTAGTAGAGGCAACAAAGAAACAGAGAAAACAGAGGCAGTGAATGAAACAAAGGCATCGAATGAAGAACAGACAGCAGAGATGAAGCAAATTTCTTTAGTGCACAATAGAAGGCAATCAGATTTGCTAGACACAATGAGGACCAGATATCTTACAAATAGCAGGAAGAGGCCAATTAAACAAATATGATTAAGCCAAGAGAGAGAGGTGAGAGCTGAGAGACAAAGAGGGCTTTAATCAATATGAAAGGGTATATGTAGAGTGTGATAACTCAGGATGAGATTCAATAACAAAGACAAGCTCAGGAAAAATCTCAGGAGGAACAACGTGGAGAAACCAGAGTTACATAGCACGATAGTATAAAGAACATAAAAATCGACTAAGGCAGAGAATTATTTGAAGAATTCCAAGGGAGGTGAGCAAACGGTCAGGATTAGATCGCATAAGTGAAGACGAGAGATTAATGTCGGAGATCAAACCACACTAGGAGTGATTTCACAAATCGCAAAGTTTAGCGGTTAAGTGTTAAGGTCGACGTAGGGTAAGTTATTATGTGTGAGATGCAAAGTGGAGAAGGGACACATGTTTGCATGGCACAATATCACAAATCACATGAAATAGAGGTAACCACTAAGTTAAATCGTTGTAATTTGCAAACTGCGAAGTATGGGCAGTGACGTAAAGATGACATGGCAGTGATGCAAATATGACGTGGTAGTGACGTAAATATGACATGGTAGTGACGTAGCGATGACGTGGCAGTGACGTGGCAAGATGACGTGGTAAATGACATGGCCCCGACCCCATAGATCGTAGGAATTTATGATGACGTTGCAGGGTGATGTGGTGGTGACATGGAAGGGTGATGTGGCATGATGACGTGGACCTTGCCCTCATACCGCACATCACAGCGCTTAAGGGATAGAATTAAGGTGAACGCAAGTTAATTTTAAAGTTTTGCTATGCGAAATGGAGGGACACGTGTCGACCTTGTGCAACATCGCATCCTACAAGAAATAGCATTTAACTTCAATACATTGCAAGGTATGTTGTTTTGGTTGCGATGCAATAAGGATCAAGTGACGCGACACAATGAAGGGAGTCCACGTGGTAGCACCGCGCACGAGCACAGATCGCATGATTTATGGTTTATCACTATCGGTAGAGTCGGAAACCTGCAGGAAAGTGTTTACGATGAATTGTGGTTGGTTCAAGGTACAATGGGACCCAATAGCCCTATTCCGTGTATGTTATATACATGTTGCTTGATTGTTAAGTATGTATGTTAATACGCGTGGTTGATTGCTAAATGCATGCATGTTATATATGCGTTGTTTGATCAATAAACGTATGTATGTTGATAAAACTCGGATTTGTAATACTCCACTGTGTTAAATTGGAGTTTTATGTGGGCCATACCCCACAGGTCACAAAGAAATGATCTGAACGCAAATAAAAGGACTAGGAGCTCGGGCATAACAGGGTTGCGGCAATAAAGCAAACGAAAAAGGCTAAACACAGAAGAAGAGTCAGGCTAAAAGGAGCAGTTATGTAGCAAATTTGGAATATAATGGAAAAAACAGAAAAGACAAAAGGACAACAAGCAGAAGAGCACAAACGCTCAGCAAAGCTAAGAAATTGAAAGGGCTGAGAAAAATAATTAATTGTAACGGTAAATGTATTATCTATTTTATATTTTTTGTGATGAAAAGGCAAGTATCCGTAGGCAAATAAAAACTCCAATTTAAAACTAAAATGAGTAAATAGTATTGTAACATATTGAATGTGCTAAGAGAGAAAATGAGAAGGTGGAAGGCAAAGAGTCACACCTGTTCATTTCATATTCCCATATGGAATGCAAACAACTATGAAATGATCTCTATAAATGATTTTATTATGATATGCATAGAGAGGTTAGAGAGTGGAAGAATAAGACCGAGCATATGGAGAAGATGTGAAGATCCAGAGATGATATAAAGAAAATTTGAAGGCTGGAAGGATAGCAGTGAAGTAGGAGAAAAACAAAGCTGATATCCAGGTAAATCAGCATATGATTTTATTGTAGTGTAAGGGAGTTGGTGCTTCCATATCAAGTTGTAACTTGATATATGTCTAGTTGGAGCTAGTTGAGGTAGGAGCCTCCTATGGGTTGTAGCCTACATAAAATACATGGGATTTGGTGCTTCCATTTCAAGTTGTAGCTTGATAGATGTCCAGTTGGAGTTGGTTGAGGTAGGAGCCTCCTGTGGGTTGTAGCCTATAGAAAATACATGGGAGTTGGTGCTTCCATTTCAAGTTGTAGCTTGATATATGTCCAGTTGTAGCTGGTTGACGTAAGAGCCTCTTGTGGGTTGTAGCCTGCAGAAAATAGATGGGATTTGGAGCTTCCTTGCAAGTTGTAGCTTGCAGAATTTGAGGTAGTAGCCTCCTGTAGGTTGGAGCCTACAGAAAATCAGTGGTGAGAGGGATTTGGAGCTTTCCTTTGCATCACAACAATAATAAGATGTGGTTTTCTCCCTTATGGGTTTCCACTTATATCTGTTCTCCATGTACATGATGATTATGTGTTTATGTTATGCATTTAATCTGCATAATACTTGCTACTCACATACTAAGATTGATGTTTCATTATATAATAAGTTAATCATGAAATGAAGGTGTAAATAAATGTAAACGAAAGTTTTAAATGTCCATGAATGTATTAAACTAATTCACACCCCCTCTCAGTTTAACTAAGGGTTCAACAAATTGCCCAGACTGAAGCTGACCTGCAAGGGTTGAAAATAATGCTTGAGCCTTTAAAAGAAAACCTTGCAGTAGAACAAGAGCAAAGGGTGGATGTTGAAGGCATCGCCCAAGTGGTTGCAGAAATTGTTGAACAAGAAAAGGAAAATGAAGAGACTGCTCCCGAGGAGAGAGAAAAATTTAGGGAGGATTTGGTACAAAAGGATCTAGTCGACATTTTTGCTAACAACAACACACCAATTCTTGAACCAGCTGCAGTGCTAGTAGAATAATTTATTGTTAAGCAATAATTTGTAGAGAAGTGTGAGAGAAAAAGACCACCTCTCAAGGAAAGATACCAGCTTCAATTCAAGGAAACTATGCAGTTGAAAATGGAAATCTATAGGCTTTAAGGAAGTGGGTATCGCGGCTAAAGAAGAAGGTGAGAAAACACAAGGAGAAGGATGTGAATCCCAAGGTTGAAGTTGCAATATTTACAATTTATTACTGTTATTTTTTTTATTTCTATTACAGTGATTGTTTTTTTGATTAATTTATCGAATCCACAATTGATATAGAATTGTGCTATTGTCATCTGCATATATTTTGTGTGCTAGCCTTGCAATAGCTAACACAACCTGATTGATAATAAATGTGGGAAAGGGTTGGAATAATCATTCACACTTGGAAACCAAAAATAAGTAGTCTCCCTTTATCTTTGACATTAATGAAAACAATATTTATAACATTATCCTTGTCCATGAATCTATATAAATAATCCATTCCAAGGGAGAAGAGAGAAGGAACCTATTTAAAAATTGTGCTATAAAACTTCAAAGGAACTTTTTTACAACAACCTTTAGAGATCAAATAGTATTCTTATTTTTGCGAGGCCCAAAGAGGAGTTGGTTCATGAAGCCACAACAACATTTTCAATTAGAAATCAAGATATAAATCTAGATTGATGTGATGGATTATGAATATATATCTATGTGTTTTTTCCCTCCATTATCTCATGTATTTATTTTTACATGCAATTAATATGTAGATCTGATCATTACTTGAATATATCAAGTTAGATCTAAGGGTAATAAGCATTCCCTTTTGCTTAAAATAGTTTGAGATTGATATTTTTGTTCTCTTGTGTGTAAGAAGTAGGTGTTAGGACTTGGGGTTAGATATCTAAGTTAATTCAACTAGGATTATATAGGGATAATTTTTAGATAAGAGGTATGATCCATGATCACCCTTCTCTTAAGATAAATTGGGAACGATTACAATGGATAGAGAAAAATATTGTGTAGTGATATATCCCACAATTTATCTCAAATCAAGGGAAGATATGAGGTAGTGCTCACCTACCCATATGAGATATTTCTCCACAACATCACATACATAAGCTCTTCAATTTAATAATCAAGAAGGAATTCCCTAAACCTTAGATGAAAAGCCTCATTATACCTATTTTGAAAAGTGGGATAAAAAATATCTTTCTAATTACAATATCATTATGATTATAAAAATTTTAACCAATTTGTATAGAAATATTTTGGAAAATAATAATAGTATATGGCTAAACATATATAGAAAAAGTGATAACAACCAAGATAGGTTTTGGAACTACAATCCAATTGTAGACGACCTTGTTACACTTAAGATCATTTTAGAGGATGTTGCAACATCCTTTATTGTTTTGTTGATTGTAGAGAATATTTTGACATAATTCCTAGGATAAACCTTTATAATAGGTTAGAATATCTAAACATTCCTTTTAAGTTAAGGATTGTTTGGCACAGTTGCATGGGAAGTTTATCACCAATTTTAGGAACACTAATAGATAGTTGGAAGAAATTAAGAGTAATATAGGAGTTAAGCAAGGTTTTTCTTTGTCACAAACCCTTTTTGGCATTCACATTAACAAGTTATAAGATTGCTTAGAATAAGTAGTTGTGTTAGCTCAATCCTTGCTAATCTAGTGATCATTCCATTTCTTTATGTCAATGATATTTTTCTTATGGAAAGGATTCCTTATGATATTAGAAAGTAACTAAAAATCCTGAAGGATTTATACTCCAATACATGTCAATTGGAGTAATTTTGTAACCACCCCTCCTACATCTACCCACTTTTACTAGCTCCTCACGGTAAACATGAAATGAGTGTCACTATGATATGACCCGACCTCCAAGTTCTAGTTATGGAACCGGGGTCGACAAACCGAAGACAAATTGATATTCCTCAGAGACCACAAACCACTCACGAGGCTGCAAACCACCCTAGGTGGGAAATCCTTGAGCTAGATATTTGTTTCACCAGTGAAACTCCCCTACCACATGCACAACACAAAATAAATCTAGTTATGAGGTCCCAACCGCATGAATAGGCATACATCCATGCAGTTATGGCCAAATTTCCTAAGTTTAATGCTAACAGTTCCGAGAACTGGCCCACTTTTTTAGGCTAGCCTCCAAACCACTACCCATAATTGTCTTCAACTTTCAAGAATGCAATCAAAGATAATGAAAATGATAATCAATAAAAAATCAAGCAATAACTTAACCTATACATGCCTAATCCATGATAGAAATTTTGTCAAACATATGGTAAACATATATAAGCTACATGTCATGAATGCATATCTGATCATAGACTAATAATCTTCATGTGAGAATCAACAAGAAGGCTCTATGCGGTCTCTAGATAGTTTTAATAACACTTGTTAGCTCATGCGTTCATAAACCATTCAAATACCTATCAAAACATGATGAAATCCATAAATAGAATACATCATATAACCAACATAGAAACCATGGAAAATCAGCTATAACATCACCATCATAATCAATACAAATTCTCATAGATCACAATAGGAAAATATCTCATATTAACATATGAAAATGCCAACCAAGTCAGGGACTTCCACATACCACCCAACCATAAATTGGGCTGAACAAAATCTTTTAGCCAATCACCCTCACGACATATTTCAAGTGTGAATGTAGGATCATAAGGGTTAAATCAAAACCAAAACTAATCAGGGATTCCAAAATCCAAACCACATCAACCCTAAACCACGATGATTTCCACCTCTACACTTTAGATATCACTACCATCAACTAGATTAGTCTCTACCGAAGTTGTCTAGGTGTCCAGGGACTAGTAACTCAACCCATAGCTAATCAAGGCTCCAAATAATTTTTTTCTCTAGGAACTAGTAACTCAACCCATGGCTCTAGGGACTAGTAACTCAACCCACAAGACTCCAGAGTGTTTGTTCCAACATGTAGGCTCGAGGAACTAGTAACTAAACCCAAGTTATTCCAGGGCTCCAAAGCATTTGTTCCAACCCACAACCATAGGAAACTTGAGAACCATTCAAAAAAACAAGTGGGAAATCCACAACACCATGGCTATCCAGGAAATGGAAAGGAAAGGTTGAAATCACTATTATTCCAGGAAAATATCCATGCCAATGACACAACATAACTAGAGAATCACATGCATATACCATGCATCCAAAAACCAGCAAGGAAATCACACATGCAACCTGTTCCCTGAAAATTATCCCTATTGTAGCTGTAAATCCAACTTTTCCTCTTCACTCCCTTTCTTTCCTTTTCTTTCTTTATCCAATCCAAGTGAATGTTAGAGTGCTCCAAGCATGCTCCAAGAATTCTCTAAGTGTGAAAGAGTATGAGATAAGGAGAGTGTGCTCTACTCAAAACTTTAAAAAAGATAGCAATTTTTTCTTTGATGCCTTTTTATCATTGATGCCACCATTTTCTTCATTTTCCTCTAATTTCCCTTACATGAAAATTTGTGTCTCTTCACCTTCATTTTCTCCTATTTTCCTTTATTTTCGTAATTAAATGCCATTTATTGCCTCTTTTCATTTTCCAATGCCTTTGCCAATTTCCATATCCCTTAATAATCACAAGTGACGCCCACTAAAGTTATTTTCCCAATTTTCAACTTGGAATATGTGTCCCATGGCCTTGGTCTTATTTTATTAACATAGAAAATCAACCAGGGGTTGTTACAAAGTTACTTTATACACATATTCGAGAATAAATATTCATTTCAAGCTCAAAAATAACCATAAAATTGAAAAAAGGATAAATGAAGGGGGGGGGGGAGGATATTATTTTGGGCTTGAAAACAATTATAAATGAGCAAACATTTTGATACAAGATAAGAAAAAAAATCCTCTTTGAGACTCTTGTCACTCCTGTTTTTTTATATGGATGTGAAGTTTGGAGATATATTATCTATAAAGATATGGAGAAATATATAATATATACAATGAGTCTTTCCCCCATTGAGATCATGTCTATGACAAGGTAATTAATGATTAATAACAATTCAAACAACATGGAATACATAAGCTTCCCAAAGTTACTTCAAAATCTAGCCAAAACCACTTTCAACTTAATAGGGGATGGAATAAAGATTCCTAGTTTTGGCTAAACCATTGGGGAATACAAGAGGATTCCATACTAGAAAATAAGGACAATACTAAAATTATTAATCCATAACTAAAATCCTCTATGACTCATAAGGAACACGAGGAACTCAAAATGAGTCAAATTTCTTCTCAAACTTTTAGTTTAACAAGTGTTTGGATTTAAATACCAAATGAATATAGAGAAAACCTCCCCACCTATTACAAATACATACACACATACACACACAAACATATGTGTGTATATGTTATTTATTTTTTAAATTAATTTTAAAATATTCCCTTCCCCTTACAAGGCTAGGATAGAAATTCCTATGGAATGATGTGGTCAACCCTAATGGAAGACTTTTATCAAGTGTAGATGAAAATTAGATATTAGGGCACAAATAGGAAACCCTTGTTGATCAATGAAGAAGAGATTTAGGAAAAAATCAAATTGAGAGATTAACCCAAACATTAATGTTTTCTGAGGGCTTGGAAAAAATACGAAGGTTCTAAGGAGACTTGACCCAAGAAATCAATGCATTGAGGGGACTTGGAAAAAACACAAATTTGTTGATAAAAATTATCTAAAATTCTAATGTTCTTGGAGGAATTGGCCCAAAATGTTGATGTGTTGACGAGACTCAACGAAAAAATCAATATGATGAGAAGTCATATCTGAATCATTGATATAATAAGATGACTTGTCCCAAAATAAAAATGGGTTTATAAAAGACCAATCTATTGATGGGTGACATTTAGTAAGCCACCGAGGGCATAAACCTCACCCAAGTTTCCTTTAAGAGGAAATATTGGGCACCAATTAGAAGAGAGAAACCTTCAAATCTTCCGAGAACGAAATCTCATTCACACTTAATGTTTGATACACCAATTACTCAATGGTCAAATGTATACCCCATGTAAGTGATTTTAAACCCATTTCCCCCTATTCATTGGTGTGGGAAATTTTCAATGTAAATTCATGGAAACAACAATCCATGATTATATGCATTAGGAATTCCTTATCTATCATCATGGGCCTTTAGAAATCCTGTCCCTGTATGAGACCATCGAATTTCTTTTTACATGAAGGATGTTGTTCAAATTTTTCATTATTTATTTATACAAAATGTTTTAGAGTATGGCTCCACCACTCGAAATCACTATGGATAATGTTTCCTTTAGGCTCATCGGAAAATACTCAATTTTCTTATGAAGAGAGGAGCAACAAATGAAGTTAACCTAGAAATATATTATAAGAAGCTCGTTAACTAATCCAAATTCCAAAAGGGAATTAATTTCCAAGAATTTAAGGATAAGGTAAGAAGAATGGTATGGGTACAAATTCCCCAACAACACTCCTAAGAGCCTCATCATAACAAGCTCACCAAACTTTACCCTACCTATGCATTTCATATTAAACTAGATATAAATGCATTCCATTACCAGTAAGTAGAGGCCTCAAAAGTGAGGTCTATTAACAATGAAAATACAAAGAGCATGGTAATAAAAAGTATTTACATGGAAAGGAGAATGATAAAGGAAGGTTCATATGAGCCATTACCTCCACTCGTATAGTAATAGGGTCCTTTATACCCGAGATTGCTTGGATTCCACAATATAATACATACATACATATATAATGTTGGCCTCCTTTATATGGAGGGTAAGGGTAATTTTAAGATTCATTGTACTATTCTTACTACATTATCTCTTTGGTAACTAATAGGTTAAGTTGAATAGGATAATCCATCCACATTTTACTTAGTGGACCTCCTCAATAATACAATGTTGTCCATAATAGATTTGGTCCAAGAATGGAGCCTAAGGTTAAATTACTGAACTGATATCCCATAAATACCTTTCAAGATTAGATATCTAAAGGGGACATGTATTTCATTAAGTTATGTTTAGATAAATCAAATCCTCAAGGTTGAAATACCATAAGGATTCCATGTCCTCCCATCACTCAATAGACATTACTTGAAATCTATGGAGGATGTCTTTCAACTAGGCACCCCCACTAAGGCTCAAGGAAAAATGACCATTCAACTTAGCCCCAACAAGAGTTACAAATAATAGGTATCAAACATCCACCATCATACAATTACATATGAATTTCCATTTCATCATACAACTACCATGACACCCGCAATGTAGTCACTTCAACAACCACATATAGATGGTTTTCTTCACTAAAGAGACATTAATTTCAACGTAACAATTTATTCAATATAAAGATTTCAATTCATAACATGAGGTATATGTCAATTTCAATACATGTATCCATCATTCACAATTGCATGCAATTCATAAGGAAAAGTTTCAGGCACTTATCTAATAAGTAAATATGCCAACTGAATTTTGAATGAGCCTTTTCACCCAACCATAGGCTCAAATACACATCATATGCTTTATAGCTAGCCACCCAATAGCTAGGATATGATACCACAAGAAAAAAAATTTAACCATTGAAAAATTGTCTATGTGAAGAAAACTTTTCTCCATAGACATAAGATAACCAGAGAACTGTTATCCCCTACTATGCCTAGAGTCTCCACTATCTTTATGCGCCACTCAATTGGATGAATATCCAAGGGGGAAATCCATTCATTTCTTTAAAATAATTTAGCAATATCCTTTCCTCTAGCCTCTCATTCTCACCCAAGGCACATCAAATTACAAAAATCCCATCTCATCCAGGGTCCAAATCTCCTCTACAAGAATTTAGTAAGCAAAAATTAGGTTTTGCATCCCCAACACACAAGCATTGACCCAACTTGTGAATGCCACTTTTTAGGTCAGGTTGGGTAGCCAATTTAAGTTCTAAATGCCTAAAATGTGAAACAACCATTCCACTTAAAAATAGTAGCTCTTTAGTCAGAAAGTCTTTTTACCTAACACTTTTTCATCCCTATATTATCTCTATATCCCCCTTCTCAATACCTAATAGACCAAATTTACCATCAATGGACATTAATCGTCATTAATATTATCAACTAATGAAACTACTCATAATTAATTTATATAAATCTTTCCATTAATTTCTATATTAATAATTAAATGAAATATTTTTACCAAAATATTTATTAAACTACGCCTATCCCTATTTTGAAGGGATGCTAGTATATAGTTTTTTATAATAAATATTAGTTTGATGGCCAAGGTTTCATAAACACCAAATATCTTTTTCCATCATTAGAAATAAAGGTTTCCTTTATCAGTATATTTAATTAGCACATCCAAATAACTACCAATTGATCTTTTTCCATCGTTAGAAATAGAGGTTTCCTTTATCATTTTATTTAATTAGCACATCCAAATAACTACCAATTAATGTAGTTTTGTAGGAAACAATTCTAACTGAACACACAATCCTCGTCAACTAGTCAAATCCCTCATAATTAATTTATATAAATTATTTCATTAATGTTTATATAAATAATTAAATGAAATATTTTTCCAAAATACTTATCAAATTAATTAGGCGTATTCCTATGTTGAAAGGATTCTAGTATATAGTTTTTTTTATAATAAATATTAGTGAGATGACCAAGTTTTCATAAACACCAAATATATTTTTCCATCCTTGGGAATAAAAGGATGAGATTAAATAAAAACCTAATCTTGATCATTTTAATTAGCACATCCAAATAACTATCAATCAATTGATGTAGATTTCTAAAGAAACAATGGTAATTGATCGCACAATTTTCTACAATTATATAAATAGTATGGATTAACAATATGTTGTTGTTATCTTATAGGGGTTTGGTTTGATGGTGAAGAGTGTGTTGTTAAGATATTAATGATGAAAAAGCTGCTGATTCTAATTTTACTGTGAGCAAAAATCTAGCCATGATAAGAGTTGGTGTGGCCAAGGTCGAGTACGATCCCCAGATAATTTTGATGACTTAGATACCTCTTGATCGCAATTTCTCAAACCATAAATTTAGCATCTTCACTTCAAAACCTACATTACCAAATTAAAAAAAAAAATATTGTTGTTGCTCACACTCTGGCATTGATGATGATGATGATAGTTATGTAATATGTTGTATTATAAATATGTAAAGAAAAATATAATAATGATTTTTTTTGGAAATTTGTGAAAAAGAAACCACACAATAGAATATAACATTCTAAGTTTGTATATTCCACACAATAGAATATAACATTCCATGTTTGTATATTTTATCTTTTTACGTGTTGCATACGTTAAATATTGAAAATTCTTTGAGTCGCCAAAATATAGCATTCAAATTTAATGTGCCGTGGTTATTGAATTACAAATTTTTTGTGGAATCCAACATTTTGACAAATATACCAATCAACGGTTATATTTGGATTAAAGGGAATTAATATTAAACTCACATGGACTTGCCAATCATGGAAATGGGCATCTTAGCTATAGAATTGCTAGATGGAACTATATTTAGATTTGCATCATGCTTTACTCAAAGTTTACTCAAGTTCAAAGTTTAGATAACATTTAAATTGAATGAAAATGTTTATTTTACATGGAGTTAAAGACAAAGGAGTTAAGATGAAAATAATAATATTCATTTTGGGATATATATATGTTTGAGAGTGTAAGCTTCTGTGATCCATAACATATTAGATTATAAATCTTCCGGCAAATCACATGAGAAATTTAGGACCGACGCGTTTCGAACTACCAACTGTAGTTCATCATCAGGATAACGAACTACAGTTGGTAGTTCGAAACGCGTCGGTCCTAAATTTCTCATGTGATTTGCCGGAAGATTTATAATCTAATATATATATATGTTTTTTTAAGTTTGGATATTTAATAATTATATTAAATTTATGGTTATTGTAACTTATTTATTTTATCATGAAATAATATATTTTTATATTCAAGTATTTTACTCAACTTTCTTGCTTTTATGAGACAAGTAATTTCAATTTGTGTTTTATGTTTTAGCTATTTCTTTACTATTGTTATTGTGTCTTTAGCTTTATGCTTCTTTATACAAACAATTATAAGATTAAGACTTTTTTGTTTTGTTCATGCTCCAACTCAAATAGCTTACTCATTTCCTTTATCTAATTTATTTTCCATACTATTTAGACCAAATCATTATTTAATTTTTCTTTTAAATCTTCAATCTCATTTCTTAAGGTGTAATTTTCTTCAAATATTTATTGTTTCAAAATTTTCGCTCTTGTAATGTATTTTCATTTTTTACAGTTGAGTTTCAAACCATAATATTTGATTATCTAACGTTTTAAATTTGTTTTCAAACCATAATATTTGGTTCTCTAAAATTTTAAATTTGTTTTCACTCAATTTGAGAGGGATATTGCACGGGGGGTTCACTCAATAAGCCTCTGACATATCACGTGCATTCATGACATACTAAACAATACCCTTAGTTTGAATACATATTGGAAAATACCTTTAAAAATCACATTATCTAATCCCCTACCAATACAAACTCTATATACCTTCCCAGTTTAAAAAACCCCTACTTTCACTAGATATTGTAGGTATCCATTTTTCATTAACATTTTTTTATACCCCTTTATATTTTTCATTAATTTTGAGCTCCATTTTTTATACTTGCCAATATAAAAACTCTTTATCGCCTATTATATGCTAAATATATTATGTCATTTTTTCCTCAATATATATCCCCCAAAATGAATGCACGTGGTATGGTTTTTCTTTCCCCAGTGAAGCCTCCGTGAGATATGGGAATTTTGGGGGAGAAAGAGAAGGGTGTATAGGGAGAGAGAAAGATATTGAGAGGGGGAGAGAGGGGGAGGGAGAGTAAGAGGCAGAGAGAGGGAGAGATATGGGGTAAAGAGATAGGGGAGAGAGATATAGAGGGAAGGAGAGGAGAGTAAGAGAGAATGAGACGAAGAGATATGGGGAGAGAGAGATAGGGGAGAGAGAAATAGAGGGAAGGAGTGGAGAGCAAAAGAGAGGTAGAGGAGAGAGAGAGTAGGAGCAAGAGGGAGGAAGGCCAGGAAATATGGGAGGGGGTGTGGGGGGTGGATGGAGAGAGATGAGGGAGGGAGGGAAAGAGGAGTAAAAAGGAAGAGAGTGAGAGGTAAAGAGATAAAATGGAGGTAGAGGGGAGAGTGGGGTATATGGAGAGAGGAAGAGAGTGGTAGGGGTGTTTGAAGAGATAAATGTAGGGAGTGAGTGAGTGAGTAGAGTGAAAGAGGGATAGAGAAGGAGAGGTGGGGAGACAAAGAGAGAGATAAAGAGGGGTACGAAGGAGGAAGGGAGAGAGGGGAAGAGGGAGGAAGGGGAAGAGTGAATGGGGATACAGAGAAGGGGTAAAAGAGAGACAAATTGGTAGAGAGGGAGGGAGGGAGATATGGGGGGTGCAAGGAGGAATGGGGATATCAAGGGTGTGATGGGGGTGAGAAAGAGTTGGAGGGTTTAGTAAATAAGGGGAGATAGAGATGAGGTAGAGGGAGAAAGGAGGGGATGTAAGAACCTTGGTAAAAATTTATGTAAAAATATATATAATACCACAGTGGATGTGACATGTATTACAAGTTCAATGGTGGGAAAAACATCCTAGTGGGTGTTCATTCGGTTTATTATGGCTAAGGAAATTGGAAAAGGAAATGGCAAAGGCATGAGGCATAAAGTGGCATTTTATTTATGAAAATAATGGAAAATAGGAGAAAAGGAAGGTGAAAGGTCACATATTTCATGTGAGGAGGAAAATGAAGGAAAATAATGGAAAATGAAGAAAATAGAGGCCTCATTAATAAAACGGCTTATGAGGATCAGTGGGTAAGGCTTGGTTATTTCAGTTTTGGAGCTCTCATTATTCTCTCTCTCTATCATACTCTTGAGCACTTAGAGTATTCTTGGAGAAATCTTGGAGAGTGTGGAGTATTTGGAGAATTGGATCAAGAAAGCAAAGGAAGAGCAGGAAAGCGCAAAGGACATCGAGATCAAAATTTACAGTAAGTTCTGAGTGCAGGAAGCGAGTTGCATGTATCATTTCCTCACTAGTTTTGGAATGCATGGTATTGCATGTATTTTCTTGATTATGATATGTCATGGGCATGAAGGATGGCCAAGATTGACAGTGGATTTTTCTAGCCTTTCCATTTCCTAGATAGCCATGTTGATTGTGGGTTTATTTCCATTCATTGTTTTCTAGTTGGTTCTCATGGTTTCTATATTTGTTGGGATGAGTTATTAGTTCCTAGAGCCTTGGTTGGACAATTGCTCTGGAGACCAACGGACAACTGTTGGGTTGAGTTACTAGTCCTGGAGCCTTGGTTGGACAAACGATCTTGAGCCCTAAGTGGGTTGAGTTTCTAGTCTTGGAGCCTTGGTTGGACAAGCACTATGGAGCCTAAGAATAGCTGGGTTTGAGTTACTAATCTTGGAGCCACGGTTGGAACAAACAC
Organism: Pinus albicaulis; assembly: GCA_034641835.2. Taxonomy (NCBI): domain Eukaryota; kingdom Viridiplantae; phylum Streptophyta; class Pinopsida; order Pinales; family Pinaceae; genus Pinus; species Pinus albicaulis. Next base: position 1,319,660,936 of record CM076578.1, on the reverse strand, counting down.
TGTGGAGCCCGCAGCTTGGATGCAGACCAATCTGTGACGGTTAGTGATGTTCGACTGTGAGGTGGAATCATTGGTTTGGGGTTGAGACCGTTTGGTCTCTAGAGCCCTGGTTTGGTGTTGATTGATGTGTTTTATAAAGTCCCACATTCATGCTTATAATATGGCATGGGGGTGACTCACTAAAGTGAGATTTGGCTCAGCCATGTCTATGGTCAGGTGGAACGTGGAAGTCTCATTTTGGGTTGGTTTTTACATTCATTACTGAAAGGTTCAATGCCTTGGTATTTGATGCGTATATGAAATGGTTTATATATGGATTCTATTTCCGATGTATCCATCGTATTTATGTTGGTATTATGCTAGTTATGAGCATGTATTGTGAAAGTGATGAGGTATGGCTCTCTCCATGTTTTTACTTGTAAATGAATACTTAATGCATCTATGGTTAAATTTATTGTATGATAGCTTATGATGTAGGGGATCAATGCTTCTTCACCATTCTCAGATAAGAAAGAGACCCCTTTGTTTAAATCTGTTGTTTATACCTGTAGATGCTATGTTTGTGACATGTTTGATGAAATGCTTGTCATGGCTGGGTGGGGTTAGATGAGTTGCGGTTGATGTAATTGCTTCCATATGTTTTTTTTAATGTTATTTACCCTATCCTGAAGTTACAAGAAGTTCCGAGTTGTGACTTGGGCTTAGGGGTTGAAAATGTGGCACAAATCCCGGAGCTACAAGCGGAAAATTCGTTGTTTGGGCCTTAGCCGCTACCTTGACAAGGCTAGCTCGCAGCTGTTACACCATTTTTTGGTCATCTAATCCATTGTTATTAGATGGACCCAAGTACACCAAGTAAGACCAATTTTACCCCAAGTAAAATCGCATTCACCATGAAAAATAAATTAGTAAACCACCTTTATTAAGTTGTTTATGGTCTAAACAGGAAACCCCATGGGGAAACATTAAATAAATCCATTTTTTTTTTATCTTCCTCAAGGAATAATTAGTTAAACAACAATTTAATTAATATTCCTAGTTATATTTAACCCAAAAGAAGGAAATTAACTAGATAAATCATTATTTATCTTATTATTTTCTAAGAATAATTATTTAAACATTGCTTAAATAATATTATTTGTTAAATATGACTAAATCTCCCTTAAATAATTAAATAAATCATTATTTAGTTGGTTATTACTCAACCATATCCTTAAAATGATAAATAAATCATTTATTTATTTATTATTTACAAACAAGGGGATTTGACTCAAGTCAAATTCCTTTTCCCTCCAACAAATATAATAAAATATTCCATAAAAGTTGGATCTTGATTTGGTTAATAATATTTTAATTATGCACCAATATCTAGACTAACTCAATATTTTGTTATAAATAGAAGAGCTTCCCTATTCATTTGTCACCTTTTGTTGCCTAAAGATCACTCTGGATCTCAGCTCTTGGTCTGGCTATTGATCCATTATCATAGCCATATTTTTCCATTTTTGTTTGGGTTTTATACACCATCAAGAGAGAGGAAATCTAAATCTGAAGTGCTGAGGACTTACAAGAACCCATCCCATTGAGGAGAATAGGGAACACCCTCTTGTGTTTTCCTCCCAGGTGTCATTAATAAAAATTTCATTGGATATATTCTTGTCTTGTCTATTGGATCTATGGAGTAAATCTTATTTTTCTACTGTTTAATGTCTTCTAATGCATAGATCTAGATTTCTGTAGCATTTGTCTTGATCATCTAACTGCAGATCGGAAGATATTAATAGTCATTTCTGCTGTTAGGGCTGTTTGTTATGCGTAGCTAAAGTGGTCTTTTTTCGTACACCTAGAATCAAGATTCATACTAACAACTGGCGACTCCACACGGGTTTACAATTACGACCACTGTCATTTTTCTGATCCTTGCATATCCAGGATTTCTCTTCAGCCCCTTGTTTTTTATTTTCTTGATGTTGTTTTTAACCAATAAAACCCTAAAACGATAAACATTCTAACTTCCGCATGTTTTCGAAACCATTGCGCAGGTGACGGACATCAGCCGCAGCTGAGACGACAACTTTTTCTGAAATCTGCTGTCAAGAGTGCTGGAAGTGCAGGTCGCACTTTTCAGCCCAAAACCTGCGACCTAGACCTCCAAGTCACACTTTACAGCCCAAAAAGTGCGACCTCTATTGAAAACAGGTTAGAAACTGCGACCTAGACTTTTTGTAGGGATTTTTCAGAAAGTTTTTTGGGTTTGTTTGAGCCTCTGTTTAGGGTTGTCTGACCTTCGTCTCCACCCATTTTGGACCTGTACTTGTTCTATTTCACTCAACTAAGTGGGAACCTAGCCCCCTAGGGCTTCAGTACCCTCCACTTTTTGTGGAAGAGTTTTTGCTATTGCAGGTTGTCTGAAATTTTAGAGTCTTCAGCCATTTTTTCAAATTTGATACCTCACCTTCAGATCTACTTCAGATCGGCTTGTTATCCATCCAAATCACCTCATCTAGCTTTTTTTAGTTTTCCTCCAGGGTTCATTATGTTTCCCTTCGAGATATGGCCTTTCGCCACCATTTTTACAACAATTTTTCCTCTGATTTGTTGTTGTTTTATGCACCACTTTCCAGCAGATTTTGTCTTTTAGATCCCTGTCCCTCTTGACCTTAGATCTGTTAGTTTTTTCTTTAGTGTGTTTTGATTAGTTTTTTACTCACCTATAGACTAGTTGTTGAGAGGCCCACCTCCTTGGGTTTAGATTATTGCATTATTAGCTGTTTATTTTCTGTTTTTGCAGGACTATATACTATCATTTGCAGGTTTATTTACAGCCATACAACACACTTTTTCTTTTTCTCTACAAACGTCTGGGTTTAAAAATTAAAATTTACACACTTTTACACACACACCCTAAGTGGAAAAGGGCTTGGTTAACACCTCCAAGCAAAGACTCTAAAACATTGAAATAAATTGGTCCTGCACCTTTCTGTCCTTGTTTCGACATTGTAATCAGTTGATCTTGCACCTCCCTGCCCTTGTCGATCTCTTTTTCCTTTGTGCCGTGTTTGTGCCATCACCATTGCGCCACCAAGGCCTTTATCCCAGAGACTTCTTGGCCTTCATCCTCAGTTTTCGGTAGGAAGACTTACTCCTCAGCATAAGATTCAAGTTAGTCCTCCACCGAGTCCGCACACCGACTCTTCTTCTAGTCCTTCGGGTTCTCCTTCTCATTCCGCCTTCGGTTCTCCCCCTGACACCTTCACCATGTCTGGTGCAGGACCTTATGTTGGTGGAAACCCCGGCCCTCAGGCTGGGAATACCACTAGTGGGACCGCTACAGATGCTACCCCGGTTGCGCCTTTGCTCCCCTTCATGGTAGGCCTCAGCCTCCCCGACTTGGACCGGCAAATAAACGACCCTATACACCATGACGCTAGTTGGCTTGCTATGCCGACAAAGCTCCCTTCCGACATCCCAAAGTTTGAAGGCCTTACTGGAGAGGATCCTTCAAATCATGTTCAATATTTCCACATGTGGTGCTCATCTAACTCCATTATCGATGACTCTATCCGTCTTCGATTTTTCTAATGAACGCTTACAGGTGAAGCTTCTAAGTGGCATGGTGATCAGGCCACTTCTTCTCATACCACCTTTGCGACTCTTGCCTGGGATTTTTTATCTTACTTCTAGCTTCCCCTTCATTATGACACTGGTATCGAACTTTTGACTTCTTTCTGTCAATTATCTGTGACCTGCCTATTCGATGGTGTCTGGGAATGGCGGAGAAGAAAGAGCCTATGTCAATCCCCTACCTTCGAAGACCATGTCTACATGGACTGGTTCTTTAGATCTCTCTTGCCTCCTATCGGGAAAGATTTCACATCACATTTTCCTCAAACCGAAGAAGCCACCCTCCAAATGGCATTAAAATATGTCCTGATCTATGCTCAGACGGGTTATGTTTATACCGTTCTACCTGATCTCCCTAGACCCGGTGGTGCCAATGCACCAGGGGAACCTCATGCCGCTGACGGTATCGTTGGAGCTCTCTCTCATCCATACGTTCAACCTCCCATGGGTTATGGTTTTCCTGGGGAGGGGGGGGGGGGTAGCACCTTCCACACTTTTCCCCCTCCCGGTAGCACATATCCAGGATACGGCATGCCTCCTCTTTTGGCCCAACCTCTTGTTTACCACATTGTTACCCAACCTCCTTATCTGTATCTGCAGCTTGGTGCTCCAGCTCCTCCAGCATCATCACCTCCACCTCCCTCGCCTTCTCGACCCCCGCAACAGTAGTCACCGCCCCCTCAGGCGCAGGTGGATGCACAATAGGGATTTGTGGCTACCCAACCACCTGAAGGTCAGGTGGCCACTCAACCTCTTCCACCTGGTTCTCCTGATTACCAGATTCTCATAATGTCCTTTGATCAACCTTCTGAACTTTCTTCTCTTGGCCCTTCCCCTTCAACTACTACTCATGACCCCCCTTACCCTCTTGGAACAGTTCCTCCAAGCCTTAACCATCTTGGAGCCATCCCGCCTAATCATTACCCCTTTGGTCAGATACTGTTACTAGCTCCCCCACTAGGAGTGTACACAGTACCTATTATGGCGACCCTCTCTCTTCCTAACCTGACCCTTGGGATTCCCATCTAGTACCTTGATCCTCCAACCACTACCCCGCCTGGTCAACCCAAACATTATCTTGCTTTGACCTTGGTCCAACCGGTCCCTATGAATTCTCCCGTTGCAACCGTGCCTCATTCACCTCAACAGGAACCACCTCCGGTTGCGACCGCTTCACGTAAGAAGGGAAAAGCTCGCAAGGGGGCATCAAAGGACAAGGCTTCCCCGAAAAACCCTGCCCCTTTTTGGCCTCCAAAGCGTACCATCCAGTGTGCTTTTTGTGATGTTGCTGGCCACGCCACCCATACTTGTCTGGAGTTATCTCACCTTAAGTCCATGGTCAATGAAACGTTTCTGGAGTCTGATGTCCCAGAGGTATATGTCACTATACCGGATTCAGTCTCAAAACTCAAGTCTTTGTGCACAAATCACCCTTACGCTTTGTGTGATTTCCATGGCCACTATACTCACCTCTATCCCCGCCTTGAAGAGTACCGCTCCTCTTTGGAAGCGGTTCGCCAATTCAAGGCCAAGCGCAATGAGTCCACCACTCCCTTATTTGTGCATTTTGATTCGGCAAAACCAGAGGACACAAATGCTCCTATTGACATTCCCCCTCCTGATGTCGAGATAACGGAGCCTTCGTCCACCATTTTCTACCTATCATCACCCATGAGACCCTCAGTAGAAGTCCCCTTGGAGACTTCCCTTGATGTTTCGCTTGACCTCCCTTCAGTGATCACCCTGGGCTCTACATTGGTAGATCCTTTATCTAATTATTCGTCTGTCACCACTTGTGACGATGCGCATGTGAACCTCTCTTCTCAACATAATGAGTCAGGTAGCTTCGCCACGTCAGATGGCATTTCTTTCACTAGTCATCCCATCCTCTATTACGATGACAACATTGTGGAAGCAGTCACCACCCCTGATTTTATCTATCCCCCCTTACATCGAACTCATGCATTCGAACCACATGCACCTTGTGCCCACTACATTGACACCCAATATTTGGGTAAGGGGGCACCCATATTTGAGAGACCAGGAGAAGCAATTCTCCACAACTCTCCTAATGAATCTAGTCGTGTCGACTCTAGTCCCATTATTCTTCCACATTTAGAAGAATCTCTAGAGTCCCATATCACTTCAGATCACTCTAGGGATGATACCCCTCATCATTCCTTCATATTACATAAGCAACTCAGTCTCATAGACATTGTGGTTGACCAACCTATGGGTTTTCTGGGAGAACATCAATTCATTATCTTAGAATCCTCTCTTTGGGATAGTAACACCATGAATGCCAACTCGAAAACTTAAAGTCCATTCGATTCATATATGCAGTACCAAAAGATATTGGTAATCGTCTATTTCCTTTCTCAAACTACATAATCATACCGAAAAAAAGTGGCACACCACATCATTAAAATGTGTTTAGATCTCCCTTAAATACATTTTGGCATGTCCATAACATGCCTGGGGGCACCCATGCCCCTCAACCATAAAATCCCGGATCTCAGCCCATAACAGCACTGAAACCACCTTTCTCTGACAAGTCACACTTTCCAAGTCCTTCCCTGGGACAGGTAGCAGTTTTCTGCCTAGTACCTACCACCAAGGTCACAGAACAGACCCCAAGAAAAGTATGACCTGGCCTGTTCATGAGCTCTGGGTACCTAAGCTCAACTTTCAACTCACTAAAACGAAAAGTAGGATGAGGCATCTTACCTACAATTGTCGGATCTTAAATTCCAATAGTTGGTTTATCCGCTACAACCGCAATAAGATTTAATGCCTCCTCTCCTCATGATATTCACCACAACTCCACTAGAAAATAAGTGAATCTGGAAGGAAAATGCCTTATTAAAAGAAAACCCCTAATTTTTTTTCGCTTACTGTGACCAAACCGTAGCTTAGTTTGACGAATCGTCTATACCATTGGAAAGATCCCACCAAGCCCTCAAATGGGTATATGTGATTTGATACTTCACCAAGACACATTTTTTCCAAGAAGCACCACTTCACCCTTCCTCAAAATCGAATTTCTTCACTTGCAACACTTGTACCAGGGTCACCATGTTGCCCCCATACTTGTCCACGCTCGTGTCAACTTTCGTCATGATTTAACATCTTGTACTCATGCTTTGATGGTCCCCATTGGACCCTTTTTTCTATGTGGCAACACCATCGAGTCACCCTTGCTTAGAGCATCTGAGTTGAGCCATCATTGCTTTCATGGAGTCTATCTTGAGTCCTTTTGCATCCCGCCATAGTTCTCCATCCTTCATTGCTTGGTCCCTCTCTCGTGTCGCACATTATGGCCTTCAGTCCCATTGTCCCCTATCCCTCATGATATTGTGTCAGTCATTGCCAGGTCATCCATGCAATTTATGCTCTAACAAGGGAAGTCGTTCGTTCACTACCCAGTCCCCCCCATTTCATCATCATCATCGGTGTCAGTCTGTCAGTCACTCTACTATTTTCTGTCGTGCCTTAGTTGAGGATCCCTTATTACCTCACCTATGGCAGACCTCCTTATGTCGACATCATCTCATTCATTCCAGAAGACAGGTCTAGAGAGCAGGTGTACCTTGGTTCCTGCTTTCACTCTTGTTCGGTGCCCTGAATTAGGAAAAGGGACTCCTTATTGCCCTTTGACTTGATTGTTTCTCAGCTCCATCTCCTTTCAGCATGATTGAGATCCATATACTTGATGGTTCAATGATGCAGCAACTGACATCGGTGATTCCTGGGTGTGTGTGAGATGTCTCAGCCCTCATGAGGGGGTGGCCCTATAGGTTGCCCCCCACACACTCGGATGACCTCTTCATTACAGCCTTCAATGCAGCTCCATACATTTGATGATGTCAGCCTCAGCCGTTTGCAGCACCTTCTTTTTTGCATGTATCAGTTATATTTTTAGAGCCCTTTCCTGTTTTTAGGGGCATCTGGGTTGAATTTATATCTCATGTACTCAGATATCATTATACAAGTCCTAGCCATTATCCCAGACATAATATGTATGTGGGATTCATTATCGTGTTATTTATCTAGCTCATGTTTATGCCAGCATTATGCTGTCTTGTGGTTTTCCGGACACCTTATTGTTTGTACTATTGCCTCAGTGGGCATAGGTATGCTTCCCCCACCGCCTATAGCAGGTACTCACTTATCAAAAAGATTTGTCACACCTGCAAGTCACCTCCTCAGGGTCTAGTTCTTTCAGCACTTTGGTCTACCTTACAATCCTCTCTCTTTGACTTCCCCGTTGTTGTCTAGTGATTGAGTTCTTACAATGTACTTCGGTCATACGATTATCTCTTGATGCTCGCACGTTGGGGGGCAATCTGTTACACCATTTTTTGGTCATCTAATCCATTGTTATTAGATGGACCCAAGTACACCAAGTAAGACCAATTTTACCCCAAGTAAAATTGCATTCACTATGAAAAATAACTTAGTAAACCACCTTTATTAAGTTGTTTATGGTCTAAATAGGAAACCCCATGGGGAAACATTAAATAAATCCATATTTGTTTGATTTTCCTCAAGGAATAATTAGTTAAACAGTAGTTTAATTAATATTCCTGGTTATATTTAACCCAAAACAAGGAAATTAATTAGATAAATCATTATTTATCTTATTATTTTCTAAGAATAATTATTTAAACATTACTTAAATAATATTATTTATTAAATATGACTAAATCTCCCTTAAATAATTAAATAAATCATTATTTATTTGGTTATTACTCAACCATATCCTTAAAATGATAAATAAATCATTTATTTATTTATTATTTTTTAACCACATCCTTAAAATGATAAATAAATCATTTATTTATTTATTATTTACAAATAAGGGGATTTGACTCAAGTCAAATTCCTTTTCCCTCCAACAAATATAATAAAATATTCCATAAAAGTTGGATCTTGATTTGGTTAATAATATTTTAATTATGCACCAATATCTAGACTAAATCAATATTTTGTTATAAATAGAAGGGTTTTCCCATTCATTTGTCACCTTTTGTTGCCTAAAGATCACTCTGGATCTCAACTCTTGGTCTGGCTATTGATCCATTATCATAGCCATATTTTTCCATTTTTGTCTGGGTTTTCTACACCATCAAGAGAGAGGAATTCTAAATCTGAAGTGTTGAGGACTTACAAGAACCCATCCCATTAAGTAGAACAGGGAACACCCTCTTGTGTTTTCCTCCAATGTGTCATTAATAAAAATTTCATTGGATATATTCTTGTCTTGACTATTGGATCTATGGAGTAAATATTATTTTTCTACTGCTTAATGTCTTCTAATGCATAGATCTAGATTTCTGCAGCATTTGTCTTGATCATATAACTGCAGATCTGAAGATATTGGCAGTCATTTTTGTTGTTAGGCTTATTTGTTGTGCGCAGCTAAAGTGGTATTTTTTCATACACCTCGAATCAAGATTCATACTAACAGTAGCTATAGGTTCTATAGGTGCTACCTTGCCCTTACAAGCCAGCGAGTCAACCTCAAAGTGGTTAAAAATTAGTTCCCCCTTAGGGAACTGGGCACTAGAAGGTTGGGTTACCTCCTGGGGATGTCAGTGATGCAGTGTAAGGTGTGTTTTTGGTGTTTCTGTCAGCTCCAATTCATTAAGGTCATCTAGGAGGTTTAATCTCATATTACCATATTTTCATCACATGTTTACCTCAGTTGGCCGGTTACTTGGGTAGATGTGGGAAGAGGGTGTTACAGAGTGGTATCAAAGTGTGGTTACACTCTCTTTTGGCTGTGTGTGTTTATTTTGCATACATGCCAATTGCATATATTTTCATCATGCTTATTTTCTATATGTTTGTTCTGTGTGCATGATGGTGATGTTTGGTTTCGGTATCTTTGTGTGATATATAGTACCATGGAGTGGTATCTGAGCATGGTTCAACCCTTGGACTGGATGGGTGGTCTGTGGATCATGCATTTATGTTGGCTGCATATGTGTTTAATACACTTGTGGTATATATGTTCTTGTTGCATCCATGTTGTGTTGGCCATGGTGGGATTGGTATCGTCATGGAAGAGTTGATGGTGTTGTTGTCAACATGTTGTCATGAGTGTATGACTAGTTATGTGTTGTTCTTTCTTACCTATTGTTTGTGCACACTTTCTTACATGTTTCTACATGTTGTACATGCATTGCTTGCTTATGTTAGGTCACATATTGGTCATGCTTACATGTTTTCTGTGTATGCTTGATTGTGTAATGTTATATGTTGAACATTCTTTAGTCGTTCATGATTGGTTATACATGTCAAGTGGGTGCGTATGGTCAAGTTTGCATTTTTTCGATTGAGGTTGTTGTGCTTAAGGTCATTGTATGAAATTAGGTTATCGTGAAGATATTGGTATGTTATGATGCTAATGTGTTGGTTGAGATAGAGTAGGAAATGCAGTTCATCAAAGTGAAGTTGTAGCATTGGACCTCAAGGCAAGCGTAGATCATCATACAAGTTGTATGCTTGGCATGCAGGTATGTGACTCATGGATTTCTAAATGCAATAGGGTTACTTATATATATGTTTTTCATTTTATTTTTGTTATGGTTACATGATATATGTTAGTTAATAAATTTATTTATATGTACATGCATGGGTTAGTTATGCATGGTAGATGCTAGTTGATTAATGTATTTATATGCACATGTGTCAGATAGTCATGAGTGATAGTAACATGTGGTTATATGCATTACTATTTTTGTTTTTTGATGAGATAACGTGATGATTATGTTATAAATTTTTTATGAGTATGTTTTACATTAACTTTCTATTGTTGTATAGTTAGCTTGATGATTAGGTTATATGTGGTTGATGAGCATGATATATAACTTGTTGTTGTTATATGCTATTAACTTGACGCTTAGGGTTATCACATTAAGATCTTGATGTTATATGTATCATTTTGATTTAGATTGGCCTATGCAGTTGACCATGGCTAAGACATTCATGTATGATTCGACCTAATTATGATAGTGTGTTGCACTAATTTAGACTAATTGCGCATATGTGATTGCTATGCATGAATGACATGTTTATGAGTTTATGATGCGAACCTATGATCTAGTTACAATTATGGATATCATGACCTTATTTAGGTTGAGTTGATGTGTCATGAATTTATATTGTGTTAATCTATATTGATTTTGAATATATGTTAGTCTCCCCTAAGATATATCAAGGTATGAGTTTTCTTATGTCGTATACTTGGTGCTTGAATGCTTGATTATGTCATCTATTTGGTGTTTGAGTGATTTGGTGTCTATTATGTCATCTAGTTGATTTATTTAACATGGTATGTTTGAAATTTGTTTGAATGTTTGTTTAACTGCATGATATGAGTGTATATGTCTATAAGACTGCATGAAGAAACGATTTTGTTTTAAGATGGTTGTACTAACACACATGTGTTGGGATGAATGATGTGAACTTGAGTGTAAGTAGGTGATAGTTGTAGAATGATGTATTATGACCGATGAGTGTGAGTTGACCGATGGATTATGACATGGTTGTTAGTCTTGGTAAAATTTGATTTCGAATTGATATATATGTTGTCTTGATGTTGATACATATGGTTGACATGTGCGTTCAGTTACAGGTCAATGTGCTTAGCACAATAAGGTAAGATAACAAGTATGTTGGTATATTCATTTATGCGTTGACAATTATGTGGTTATGGAAGTATGATGCAGGGGATTGCATGGAGAGAGACTGCCATGAAATATTGAAGAAGGCTCGGGTTGAGCTTTCCTTGGAAGTATTAGGAACCATGGGGATTGAGTCATGGTGTTTGTTGTAAAGTCTTGTGCTTTCAGTATTTTTATTTGTTGGCACTTGATTTTCGGTCTTGAATGGTGCATAGCTACGCCACTTTGTTGTGGTGTAGTATTGCTTTTGGTTATCTTGGTATTCTTCTTGTTCATTTTTTTTCTTGCCATTTTTTTTAGAGTATTGCAAATTGGTTGGGAAAGAGGAAAGTTAATGGAGCTTGGGAAGAGCTCTATGGTACTCAATAGATAATGTAAGACATGAATGAAGCTTAGTTCATGAGTAAGCGTAATTTTGGAACAGGGTCCTCCAAAGGCCATGAATTGGGATAGTTTTGAGTATTTTTGTATATTTTTGGCATATTTTAGTCTAATGCAGGGGCTTTGGGGTGGGTCAAAGCCCCTAACGCATTGCAAATGGGTCAAGGGTAGACCAGGAGTCTGCAAACCAAGGTTTGTGGACCATTGGATGCATAGGCTAAAATTTTATAAATAGATGAACCTTTTTGAGTCATGGTAAAAAATAATTGGAATTGATGCTACGTGCGAACTGTTAGATCTGTCTAGGGTTGTTTTGGGTAAGGAATTCTACTTCTATGTGCACAGAGATCCTCAGTCCTGCTGTGTGCAGACCTCGCTAGGCTGTGTGCGCTGGCTGGTTTTGGGTATTGTAAGTAGATCGAAAAGACTAATGAATGTGGAAGTATTCCTGGAATATCTGAATCTATTGGAAATTACTGTTGATATGAATCTGTGATATCTGGTTAAGCTCTAGTGCTTCTGTGTTACTGATTTGAGCTACGAAAAGTGATTGTGTTATTTTCTTAGGCTACAAATTGTTTACATATATGATCTGTAATTATGATTAGCTGTGAATACTTTTCTCTGTTTTGATAATTGGCAAGACGCACGTGGATATGAAGCTCTTGAATAGATCTATATTTGATAATAGCTTGTTTGGGCTGAGTTGCACATTGTGATGTTTCTGTTACGAAACTTTCAGTGAATAGATCTGTTTTTTATGAACCTCAGAAGCTGTGAACTTAACTTACCTACTCTCTCTCAGGGTGTAGAAACCTGGTTCCAGCACCCTCCCATACTACTTCGGGTGAGACTTTGGCTTGTGAAAGCAGGTCACTACCGAAAGGGCCAGTAGTATAAGGGTTTGTTGGCAAACCTTAACCTTTGAACTTGGGTCAGGACCCCTAATGCCAACAAATGGTTCCGTTGCTGGGACTAGAATCATTTTGAGAGATATCGGGTAATTCCAAGGCTGTATTGGAAACCTGAAAGAAAAGAAATCGATGAATGGTTTGAAAAACAAGTTTAGGAATTCACAGTAAAATAAAACTGCAGTAAGAAGTTGACCACCGAAGAGTGGAAGAACAAGTATATTTTCACGAATATCTACGAGATCTTATTTGTAACAATTGCGATCAAGCTCCAGGAGTGGCTCGCAAGGCTAGTCAAATTTCAGAAGTGTTGGAAAGACGAGCGGGTCACACAATGGACCCCAGAATTGATACAATAGTTAGAGAATATTGATAACACTATCACTCGCATGGTGGATCACTAGATGGATAGTGTGCTAGGAGGTTTTGTAACAAAGTTTTCCAACGATCAATTCGTCTCCTATTCTGAAGCAGAGCGACGATTTTTTTAAGGGTTTCCAGGGTAAGTTTCTGAAAACCTTACCATTACAGATCAATATATTATTGTGTGAAAAGAGTATTCTGTGTAGCCACACCAAGTGAATGAACTTTTATCTAAATGGAAGTACAACGTGAAGTGGCAAATACTATCGGATCAACCAAAAAGGAGATAGATCTGTCTACATTCCGGTAAGAGAAGTCGTTGCGCAAAGTCCTCTAGCCACACCACTTTCAAACCAGCATAGGGATAAGAATTCACCCACACTTCCACCACCACCGGAAGATGACATGGATGAACACATGAAGTTACCTACCTTTAAGGGTGCGGGAGATGAATACATGGATCAGTTTTGGTTTTTCACAGGATCTGTATGTACTGCGCAGAATGTAGCTATTGATGCGGTGAAAAGGGCATAGTTATCCTTTTCCTGTGAAGGAAGAGCTTTGGACTGGTACATGGGATACATTGGCCAGCATGCGAACGCAAATATTGAAGAGGTGAAGAACGCCTTAAAACCATAGTTCAAAAAGCGTAAGTCCTACTCGTAAATAGTGGTGGACCTAAAGGATTTCAGGCGAGGGCCTTTTGAGTCTATGTGGGAGGATGATCAGCGACTGAAGAAGGTGATCAGAGAAGGAGGATTTTAGGATGATGACAGACAGCACATAGAGTGGTTCATTGCTATGTTGCTGCCTCACCTACGCGTACCCATGGGTCACCAAACTTTCAAATCGCAGGAAAAAGCCTTGGAGGTCGCTATGAAGTTAGAAGTTGTGCCCAATGATGATACCTAGCTGGGCATCCAACAAATCCAAGGACAACTAAAGGCGATGCATATGGAGATCAAGAATCTGTGAAAGGAGCGAGGAGCAAAGGCTAGCCCTGAAAGATGATGCATACGATGTAGGGCGAATGGTCATATCAAGGATAATTTTCCTCTGTTAGCAGTATATGCAGGCCGGGGGACCTAGCGCTTTGCAGCCTAGGTAAACTGTAGGATCAAGTGGGACAACACTATGGTGCGATGATTGTCACATTGCGGGGCTACACGACACAAATCACTGCCCCCGCCTGCTGCCTATGACCCAGAAGTAAATCAGTAATGGTGCAGGTTCTGCAGATCTGTAGGACATGATGAACATCGAACGTATGATTTTATGATCGATCGAGGGAATCTATATAGGGTACATTCGGATCCATCCTCGCCAAGATCCCTCTCAAGCATAGGTGGCTCCCTAGCCAGGGGTAGGGGGCAGAAGAGGTGGCAATGCAGGTCGGGGACGAGGGCAACTAATTTGTTATAATTGTGGAGAAGTAGGGCACTTTGCAAGGGACTGTCTGAACCCTACAAGGCAGTCCTGCCGGTATTGCAGACAGCTAGACCATGCAATTGAAGACTATCCAACCTTGATAAAAAAGATGCAGGAGAAGCAGCTGACACCTACGTAGAATGTGCAGAGGGTTAAGGTTGAACTACAGGACAAATATCCAAGCGTGAATGTCGTAACACGTAGTGGGATGGCCACCGGGGGACCGGGGGAGAAGGCTATAATTGAACCTCTGATTCGACAAGCAGTTATCAAACAAGAAGGTTTGGACCTAAAAAAAGAGAAAAAAACATTTGTCGCAGCCTGCAAAGACTTTGCTGAGGTGGAGGCATCTACTTCTCAGGAACCTATGAACCTTAAGGTAGATGAGGATGTCAAACCCTTCTTATAGGCATGTATGAAGTTTTTTCACAACCCAAAGGCTGTGGAGAATCTACAGGCATTAATAGATAGCTACGCAACATGACCCAACCTACCCCCGGAAATCAAGGATGTGCACAAACTATACAGATATAAGAAACGCACCGGGAGGGAGATGTGGTTGATAGCGTAGATCGGTGACTACGAAATGGATCAGGTTATTTTGGACCTAGGGTCAGATGCGAATGTGCTACCAAATCAAACATGGCAACGAATGGGAGAACCCAAGTTGGAGTGGTCCACTATCCAACTGTGTATGGCCAATCAGCAAAAGATCATACCCTTGGGGAGACTGTCAAAGATCATGGTAGATATTGCAGGGGTCAAGGTCTGGGCTAATTTTGAAGTAATTCAGATTGTAGAAGATGCGGACCCCTACCTTGCACTCCTAGGGTTAGACTGGGCCATAGATATGGGAGGCATCATTAACTTGAAGAAGAAAAGCATGGTGTTTTAAAATAACGTTACAAGGGTGATAGTACGATTAGATCCTATGGAAGGCGAATGATATATAGAGCCTGTGCGTGACGAAGAAGATGTAGATCACATTTTTAAGTTGACTTCACGGGATGAATATTGGATCAACCCCATGTTGGATGGTGTACTCTGCTGGGAAAATGACAGTGAATGCTTCTCTGACTTTGACGGGGAGATAGAGAATTGGAAAAACCGGTTACATGATGTCTCTACGCTGCGATGTCTTCGGGTCACAAAGGACTTCCACTGCATTTCCTCAGAGGTAAGAAACCTACCCTATTTTCATGGTTTTGGTAACATTAAGTAATTTTTGTGAGCATTTGAAGCTGATATTCCAAGGGGAAGAAGGCTATGGGCCCTTAATCTCGCCATGCGTAAAACACCTGCGTGGTGGTGGGATGAGCATAAGGAGGCATTCCAGGATTGGGAAGAATTTCGGGATCTAATGATCCTGCTATTTGAACCGCCTTCTCACCTGCGTGTCCAAACATACCTCAGCCCAGGAGACCCGCGCGAGTATTTGTTCGCTTGGATGGAGAAATGGTGCGACAGGACTATAGAAGAGTGGGTTCATCTGTTTATTCATGCCTTGGGACCACTTCCCACTACATGGTATTTAGACGCAGAGCTACATCAGTGCACTTGCCACTGGGAGACATTGAAGGATGAATTTATGGGGACATTTGGGTTAGTAGGTGGAACGGAAGCGCTTGATGCAGCTTTGTAGAACATTGACACTGTAGTATGGGGTGGCTCACCCTCGTATGTCGCACCTGAGATGCCAACATGGGAAACACAGTTACCGGACATGGTCAATTACCATAGCCTAGCCCTAAAGGAGTGTAAGGATGATCCGTGAGTTGTCTCTATCTCAAAATTAGAGGGGATGCACACAGTTCCCAGACCGCTCAAGCTATGAACAAGTAGCATTGAGACGCACCCTACGTTGGCTTCGATTGGGGATGCAGATACAATAGAAAAAGTTCTCATAAATCTGGAAACTTCTACAACAAGGAAACAACTTCGTTCAATCTTCAGCCATGCAGGTTATTACAGGAAGCTCAATCTAAAGTATGCACTGATCACAGCACCTCTGAAAAACTTGGTTACAAAGTATGTCATGTTCTTTTGGGATGACGAATGTCAAATGAACATGTCTCTGGCTTTGAAGTACCTGTGAAGCCAGATTCTATTGGGGGAGGATGCGTAGGAGGCGCAGGTGTTTAATCCAAGCGTAGCAGGTACATTGAGCACACAGGAGGAGAAAAAACTAGTCATTGGAACAGTAAAATCTGGTAAAAAGGAAAAGTTACCATTGAACGGAGGGAGTGGCAGGAATTTAATGAGGCGAATTATGGATATTTTTTACCGTTTACCTTATGTTAAGTTCGAAGTGAAGTTTACCCTACCTTTGGTCGATCGCCAGAACTATAAAAAGGGCAAGATAGATCAGACACAGGTTCCGTATTGCTTGAATAGTTTGTACTTAGCCTGGGTGTCTTGGACGAAGTTATGTTGTAAGAAATTTTGTGTCCCTAGCATCTTGTTCATGTCTGAGCAGCCAGCCCCCTGTGACAGTAGCAATCCTGAGTTCATATTTCATGCCAGAATAACGGCCATGAACCCTGCCAAACTCTTGGAGCTAGTAACTAAGGAAGTAATGGAGATTGGGTCTGAAGATGAAGAATTTCTCTCCACACTGGTCTCAAAGAAGGGAAAAGAGAAAGCACAAGGCTGAGGGAAACCCCCGAATCCTATGAAATGGGTTGGGGGGAAGCCCAGGACTTCCCCAAGAAATTTAAAGTCCCCGCGAGCGACGCCCCAGGCTTAGGATGCGCAGGAGGAGACCCATCCTGCCGACCTAATCAGCTGGTTACCTCCCTCTATCCAACCATGAAGGCCCTCGACATGCACACCAAAGAACCTCGACGGCCTAATCACCTATCTACAGATGCCAATGACCCCAGGAGAGGTCCCTGTCCTTAGCAACTATTGTGGAAGGCTCCATGAGATCAAATTTGATGATCACGACTTGGAAAGTTTTGAAGCTTTCCCTGAGCTAGCACCCGAGCTATACCTAGAAACAATTCAGGCGGATGATGGGATCACAATTATTCCCCAGCACTGGGTGCATGGATTGGCTGGATCTGGGCTCCTGAACCTACTACGGATGCCACACTTCAGCCACTACAACATCACGGACCGGCTAGTCAGACAGTTGCTCGCTCTGATTCATGATGGCTGCCTGTGGATTTGTGATAGAATCCCCATCGATGTTGTGCTAGTTCATAGAATTACTAGCCTCCCCATGAAAGGGCCACACTCTCTGGAGCGCGTGGGCAAGAAGTATGAGGCATAAACTGCTAAATATGTGCAACAGATTTACCATGTGGAGCAAAATACTCGAGGCTTCATCATCAAGTCTATCAGTGACCCTGGTATGCAGCTGGGTACCATGTTATTAGCATGCAAGCTAATACGAAAATGCTAGGTCGCAACCATCCCTACTTATGTCATTCAATTAGCAGGCGAATGTGGAAAGGGGGTATGACTCAATTGGGCCCAATACTTGTGCAATGAATTCTTGACCAATGTATGTGAATATCAGGAGCAGGGAAAGACCTTTTTCTACTCCTGGTTGTTGTTCCTCATAGCCCCGGTTGCCTGTGAATCCCCTGAGGAGTCGGTCCTCCCTGAGCTCACTCCAGACATGTGTGAAGGGGCTCGTTATGCCCATTTGTGGGACTCCAAGGATGCGCAGTGAGTAGAGGATAACCAAGTCTTCTGGGTCCTCTTCCAGAGCAGCTTGGTAGCAGCCATCAATTCTCGACCCCGGCTGTCCCCAGCAAAATATGACAAATACAAGGGCATTGAGGCATTCCAGGTTACCACGCATAACATCCATATCAGAGCCCACAACTAAAAAACTTGGACTTTGCTTCCTTATATGGTAGCGGATGAAGAGATTTATAGTGTAATCATGCTCTAGCCTCCTACCTGGAAGATCGGCTTCAAAACCGGTGCAAGGGGCATCAAAGGAAACACCACAATGCAGGTGATCCCACCTGTCATCATTAAGGAGACCAGAGGCCCAAGAAAGAGTATAGGGAAGGACTTGGGCATAACAGCAAAAAGGATACATAGCCAAAGCAGACCAACGAGAAGGATGTCGAGGCTAAGACTGAGGTCGATTCGCAGCCAGATCTGGGCACGGAAGGGTTGAACAACGGAGGTACCACCTCCCCTTAGTGCATGAAGAAAACAGGCGATCCTGTCAATGGACCCCGAAATAAGCAGTGCTCTCAATGGGTGGAACGCAACAAGACATTCACGCTGACCGACAGAGACCTCGAACAAATTGTGGTTGCAGTCACTCTGGCTGCAGAGGACAAATGGGTAGCCTTAGAGGAACAACAGAAAGCTACAATCAACCTAATCTAGGTCGAGCTCCGTGCTCTGCAGACCAGTGTGATTCAGGTACGGACTCCCTTGGCTACCAGCAGTACAACACTAAGTACAAAGAAAATCCATCTCTACTGCCTACCTAGCGCAACGCTTGTGTTAGTCATCAGTATTTTTCACCTGTTGTTGATGACTAGATTCCTAGCTGAGTTTTCTAGCAACTAATCTCAAATTTATCAAATTTTCCAGCTGGAAAACACCCATAAACATTTTTCGCCCTCCTAACCTTTTAAATCAACCCATGATGAGATAAAACCTCATTGTCAAGCCCTACCTAGCCTCAGCCATACTAGCTTGTTCATCAGCTCCAAAGAGAACAATCCAAATCTGTCCAAGAAGTCTCCCCTAAGTTAGGTAGTGGTGCTTTAGGCATTTCTCCCTTGGAAAACTATTCTAAAGCTAAAGAACCTCTATCTATTATCAACTAGTCCTAACAGACCTTCCTATTATGCAAATAAAGTTGGTTACACCCTTAAGTCGCACCACTAACAAGCCCTGAAGTCTCAACAATGCATATGCCATAGGTCAAACTGATATTAGGTGGTTTTACAGTATTTCAATGGATCTTTCAAGAGCAGAAGTGTACCATTATTCCAGAAGACAGTATTAAACTCAACATGAGAAGACAGCTGCTTCTCATGTGGTTTTGAGCCTGGATGCAATTACAGGATAGAGATTTATTTCATTAAGCTCCTACAATCATAGCCAAAGGTTAGTGAATTATAAATGACAAGAAATGATTTGCAGATACTAGCCAAATTTCTTGTGATGTCTAAAGAGGTGCAAAGGTATTTGGAAAGAAGAATTACATGTCTCAGATAAATGCCCATCATGACTTATTGTCAGTTTGTCATCTTCATTTGCTCAAGCATGAATAGGCAGTAAAAGGAAATATAGCACTGTTTAAAAGCTGATGAAATGGCATCATTGAGAAAACCTCCTCCATACATGAACAGAGGGTTGAAAGACTGAGAAAACCTCCTTCATTTTACAAGCAGAGGGTTTGGCACTGTGATAAAGGCCTCCTTCATCTATAAGCAGAGGGCCAGGGATAGAGTTTGATTTTAAGGTTTTCACTGACTGAAAGGAAAATTTTAGGTGCAGTGGGAAAGCAACTGAAGGTTTCTGAATAGAAAATGGTGTTAAAAGTAGAGGCAAAGCAGTGGTGCTTCAAAGAGGTGTTTACATGAGTTTCACTGTTAAAACATAGAATTGAAATACAATGTGAAGCTAATGGGGTGATTATCAATGAAGAAATATTGTTAAGCAAATGGCCAAGGAAGTAAAACAGTCTTGGTCTCAAACTGACTTCTGCCATCAAATACAAATAAAATCACTAACAATGTGTTCATAAACTTTCTTCATTTGGTTGAAACAGGGGTTGAAAATAACCCAGGCATTTTTCAAAAATAGGCCGCCCTCATGACAAGTAGGAGGCTCACCATTGTGTAAAGACCTTCTTCACAAAAGAACAAAGGGACAATTTTCCAATTTTACATTTTAAAATTTAGCTTACCACCCCCTGCTATATCTCCATAAAATTTGAAGAATGGATCACTTTGTCAATATAAGTTTAGTCAGTTTCCTTGATGATGGAGACTTTTTGTAATAGAATTTTTCACTTACAGTTTCAAATGAGTTTCTTCACCCACAGTCAAAAGAAAGGCTCAAAGAGCACCTAACAGTTCAGTCAGCTTCACAGTGGGCATGATCATTTTCAAAACATCAGGAGCAGAGACTATCAAAATAAGTTTCAAAGTGGTGATTTATCTCCTTGCAAGAATGACAAAGAAAGCCTCACATATCATTGATGTGTCTTTCAACAGGGTTTCTTTTTCAATGAGAAAATAGTGAAGAGGCAGTAGAAGAGTATTGCCTTAATGAGAAAAACATTGAGAGAGATGTTGGCCTTCAAAATGGCTTTCTCACTTTGAAAAGGGGTGACATTTATGAGGATCTCCAAAAATTCATCCACAACACTTTAAAGAGTCCTGGTAGAAATATTGGGTTTGTTATATTTTGAAGATTATAAATGATAAAGTCGGGCTTCATTTTTCGTTTTACAACCAATACCTCTTGCAAAAAGGCTTCAAAACCCTCATAAAGCATTTCAAAACCAATTGGCCTTTTCACCTTCAAAAGGAAATAGGAGACCATTGCAAACCCATTTGCAATTTTCAAAAGCATTGAAAAATGCCCTCTTAGCTGCCCATTGGAGAAAACGAGAAATTCAAGCAAAATTTGCAGAGTTTGAAGCTTTTAAGTCCACGTAGCACACCTAGAAAATCGCGCAGCGCGTTCAGGAGTAAAAATACAAGGAGGTTACACTACTACACGGCGTGCCTGTAGCGGCGCACAGTGTGCCTGTAGGCGCCGGTCACAACTGCCCGAAGGCCGACCCGAAACCTGTGTTACTGTGTGGTGTTTTCCGTTTTGAACGTGCCGCGCCTGTTTTAACGATCAAAAAGCCTCCAAAGCATCTCTGAAGCTGCTCAACTCTTCAAGCAAAGGCCACAAACCATCCTCAAGGTATTTTTATTTTCCTCCTTGGTGCATTCGATTTTCTAAAGGGGGATTGATGTCGTGTTTTGCAAGACTAAACAGTGATTGAATAGAGAAGGTCTTGGTATAAAAGCAAGGTGGTTGTTACGATATTGACAAAGATTGTTACAGTGGGAGGCTAGTGGTATGTTTATATTGGTTTCAAAGGGCCTAAATTATTTTCAAAACAGAGTAATGAAACATATGCTAGTGACTAGACAGAAAACACAATGTTAGAGGTTGTTAAAATTGTTGAAGGTGTCCTAGCAGGGGTGAAAACAAAATTAATCCCTATTGGAAAATCTAAGGTCAAAACAATGTTTTTAAAAGTAAAGCAGTGATCTTGAGGTCAAAACAATGTTTAAAGGCTGAGGATTTTGGTCCAAAATTAAAAGGTGCTACTGCTATAAATGCCAAGAGAGAGAGATTGATTAGAGGGAAGTGTTTCTAAGCAAACTCAGAGCTTTTTGTTGCTATGATTGTTACACATTTTTACATTGTTGGGTGGATGTTTAAAACCATCTAAAAATACCCTAACTGCCTTCAAAAAACACTGGTGTCCTAGTAGTGGTGAAAACAGTGTTTGTGAAAGGAAAATAGTAGTCCTAAGGTGAACACAGTTTTATAAGGTGAAAGTTTGACCATTATAAAATGCCTCCTCTGTGTTATGAAATAGCAAACTAGTGATGCCTCCTTTTTCCCATAAAGTAGACTATGGTGAAAGATCTTTTAACCCAATTTGAAGGTGTTTTTTTCTACCTGTGTATGAGAAACAATGAATACAAGAAGAGTTTTTTTGATTGGGAGGGGTGTTTTGTCTTTGTCTAAATACAAGGTTGTCTTGTTTATACCAAAAAAAAAAGGATCCTTGTGACCTTACCCAAGCACAGTAATCATTTGACTGTGTGTGCTTTTTTATTTGATAACTATTTATTGATTGGCATAAAAAGATGAAAAAACAGTATTTTAGAAGGAGCACAAGGTTGGTGTTGGGAGAATATTTCACAAAGCATTTGAAGCAGTTGCCTTGGTCAAACAGTGACTAACAAGGAGGACAGAGGTGTGTTCTTGAGAAAACATTCCAAAGGCCATTTGAGACAGCTTGGTGTTGCAGAGAACATTCAAAACAAGATGCCTCCCAGGCAAGATAGTAGGAGTGGCATGCACAAGAGATTTGAGCCTGTTTCCACTGAAGAAGTGAATGCCCATCCATCAGTCTTGTTCAATTTCCATGAGGTTGGGTGTCTAGATTTTTGTCAAAGAGTGCAAGAGGTGAAGATATTTTCCCCTTTGACACATCTTTGTGCTTTGAGGTTTCAAGAGAAGCATTTTCAGCTAGCAGGCCTAGATTTCAAATTCTCCCCAAGGTCCATCTCCAAGGCCACTAAAATCCCCTATGTCGGGGAGAAGTGGTTTAAACAAAGCCACCTGGACTCAGAAGAATACAAGCCTTTTCTGAAGCCTGAGCATAGATATTCATGTCCATACATTTTCCCTTTCTCATATCTATTGACCAGTTACGACCCCCTCATGAAGATCATCATGAAATATTTCACTTGCGAGGGAAGATTCTCCCGAGTCTATGCCTATCATATCTGATTGCTCATGCATTTCACGAGGGCAAAATTGCTAAATCTCCCTTTCTTCCTACATAGAAGTCTTGAGAAAATGGCCTCCACCGTTCAGAAAAAGCCTCCTTCTCAGCAGATAGCCTGCCTCTTCCATCACTCCCTCATCAAAGTTATCATCCTTCATCAGCTTGAGAAGAGGGAGGTCTCTTGGGATACTTTCATCACACATCCGTATTTCGCCACTATCCCTTCATTTCATACATCTCCTTCACCTTCTACTCAGCATCCTTCGCCTTCTTCTAGAAAACCTATTCCCAAGAAGCTCAAGTTTACCATGGAACAAGCAAAAGAGCATGATGAGGAAGAAGAGAAAGAGCAAGAAGAAGAAAGTGATGATGAGCAGCAGCTTGATGAAACATGGCAGCAAGGGGATGATGAGGAAGATGATGATGAGCAGCATCATAGTTAAACATGGCAGCAAGGGGCAGAAGAATACAGTGAGGCAAAACGGCAAGGGGAAGAAGGGCATGATGAAAAGAAACATGATGATAACCAGCAGACTCCTGAAGATGATGAAGGGCAGCATGATAAAGATGTGCAGCACAGTGAAGGTGAGCAGTCTCATGAAGATGATGAACAAAGGCAGCCACAACATGATGAACAACAGCCATAGCATGATGAACAACAACCACAGCATGATGAACATCAACCTCATGATGATGAACAACAACTTCAAGAAAAATAACAACAACCTCATAAAAAGGAATAGTATCCTCATGAAGAAGAGGGGAAGCATGATGAAAAGGCACAACACAGTGAGGAGGACAACACTAAAATAGAAATGCAAAAAGACAGTCAAGGCATCCATGGATAAATCCAAGACAGTGGCAAGAATGATGAGCAAATTAGAAAGGGTGAAGAGCAAATGGAGCATGTGCTAGCTGCCTCTCCTAGGCAAGGGGCCATGCTCTCTTCTCCGAAAGTGGCCAAGCCCCGGACATCAAGGAAAAGGGTGCCTAGAGTTGTAACTCCAAATGTGACTAGGGCCCTCTGAAGCAAGGGAAAATTACCCAAGAAGCCCATTGTCGAATTGCCCAAGAGGACGAAGACTAAAAGAGCCACCCAAAGCAAAGGAAAGGAGAAAGAAGAAGGTAGTCATGAATAGGAAAGGGAATTCGACATCATCCAAATCCAAAGTAATGATAGTGATAATGAAGCCCGGATCCTAGAAAATCTCTTGATCCATAGAGAAAACAAAATTGATGCTTTGAGGACTGATCTTGATAGGGCTAGAAACTTCAATCACTTTTTGCAAGTTCAAAACAAGCAGATGAGTGTCCATATGGCTGTATATGAGACACGAGCCATCAAATACAAAAAGGAGGCCTCCAAAGCGCAAGTGAGATTGGAAGAACTCATGGGTGATTTCGATGAGAGTGAAGGCGAAGATCAACCCAGGAGAAAGAGGACAAGAACCATGGGGCTCAAAAAGGCCCTTGAGAAACAAAAGGAAGAAGAAGATGCCCTTCTCCAATCTACCCCTCTCACTACATTGTTCGAACAAGAGATAGAGAAAAATCGGGAAGCATGGCTTGAGAGAGTTAATGATCACTTGGAGAAGAAATTGGAGAAGGAAAATAGAGACTTGGACCTTAAACAGACGATGACCGGGCATTATAAAAAGCTAAATCAGTTTGCCCGGCGGAAATTGAAGGCCGCTCAAGAAAAACTCAAGGAGGCTAAAGGGAAGCGCCCGACACCAAAATTGAGGAAATACACCTCAAGGCTCCAAATTTTGGCCTCATATTCACAACATGTTTCTGAAAACCCTTGAGGGTCATGCTCGCCAAGTTTGGGCGAAATTCGACAAATTTTGGTTTTTTGTCATTTTTGGGTTTTTGGCCAAAACTCATGGGCATCGCCATTTCAGTTTGGGGCATCCTCAAAGGATGAAAATGGTATCATTTGATGCCATAATTTCAGGGGCATATACTCAACGAGTTTCATATCAATTGAAGATCATTTTCTCCCCCAAAATGGCGAAAAACACTCGCTTTTTCTACACTCTGCCCCGTTTATCATCAAGGCCTATTTTTTGGTTTTTTACACACAGGTCTGTTTTTGGAGGACTTCCAGTGGTTTTTTTGGAGCCAACTAAACATTTTTAGATAGTAGACAATTAGAGCTTTCCAACGAGCCATCATGAGCCTCGTTTCGACATTAGGAAGGCCTCCAAAAGTTGTTGACAAGTCAGGGGACCTTTTGCTGATGTATTTTTTGAGTATTTTTGTAAAAATTGAACCTTTCAAAAGTGACTTTCCTTCATGTGTGTTTAGCTATTTTTTTACATGATAAGTTATGAAAATTCAATATATTTTTCTTTTTTAGCATTTTTGAGATATTTTATTAGATATTTTGTGCCTTGGGCTTTGCAAAGCCTCAAGGACAAAATCATATATTTTGGATAGGCCAGTGAGATTGCAAGTTGAACTAAGAGGTTTTCCTCATTTTAGCCTATATATTCCAAAGGATTTCATTGTAAACAAGGCTAAAATTGATGAATAGAAGCAATATATGGTTATATAAGCTTTGGAAGAAACACTTGTCTCATGCTTTTGGATAGTTTCTTGGATGTTCTTGGATGATGAAAGAGGATTGTTGTTGGATTCCATGACTTGGTAGAATGGTATAGTGTCTCTCTCTCTCTTTTGTTTCCTAGTTTTCATTCATAAATCCATGTTCTTTCTTGCTATAAGAAAGTAGAGAACAAATTTGAGACATGTCCTTGGAGGCACCTCAAATTTCCTGTTTCTTTATAGCTTCCATGTTTTCTTCATTCTTAGTCACATTATAGAATTCTTGATTGCTCTTTAATAACTTAAGAATATTATTTGCTTGTTTCATTTATGGTTTTATGCATGCTAAGTATGATTTATGGTATGCCCTACTTACTCATGGCTAGCCATAGCTCCACCTATGAAACCTCTCTTTGATTGATTAGATTGTCATTTGTTGAACCAAGGAGGTCTTGTACTGATCTTGCCCTTTGCCTAAAACTATGCAATCTTGTTTTCAAAGAGCTCAATAGCTTGAAGTACTATGTTTAGGCATTCCGACATAGTGATTTGAGTTGTTTTTCTGTCTTAAATGTATTTCACCAAATTCTGATAACCATTTCCTAAAGTTAGAGAGTCATATATCTCTATGCATGGCTTGAATGTTTATTTCTACGCATCGATTAGTTTACAGTTACATTTTTCATGATTAATGGTTTTCCCTACCATGTTTATGTCAGCTATTAAACTATTTATGCTCGAAATCCTTTGTTATTCACAAATTTAATGTCCATTTCACTCCATTTTTCCCAAAGATCCATTTTACCTCGAATCAAATTGGCCCGTCAACAACCTTGTATCACCACCTGAAAGCTTTCTTGACCTTTTTGACCCCATAGCCCAGTTGATCTGACATATTTTTACCTATCTTATGTCTTTGATCAGTTCATCCCTCACAAAAAAAAAAACCAAAACCAAAAAACCTACTTCATAACTAGCCTAAAATCAGAACACAATAAGCGAACACACAGATATCCCTTACAAAGATAGAGAGAGCCCTCTCTAAGTCCAGGAAGGCTAGGTCTTTGGGCTCCAAAGATTGGTTTGATGTTACACTGTCATTTGGCTTTCCAATTATCCAAATCATGGGACCCTAACATAATGGCGATCATGGTGGGACTCTGAGTGATAAAAAAACTTAGATTCCCTAAATTTTCTAGCAGCCTTAAAAATACTATCTGATTGAATTATCCCACCGCTCCCTAACATAATGGCGATCACGGTGGGACTAACTGAGTACATAATAGTCTAGAAAACTCTTGTAGATTCATTAGTCTTTAAACATTTAAACATGAAATTAGTCCATATAATCATTTAGAGTAAACTCTTTTTGTTCTCACCACCTAGCAAAGTGATGAAACAGGTTTAGAATACTTTAATAAACCATAGGCTGCACATAAAACTCAAAAAAAAAGAAAAACCCCAAAACATTCCCAGATTGGATTTTCCCTAGTTACTAGTGGTGGACCATATCTACATCTTTACAAAAACAACCAAGTTCCACCTGGCGACTCCACCAGCCTCCAGTAGGCCTAAAAACTCCATAAAAGACCAAAAAACTCATAAACCATACCTTTCTGTTGACTCATCCTTCCAAAATATTAAAAATAATGGTGCAAACTCTGTAATCAGTGACAAACTAAGTATAACTTAGTGATTCAGAAGACTTCACCTAAACATAGGAGATAAGCAGAAATCTTCTTGCCAACAAGAACCATTAGCTTGTCCATACAGCCTAGCAAATTGTTGAAACCAAGTGAATCACTCTTCTTTGCAAGTTTTCATCTCAAAGTTTTCTATAAAACTTTTTTCCAAAAGAATCTTTGATAGTGTTGGTGGTGGACCATAGTTCTCATAGAAATCCACCTGGCGACTCCACTAGTCCATCTTTTTGTTTTGACGATCCTTCACATTAGTAAAACCCTAGAGAGGCCATCCATTCGAAACAATCACAAATACCATCCTCTCTAAACTCTAGACTCGAAATCTGGCTTCACGAAGAACCAACACCAGATCTCATCCAGACCCAAACCCCCTATCATAGTAGATGACCTAGAGAAGATTCTGTGGCAAGCTTCTGAAATTAGCAATTTAGCTACCGATAGGTCCATTTGTAAAGCAAGGTCAGTACCTGAACACCTCACATCCTTGCAGGATTCCCCATTTGACTTAAAATCATCAAAAACCCTTTTTAGAAGCAAGTCACAAAGTAAGATAGACTTTCACGATCTTGAGCCCTTAGATCTGCCAGAGAGTCCTAGTAGAGAAGCCTCGTCTACTACACCTCCCAACTTTCAGCTTCTCCATCACTTTGGCTCCTACCATCCCAGATCTTATCAAAATCAGATCACTAGTCCAATTACATCCGCCACACCCATCCAAACCACTACTGTTCAAACCACCTCAGCTCATCCCACAAGCCCTCATTTTGTACATCATCCATTAGCTCCTGTCATGGCAGCCTGGTATGCACCCTTGGTGTTGCCACAGCCTTTGGCTCCTGTTGAGTCTCAAATCTGCATCTTTCCTATACACCTTTCTAGACCTTTTTCATTCACCTGAACCTTATAAGTTGTCAATATCATTTCATATTAATTGTAAAAGAGCATCTAAAATGGTTTTTAACTATGTTTTGTGTCTGCTGTTTGATTTATATTTTTTCTCATTTAGCTGCAGAATCTTGCCACTTTCCGCAACTGCTGCAAATTTCCGCAGCCATTTTGTGAAATTCTATGTTGCAGGTGTCTTCAGGCAAATCAAGCCACATGGGCAAGTCAAAAATGATGTGGACATGGATCGTGTCCTATTGGCTCGAGAAAATTCACCTAAGGAGGCTGTGGTCAAAGGTGGCCAAGTGGAAGTCAACCGTAGAGTCCCACGGTGACAGGACTCTATTTCTCATCACGTGAAGATGTGTATGACCGTTTCTAATTTACGGGAGACACATCAACACTTGTACACGGCTCCATAAGCCGAATCCAACATCCACTCTTCATAGATTTACTCCTCACTGCGGCCATGATGCTGGATCTCTGGACGTGATGGTTCACGTGTCTCTATCAGCACAAACTTTAGGGAATTATTTATATCACCTTTGTTATAAATAACGCGTTTTCATACGCATAATAGCTAGCCTCCATATAGCTCTGTAATGTAATTGCATTTCCACTGTGTTGTAATATCATTTCTCTGTTATGAATGCATTTTAATATATAAGAAGACTCTGTTTCCAAGCGTAATTTGTATTTGAAGGCTGTTGCCCGAGGCTGGTGCAGAGGGCCCCTGCACACGCTGAGGTTTTGTGCACTACTATATAGTTTTTTGTTTTATTTCTTTAAGTTCATTGTGCCATAAGTCATTCACGTGTTTATACATTGCATCTTTCTTGGTATTTATGCTTCATCTCTGTTCATAATCTTTCATGCTTTACATTTTACTTCTGTCCATAATCTTTCATGTTTTATGTTGTTGTTAACTGATTAGTGTTCTTGTTTCAGATTACAAATAGGCAGCCCGGGCATTTGCATATCTTTTGAATAATGACATGGAATCAATATTGTTCTGCTGCTAATTTATTTTCTTAGTTTTTTTGGTTTAATTCCAGTACTGCTTTGTTTATTTCAGTCTTGCACATTTGCTTCAGTAGTTAGATTTAGATATATTAAATTGCTCATGTCATTTTCAGTTACCTCCGAAAGCCATAGATGGACTAATGGTGAGGGATTGAAGTATGAGTGTGTAGTTTGATATTATTTTACTTTCTGTAAGTTAGAAATATTAAATTTCTCATGTCATTTTCAGTTACCTCCGAAAGCCATAGCTGGACTAATGGTGAGGGATTGAAGCATGAGTGTGTAGTTTGATATTAGTTTCTTTTTCTGCAAATTAGATATCAGGTTGCTCAAGTTGTTTATGGTTACCTCCGAAAGCCATAGCTGGACTAATGGTGAGGGATCATAATATAAGTTGATGTAATTTGATTTAGATTTACTTTGTTGCAATTCTTGGATTTCTTTAAGCATAGTTTCTTTTGTATTTGGACAACAACAAGGATAATGAGTTTCATGATCAGTAGTTCACTGTTTGTTTGACTAGAATAGTGATGCAATTTCATTTTCTTTGAAGAATTAATTTTGTCATTGTGTGTTTTAAAATTCTTTTGAAGTTTGGAAAATCATTAGAAGGACATCATTGTCTTGAATATTTGTCTCCATACTTGTCTTTTAGAATTTCATAAAAATCCAAAAACGACAAAAAGTAAGGGATAGGTTATCTTGCACATATAGTGCGCCACACTTCATCAGCTTACGAATCCCAGATTGATAAATTAATGTAGAAATTTAGGACACACTAAATTGACCAAACATTTTGGCGCCGTTGCCGAGGAAGTGTAACTAGGTAGCCAATTTCTTAAAAAATATATATATAATAATAAAAAGAAGGGAAAACTTGATAACTTCTTGAAGTATGCTCTCCTCTTGCACCTAGTGTGACCTGGAAGATCAGAAAGATAATTATTAGCCCAACTTTAAAAAAAAAAAAATGACATGCATAGAGCAAGAGATTCTAGGGGAAGGTTTATAGCTAAAGCCAAGAGTTCGATTTTCACAACTCCATCTTCTTCAAGGCATAGACAAGATTCACCACCATCTACCCCTAGCCTTAATATTTTTGGAATTCAAGGAGCAACTGAATTAGAGGATTCTCCTATACCACCTACTAAATCTCATTTAGAAAAGGAAGAGACTCCCTCTCATCCTCCCTTGATAGAAGAACCAGAGGACTTTGAGGAATCTAAAGAAACTATCATGGCAGAGGAAATAATAGATGGATTTGGAGGTAGAGGAGAAGGAAACAATGGAGACAACAATGGTGAAGGTAATAATGGAAGAAATAGGGAAGGAGACAACTTGTTTGGATTCCCTATAGTTGATGAGGAAACTCATACAACGATGAAAAATATCTCACCATCTGTCCTCCCCAACTTTTATGGATTGCGAAGTGAGGATCCTGAAACATTTTTGTTTGAGCTTGAAGTCGTGTGCCGAACCTATGACTATATGGAAGACACTCAAAAACTCAAACTGTTTCCTTCAACATTGAAGGGAGCTGCTTTGAAATGGTTCATGGGATTAGCCACCCAATCTATTAGGACTTGGAATGATATGAAACAAAAAATTTTGGATAGATACTTGGACTATTGTATGCCCACCAATCAGAAGGATGAGGTATTCAAAATGATGCAAAAATAAGATGAAAACTTGGAAGATTTACTTGAAAGATTTCAATACAACTTAAAAAGAGCAAAGATGAGCAACTTAGATGATGAAACCTTGAAAGCCCTCATATTAAAATCTATTAGAGATGAATGGATAGATATTTTAAACATGATGGGGAAAGGAGACATTTCTCAACTTCCACTTCGTGACATAACAGAACTATGTGTCCATCTCTCAAGAGGAAAATATAAAACAGGAAAAGGGCTTAGGGATCCTTCTCTTATTAGGGCTAAAAAATATGCAACTGGATCAATAATTAGGGCAGAGATTGGTAATATGCTTGATGAATTCAAAACTGATATCTTAGGGAGCCTTAGTGAACAACTAGACACCCTTAAAATCCAAAACAAGCAGAAAGCAGAATCAGATGCTCTAGCCATATTTTGTCCGAAATGTAGGAAGAAACATGCTTTAAGGGAATGTCCCTTGGATGCAAAAGTTGTAGAAACATGTATAATTTTCTCAGAGAATCATGAGATCAAGGATTTTCCTTCAATTCCTGAACTCAAAGCTGTCTTTCAAGAAGACCCAAATTCAGTAGAATCTCTCTATTTTGTTGCAAGAAGACCTTGGCAGGGACAACAAACTCAAGGTTTTAACAACCCTATGAATCTTCAAACCCCACCAAATTGGAATCCTTGGCAACAACCTTGGCCCCAACATCAAAATTCATATCAGCCATGGGTACATGGGATGCAAAATCCTTATGGGAGATTTTCTCAATTTTATCAATATCCTCCATCTTTTCAAAATCAACAAGCTCCACAACTTCCAAACCCAAATCCACAACATTCATTTCCATTTCCACAACAACAACCTTCTCAACAAAATCCAAATCCTCAACGCATGCTCCCATACCAACAAAAGACAAATCAACTTCCAGCTCAGCCATTGCCAAATCCTAACAATAAAAATCCTCAGAATACTTACATGATATAAGGACAACAATTTCTTACCTATATGATTGTTCCTCTCAATGATGTACAACTCAGATCTGGTAGAGTTTTAGAAAAACCTTCTATAGATGACCAAGAGCAAGATACCTCTGAGGAGGACTCTCTTGAAGCCAATAAGGGTTCTGAGGAAGTATCTCTTCAAAACTAAAACATTCAAAAAGAGAAAGAGAAGTTAACACCCACAACTCCTATAGTTGAGCAACCTGCATCTTCATCTACACCTCCTTTTCCTGAAAGACTACAAATTGACAAGGGGGTGGAAAAACAAATCTTGTTGCCTAACTATGATTTTCTAGATGAACTGAAGAATGTTTGTATCAAGATTCCCTTGCTACAAGCCATTCGAGAGATTCCTATTCTAGCAAAAACAATAAAGGAGTTGAGTTTCAAAAGACCAGGAAGGAAACTAAAAGACACAAGAAGAATCCACCTGGTAGGAAAAATTGCAGATATTATGATGGGAAAAATTACCATGCATAAGTATGTAGATCCAGGAAGTCCAATTGTCAAGACACATATAAATGGGATAGAAATTCCAAACACATTGATTGACTTAGGGTCTGCTATCAACATTATGAGTAGACAGACTATGGACCAGCTAAAACTTCCTAACCTTCTTTTTACACCTACTTTACTGCAACTTGCAGATCGATCAATTATTAAACCATATGGTGTATTAGAAGATATTTTAGTCTCCTTAGATTCTTGGGAATATCCAGTAGATTTTATGATTTTGACTCCCAAGAGTAATCTAGGAGGGCACCCACTTATCTTAGGAAGACCTTGGCTAGCCACAGCTGATGATTTTATTAGTTGTAGATCTGGGGACATGTACATTTCTAATGGTAATTCGACAAAGAAATTCAATTTGTATCCTCCAGCAAAAGCAATCACAGAAGTAGGAGACAATGAATGGGTCAATGATGAGGACATTATACAACCTGTCTTTACCATTTCTGAAATCAGTGAGGATAGTCAAATTCTGAACACATTAGAAAATTTTGAGACATCTTCGGAATATGACCCCACACAATTTCAGTTGGAATCTGACATAGAATATTTATCATCAAGACAAATGTCTCTTTTCTCTATGGAAGAGTTTGGTAGTTCTACCATTGAGATTTTTCTAGGGAAAACATTGAATATCAACAAACATTTGGAAAAGTCACAACAAGAAGAACTAATCA
The DNA here is from genome assembly GCA_034641835.2 of Pinus albicaulis. Classification (NCBI taxonomy): domain Eukaryota; kingdom Viridiplantae; phylum Streptophyta; class Pinopsida; order Pinales; family Pinaceae; genus Pinus; species Pinus albicaulis. The sequence continues at coordinate 1,319,628,012 of CM076578.1, read as the reverse complement.
AAATCTTGCAAAAACATTCTACTGCATTTGCATGGGAGTATACTGACATGAAAGGTATTGAGCCTAAGACTTGCATCCATCATATCTATATTGAGGAAAAAATTAGACCAATTAGACAACCTCAAAGAAGGATGAATCCAAATCTTAGGGAGATAGTGAAAGAAGAGCTCCAAAAACTACTCAATGTAAACTTCATTTATCCAATTTCAGATAGCCGATGGGTTTCTCCTTTGGTTATAGTACCTAAAAAGAATGGTAAATGGAGGGTATGCATTGATTACAGGGAATTGAACAAAGCAACTTTGAAGGATCGCTTTTCTTTGCCTTTTATCGATCAGGTATTAGATACATTAGCAGGTAAAAATTATTTTTCATTTTTGGATGGTTTTAGTGGCTATAATCAAATTCAAGTAGCACCTGAAGATCAAGATAAGACCACATTTACTTGTCCATGTGGAACTTTTGCCTATCGAGTGCTTCCTTTTGGGTTATGTAATGCACCTGCAACATTCCAAAGAGCAGTACTAGGAATTTTTTCTGATCTAATCCATGATTGTGTAGAGGCTTATATGGATGATTTTACAGTTTATGGTAATTCATTTGAAGAGGCATTAGAAAATTTGGAAAAAGTTCTTATAAGATGTAAAGAAACAAACCTTTCATTAAGCCATGAAAAATGCTTTATGATGTTTACCGAAGGGATTGTTTTAGGACATCATATTTCAGGAGATGGGATTAAGGTTGATAGATCAAAAGTTGAAGTCATCTCCAAGTTGCCTATTCCAAATTGTCAAAGAGATGTTAGAAGTTTTATAGGATTTACTGGTTACTATAGAAGATTTATAGAAAACTTCACTAAAATAGCATCTCCACTCTTCAAATTGCTTACAAAAGACTGTGAATTTAAATGGGATCCCGATTGTCAATCAGCCTTTGAAACTTTGAAAACAAGAATATCTGAAGCACCTATCTTGAGAGGACCAAATTGGAAACTCCCTTTCCATATTTCTACGGATGCTTCAGATACAGCTCTAGGAGCTGTGTTGGGTCAAAAAGATTTAGTTCCCTATGCCATTTATTATACCAGTAAAAATTTGACTCCCACAGAGTTGAACTATACTGTGACTGAAAAAGAGTTTTTAGCTGTTGTTCATGCAATTAATAAGTTTAGACATTATATAATAGGCTATGAAACTTTTATTCATACTGACCATTCTGCAATTAGATATTTAATGAACAAACCTGTTACTAATGGCAGAGTGACAAGATGGCTCTTACTTTTGCAAGAATTCAATATTATTGTGTTGGATAGACCAGGAAAACAAAATACAGTAGTTGATTTCTTGTCTAGGATTCAAATACTAAAGAAGATTCTCCTGTAGAGGATAAGTTTCCTGATGAATACTTGTTTGCAGTAACTATTAAGACTCCTTGGTATGCAGATATTGCTAACTATTTGGTTACAGGGAAACTGCCTTCACATTTATTTCCAAGTGAAAAACGAAAAATTATTCAGGAGAGTTCAAAATATTCATGGATTTCTAACGAATTGTTTAAAATAGGGCTAGATCTTGTGATCAGAAGATGTGTCAGGGAAGATGAAATGCCTGATATTCTTAAGGCATGTCATGATGAACCATGCGGCGGACACTTTGCAGACAAAAGGACGGCCTATAAAATCCTCTCTTTAGGATATTATTCGCCTTCCCTCTTCAAAGATGCAAAACAATATGTCAAAAGGTGTGACAGCTGCCAAAGAGTAGGGAAACCTACCCTTTCAAATGAAATGCCATTGCAACCACAGGTACTCATCGAACCCTTTGAAAAATGGGCTTTAGATTTCATTGGACCTATTAATCCACCATCTAAGCAAAAGAAGTATATATTGGTTTGTACCGATTATGTTACTAAATGGGTAGAAGCCAAAGCATTAGTATCTGCTACTGAAAATTCAGTTGTTCATTTTCTTTATGAGGATATTTTTACTCGCTTTGGTGTTCCAAGAGAAATTGTGACAGATCAGGGAAGTCAATTCACATCCAACTTGGTGGAGAAGCTGATGGAAGAATACAAAATCAAGCATAGAAGATCTACTCCTTACCATCCGCAAGAAAATGGTCAAGTGGAGTCTACCAACAAATTTCTCGAAAGTATCATCACCAAAACTGTTCATCTACATAGAAGAGATTGGGCAGAAAGGCTTCCTGAAGCCTTGTGGGCCTACAGAACTACATGGAGAAACACAACAGGACATTCTCCCTATGAAATTTTTTATGGGAAGGAAGTCCTGCTCCCCATTGAGTTCCAATTCAAGACCTTCAAGATAGCAGTTCAGTTGGGGATGGATCTATCAGAAGCCCAAAAGCATAGAATGGAACAGTTGAACGAGCTAGATGAGATTAGACAAGAGGAAATTTTAAGAACTGATCTAGTTCAATATCAAAGAGATAAATGGCATGAAAAGTACATCAAAGAGAAGAAGTTTCAAGAAGGAGATTGGGCATTGTTATTTGATTCCAAGTTTAAATATTTTCAAGGAAAATTTCAGACTCATTGGCTTGGGCCATATGAGATTGACAAGATATTTAGCAATGGAGCGGTAAGAATCAAGACCATTGATGAGTTTCAAACTCCTGTTATTGTGAATGGCCACAAATTGAAAGTTTATCATAAGCCACTCTCAAAAGAGGAATTTGTCAAAATGTTTCAAGAAAATTCTGCAATCAGGCTGGTACAGAAGAATTCTTCTTCTCCACCAGCCTAGCTTTTGTTCTTTTCAGTTAAACAAAAAAAAAAAAAAAAATTGTATAAGCCTGAAAACCAATCACTGATTGGCAATCTTATACAGAAAATGTAGGGTGAAAATCAGGAACACCTGACACCCTATATTTTCCAAAAAAAAAAATCTCTCTTTCATTTCACAAGTTTTGTGACCACCCATTCCACTTCATTTCACTCCACTTCATTCCATTTCACTTCATTTTATCTATTTCATTCCATTTCACCAATAAAATTCTCTTTCATGACCATTTCCATTTAGTCAATTTTCATCCATTCATTTCCATTCACCCAAATAATAGCTGTGTCAGTTTCCGCAGCTGACATCTGTTTCCGCAGCTGACACCAGTTTCCACAGCCAGAAGCAGATTCCGCAGCTACCACTCTATTTTTCAAAAGAATGTACAGCCAGATGTTATTTCCACAATCATGAAATCAAATGCAGGTATGAGGACCAATTATGAAGACATGGGGCATTCAAGATATCAATGAGGAGCAACTAATTGAAGACCAAGGAAAAATGGAAAGAATTCCAAGGTATGAGTAAAAATTTATTTCAAATAGCATTTAAGCACATTTTTATATAGTTATAAACCATAAGCTCCATTATGTGCAATGATTGTATTGAAAAAATCCGTAACCACTCCATGATCTCTGTACAATCCTCCCACAATCCTTGCATTCATTCTCAAACGGTCCCATAATTAAACCTCCGATCTTCACTCAAACTACGATACTCCACCTGTGATGATGAAACGTGGTTGATTTGACTACGGCTTCTTTCAGCCGAATGAAATCCGTAGCCATTGTATAAACGTACTTACATTTACTCTACAGCCACCAAATTTTAAACACTGCCGGATGTGTTATACTCCTCCTATTGTTCTATTAATCTCACAGACGCATTTCCGCCGTGCTCACGTAACACTTCTCTGTTCCGCTTCACCCCATTTCGTTCTCTGTTACGCTACAGTCTGTATACCCATTCTCTGATATCTACCTACAGTCATCGTGCTCATTTCCGTTCATTCAGCCATCCTACTTCCATTGAACCCTCCTCACGCAGGCAAGTTTTTAAAGAGCAGAAAGAAGGATGGGTAAATTGTTGAGAGCAGAACCAGAGGGACCTAAATTCATGGAAGGATACTCGCAAGTCAGGGATATATTGAAGAAGGAAAAGTGGCTGCGGTTTATCCAAAAGTTTAGAGGCTACCATAAAGAGGTGACAAAAGCTTTTGCAAGGTCTTTCAATGGCCTGGAGGTAGAGATTGGAGACCTTACGTTTACGGTGAATGAGGCATCTATAGCATCTGCCACAGAACTTCCTCAAGAGGGTGAACGTTGGTTTAAGAACAAAAGCATTAGTGATGAAGCCTGGAGAATAATTCTACATAACCCAGGTATGGACATAGCTATTTTTAAAAGAGGAATTCCTGTTCATGCTTTGAAAGAGGAATGGGCTACTTTGCTGCTAGTTTTTCAAAAATTTATCACATGTGAGGGCCGTTTTGGGTCAATGTATATGTACCATACCAGATTGCTGATGAATTTTCTAGATAACTAGACCCTCAATCTGCCATAATTTTTATTAAATAGTTTGAAGAAGATGTCTGTGACTGTTCAGAAGCATTTAGGGGATGTAGAACCACATCTATATCACCATGGTCTTGTGAAAAAATTGATTGAAAAACAGTTAAAAGAGAACAAGGACACATGGGAACAATTTTTGATCAGAAATTTCTTTGAAGAACCCCAAGAAATTCCTGAAGGTAGCACATCAAGAAGGAGTAGGAGAAAAAGAACAAATGATGAAACTCAAAGTACTCCTACTACTACAATTGAAAGAACTAGTAGGGAAGAGAGACTGTCAAAAAGGAAGAAGAAAGAAACCAAGGGTAAAAATCTAATAACATCAAAAGAGAGAAAAATTATTGAGGCTATGCATCAAACCCCTTCTTCTGAAGAAGATCATCAAGTGTTATCTAAGAGACTAGTTCACCTTCAAGAACAGTCATCTATGGCCAAGAAGAAAGGGAAAGGAAAACAAAAGCAAAAAGACAGTGGTCCACAGCGTGTGAGAAGAAGTTCCAGGCTTAAGGGGAAGTTGAGGAAAACGCAAACGAAAGGACCCCATTTTATTGATTTGGGAGAAGAAACATCTGAAAAATCCCCAGCTGACCATAGTCCATCTCACTTTCAGTCAGACAGTGAACCTAGTTCATTTCATTCTCAGTCAGACATTGAACATAGTCCATCCCATTCTCAGTCAGACGTTGATGTGAGCCCTTCTTAGCCAGATTTTGAAGACAAATCTCCTCCACGGCATTTTGGGGACATCCCAATAAAAACGACACTTGATATAGACCCAAAGCAGCAAGAAGTATATGATTATATAGAATCTTTAGAAAAAGCAGCTACGGGTCCCAGTACTTCGTCCACTCAGCCTCACACAGCACAAGATGATCTAGTCCAATCCTTGAAACAAGAAGTCTTTGAGCTAGAGGTTTTAAATAGACACATTAAAAATGAAAATGAGACATTGAAGGAAAAAAGAAAATTGGACAAAATCATTCATGATAATACCATGCTACACCTGGGACTATGGCAGAAGAAGAACAGAAAATTGAAGAAGAAATGCCAGAAGTTAAGCAGAGCACTGATTAATATCAAATTCAGATGCTTAATGAAGAAGCCCAGGATGTTAGCAGCACCAAGGAAGAGGAGGAGAGGACTGGATGTACTGGCTGAAGTGTCAAGGCATATGATCTGAAGAAGGATTATCAAAATTTTGGTTGCATGAGGACATGCAACACCTTCACAGTGGGGGTATGTTGAGTCTCAAATCTGCATCTTTCCTATACACCTTTCTAGACCTTTTTCATTCACCTGAACCCTCTAAGTTGTCAATATCATTGCATATTAATTGTAAAAGAGCATCTAAAATGGTTTTTAACTATGTTTTGTGTCTGCTGTTTGATTTAGATTTTTGCTCATTTAGCTGCGGAATCTTGCCACTTTCCGCAGCTGCTGCAACTTTCCGCAGCCATTTTGTGAAATTCTATGTTGCAGGTGTCTTCAGGCAAATCGAGCCACATGGGCAAGTCAGAAATGATGTGGACATGGATCGTGTCTTATTGGCTCGGGCAAATTCACCTAAGGAGGCTGTGGTCAAAGGTGGCCAAGTGGAAGTCAACCGTAGAGTCCCACGGTGACAGGACTCTGTTTCTCATCACGTGAAGATTTGTATGACCATTTCTAATTTACGGGAGACACATCAACACTTGTACACGGCTCCATAAGCCGAATTCAACATCCACTCTTCATAGATTTAATCCTCACTGCGGCCATGATGCTGGATCTTTGGACATGATGGTTCACGTGTCTCTATCAGCACAAACTTTAGGGAATTAGTTATATCACCTTTGTTATAAATAACGCGTTTTCATAAGCATAATAGCTAGCATCCATAGAGCTCTGTAATGTAATTGCATTGCCACTGTGCTGTAATATCATTTCTCTGTTATGACTGCATTTTAATATATAAGAAGACTCTGTTTCCAAGCGTAATTCGTATTTGAAGGCTGTTTCCCGAGGCTGGTGCAGAGGGCCCCTGCACACGCTGAGGTTTTGTGCATTACTGTATAGTTTCTTGTTTTATTTCTTTAAGTTCATTGTGCCATAAGTCATTCACGTGTTTATACATTGCATATTTCTTGGTATTTATGCTTCATCTCTGTTCATAATCTTTCATGCTTTACATTTTACTTCTGTCCATAATCTTTCATGTTTTATGTTGTTGTTAACTGATCAGTGTTCTTGTTTCAGATTACAAATAGGCAGCCCGGGAATTTGCATATCTTTTGACTAATGACATGGAATCAATATTGTTCTGCTGCTAATTTACTTTTCTTAGTTTTTTTTTTTTAATTCCAGTACTGCTTTGTTTATTTCAGTCTTGCACATTTGCTTCAGTAGTTAGATTTAGATATATTAAATTGCTCATGTCATTTTCAGGTACCTCCGAAAGCCATAGCTGGACTAATGGTGAGGGATTGAAGTATGAGTGTGTAGTTTGATATATTAGTTTACTTTCTGCAAGTTAGAAATATTAAATTGCTCATGTCATTTTCAGTTACCTCCGAAAGCCATAGGTGGACTAATGGTGAGGGATTGAAGTATGAGTGTGTAGTTTGATATTAGTTTCTTTTTCTGCAAACTAGATATCAGGTTGCTCAAGTTGTTTATGGTTACCTCCAAAAGCCATAGCTGGACTAATGGCGAGGGATCAGAATATAAGTTGATGTAATTTGATTTAGATTTACTTTGTTGCAATTCTTGGATTTCTTTAAGCATATTTTCTTTTGTATTTGGACAACAGCAAGGATAATGAGTTTCATGATCAGTAGTTCATTTTTGTTTGACTAGAATAGTGATGCAATTTCATTTTCTTTGAAGAATTAATTTTGTCATTTTGTGTTTTAAAATTCTTTTGAAGTTTGGAAAATCATTAGAAGGACATCATTGTCTTGAATATTTGTCTCCATACTTGTCTTTTAGAATTTCATAAAAATCCAAAAACAAAAAAAAGTAAGAGATAGGTTATCTTGCACATATAGTGCGCCACACTTCATCAGCTTACGAATCCCGGATTGATAAATTAATGTAGCAATTTAGGACACACTAAATTGACCAAACAGCTCCCTTACAAAATGACTATCAATCCAAAATCCCGCACTTTACCAGAGTTGACACTACCACAGCTCAACAACATGTAGATAGGATTAGCGATGCCTTTGAATACATGGAAATAGAAGATGAGACCATCAGAATGAGGATGTTCGTCCAAAGCCTGGGCGGGGAACCCAAAAAATGGTTAAAGAGCTTAACTCCAAACAACATCCACGATCTCCCATAACTCTACCAAACCTTCATAAACAAGTGGGAAATCTGAAAGAACCCCATTCAAATCCTGTCAAAGTATAACAATCTAAAACGGGAAAATAGGGAAAGTGTCCAGGGATACTACACTAGGTTCAATAGTGTGTATAATTCCCTCCTGCCTCACTTCAAACCTCCACTTGGCTCAACCTTGGCAAAGTTCCCCGAAGGCTTTGACCCAGACATGACTTATCAACTAAGAGACAAGGACCCCCCCTACCTTAGAGGAAATGCAAAAAGTGGCCATAAGTTGAGAAGCCAACTTAGCAGAAAAAAGAGCTAGGACTAGATCAGAAAAGAAAGTCACATACCGGGATGAGGTCTCCATTTCAGCCCCTTCCTTAGATCCTAGAATATATGACTTGGTTAGGTCCATGGCCAAAATGTGGGAAAATATAAGTGAAAAGACCCCTCTTAGGGACAACCAGCCAAACCCTCCAAACAGAAACCAGAACCAAAATTTTAGGAAGGAATAGCCTCAAAACAAACCAAGGGAAAATGACCAACAAATTAGGCCACCCTCTAATGAAAATTATGTGGAAGAAGATGATAGGGATACAGAACCCATTGATGAAAATCATTTGAACCTCATAGGTTCTGATAACGAGAGTGAGGTTTACCTCACATAAGAAGAACAAACATTTTTCTCTCTGAATCAAGATGAAATCAACTATGAAGATCCCGAAGATCCTGCCATAGATTTTTAGAATGCCATAATAGAAGCACATAGACAGTATGACCTTAGAAGCAGAAAAAACCAAGACAAATCCAAGAAAGGTAGCTCAGACACTACTAGAACCCCTGATACCATCCTTAAAAAGTAGTGGACAACAACAAAATCATGGTCAAGAAAAATGACCAAAACAAAGATAAAGTTATTCAAACAAGTCTTGGCTCAGATGCTCCTAGTACTTCCACAAATATTCCCGAGGCGGCTATGTCAGAAAAAATCTCGAAACAAAGTCAGCAAACTCATAACATAGAGAAAGTCATGGCTGAAAAAACTGAAACAAACTTGTCTAAACTACAATCACCTTTCATTTTTCATGGATAAATCGCCAAAATAAATATTACCATGCCTCTCATTGAACTTATCACCCAAGGCTCTTATAAATCCCAAGTGTTAAAGGTCCTGAATATAGGAAATGATGCGAACACCCTTAATCTAGCTAATGACACTCCCGAAGTGTTTTTTGGTCCAAAAGTAGAAGGGAAATTCCAAGAAGGAACCACTCTTCCCTTTTATATCAGTCTGAATATCCATGACCAAATCCTTCACAATGTCATGCTAGACTCCAGGGTTTCACATAATCTCATGCCGAAGGTTGTGATGGAAAGACTAGGCCTAGAAATCACAAGACCATATAAAGACTTATATTCATTTGATTCAAGTAGAGTCAAATGTCTAGGCTTAATCAAAGATCTTTGTTTCAGTTTGGTCCAAATACCTGCAAAGCATCTGATCATGGACATAGTGGTAGCAGACATCCCTCCCAAGTATGGAATTCTTTTATCCAGATCTTGGGGAGCCAAGCTTTAAGGAAATATTCAACTTGATATGTCCTATGCCACTATTCCTGTGTTTGACCAAACTAGAATACTCTACCGAGAATCACACATGGAATATATGATCAGAAACCAAGAGAGGCCAGATAACATCCCGATGTACTCCTTGCAATCTGATCTGAACTCTTTCATTCTAAACACTGATGAGGACATTGAAGAACAGTCAGAAGGATTTGAAACAAACTTAGATGCACCACATCAACTGCCCCAAGTTCTCTGTGATGAATTGGACACTCAAAACTATCATGATCATGAAAAGCTATGTCTTGAGGAAATAGAGTTTGTTCCTTTTGAAACAGGGATAGAACAAGAAGCACAGAACATTATGTACTATCAAGAAAATTTCTCAAACCTTAGGCAAACTTCAACAGTAACATTAGGAAAAATTTTCAGAACAGAGGCATTAGAAGACTTACATATCACAAACATCTTTAGAACTCAGGAGCAGGGAAGCTTAATGTTCTTACCATACCTTAAGGATTTACCATCACATAACTCTACCATTTCAAATGAAACCTTGACCGTAGCCATAACAACTCAAAATCCAGAAAAAAATCTTGATAAACTTCTTATGAGAGGAGATGATGATTGCAGTCCAAATATACCTGAGTTACTTAAACTGGCTAACATTCTGTCACTCCACCAAAGACTTGGAACTACTAGAATTGGCAATATTATTCAAAATACTACTTCATATAGAGAAAATAGTGAGAAACACTATGCCACTACCATCACTCCAAGAAACAACTTCGACAAAAGAAAATACAAAAATCTGAACCAATCAGTAATAGTCAAAGATAAAATAGCTAGTCATAGGGTTTGTTTTGATTTTAGAAGCACTAATACACACCCTTGTGACAGAAGTTTCATCCTTCTTGCCCAAGACCATGATATACCAATGATAAGTTATTTTAATCATATGTCTTTGCAAGATGATGTTTTAGGTTATATCCAAATGATTCCTTTGCAAAGTAGACAGCTCAAATAATTTTTCCAGTATGCTGGAAGAAGTTCCAGTTTCAAACCCAGAATTGCAAAACCACCGGATATCAAAAATATGCTCCTAAAAGTCATGTTTCCAGTTCTAAATTTCTGCATTTTGATGTACCTTGATGATGTCATCATATACTTCAAAAATGACAAAGAATATCTGCATTATTTGAAAAATATGTACAGCAAAGGAAGGAGTGGAAATCAGAGGTATAAAGAGGTACAGCGGGAAGATACGGGGTTGCTCAGAGATTCATGCATGAATCCTTATGTCATGCTTGAAAGAGAAAATTTTCCAAATTTTTCTTTTCAAGAGCTGAGTGGACCAAGAGTGGTAGGAGATCCTTATGAGGATAATATGCTTAAGTTTCACCATTTCCAAGATTTCTGAGTCAAAACTTTTTCAATCATTGTATATACCATTGTTTGAAAAAATAGATCAAAAAATAAAAAATTCAAAAACAATAGAAAAATAGAAAAAGAGGGCGGTTTGAAAAATAGAAAGAAAGCCCCATGTTCAAAAAATAGTCATTCGGAAAGCGCGCAAGTCTAAATGCCACTACTAGTGCTCAAAAGTCTTGTTCAGTTATCTAGCCTAATCATAGCTGAACATGATTTAAATTTATTTGCTGATAAGTTAGTGAGTGGAAAAGATGGTCAACATTGTGTAAACTTGACTTATCAAAGAGAGTAGATTAGGAAAATACATTAGTTCCACATGCTCAAAAAAGAACCAAAGAGGAAAGCAGGGACGAAAAACAAATTGTGTATCCTAGCCTTGTTTTCCTAGATTTCATTTTATGCAAAATAATATTTGTGTGCAGCTTGTCTTTCATGCCACAAGTACATGACAAATCAGACTGTCTAATCCTGATTTGGTCATTTTTCAATTTCATGTTTTAGATTAGAGAATAAAATCCTGTCAAACAGCTTAACCTTGACAGTTGATCTAGCATAGGTAGAGAAACAAAGGAGTTCATCAGCTTAATCTGAACTCCTGACAGATATAAGTGTGGAACTAGATAGGTTCATTTTTCAAAAAAATATATTATGTCAAAAGGTTGCTAGTCCAAATGCACCCAGAAGAAGAAATTTTTTTAGGAAAGATAGTGGGGTAGGTAGAAATGTCATTGATGCTAATCATGCTGTCAATTTTCAGAAATAGCATCAAGGAAGAAAGAAATTTGCGCCAATGGATAAAGGCAATGGTCTTCAAAGAATCAAGATCTACAATTCTGGACGCCTCCTGAAAAGGAGCTTCCCTCCCCAAATGGATCCACTGTTAGTCATCATTATTTTTCACCTGTTGTTGATGACTAGATTCCTAGCTGAGTTTTCTAGCAGCTGATCTCAAATTTGTCAAATTTTCCAGCTGGAAAACACCCATAAACATTTTTCACCCTCCTAACCTTTTAAATCATCCCATGACGAGATAAAACCTCATTGTCAAGCCCTACCTAGCCTCAGCCATACTAGCTTGATCATCAACTCCAAAGATAACAATCCAAATCTGTCCAAGAAGTATCCCTTAAGTTAGGTAGTGGCACTTTAGGCATTTCTCCCTTGGCAAACTATCCTAAAGCCAAAGAACCTCTATCTATTATCAACTGGTCCTAACAAACCTTCCTATTCTGCAAATAAAGTTGGTTACACCCTTAAGTCGCGCCACTAACAAGCCCTGAAGTCTCAACAATGCATATGCCATAGGTCAAACTGATATTAGGTGGTTTTATAGTATTTCAATGGATCTTTCAAGAGTAGAAGTGTACTAGTATTCCAGAAGACAGTATTGAACTCAACATGAGAAGACAACTGCTTCTCATGTGGTTTTGAGCCTAGATGCAGCTACAGGACAGAGAGTTATTTCATTAAGCTCCTGCAATCACAGCCAAAGGTTAGTGAATTATAAATGACAAGAAATGCTTTGCAGATACTAGCCAAATTGCTTGTGATGTCTAAAGAGGCGCAAAGGTATTTGGAAAGTAGAATTACATGTCTTAGAGAAATTCCCATCATGACTTATTTTCAGTTTGTCATCTTCATTTGCTCAAGCATGAATATGCAGTAAAAGGAAATATAGCACTGTTTAAAAGCTGATGAAATGGCATCACTGAGAAAGCCTCCTCCATACATGAGCAGAGGGTTGAAAGACTGAGAAAACCTCCTTCGTTTTACAAGTAGAGGGTTTGGCACTGTGATAAAGGCCTCCTTCATCTATAAGCAGAGGGCCAGGGATAGAGTTTTATTTTAAGGTTTTCACTGACTGAAAGGAAAATTTTAGGTGCAGTGGGAAAGAAACTGAAGGTTTCTAAATAGAAAATGGTGTTAAAAGCAGAGGCAAAGCAATGGTGCTTCAAAGAGGTGTTTACATGAGTTTCACTGTTAAAACACAGAATTGAAATACAGTGTGAAGCTAATGGGGTGATTATCAATGAAGAAATATTTTTAAGCAAATGGCCAAGGAAGTAAAACAGTCTTGGTCTCAAACTGACTTCTGCCATCAAATACAAATAAAATCACTAACAGTGTGTTCATAAACTTTCTTCACTTGTTTGAAATAGGGGTTGAAAATAACCCAGGCATTTGTCAAAAATAGGCCTCCCTCATGACAAGTAGGAGGCTCACCATTGTGTAAAGACCTTCACAAAAGAACAACGGGACAGTTTTCCAATTTTACATTTTAAACTTCAGCTTACCATCCCCTGCTATATCTCCGTAAAAGTTGAAGACTGGATCACTTTGTCAATCTAAGGTTAGTCAGTTTCCTTGATGATGGAGACTTTTTGTAACCGAATTTTTCACTTACAATTTCAAATGAGTTTCTTCACCCACAGTCAAAAGAAAGGCTCAAAGAGCACCTAACAGTTCAGTCAGCTTCACAGTGGGCATGATCATTTTCAAAACATCAGGAGAAAAGACTGTCAAAATAAGTTTCAAAGTGGTGATTTATCTCCTTGCAAGAATGACAAAGAAAGCCTCACATATCATTGATGTGTCTTTCAACAGGGTTTCTTTTTCAATGAGAAAACAGTGAAGAGGTAGTAGAAGAGTATTGCCTTAATGAGAAAAACACTGAGAGAGATGTCAGCCTTCAAAATGGCTTTCTCACTTTGAAAAGGGGTCACATGTATGAGGATCTCCAAAAAGTCATCCACAACACTTTAAAGAGTCCTGGTCGAAATATTGGGTTTGTTATATTTTGAAGATTATAAATGATAAATTCGGGCTTCATTTTTCGTTTTACAACCAATACCTCTTGCAAAAAGGCTTCAAAACCCTCATAAAGCATTTCAAATCCAATTGGCCTTTTCACCTTCAAAAGTAAATAGGAGACTGTTGTGAACCCATTTGCAATTTTAAAAAGCATTCACAAATGCCCTCTTAGCCACCCATTGGAGAAAACAAGAAATTCGAGCAAAATTTGTACAATTTGAAGCTTTTAAGCCCACGTGGCACGTGTGGAAAAGTGTGTGGCGCATTCATGAGCAAAAATACAAGGAGGTTACACTACTGCGTGGCGTGCCTATAGCGGCGCGCGGCGCACCTGTAGGCATCGGTCACAACTACCCGAAGGCCGACCCGACACCTATGTTACTATGCGACGTTTTACCTTTTGAACGTGCCATGCCCATTTGAACGATCAAAACACCTCCAAAGCATCTCTGAAGCTACTCAAATCTTCAAGCAAAGACCACAAACCATCCGAAAGGTATTTTTATTTGCCTCCTTGGTGCATTCGATTTTCTAAATGGGGATTGATGTCGTGTTTTGCAAGACTAAATAGTGATTGAGTAGAGAAGGTCTTGGTATAAAAGCGAGGTGGTTGTTATGGTATTGACAAAGATTGTTACAGTGGGAGGCTAATGGTGTGTTTATATTGGTTTCAAAGGGCCTAAATTGTTTTCAAAATAGAGTAATGAAACATATGCTAGTGACTAGACATAAAACACAGTGTTAGAGGTTGTTAAAATTGTTGAAGGTGTCCTAGCAGGGGTGAAAACAAAATTAATCCCTATTGGAAAATATAAGGTCAAAACAATGTTTGTAAAAGGAAAGCAGTGAGCTTGAGGTCAAAATAGTGTTTAAAGGGTGAGGATTTTGGTCCAAAATTAAAAGGTGCTACTGCTATAAATGCCAAGAGAGAGAGATTGATTAGAGGGCAATGTTTCTGAGCAAACTCAGAGCTTTCTGTTGCTATGATTGTTACACATTTTTACATTGTTGGGTGGATGTTTAAAACCATCTAAAAAGACCCTAACTGCCTTCAAAAAACATTGGTGTCCTAGTAGTGGTGAAAATAGTGTTTGTGAAGGGAAAATAGTAGTCCTAAGGTGAACACAGTTTTATAAGGTGAAATTTTGACCATTATAAAATGCCTCCTCTGTGTTATGAAATAGCAAACTAGTGTTGCCTCCTTTGTCCCATAAAGCAGACTATGGTGAAAGATCTTTTAACCCAATGTGAAGGTGTTTTTGTCTACCTGTGTATGAGAAATAGTGAATACAAGAAGAGTGTTTTTGATTGGGAGGGGTGTTTTGTCTTTTTCTAAATACAAGGTTGTCTTGTTTATACCAAAACACAAAGGATCCTTGTGACCTTACCCAAGCACAGTAATCATTTGACTGTGTGTGCTTTTTTATTTGATAACTATTTGCTGATTGGCATAAAAGGATGACAAAACAGTGATTTAGAAGGAGCACAAGGTTGGTGTTGGGAGAATATTTCACAAATCATTTGAAGCAGTTGCCTTGGTCAAACAGTGACTAATAAGGGGGATAGAGGCGTGTGCTTGAGAAAACATTCCAAAGGCCATTTGAGACAGCTTGGTGTTGTAGAGAACATTCAAAACAAGATGCCTCCTAGGCAAGACAGTAGGAGTGGCATGCACAAGAGATTTGAGCCTGTTTCCACTGAAGAAGTGAATGCCCATCCATCAGTCTTGTTCAATTTCCATGAGGTTGGGTGTCTAGATTTTTTCTAAATAGTGCAAGAGGTGAAGAGATTTTCCCCTTTGACACATCGTTTTTATTTGAGGTTTCAAGAGAAGCATTTTCAGCTGGCAGGCCTAGATTTAAAATTCTCTCCAAGGTCCATCTCCAAGGCCATTAAAATCCCCTATGTCGGGAAGAAGTGGTTTAAACAAAGCCACCTGGACTCAGAAGAACACAAGCCTTTTCTGAAGCCTGAGCATAGAGATTCATGCCCATCCATTTTCCCTTTCTCATATCTATTAACCAGTTACGCCCCCCTCAGTAAGATCATCATGAAATACTTCAATTGTGAGGGAAGATTCTCCCAAGACTATGCCTATCATATCCAATTTCTCATGCATTTCACGAGGGCCAAATTGCTAAATCTCCCTTTCTTCTTACATAGAAGTCTTGAGAAAATGGCCTCCACCATTCAGAAAAAGCCTCCTTCTCAGCAGACAGCCTGCCTCTTCCATCACTCCCTCATCAAAGTTATCATCCTTCATCAGCTTGAGAAGAGGAAGGTCTCTTGGGATACTTTCATCACATATCCGGATTTCGCCACTGTCCCTTCATTTCATACATCTCCTTCACCTTCTACTCACCATCCTTCGCCTTCTTCTAGCAAACCTATTCCCAAGAAGCTCAAGTTTACCATGGAACAAGAAAAAGAGCATGATGAGGAAGAAGAGCATGAGAAAGAAGAGGAAAGTGATGATGAGCAGCAACATGATGAAACAGGGTAGCAAGGGGATGATGAGGAAGATGATGATGAGCAGCATCATAGTTAAACAAGGCAGCAAGGGGCAGAAGAATACAGTGAGGCAGAACATCAAGGGGAAGAAGGGCATGATGAAAAGAAACATGATGATAAACAACAGACTCCAGAAGATGATGAAGGGCAGCATGATAAAGATGTGCATAACAGTGAAGGTGAGCAGTCTCATGAAGATGATGAACAGAGGTAGCCACAACATTATGAACAGCAGCCACAGCATGATGAATAGCAGCCACAGCATGATGAACATCAGTCTCATGATGATGAACAACAACTTCAAGAAAAATAACAACAGCCTCATAAAAAGGAACAGTAGCCTCATGAATAAGAGGGGCAGCATGATGAAAAGGTGCAACACAGTGAGGAGAACAACACTAAAATAGAAATGCAAAATGACAGTCAAGTCATCCATGAAGAAATCCAAGACAGTGGCAAGAATGATGAGCAAATTAGCAAGGGTGAAGAGAAAATGGAGCATGTGCTAGCTGCCTCTCCTAGGCAAGGGGCCATGCTCTCTTCTCCGAAAGTGGCCAAGCCCCGAACATCAAGGAAAAGGGTGCCTAAATTTGTAACTCCAAATGTGACTAGGGCCCTCCAAAGCAAGGGAGAATTTCCCAAGAAGCCCATTGTCAAATTGCCAAGAGGAGGAAGACTAAAAGAGCCACCCAAAGCAAAGGAAAGGAGAAAGAAGAAGGCAGTCATGAACAAGAAAGGGAATTCGACATCATCCAAATCCAAAGTAATGATAGTGATAATGAAGCCCGGATCCTAGAAAATCTCTTGATCCATAGAGAAAACCAAATTGATGCTTTGAAGACTGATCTTGATAGGGCTAGAAAATTCAATCACTTTTTGCAAGTTCAAAACAAGCAGATGAGTGTCCATATGGCTGTATATGAGACACGAGCCATCAAATACAAAAAGGAGGCCTCCAAAGCACAAGTGAGATTGGAAGAACTCATGGGTGAGTTCGATGAGAGCGAAGGCGAAGATCAGCCCAGGCGAAAAAGGCTAAAAACCATGGGGCTCAAAAAGGCCCTTGAGAAACAAAAGGAAGAAGAAGATGCCCTTCTCCAATCTACCTCTCTCGCTACATTGTTCGAACAAGAGATAGAGAACAATCGGGAAGCATGGCTTGAGAGATTTAATGATCACCTGGAGAAGAAATTGGAGAAGGAAAATAGAGACTTGGATCCTCAATGGAGGATGACCGGGCATTGTAAAAAGCTAAATCAGTTTGCCCTACGGAAATTGAAGGCTGCTCAAGAAAAACTCGAGGAGGCTAAAGTGAAACGCTCAACACCAAATTTTGGCCTCATCTTCACAACATGTTTCTGAAAACCCTTGAGGGTCATGCTCACCAAGTTTGGGCGAAATTCAACAAATTTTGGTTTTTTGTAATTTTTGGGTTTTTGGCCAAAACTCATTGGCATCGCCATTTCAGTTTGGGGCATCCTAAAAGGATGAAAATGGTATCATTGGATGCCATAATTTTAGGGGCACATACTCAACAATTTTTAGATCAATTGAAGATCATTTGCTCCCCCAAAATGGCGAAAAACACTCGCTTTTTCTACACTCTGCCCCGTTTATCAGCAAGGCCTATTTTTTGGTTTTTTACACATAGGTCTATTTTTGGAGGACTTCCAGTGGTCTGTTGGGAGAAAAATAAACATTTTCAGAAAGTAGACACTAGTAGCTTTCCAACGAGCCATCATGAGCCTCATTTTGACATCAGGAAGGACTCCAAAAGTTGCCGGCAAGTCAGGGGAGCTTATGCTGATGTATTTTTTGAGTATTTTTGTAAAAATTGAACCTTTCAAAAGTGACTTTTCTTCATGTGAGTTTAGCTATTTTTGTACATGATAAGTTATGAAAAGTCAATATATTTCCCTTTTTTAGAATTTTTGATATATTTTATTAGATATTTTGTGCCTTGGGCTTTGAAAAGCCTCAAGGACAAAATCAGATATTTTGGATAGGCCAATGAGATTGCAAGTTGAACTAAGAGGTTTTCCTCACTTTGGCCTATATATTCCAAAGGCTTTCATTGTAAAAAAGGCTGAAATTGATGAATAGAAACAATATATGGTCATATAAGCTTTGGAAGAAACACTTGTCTCATGATTTTGGATAGTTTCTTGGATGTTCTTGGATGATGAAAGAGGATTGTTGTTGGATTCCATGACTTGGTAGAATGGTATAGTGTCTCTCTCTCTGTTTTGTTTCCTAGTTTTCATTCATAAATCCATGTTCTTGCTTGCTAGAAGATAGTAGAGAATATATTTGAGTCATGCCCTTGGAGGCACCTCAAATTTCCTGTTTCTTTATAGCTTCCATGTTTTCTTCATTCTTAGTCACATTAAAGAATTCTTGATTGCTCTTTAATAACTTAAGAATATTCTTTGCTTGTTTCCTTTATGGTTTTATGCATGCTAAGTATGGTTTACGGTATGCCCTACTTACTCATGGCTAGCCATAGCTCCACCTATGAAACCTCTCTTTGATTGATTAGATTGTCATTTGTTGAACCAAGGTGGTCTTGTACTGATCTTGCCCTTTGCCTAAAACTATGTAATCTTGTTTTCAAAGTTCCCAATAGCTTGAAGTACTATGTTTAGGCATTCCAACATAGTGATTTGAGTTGTTTGTCTGTCTTAAATGTATTTCCCAAAAGTCTGATAGCCATTTCCTAAAGTTAGAGAGTCATATATCTCTATGCATGGCTTGAATGTTTATTTCTATGCATCGATTAGTTTACAGTTACATTTTTCATGATTATTGGTTTTCCCTACCATGTTTATGTCAGCTATTAAACTAGTTATGCTCCAAATCCTTTGTTATTCACAAATTTAATGTCCATTTCACTCCATTTTTCCCAAAGATCCATTTTACCTCGAATCAAATCAGCCTGTCAACAACCTTGTATCACCACCTGAAAGCTTTCTTGACCTTTTCGACCCCATAGCCCAGTTGGTCTAAAATATTTTTACCTATCTTATGTCTTTGATCAGTTCATCCCTCACAAAATAAAAACCAAAACCCAAAAACCTACGTCATAACTAGCCTAAAATCAGAACACAATAAGAGAACACACAGATATCCCTTACATAGATAGAGAGAGCCCTCTCTGAGTGCAAGAAGGCTAGGTCCTTGGGCTCCAAAGATTGGTTTGATGTTACACTGTCATTTGGCTTGCCAATTAGCCAAATCATGGGACCCTAATACCTTGTAATCAGTCCACCCGACATGGAGATGCATATCCAAGCCAGTGCAGGGGTGCAGTTGAATCTAGCCAGGCTGTCTCATGAGGCATTACAGGGCCTCCACACTGTCGTGTTTCAGGAAATTTTCCATCGAGACAAACAAGTGCACTAGTAGCTCGATGTGGCTGAGTATACCATCACAGCAAATAACACTGAAGTGTCCCTCACTATCATTCAGCAAGCAGAGCTCGAAATCATGATTCACCAACTCTGCATAGATGTTACAGAAGAAATCTCGACCACGGCCACCCCTTAGGCTAAGGTTGAGGGATTGGTCGCAGCATTAAATGCTTCCAGACTAGAAATTCAAGAAGTCAAAACATGGATGGAGCAACAAATCACTGAATTACAAGCTAAACTGTAGCCAGAAACACCTTTGGAGGTCTGGGCCCAGCGAGTTGCGCTGGTAACCACAGCTACGAACACCATTACAAGAAGATTGCTCGGGTCACCCAAATACTAGAGACAACCATGTAGCTATGGACCAGGGTCCAGCGTGATCCGATCCTACGGAAAATAAATCAGGACCTGTGGTAAAAGAAGGAATAATTTGAGACGATAGAGGCTACATTGCTCACCTTGGTTCCTGCTTAGCGTTTGGCACGATTGAAGACCAACCACGACCTCCAAAATGAGATTGAGGAACTCTGACATAAGAAGCACGTCCTTGGTGAATGCCTAAAGCCTTGGGTTCTCGAAGCCCTCAAGCTCTCGCAGGATGTTGATGTTGCTGTTAAGCAACTAAACCAGACTCTGAAGAGTGTCACCGCTGCGACAGAAGGATCAACATCACAGAAGCTCGTGGATATTGCGTAGAGCACTACTGCTCAGAGTGAAGGAGTGTTGCCCCGCTGATTGTGGAAGTCAATTTACTATAGGTGTAGGTGGAGATGCCACCATCACAGTGACTTGGGACGAGTCACAAGATTGCGTTGGGGGACTGTTGGAACAGGGTCCTCCAAAGGCTGTGAATTGGGATAGTTTTGAGTATTTTTTGTATATTTTTGGCATATTTTAGTCTAACGCAGGGGCTTTGGGGTGGGTCAAAGACCCTAACACATTGTAAATGGGTCAAGGGTAGACCAAGAGTCTGCAAACCATGGTTTGTGGACCATTAGATGCATAGGTTAAAATGTTATAAATAGATGAACCTTTTTGAGTCATGGTAGAAAATAATTGGAATTGATGCTACGTGTGAACTGTTAGATTTGTCTAGGGTTGTTTTGGGTAAGGACTCCTACTGCTGTGTGCGTGGAGATCCTCAGTCCTGCTATGTGTGGACCCCACTAGACTATGTACGCGAGCTATTTTTGGGTATTGTAAGTAGATCTGAAAGACTAATGAATGCAGAAGTATTGTTGGAATATTTGAATCTATTGGAAATTATTGTTGATATGAATCTATGATATTTGGTTAAGCTCTAGATGCTTCTGTATTACTGATTTGAGCTACAAAAAGTGACTGTGTTATTTTCTTAGGCTGCGAAGTGTCTGTATTTATGAGCTGTAATTATGATTAGCTGTGAATACTTTTCTCTATTCTGATAATTGGCAAGACACACGTGGATGTGAAGCTCTTGAATAGATCTGTATTTGATAACAACTTGTTTGGGTTGAGTTGCATGTTGTGATGTTTCTCCTGTGAACCTTTCAGTGAATAGATTTGTCTATTACGAACCTCAGAAGCTGCGAACTTAACTTACCTACGCTCTCTCAGGGTGCGGAAACTTGGTTCCAGCACCCTCCCATACTACTTCGGATGAGACTTTGGCCTGTAAAAGCAGGTCACTACCGAAAGGGTCAGTAGTATAGGGGTTTGTTGGCAAACCTTAACCTCTGAACCTGGGTCAGGACCCCTCACGCCAACACGTAGCAGAAGGTAAGAGTATGAAAATTAGTTGTACTAGTTGTGTCCATTGTGGTAAATGGATAGTGATAGTACAAACATGAGAAAGGAAACATAAAAGGTAAAATGAATGAGGCATTATATGCCTTGCATATGTTTGGAAATGTTGTTCTCAAATTTGTGCATGTTGTGCACAAATATGGAAGTTCTCTTAACCTATACCTTATGATATCTAGTCATTGCGTTGTGATTGTGAATTTGTTGATGTTTACATATGTATACATGTATGTATGTATGTATGTCATTGATTGACAGGATTGTCATGGATCTTGATGGTTTATATGCATATATGTATGTATGTATGACATTTTCTTATAAGATCATGATTGGTTTATGATAATGATTATATATATGTATGTATTTATGTATTTATGTCATGGTATGACATGGTTTCAAGGATCATTATTGTGGAGGAATGATTGCTTATGCAGGTGAATGGCATGAAGAGGTTCCTAACTATGAGGAATCAAGTGGTAGAGTAACTTTGACATATCTATGAGGTCAGTATCATGTGGATATGATTTAATGTTATATTCTTGTATTATGCCATGTTTATGTTATGGACAGGTAATCAAAAATGTGAAAGCAATGTGATCTGTGACATGCTAAGATAAGCATGGATATTGGAAGGACACTAGAAGCAAGGTTGCTTGTGGGGCTAGTGTGTGGTGTATGGATGTACAGTGTTATTGTTGTTTATATGTTGTGCATGTTGTATATTCAGTGACTGTACCTATGGTGATGTGTAATGTTGCATATGTAGTATAGTGTGCTTATGAAGTTGTATGCATGTTGTATATATAGTGTAGTGTGTATATTGCATATGCAGTGATAGGTATGTATGGTGATATGTACATGTTGGATATGCGGTGCTATGTACGTATCGTACTATGCACATGTTGGCTATGTGGTGTTGTGTGCACAATATACATATGGTGCTATGTGCATATGGTGTTGGGTGCATTATTGTACACATGGTGTTGTGTGCATGTGGTGATGTGTACAGGTTGTACATGTAGTGATGTGTACAGGTTGTACATGTGTAGGCGGTGTCATGTACATGTTGTGCATATGGTGCTATGTACATATGGTGTCATTTATATGTCATGCATGTGGTGTTGTGAAAATGTGGTATTGTGTACACATTGTACAGGATGTGCAATGTACATTCGGAATTGTGTACACGTTGTGCAGGTGGTGTGGTGTGCATGTGATGTTGTGCACATGTTGTGAAGGTAGTGTTGTGTACAAGTGGTACTGTGTACATGTTGTGCATATGGTACTAGTATACATGTTGTATTTTGTGCATGTTGTACATGTGTTGCGAGCATGTGATACTATGTATATGCATGGTGTAGACGTGGTGTCATGGCATGTGTATTCGTCATGTTGTACTCTTTGTACGTATATGTATGTGTATGTATTATGTTTTGTTGTACACTAGGTGTAGGTGTATGTGTTGTATGTCGGTGTAGGCGTATGTATTTTTTTTAATTGTACTCCAGATGTCTATGTATGTACATGTATTGTATCGTACACCGAGTATAGGCATATATATTTTGTTGTGTTGTACACTAGGCATTGGTGTATGTATTGTATGGTGTTGTACACCTTGTGTGGATGTACATGTTGTGAATTGTGTGTATGTGTACATGGTTTAAGAGAATGCACTGGGTGCTTGTTGGGTATGGAAACCAATCCAGCATGTGTATAGAAAGAACAAAGGTAGAAGTAAGGACTGATGAAGAATAAGTATTGATATTTTACTTCAGTTCTATTATGCATGTGATATGTGATTCTGAATTATGATGGTACATGTGATTTATGATTATGGTTTATGATGATTGCATGTGATTTATGGTTTTGATCTATTATGGTTGCATTTTTAGCTAGCTTGATATGTTATTTTTATACATGATGGTTTGATCAAACAACTAGTTTGACTTGTGTGACAGGAAGTAAACAGAAGTACAAGTGTACCTTATCGATGAAGCTACCAATGAGGTATGATGTGAGTTTATTTCAATTTATTTTGATTCTAATGGAAATTATGTGCTTGCTATAGGAAAGCATGCAAGGCCCAGTTTTGGATGGTTGAAACTGATTGCAAGCATTAGTAGTGTAAACAAAAGGAATTGAAAGATGCAACAATGTGCTGGTAAAGAACTTCACAAGCAGGGCCATTGTGGGACACTGGTACCCAATAGTGTCCATTGATTTCCATGAGCATGATATGAATGGTATGATAGTTTTGAGGCAGATATATTCCTTGTTTGTTCGAACTTCTGAGACAAGGAAGCCTTGCCAAGGGATGGATTACCCGAGATGGGGATGCTAGTGGAACTTGGAAGGTGATTAACTATACGAAAGGGGTGACTGGATTGCCCGAGGGACTATGTAGCAAATAAGGGAAGGTTGTGATGGATTTGTTTTGGTCATTAGCATTTCCGGATGGAATCAGATGCACATTGGGAGTGCGCCCTAGAACAATGATCCGGTAGCTTTTCACTGAGAGGACAAGTGGTTTGGGATTGTAGCGCTGGACATTGGATGCAAATTTGACTTTGGCAGCAGTGGATTCTGGACTTCCTCGAAAGGAGATGAATCTTGGTATTACCTTGAGGGTGGAGGTGTGAGCCTCTGGTTTCCCTTATTGTCGATACATGAATTATATCCTTCTATTTGATGGTTGAGAACCTGTGTAAATGTGTAAATGTGTATATTATTGTAAATACTGTATCGAGCTGGTTTATAAAGTTCCACAGACAGTATGGTTATTTGATAGTTGACGCAAATGTGCATGAGTATATGTGGTTTTTATTGTAAATATTGTAATGAGATGTGTTATAAATATTCAGTACACAAAATGATTGTCATGATGGGTTTTTCTTTTGAGAAGGTTATTTATTGTAAATACTACAACGAGCTGTGTTATAAATATCCATAGGCAGTATGTTTTCTTTTTAGCAGTTTGCTAGTTTATAGGTGTCATTGAACACCGAGGATGGTGTTCCCTCAAGGGGGAGGGTTCTGTAATAGTGCTGGTAAAAATCCATGTAAAAATATATATAAGACCATGGTGGATGGGACACATATTTCAAGCTGAATGGTGGGAAAAAGCATCGTAGTGGGTGTTCATTCGATTTATTATAGCTATGGAAATTTGAAAAGGCAAAGGCATGAGGCATTAATTGGCATTTTATTTAGGAGAATAATGGAAAATAGGGGAAAAGGAAGGTGAAAGGTCACAGATTGCATGTGGGGAGGAAAATGAGGGAAAATAGTGGAAAATGAAGAAAATAGAGGCCTCATTAATAAAAAGGCTTCTGGGGATCAATGGGCAAGGCTTGGTTAGTTCAATTTTGGAGTTTTCATTACTCTCTCTCTCTCTCTCTCTCATACTCTTGAGCACTTAGAGTATTCTTGGAGCACTCTTGGAGAGTGTGGCATATTTTAAGATTTGGATCAAGAAAGAAAAAGAAGAGCGGGAAAGTGTAGAGGACATCAGGATCAACATCTACAACAGGTTCTAAGTGCAGGTATCGAGTTGCATGTATGATTTTCTCACTAGTTTTGGCATGAATGGTATTGCATGTGGTTTCTTGATTATGATCTGTCATGGGCATGGAGGACGGTCGGGATTGACAGTGGATTTGCCTAGCCTTTCCATTTCCTAGACAGCCATGTTGATTGTGGGTTTATTTCCTTTGATTGTTTTCTGGTTGGTTCTCATGGTTACTTTAGCTGTTGGGTTGAGTTATTAGTTCCTGGAGCCTTGGCTGGACAAACCCTCTAGAGCCCAGTGGAAATCTGTTGGGTTTAGTTACTTTTCCTAGAGCCTTGGTTGGACAAACGTTATGGATCCTTGGGTGGGTTGAGTTACTAGTCCTGGAGCCATGGTTGGAAAAATGCTCTGAATCCTAGGAACAGTTGGGGTTGAGTTTCTAGTCCTAGAGCCTTGGTTGGAACAAACACTCTAAAGCCCTGGAGTAGCTTGGATGGAGACCAATCAATGACAGTTAATGATGTCTGACAGTGAGGTGGAATCAATGGTTTGGGGTTGAGAAATTTTGGTCTCTGGGGCCCTGGTTTGGTGTTGATTGATGTGTTCGATAAAGTCCCACATTCATGCTTGGAATATGGCACATGGGTGACTGGTTGAAGTGAAATTTCACTCAGCCATGTCTATGGGCGAGTGGAACATGGAAGTCCCATTGCGGGATGGTTTTACATTCATTACTAAAAGGTTCAATGCATTGGTATTTGATGAATATATGAAATGGTTTATATATGGATTCTATTGCCGATGTATCCATTGTATTTATGTTGGTATTATGATGGTTATGAGCATGTATTGTGATAATGATGAGGTATGTCTCTCTCCATGGTTTTACTTGTAAATTAATACTTAATGCATTGATGGTAAAATTTATTGTATGATAGCTTATGATGTAGGGGATAAATGCTTCTTATCCATTCCCAGATAAGAAAGAGACTCCTTTATTTAAATCTGTTGTTTATACCTGTAGATGCTATGTTTGTGACATTTTTTACAAAATTTCTGTCATGGTTGGTGGGGCTGGATGAGTTCTAGTTGATGTGATTGCTTCCATATATTTTTCTCAATGTTGTTTACCCTCTCTTGAAGTTACAGAAAGTTCTATGTAGTGACCTGGGCTCAGGGGATGAAAATGTGGCACAGATCCCGAAGCTACAGGTGGAAAATTCATTGTTTGGTCCTTAGCTGCTACCTTTAAAAGGATAGCTCATGGATATAGGGTCTATAGCTGCTACCTTTCGTTTACAAGCCCACATCTTAGCCTCAAAGTGGCTAAAAATCAGTTCCCCCTCCGGGAACAAGGCCCTGGAAGGTTGGGTTACCTCCTCGAGATGTCATTGATGCAGTGTAAGGTGTGTTTTTGGTGTTTCTACCGCTTCCACTTCCTTAAGGTCATCTAGGAGGTTGAATCTCATATTAGTAGCCTCTCGTCACATGTATAACTCGGTGGGCCGGTTACTTGGGTATATGTGGGAAGAGGGTGTTATAAGGGGAGAGAGAAAGGGCAGGGAATAAATGAGATGGTGGGGGGGGGGGGTGGGAGAGATGTGGTGAAAGTTAGGGATGAGAGAGAGAGAGAGGATGGGAGAGAGAAAGTGAGGGGAATAAATGATATGGGTAGGGGGAGGGAGAGAGATGTGGTGAAGGCTAGGGATGTGTGTGAGAGAGATAGTTAGAGTGGGGGGGAGATGGAAAGAGGGGTAGAGAGAGAGAGAGAGAGAGAGAGAGGTAAAAGGAGAGAAGGGAGGTAGAGGGAGAATAAGAGAGATATAGAGGTAGAGGGAGAGTAAATAAGGGACATAGAGAAAGAGGGGAGTGGGGTAGAGAGGAAGAGGAAAATACTCAGGGGAGAGGGAGTAAGTGCTAAAGGGGAAGAGAGATAAATGAAAAGAGATAATGAGTGATATTGAGAGTGAGAAGAGAGGAAAAGAGAGATATATAGGGATAAATTGAGGCAATATATGAGATTGAAAGGGGATATCAAAGGAGGGAGGGAAAGAGGGATAGAGATAATGAGAGGGATGGGGGGGTGAGAGAGAGGGAGATAGTGAAGAGAGAGAGAGAGGGAGTGGGGTAGAGTGGTAAGGTGTGAGAGAGAGGGAGAGGGAAGTAAGGGGAAAGAGTGAGTGAGTGAGGAGCAAGAGAGAGAGAGAGAGAGAGAGAGAATGGTTGGAGGAGAGATAGAAGTGTAGAGAGAGAGAGGGAAGGAGAGATGGAGGTTGTGGAGGGGAAAAGAGAAGGGGGGGGAGATGGAGAGGCATAGGGGATAATGGAGGTTCAAAGTTAAAGAAAGAGGGGGCGAGGGTGCGAGAGAGGGGGAGGGGGGCAGAAGGGAAAGCGAGGCGCAGAGGGAGGGAAGGATGGAGAAAAGGAGATGGTGGGAGAGAGAGATAAATTGGAGGTGAGGGATAGAGGAGGTGAAAGGGTATAGGCGGGAGAGAGGGGGGTGGAGAAGAGAGAGAGAGAGAGAGAGAGATAGAGGGTAGATCGAACGAGAGGTAGAGAATGAGAGGGAGAGGGGGGGGGGTGTTGAAAAATGTGTAACTAGGTTCGGTGTTCATAAATATGAAATGTACTTTCGATTCTTGTATATTTTAAAATAAAAGAAAAAATTGTTATTATTATTATTGGAGCATGGGTTTCATGCTCAAGGTATTTTATTTTATATGTCAAGCACCAATTGAGTGCTTGTAGGGTTTTTCCTAGCTCAATAAGTCAAAATATTCATTGTCATAAGTTGAAGACTCCATCGGGCACATTGTAACTTGTAAAGAAAAATATTTTTGTCCTTAAAATCATGAAAATTCTCTTCAATACCAAGTCAGTCTGGCAGCTAGCAAGTCGACATAAATTAAGGAGCTTCGTGCACCTGGAGAAGCCTATATAAAGGTGGAAACTTGACCTCCTTAGGACACATTCATTACTCACTCATTCAAGTGAAGGAGGAAGAATAAGAAGGCAACAAAGAAGGAAAAGGATGGAGGAAACTTATCTTTGGGATATTTCTCTCTTACACATGCGAAGGAAGGCTAGGGTTTCTATTGTTGGTTTAGGGTTTTTCTTTTGCAGGTTCGATCTCGAATAAGGATGAGAAAGAAGGCCAATGAAGTTCACATGAAGTCATCCTTAAGCTCCAGAAGGAAGAGAAAAGCCAAGAGAAGGTATAAGGAAGCTTTGTGAGTCTAGAATAAGATCACACGTGTGGCAACAACTACTAATGGTATGACCAAAATTTCAGATCTACAGTAAAGGCTGAAATTTTGCAACTGGGAGATTGAAGTGGTGCTACTGGAAGATATTTGACTGGGTTTGAATTGGACAAAGGAAGCACATCATCCAAAATAGTTGGAATTGATCTTGGAGGGTATTTTTCTTGGTCTAAAGGTCTTAAAATTCATCAATTGAAGAATATATAAGAAGAGAAGATATTTTGCGGGTTTTCCACTCAAGTGGAGAGGTTTTAGCCTTGACTTGCATACTATATTATGTGTTCTTGTTCTTCTTGGTTTGGTATTTTTTTGATGATATATAAACATAATAATAAGTAAGAAAAAGTAAAAAGGTCTTCACAAACAATTATCAAAGAAAATATAAATCATCCTAATTATTTCCCTAGTAGATTCATCAACATGGTAATGGAGATAATGTTGGAAGAGGGAATTAATAAGATCTCTACTACATTGAAGAAATTTCTAAAGAAGTGTGCATTAAAGGTGGAAATTCATCTCAAGGAGGTTATAAAAAAATTATGGAATCTCCTATTTACTCCAAAGAAGGAAGTGACCAAGACAAAGGACGAAGGACTCTTCTCAGTATTCCCTGCACATTTCAAGATGAGAGACTTTAGGTGATCGATATTGGAGCATCAAGACACATGACCGATCATCACAAGCAACTTAAAACATTGTCAAAAGGAAAGTCTTCTTACTCCATAGAGATTGGTGATAATAAGAGTTATCCTTTGAGAGGAATTGGTTCAACCTCGATAGAGCTGGGGAATGGAGACAATATTGATCTCAACAACATCATATTAGTTCCAGGTTTTCATAAGAACTTACTCTACATTTCAAGATAAAGGTGATAGAGTGGCTTTCATTGTAGGAAAAGTTGTAGCATGGAGTAAAAAATCGTATGGAGTAAAAACTAAAGCATAGGAAATTCTGGAGTGATTGGGATTCATGCTTTACAGGTTTCTATCCCCTCTTACTCAAGCTTCAGTTCACATTTAAAACATCCCACGTGAACTGTGGCATAGAATATTTGGTCATCTCCATTTAAAAATTCTTACAACCCTAAATTCAATAGTAGATCGAATCCCCGAACAGAAAGAAGATCATGGAGGAGTATGCAAGGGATGTGGATTGGGTAAGAACACCAAGATACCATTTGGAATCAGTGCTTCACAGTCATAAGAGATCTTGGATCTTATTCATTCTGATTTCTGTTGTCCCATGACTCCTAAATCACTTGGAGGTCATGATACGAATGGAAAGTGGCATCCACCCATGGTATTTATCTACCCATGGTATTGTAAGTGGCATCTATCCATGGCCCTTCATTCACCCATGGTATTTATCCACCCATGTTATTCATCCACACATGGAATTTACCCATGGTATTGTAAGTGATGTCCACCCATGGTATTCATCCACCAATGTTATTCATCCACCCATCGTATTTATCCACCAATGGTAATTACCCATGGTATTGTAAGTGACATCTACCCATGGTATTCATTCACTCATGGTATTTACCCACCCATGGAATTTACCAGGCATGGTATTGTAACTAAAAAATGATATAATAAACAAGTCACATTTTGTAAAAGGACAGATTTTCCACCACAAAGTAGCTTTTACAATTATTCTTTGTTTTAATAAAAAGTTTCTTTATGGTTTTTTTTATTATGTGTTCTCATCATTTCTTCCCAATTTTTTATATCTTGGGGGCCTTCCCCCAAGATCCATATCAATGGTATCAGAGCGAAGTTACAGCTCCATTGGAATGAGGGTTTGAAGCATATTTCAATTTCAAAGTTTTGCAACAATATTCAGAAAACTTCATGCAAGTTTTACAACCTCCAAAGAGAATTTTATAAGGTTAAAAATATCTAATTTGAAATTATTTTCTATTAGCTCAAATGGGTTTTTCACGAAATTTGATTTCATTTCCTAGTTTGAGAGATATGAGTAATTGAAGTTACACATGTCTGGAACGTTGTGTGGTCGCGTGTACCATGAGTTTCTGGAATAATTTTCTCACTCCATATGTCATCAAAGTTCAAGTTTCTTATATCAATGGAAATATCTCTTCAATACCTCAAACAGGTCTTTGAAAAAATTAGATTTCATCACCTGTAGCAGAATTTATCAGAAAAGTTGCACAAGAGGTCTATAATGTGAAAGAAGCTTTTACAACATCTCATTGGATAACATAATCTACTAGACAAGCCATTATGATTTTAGAAAGAAGACTGAAAAGCATCACAATTATGGGTTTCCCACAAACCCAAGGTTATGGGTCAACCACACAAAACCCTTTTCATCGAAGTCCATTTGCTAGGTCGAACATTGTTAGTATCGCAGTTGGTTACAAACATTACACGGTATCTCTATCCTCAGATCTTCGTTTGTCATGGTTATGGGTCATCCACAAAAACACACTTCATCGAAGTCAATTTTCTAGGCCACACACTGTCAGTGTCACAGTTTGTCACAAATATTAAAGGACATCTCTTTCCTTGGATATTTTTTCATCACGGTTATGGGTTAACCACACAAAACCCTTCTCTTTAGTGGCTCTTCATATTCACCAAAGGATTCTCAGGAGGGAACTTCATGCAATGGGGACCATTGCTTCTTAAGGGGGAAGGAATTATCTGAATGGAAAGTAGAATCCACCCATGATATTCATCCAACCATGGTATTTATCTGCCCATGGTATTGTAAGTGGCATCTATCCATGGTATTTCATTCACCTGTGGTATTTATCCACCCATGGTATTCATCCACACATGGAATTTACCCATGGTATTGAAAGTGTCGTCCACCCATGGTATTCATCCACCCATGTTATTCATCCACCCATGGTATTTATCCAGAAATGGTAATTACCCATTGTATTGTAAGTGACATCTACCCATGGTATTTACCCACCCATGGATTTACCCATGATATTGTAACTTAAAAAGGTTATAAGAAACAAGTCACATTTTGTAAAAGGATATATTTTCCACCACAATGTAGATTTTACAATTATTATTTGTTTTAATAAAAAAAATCTTTGTGGTTTTGTTTATTATGTGTTATGATCAGGTCATCTATATCATGTCACATTTATAGATGACCATTCAAGGAAAACTTGGGTTTACTTAATGAAATCCAAGGATGAAGTATTTACCAAATTTAAAGAATTAAAATTTGAAGTAGAGAACCTTACAGTAAGAAGAATCAAGATATTAAGATCTGATAATAGAGGAGAATACACATATAAGGAAATCATCACTTTCTGTAAGGAGTTTGGGATTAAGAGGGCACTGATAGTCCCATATAATATTTAAAAAAAATGGAGTTGTAGAAAGAAATAATCAATCCATTGAAGAAAGTGTAAAATAAATGTTACATGATTAAGATTTACTGAAATTTCTATGGGGTTAAGATACAAAGACATTTGTATACATACAAAATTGAAGTCCCCCCAGGTCACTAGATAAAAAAACTTCTAAAGAAGTGTTCAAACGAGATGTGATATTTAATGACATTATTGCATTCAAGAAATCAAAGGATCTCCCTATGGACTTTGATGATGAAGAACTTCTTGTATTCGAAGAAGAAGTTACTAGGGAAGAAGAAGAATCAAACGATGAAGATGAAGGCCCTTGTGAACCTATACAACTTGTGGTAATTCCCGAAACTAGAAAAATACCTAATTGGTTGAAGTATACACTAATATATGCAGAGGATCATGGATCAAATTAAGGTACATTCAGGGAAAGTAAGAAGCTCAAACAACACTATGGGTATGTGACCTACATGAAAAAACTCATAGAAGTAGAGCCATACTCTTTTCAGGAATATATCAATCACAACGAATGGAAGGATGCCATGAATGAAGAATATAAATCTATAATGAAGAATGGAGTTTGAGAGATCATAGCTAGGCCTGAAGACAAATCTGTGGTAACTTCCAAGTGGCTCTACAAAATAAAACATGGAACAGATGGAAGCATCAATAAATATAAGGTAATATTTGTGGCTAGGGACTTCTCTCAACAATTATGCATCGAATATGAAGAGATATTTTCTCCAAAAATGATATATACTACTATTTTTTCATTGGTCTCTTTGGAAACATTGATGGGATGGAACTTCCAACAAATGGATGTCAAGATTGCGTTCCTGAATGGTACAATTGATGAAGAATTCTATATAGAGCAACCCTTGGGATTTGAAGTTAAATATAGAAAGGCATATGTTTGCAGATTGAAGAAGGCATTATATGGCCTCAATCAAGCACCAAAGGCATGGTATGCTAGGATGGATGCATACCTACAAAGACTAGGATTCACAAATTTTTTTGATGATCCAGACCTTTATATTAAGGTTATAAAGGGAGAATCGATAATTGTTCTTTTGTATGTGGATGATCTTCTCTTGAAAAGTGTGGAAGGTCAAATTGAAGAATGTAAGACACAACTAGTAGCAAAATTTTACATGAAGGATCTAGGGCTAATGCACTACTATCTGGGATTGGAAGTCTGGCAAGGACCTAATGAGATCTATCTATGTCAAGGAAAGTATGTTATCAAGATGTTGAATAGGTTTGACCTGATGGATTGCTAACCAATGACAACCTCAATGATCACAAACTTAAAAAGGCTAAGGAGATTTGAATCGAGCCCTATGGATCCTTCCAAGTATAGACAATTGATTTGCTCACTGATGTACTTGGTGAATGCTCATCCAAACATATGTTTTGTAATAAATGTTCTCAGTCAATTCCAAATGAATCTGAGGCATAATCATTGATAGCAGCAAAGCATATACTAAGAATGTGCAAGGAGAAATCCACTTATGTATAAAATATAATAGGAGGGATGATGTCCACTTGATTCGATATAAATATTCTGACTGGGGAGGAAGTGAGTAGGATGGAAGGAGAACTACAGGAGGATGTTTCAGTTTGGGATCCTCCATGATCGCATGGATGAGAAGAAAGAAAGATACAATTTGTTTGAGTAGTGTTGAGTCTGAAAATATTGCATCCTGTGAAATAAGAAGAGAAGTTGTCTCATTAAGGAAGCTGCTATCCAACTTATTTGAAGGACCAATGGACCCTGCAGTGATACATTGTGATAAAACCAATTGTATATGATTTTCTGAAGACCCAATGTTTTATGGAAAGATAAATCATATCAACAACAACTATCACTACATTTGAAAGGTAGTAAAATATGGCGTGCTGCAACTACAATATATATATCCATTGATGAGTAGGTAGCTTACATATTGAAAAAATATATTCCTAATATGAAGCTTTTGTATTTGAGAGACAAGCTTGGTTTGGTTGATATATCCTCCCTAGTTGAGAGGGAGAGACAGGCACATCATTCTTGTCTTCACTTGGGAAGAAATATTGAAATATTGGGTAAGAATATAACATTTGATACTCTTTGAGGATGAGGTAGGGAATCCAAGATAAGAGTAGTCATGGACCAATATTCTTTGAGGACTAGCTATCCATGATAAGAATATTCCAAGGAATTTCATACTATGTGAACACCCAAGTGAGGCATGTACCTTGAGAGACAATGATGATGGTGTTTATAAATCATTGGTCTCGCTAGCATTATGCTCTGATCTTGTGGAGAGATAGATATGCTAGGCAAGACCTTTCTATATGAAAATGTTGGTTGATATGATGCTAAACAGATTGGTTGCCAATCTAACTCTTCTTATGAGATATCTTCAAATTGATAATGTCCATGTACCATTTATGAATACCTCCCTAGTTAAGAGGGAGTGTTGAAAAATGTGTAACTAGGTTTGGTCTTCATAAATATGAAATGTACTTTTTGATTCTTGTATATTATAAAATGAAAGAAAAAATTATTATTATTATTTTTGGAGCATGAGTTTCATGTTCAAGGTCTTTTATTTTATAGGTCAAGCATCCATTGAGTGTGTTGAAGATTGCAACAATAAACAACGAAATTGGCATCCGGAAACAACATCCTTGATCTTAGTGAAAATTAAGCACCTACAATAGGTGGGGCCCACACAGGCTATTTTAGGTGGATGTCTATTTATAGATGCATGTCGACTATTATTATCCCTTAATATTAGTTGGACAACAAACAATAATATATTCTCAATGAGCACTTGGAAATAGTTAACTGAAGTGGAAAATCAGTTAGCTATAGGAATTTCGAGTTAAGAGGTTGGTTGATGGGACATGCAAGTGAACTTAGTTGTAACTGAGTGATTCGAAGTTGTAACAGAGTTGGAAGTGTAGTTATGAAAGTTGTAAAGTAGTTTAACTCAGTTAAATGAGTTAAACTCAGTTGTGCTAGTTGTAATTGAAGATACACTAGTGAGAGATCAAGTGAATTAATTATTAATTAATTCAAAATCAGTGGCCTCACATGCAACTAAATATTTACTACTATTAAATGCATGCATGTCAGATCCAGTGGAGACCCAGTTGAGATGTAGGTGAAAGGGATATATTGACTATTTGTTGTGAAATTATCAGTTGCACACATGCAACCACACACACATTGGATGTTCCTATGATGATTGCGCAATCAAGGCAGGCTAGAATCAATCATTCAGAGCTTCTTGACAATCAGGGATTGGGTAGCGAAGGCAGGCTATCTGGAGATAATAATTCCTATGATGATTGCGCAGTCAAGGCGGGATAGAATTAATCATTCAGAGCTTCTTGACAATCAAGGATTGCGTAGTGGAGGCAGGCTATCTGGAGACAGTAAATTGGCTAAGGAACTTGCCAATTTTTGTATGAAAATGTGAGACATTTAGCTCATGTACTGAGAGCTCTTGGATTAGAGCTTTGTATGTAATTGTTTCATGATCCATGATATAATACATAATAGGATAGTGGGGTTTTTAGCTTTATGCTTTCCCAGTAAAATTATCTGTGTTATGTGTGATTGATCTTTCTTCATGATATTGTGATTGGTGATTTTGTTTCAAATTCCACAAAGATTTGTAGAATCGATTCTATATTTAACAGTGGGATATAATTTTTAGATCGGGAGAATCCAAGATATACATACATATTTTATATTAAATTTCTACATGGTATCAGAGCACATGATATTGCAATTTTGAAGCAAGAGATGAGTTTGTTGGTGGAAAGAATTCGAATTTGCAGAAATACTTTCTTGGTGCTACAGCTGAGTTAACATCGAAATGGTTTCAATGGCTTGAGGTTAGAGTATGCTCTTGAGGGCAGCTCGAACTAAATTTCTTGGAAGGATAGGATGGAGGTGGTGCTTGAAGATAATGGCTTGAAGGGATTCAGTGACAATTATGTTCCTAAGCTACTTCGACAAATGCTACATTACTTGATGCATGGCAAAAGAAAGTGGCAAAGGCGAGGAGGATTTTGTTAGAAGGAGTACGAGACCACATTGTCTCAAGCCTCCATGGGAAAGCCACACCATATTATATGTGGAAGGCTTTGACGGATCTATTCCAAAGCAGCAGAGACCATAGGAAATTAGCGCTCATAGATAAACTCAGAAAGATCAAGATGGAAAAGAACGACATTATTCTGGTATACTTAACAAAGTTTGCCCAATGTCGAGATGAACTTGGGAGTGTAGGAATAAATTTTTTTGATGATGATTTGGTGAGCTTGGCTCTCTTGGGACTTCCTAAGAGTTGGCATAGTTATGAAGACTCTGTCAATGGACGGGAAAAAATGCCGGATTGGGAACGACTGTGGTCGGATCTAGTGTAGGAGGAGTTTAGGCGAAACACCAGAGATGGGTCTCCATCAAAGCATGATGATGAAGAGGATTGTACTTTGGATTCCAAGGCGAAGAAGGGGAAGGGGAAGAAATTCCATTCTAAATATGAGGCCGGTGAAGATGGCAAGGAACACAACATGTCCAAAGTGAAGTGTTTTCA
Source organism: Pinus albicaulis (assembly GCA_034641835.2). NCBI lineage: Eukaryota > Viridiplantae > Streptophyta > Pinopsida > Pinales > Pinaceae > Pinus > Pinus albicaulis. The sequence continues at coordinate 1,319,592,106 of CM076578.1, read as the reverse complement.
CTGTCACGAGCATGGACATATTGCCACAAATTTTCCACAAAAGAAGAATAACAAGATGACTGTTGGAGCTGCATCTGGTGAGGCTCTTGCCTCGCAATTTGAGCTTGAATTCTCATTAATCGCATGCATGGTGTCAAGTGCATTGGGATTGGGGTGGTACTTGGATAGTGGTGCTTCCTTTCACATGACGGGAGATAAGAAACTTTTCAGTGACTTGGAGGAGAAAGATCTCTAGATGCATATTGAGTTGGGCGACGATGGACAATACAATGCGACTGGCATTGGTACCATTACCTTTCAGATGGTGTTAGGTAAACTCTTTCATTTAAAAGATGTAATGCATGTACCAAGTTTGAAGAAAAATTTAGTCTCAGATGCGATGTTAGGGGATAGAGGCTATGATGTTGTCTTTAGTGAAGGAAAAATTTTCTTGTGACACAAAGCAACAGAGCAAGCCAAGAAGGTTGGGATTCGAGTTAAGAATCTATATAGAATTGATCTAGATGGGATTTCTATAGAGCTTCATACTGTTGGGAAGTGTGAGAAAGCCATGCAATTGACCCTTGAGAGGGAGCTGGATTTGCATGCAGGTAAGAGTGAACCTCAGGATGTGGAGCAACCACAAGATGAGGATCATGGAGTGGGAGCAACCAGTCATGCAAAGAAATTTCGTGCCAGATGGGCAAAGGGAGTGCATGCAGCTATACCACCAGGTGAGAGGTGGGGCGACATGCATGGATAATCATAAGAAGAAATTTCTAGGCAGGATTCATTGAGATGGTGTGGATCTCATGAATGGAACCTGGCTACGAGGAGCCCACAGAGCAGCAATAGTAGGATTAGTTGGATTGATGCAGTCAGATGTTGTGAGGACATGAAATCAACGTTATGGTGTCGGATACTAGAGCACAGATCAGAGTTGATAGAAAGTGCAGTGCATCGATGTAGAGGTCAACAACGTAGTGGACCCAGAAGACATGTGCAGTTGGTATCAGCAGAAGTCAGAAGAATTTGATGACAGATGCATTATATTGATTCAGTTGTTTGGAGGTTATTCAATTTCGGAAATGTTGCATGCAAAGGTTGCAAGGAACATGCATGGAGTTTCATGACACATGCAAAAGGTTACAGGGTGCCTGCATGGAGTTGCATGTCGCATGCAAAGACATTCCTTTCTTGTTGAGAGGGAGTGTTGAAGATTACAACAAGAAACAATGAGATTGGCATCCAGAAACAACATCCTTGATCCTAGTGAAAATTAAGCACCTACACTAGGTGGGGCCCACACGAGCTATTTTTAGGTGGATGTCTATTTATAGATGTATGTGAAAATTCTATTTATAGATTGCATGTCTATTTATAGATGTGTGTCGACTATTGTTATCCCTTAATATTAGTTGGACTATAAACAATAATCTATTCTCAATGAGCACTTGTAAATAGTTAACTGAAGTGGAAAATAAGTTAGCTATAGGAATTTCGAGTTAAGAGGTTGGTTGGTGGGACATGTAAGTGGACTTAGTTGTAACTGAGTGATTCGAAGTTGTAACAGAGTTGGAAGTGTAGTTATTAAATTTGTAAAGTAGTTTAACCCAGTTAAGTGAGTTAAACTCAGTTGTGCTAGTTGTAACTGAAGATACACTAGTGAGAGATCAAGTGAATTAATTATTAATTAATTCACAATCAGTGGTCTCACATGCAACTGAAGATTTAATACTATTAACTACATGCATGTCAGATCCAGTGGAGACCTAGTTGAGATGTAGGTGAAAGGGACATATTGATTATCAATTGTGACATTATCGATTGCACATGCAACCACACACACATTGGATGTTCCTATGAGGATTGCGTAGTCAAGGCAGGATAAAATCAATCATTCAGAGCTTCTTGAACATCAAGGATTACACAGTGAAGGAAGGTTGTCTGGAGACAGTAAATTGGCTAAGGAACTTGCCAATTTTTGTATGACAGTGTGAGACAGTTAGCTCATGTACTGAGAGCTCTTGGATTAGATCTTTGTATGTAATTGTTTCATGGTCCATGATATAATACATAATATAATATAGTGGGGTTCTTAGCTTTATTCTTTCTCGGTAAAATTATATGTGTTATGTGTGATTGATCTTTCTTCATGATATTGTGATTGGTGATTGTGTTTCGAATTCCACAAATATTTGTAGAAGCGATTATGTATTTAACAGTGGAATATAATTGTTAGATTAGGAAAATCCAAGATATACATACATATGTTGTATTAAATTTCTACAGAGCGCTTCTAGGGTTTGTCCTAGGTCAAGAAGTCAAAAGAGTCACTGTCAAAGTTGAAGACCCCATCAAGAACATTGTAACTTGTAAAGAAAAACATTATTTTCCTTAAAAGCATGAAAACACCCTTCATGATAAAGTCGGCATGGAAGTTCACAAGTCAACCTAAATTAAGGAGCTTCGCCCACCTTGAGAAGCCTATATAAAGGAGGAAACTCGACCTCCTTAGGGCACATTCATCACTCACTCATTCAAGCGAAGGAGGAAGAAGAAGAAGACAATGAAGAAGGAAGAGGATGAAGAAAACTTGTATTTGGGATATTTCTGTCTCACATGTGTGAAGGAAGGCTAGGGTTTCTACTGTTAGTCTGGGGTTTTTCTTTTGCATGTTCAATTTTGGAGAAGGAAGAGAAAGAAGGTCAGCGAATGTCAAAAAAATCCAGCCTCAAGTTCCAAAAGGAAGATAAAATCCAAGAGAAGGTTTTAGGAAGCATTGGGAGGCCAGAATAAGCTCACATGTGTGACAACAACTGCTACTGGGAGGGCCACAATTTCAAACCTACAGTAAAGGTTTAAATTCCGCAGTTAGGAGATCGAAGTTGTGGTATTGGAAGAGATTTGACTAGGTTTGACTTGGAAAAAGTAATTAAATCATATAGAAGGGTTGGACTTGATCTTGTAGGTTATTAATATTGGTCTAGAAGTCTTGAAATTTGTCAATTTTTTAGAATCTATAAGAAGAGAAGAGATCTTGCGAGTTTTCCTCTCAAGTGGAGAGGTTTTGGCCCTGACATGCAACCTATATCTAGTGTTCTTGTTCTTCTTGTTTTGGTAGCTTTTTTATTATATACAAACATAATAATAATTAAATAAGCTAATAAGTAAGAAAAAAAAAAATTATTCACAAATAGTTATCAAAGAAAATATAAATCATCATAACCATTGCCCTAATAGATTTATGAACAGGGGGTAGAGAGAGAGATAGAGAGAGAGAGAGAGGGAGAGAGAGAGAGAGAGAGTATAATAATTGTGGGGGTTGTAGTGAGGTGGATATTGAGTAGGGAGGGAGAGGGATAGAAAGAGGAGGGTGGATTGAGGGAGGGAGGGATAGAGTGGGAGAGAGAGGTGGGGAAGAGGAGGAGAGATAGAGAGATAATGATGGAGGGATAGAGAGGTGGGGAAGAGTATGGGAGAGGGAGGGAGATATCAAGGAAAAAAGGGAGAGAAGGGGGAGAGAGTGGGAGAGATAGAGTGAAAGAGAGGAAAATAGGGAAAGGAGGAGAGAGGGGAAGACATGGAAAAAATATAGGGAAAGGGAAGGAGTGAGTAAGTTCATACATGTGAGAGAGAGGTGGGGGAGAGATGGAGGGAGAGAGAGAGAAACTGCGTGCAAGTGAGAGAGGGGATAGGGGAGATAGAGGGAGAGAGGAGTAAGGGGTGCATGTTTGTGTGTGTTTGTGAGAGAGAGAGGGAGGATGGGTATCTTGAGGACTAAGTTTTCTCCCTAAACCTTGTTTTGGGAAATAAGACCCATACCTTGCTCGAAACCTTCTAATTTTTACCCATATCCTAACTAGGAGAAATATGATAATCTTGAGACAATACATTTCGTGGTTAAAGGAACTATTCTTGAAAAAAGATGCCTAAACACTCACTTCAGGTATTGATGCTTAATTTTCCCGTATTAACCATGTTTAGCACCCCATGACTCATATTTGGTTCTCAATTCCTTCTAATGGTGTCCATATTTCAATTCAAAGGAAAAACGTCCTAGAGATATCATTTATGATGACTTGAGGAATCATTGATGGTTCTTGAATCATGGAAAGCTATTTTTTTGGTCTAATAAGAAAATTTCATCACTTGACCTTAGTCCAAGTTTTAATATTTATACATACTTCTATGAAAACCATAACGACACAAATATGCCCACTAAGTAAATGATACACTTGGGAGATTGTGCATGTGGGTTTAAGGTGTTGTTCATGATTCAATATTACATGCTGGTTAAAGGTGTTTAAGAAAAAAAAAATGTATTCACAAATAGTTATCAAAGAAAATATAAATCATCGTAACCATTGCCCTAATAGATTTCTGAACAGGGGGTAGAGAGAGATAGAGAGAGAGAGATAGAGAGAGAGTATAATAATTGTGGGGGTTGTAGTGAGGTGGATATTGAGTAGGGAGGGAGAGGGATAGAAAGAGGAGGATGGATTGAGGGAGGGAGGGATAGAGTGGGAGAGAGAGGTGGGGAAGAGTAGGAGAGACGGAGAGATAATGATGGAGGGATAGAGAGGTGGGGAAGAGTATGGGAGAGGGAGGGAGATATCAAGGAAAAAAGGGAGAGAGAGTGGGAGAGATAGAGTGAAAGAGAGGAAAATAGGGAAAGGAGGAGAGAGGGGAAGACATGGAAAAAATATAGGGAAAGGGAAGGAGTGAGTAAGTTCATACATGTGAGAGAGAGGTGGGGGAGAGATGGAGGGAGAGAGAGAGAAACTGCGTGCAAGTGAGAGAGGGGATAGGGGAGATAGAGGGAGAGAGGAGTAAGGGGTGCATGTTTGTGTGTGTTTGTGAGAGAGAGAGGGAGGATGGGTATCTTGAGGACTAAGTTTTCTCCCTAAACCTTGTTTTGGGAAATAAGACCCATACCTTGCTCGAAACCTTCTAATTTTTACCCATATCCTAACTAGGAGAAATATGATAATCTTGAGACAATACATTTCGTGGTTAAAGGAACTATTCTTGAAAAAAGATGCCTAAACACTCACTTCAGGTCTTGATGCTTAATTTTCCCGTATTAACCATGTTTAGCACCCCATGACTCATATTTGGTTCTCAATTCCTTCTAATGGTGTCCATATTTCAATTCAAAGGAAAAACGTCCTAGAGATATCATTTATGATGACTTGAGGAATCATTGATGGTTCTTGAATCATGGAAAGCTATTTTTTTGGTCTAATAAGAAAATTTCATCACTTGACCTTAGTCCAAGTTTTAATATTTATACATACTTCTATGAAAACCATAACGACACAAATATGCCCACTAAGTAAATGATACACTTGGGAGATTGTGCATGTGGGTTTAAGGTGTTGTTCATGATTCAATATTACATGCTGGTTAAAGGTGTTTAAGAAAAAAAAAATGTATTCACAAATAGTTATCAAAGAAAATATAAATCATCGTAACCATTGCCCTAATAGATTTCTGAACAGGGGGTAGAGAGAGATAGAGAGAGAGAGAGAGAGAGTATAATAATTGTGGGGGTTGTAGTGAGGTGGATATTGAGTAGGGAGGGAGAGGGATAGAAAGAGGAGGATGGATTGAGGGAGGGAGGGATAGAGTGGGAGAGAGAGGTGGGGAAGAGTAGGAGAGACGGAGAGATAATGATGGAGGGATAGAGAGAGTTGGGGAAGAGTATGGGAGAGGGAGGGAGATATCAAGGAAAAAAAGGGAGAGAGAGTGAGAGATAGGAGGAAATAGAGAAAAATAGGAAAGGAGGTAGAGGAGGGCACACATGGAAAACAGGAAAGAAGAGTAGTGTTCATGTACATGCAGAGAGTGTGGGGGAGATATGAATGAGAGAGAGAAACCACATACAAGTGAGAGAGTGGGATAGGGGAGATGAGGAGAGGAGTAAGGGGTACGTCCAGGTGTGTTTGAGAGAGAGGGAGGATGGGTATCTTGGGACTAAGCCTAAACCTTGTTTTGGAAATAAGACTCACACTTGTTAAACCCTAATTTTTACCCATATCCTAACTAGGAGAAATATGATAATCTTGAGACAATACATTTGTGGTTAAAGGAAAATCATTCTTGAAAAAAGATGCCTAAACACCCACTTCAGGTCTTGATGCTTAATTTTCCCGTATTAACCATGTTTAGCACCCCATGACTCATATTTGGTTCTCAATTCCTTCTAATGGTGTCCATATTTCAATTCAAAGGAAAAACGTCCTAGAGATATCATTTATGATGACTTGAGGAATCATTGAGGGTTCTTGAATCATGGAAAGCTATTTTTTATTCATTAAGAAAATTTACTACTTGACCTTAGTCCAAGTTTTAATATTTATACATACTTCTATGAAAACCAGAACGACACAAATATGCCCACTAAGTAAATGATACACTTGGGAGATTGTGCATGTGGGTTTGAGGTGTTGTTCATGATTCAATATTACATGCTGGTTAAAGGTGTTTTTCATGGCCTTGGATACATGAGTTTAAGGTGTTATTCATTTGTAGCCTATGGTTTGGAATGTTAGTGCCACAAGGTGATTGAATAGTCGGTATGTGTCCTAGGTAATTGGAAATGATACTCATGGATTATTCATTGTTCTAGGCATGTTGGGGGGATTAGCTAGGCACCTCTTGTTTGGGGTTTGGTGATCAGAACCCCTAACCAAAATTTTTAGGATGTTCCTTCAAAGGCTTTAAACTTATTAGGAATGCACATATGATCCTATAATGTGTGTCCATTCTTTTCATTTCAAATTTGTTTTGGGATTGAGAAACAAGTTCGAGATACATGTTTGCTAATTTGGTTACTTGGATTTAAAAATGGGGTGGAAAACTTGGCGGCCGAGGTTGCAAATACATTAAAAACTCCATTTTTCTAAATACCTCTCAATGACTCTATTTTTGACCTTTTTTTGTATAGGCTGCAAAAAATTATTATTGATAAACTACAAACACATATAAAGTCAACTATGTAGGTTCCAAATATATACATTTTCCTAAAAATTAATAAGTGCACTATTGTAATATTTTTTTTCTTAACATATATAAAAATATTAAAATACATACCTTTATTATTCATGCTATAACTTTTCATTGCCTTAACTATTTTTAAAATAAGTTATATGGTGCATTAATAGTCACCAAGATATACAACTTAGAAATAAAATAATCTGTGTTGACAATGTTGACACCCTTGTGCCTTGCACCCTTGTACCTTGCAGTAACTTAATGCCTTATAATTTCAAGGATATAATGACTTTCAGGTAAATTACATTTTTAGGATATTATTCAAAACTTGTTTATTTTGCATGAAAAAACATCCCAATGTTAGAGAAACTCAAATTTCACATAACTATACACTAATTATATCAAATTTCACATAGATATACACTAATTAAATATTCTGAAAGCCAGAGTTTGAGAAAATTCAGTTCCAATTGCAGAAGCAGAACAAACATCTGCACTGTATTGATGGGCATATTCCATGCATTCCACAAACCGAGCTCTCGGGTTCCAGTGCTAAGGACCCAACATCGGTTGAGTCTGATGATGATGACTAGTTTGTTGGCTACTTCTTTAGTTTATTCTTTACTATATGTAGAAAACTATAATTTTTAGTATGTTTTCAGGTATTAGAGTCTAGGCAATTCAAAGACAATCAAACTTACTTGGCATGATTGATTAGACTTATTATTTTTTGTTTATGGATGGCTTATCACCTAGTTAGGTGGCCAATAGACTTGATTTCCCTCTATTAACTTGAAGGTTGTTATATTTTGTATCAAGGGCATGTGTTTAATTCCCTCCATAGCCTATGGATTTTTTTATTTATTTTTCTTCACCTATGCTAATTTTATTAAAAAATTACAAACTATTAGTGATGGTGTAGTTATCATCTCTCTTTTTGTGCCATGATGATATTGTTTTTATGGTAGGAAGTCTTTATAATTTTGAAAAGAAACTAAACTTTTTGGAGTATTTCTTTTTCTAGTATGGATATTACAACTAAAACTAATAAAAAAAGTGTTATGATAGTCAAATCCAAAAATATCACTTCCAAGAATTTCATATATGACAACAATAACTTAGAGGAAATGATGTCATAAAAATATTCTAGAATATTTTTTTTATCAAAAACCTAATTGGAACTAGAACATTGAAAAGAGATTTTAGAATCAATTTTCATCAAAAACCTACTTGGAACTAGAGCATTGAAAAACATATAATTATAGATGAAAAAACACTTTTATATTTCAGATGAAGAAAGCCAATTATATCAAATCTCAGAATGTTATTTTCAGAAATTAATTACCGGTAGAGAAACAATCCTTCCAACCACCCAAAATAACCCTAATTAACAATTCATATACAATTCACTATTTATAAAAAAAATCGTTTAAATTGATGATAAATTTTAAAAAACTTTAAATATCTGATAAACAACTTTCTCATATCTCTCCAATAACTGGAATATTTAAAACCCACAATCCAACATGAGCATAAACTGAAACTCATATGGTGTTTGTAACATGTAACCAGGTTTACGTTATGTTTTTTGTTCTGCTAATTTTGTTGGAGTTGAAAAGTACTCGGAAAGTGAATGTAGCAGTGAAAAATCCACCAAATATGCAGAAGCTTCACAACGGTTACAGGTTAAGAAATTGGTAGTGATCCCATTTAGTGTCTGGGTTAAGTCGAGAAAGATCATCACGAGCAAAAACTTCGTTTTATTTGGAAAATAACGTACCACTGTCAGATAGGGGGAATATGGTGATATAAGTTTTGTGAAATTCTAATTTTAATTTTTTTTTTTTTTTTAATTAATAATTTATGTAATTGAATTGTAAATGAATTTTAATGTTTTAAATGGATTAGTAAAAATTATATATAAATTGTACTGTTTTAAATGGATTTGTGGAAATTATATAGATTCGAGGATGAATCATTTATAGATGGTTTGAAAAGTCAACATCATAGTTGGGCATCTCAATTTCATCATGAAATTTCATGTATGAAATGTCAGTAATGAAGAAAACAATAGTAATGAAGAAGACATAAAGGTCTAGGAGGAAAACATGGATTTTGTTTTGATTCTGGAAATATCAGAGGACGTCTTTCTCTCTTTCATCAATCCATCCACACATATTGGACTCTGAAATGCATTCTGGCCAAAGCACTGCAAAGCTTACAGCCAACAGAGGGAAGCCCTGAAGTGATCCTGAAGTGATCTCAATACTTCAGGAAATAGAAAAAGAAATCCAAGATATCAGGGTGTCACAGTACCATCCAACAGCTCGAATTGGCAGAATCAAGAGACAGCTTCAACAAATGCAGCAAGTTGACTTGCCCGGCTCAATTGCAAATGATCAGTATTGACTCTTCAGATGGCTAACACATCATGCTTTAAGTTTTAATGATTTTTGTGAATAGCTTTTATGTTTTATGTTGTCAAATAGAATTTGTTTCAAACAGTAAAATGGACATAGCGGCTAGTAGAAGAAAGAAACAATTTCAATTTTGGATGGCATTTAATGCTTTAAGGTGGCCAACAAACCTAGTTTCGTCCAAGCAAAAAAAAATTCAACATCATATAGAAATTGTGGATATGATTATATGACATATGTACTCTATACATATAAAGCAATTAATTATAACTATAGTTGTTATTAAACAGAATGACAAATGGGGCCTTGATTAATAGGACTAATATTTCCTAACATATATATTATATATTCATAAAGGTTAATGGCAACTAATTATGAATATGGTTGTTATTAAACAGAATGATAGATGGTGCATTTGACAAAGGTACCCATAGAGATTGTATTGACAAAGGTACTCATAGAAGTTGGATAAGTTGTATGAGAAGAATAAATTGAAATAATAATATTGCATGACATATACATATATATATAGTATTTATAGAGGTTAAGGGTAATTAATTGTAGATATGGTTGTTATTAAATAGAATGATAGATGAGGTATTTCACAAACATATTTATCGAGGTTGTATTTGAAGATGTTGGAGAGGGATAAATAGGAAGAGAAATACTGTTAGATATATGAATTGTATACTCATAGTGGATATAGTTGTTATTAAATAGAATGACAGATGAGGTAGAATGACAAATGAGGTATTTGACAAACTTACTTATAGAGGTTGTATTTGAAGTTGTATGAGAGGGATAAATAAGAAGAGAAATACTGCTGGATATATGTATTATATACTCATAGTGGATATGGCTGTTATTAAAAAGAATGACAGATGAGGTATTTGATAAAGGCATTTATAGAGGTTGTATTTGAAGTTGTAAGGGGGATAAATAGGAAGAGAAATATTGTTGGATATATGCATTATATATATATATTCATAGTGGATATGGTTTTCATTAAATAGAATGACAAATGGGGTATTTGACAAAGATACTCATAGAGGTTGTAAGTGAAGTTGTAGACAAGTAGTTCAGATTTGGATTTGGTTTGGTTATTTATTTGGATTTGAGTTTCTTAATTTTGGAATGGGTGTTGGAAAATTTTAGGGACTAAATTTGACAGATGAATTAATTTTCAAAGTTTTCTACCAAAATAAATTTGTTATTTTCCAATTTTTTATAAAAATAATTCATCCAAATTTAATAAAAGCCAAAATTTTACTATCATTGAAAATTTAAATATTTTACAATTTGCAAATTAAAAACTAATAGAATTTGCCAAAATTTCAACATTCCAAAATAAACTTTTATCCTTAAAATTTTCCTCAAAATATAAATATATTCTTGAATAACATCATCACCTTGGTTTGGTCATGTGTGTAAAGTTTAAGCTTCAAAGAAGAATATCAGGTAGTTTTTGATATCTGAGAAAGTACTGTCATGTCAATGCCAAAGCTGGCACTGCTGTTGCAGATGCCATGCTGCTGATCCATTCTTATCTGGGACCTCATCCCACCTGCAGACCTGTCACTTTCCAAGAAAACAGGTGATGAGGTTGCCTCTCCATGAAGCAACACCCTGCATTACTTTTAGTCTTGTCCCAGTCACAAATTATCTCACATGTCTGAATAATTTTGGCACAACAACAAGCAAGACAGTCTTTCAGTCCTTTGGTGCTCCCCTGTTTCTGTTGAATCTGCTGTCCTTGTGCCCGCCCTTTGGCAGCAGCCCTATTATTGCAGTGTGTGAGAAACGCGTGAATGGTTTGTGAAGGGATTGAATTTGTATTGCTGATCATATGGTTAGTTGGCTGACAGTGTTAATATTTGCACAGAGAACTGCTGAATACGTTTGTTTTCTGATGATCATATGGTTAGTTGGCTGACAGTGTTAATATTTGCACAGAGAGCTTCTGAATACGTTTGTTTTCTGATCAAAATATGCCAGAAGAAACATGTATTACAGACTTTAATAGCAATACAGTGGAAAACGAAAAGAGGCAAGAGACCGGTAGAAAGGACGATCTCGTCAACGGGAATTCGAATTTGATTTTAATGTAAAATGTTAAAGGGGAGGCGTAATAGATTAAAATGCATTTAAGTATTGAGGGGTTTTAGTAGTGCATTATATTAGATATATTTTTTTTGGGATTCAATTGGGTTTAACTAAGTCATTTATCTATGACCATTTCCATGAGAGGTAGTTGTAACTCACTAATTTATCATGATTTTTGAATAGTCTACTTAGCACTCATTGCATCCCGGTGATGCTCACAAGGGTGAATAAATGGTATTGAAATTCGATGCCACTTCTTCAGTCCTTTGAGCATCCCTTGATGCAATGAGTGCTAATTCAATCCCACTTCTTCAAGCTCTGATGCAATGAGTGCTAAGTGGACTACCTCTCATAGAAATGATCATAAGTGGACTACCTCGCATGGAAATGATCATAGATAAATGACTTAACTAAAGAAAATGCATATTTTTCATGAATAAATTTTATTTGAGAGACTTTTGACAATAATAAGTTTAAGTTATTTAATTTGGAAAATTCACATATTTATGATTACTAAATTTATTTATATATTCAAAAAAATATTTTAAATAACACAAATCACAATATTATTATATCCCAAAAAAACTTACTTTTATTTAAATATTACTCATAAAAAAATCATTCATCATAAACTAAATTCTAAAATCATAGAACTTTAGTATATTGAAAATAATATTCATATTTATTATTAATTTAAAAAGATAATTTTTTTTTTTACATTTGTTATTTAAATTGTATTTCTAAATATAAAAATAGATTCAATATTTTTTTTCAAAATTTGAACTATATAAATTTAATAATTTAATTTAAAAAAAATTAATTTAACAAAATATATATATATATATATATATATATATATTCAAAATAAAAAATTAATCTAATTAGATTAGATATGAACAAAAAAGAGATTTGCTTTTCCTTCATTGCTTTCTAGAGTTAGTTGTTGGGATAAGGCTCAGTGTACTGTGAAAGAGTTAGATGTTGGAGCGCATTAGGCTTCGTTGACCTTTACTTGCGCATGATCCACGTGCTGTTATAAATTGGCTTCGGTTCATTATTTTGGGAGTTAGACACTGATTTGTATATAAATATTCATAGATCTATCTATAGACATTTATAGATAGTAATTGCAAGGGTTTGAAATATGCCCAACCTGCTGGATTGTAAATCTAGATGTGAATGTGACATATAATTTTATCATTGTATAGAAAAATTATATAGATTTTAATCTGTGTTTTTATCTTTTGTAATAATGATTTTATATTCTAAAATAAATTATATATCTAATTTTAGTAGTATTTGGAAGTGTGTAACTATGAGATTTTGTAGCATTCACATTTTTTTAGTATTTGAAATTTATGTGTCTAAGTATGGGATTTTGTAGCATTGGTCTTGCATTTCTGGTTTTGTAATGTTATTTGGGTATACATGGCTTGACCTTGCTCCTATAAATTGGTTTATTTGAGATTTGTTCTCATGTAAATGTTGATGACATGTTGGTCACATAGAGACATGAGGGAGAGTCATTTTAACATGTTATTGTTAGACGAAGACTTGTGAGAGAGAATGCTAAGAATAAATAATTGTGAATAGTGATTTGGTTGAGAATTATAATAGAACATACAAGGATACTAATTAAGAGGAACAACTTGTGAAGGTGTGGGGCACTCAAAATTAAAGGAAATGAGGAGAAGAGTTGAAGAATTAGAGAATATAAAAGTTGGGGACATTTAAGCCATAGTATATTCTTAATAAATATATGATATAGAGGAAGAAAAAAACATTAATGAAAGAGATCCAAAGTTGGTGACATTGAAGACATAGTATATTCATAATAAATATATGATATAGAGGAGGAAAAAAACATCAATGAAAGAGATCCAACGACATACTAATTTTATTTTTGAATGATAAAGGTAATGGAAAGGTAAATATTTATTTTCATAACAATAATGTAAAAGTAGAGGCTCAAATTTCTTGGATTAAAAAGGTTAAGAGATCATTTGAGTATGAAAATGTTCAAGGCCCTAATGACAATGCTAAAGAGTCATGTTAACCCTCATTGAATGTTGTTTAGAAAGATAGATTCAACAATTAATAGGAGAAGATTGAAATATTAAAGAAAACAGTAAGACAATGATTAATTCATGCATGTTGATTCTTAATAGAGTTTGTGTGAAAAAGCACATAATTTGAGATAGAAGGAAACATATCTCTAGGAGTATACTATAGGAATTTTAAAATTATTGCTCGCATTAGCACTTAATGTGTTATAGTATCAAACAATAAGGTATGTTAATGGATTGAAGTTTGAGATCCAAGACTAGAGGAGGAATCATTACTTCTGCACCATTGATTAGTTGTATCAAGTTGCTTTCAAAGTTGAGGAAAATTTGAATAGGAAACTAAAGCAACAATTTAGGGATAATTGTGCTAGGTTCAATGATAAAATTGCACTAGGTTCAATCCTCTCCAATGCCAAAACTCCAGCAATCATCACCTTCTTCAAAATATTTATTCACTGTATCAACACTTTCCTCATCACATGAGTTCTTTTCATAACACACGAAGTTGTATTCTATTTATACACACATGGATAACCATTTATGTGTATAGACATTTTCCTTCATCAAACTCCCATGATGATGTAGCCATAATCTAACTAAACCAAAAATTACATAATCAAATAAATCACAAAACTTTAATAATTCATTACCTCACATCTTCTGATCGGGAAAAAGAATTGAACTTGTGATGAATAACAACCCGATTTAACTTAACAAAAGTATTATTACAATTCTACTTACATAAAATTATTATTATAAAAAAACATAATGTGGGTTAGGACGTATATTTATTCTAGGATATGGTGGACATCATAAATTGGGCCCTTCTTTTTAAACATTAAACACTTATCGACATAAATGTTTCAAAGCTTGGTGTTGCATGTGGGAAATCCTTTTGGATCATAGATAATTTAACCATCCAAACGTGGTTGTAAGTTCTAGAGCTGAGTTCGTCAACATTTTTCTCTATCCTTCTTTTATATATATATATATATATATATATATATATATATATATATAATTTAAAGATATATACATATTTTTGTCTACACAACAATGAAAATAAATTTAGATATGGGCTTTACATATCAGAATTGGAAAAATTTAATTCATTTTATACTTTAATCAAATTCTGGCTCAAACTACAGGTAAGTTGAGTTTTACATGACTTCCGTGTGAAAATATTATTGAATTTGGTTGGATGGTTAAGGATTCTCGTTGATATTGATATTATGTGTGGATTTAAATTAGAATATAGTGTCACGAAAAAATATAAAAGACCAATGATGAATATGGAATTCCACTACCGATAATACTTTCATTGTGCTAGTGTGCCCAAAATTACATTTGTTCAAACAATTTTTTGGTGTAAGCTTAATTTTAAAAAGTGTACTTAATCTATTTTGTGTTGTTTATTGTTAAATTAATATTGAAATAATTTGAAAGGTAGGTTATAAATAATGATGTATTGAATGGGTTTAACTATGAAGAATATGCACTGTATTTCGTGAGATCTTTATTGTTTTGCAAATTGCAAGGTTATAACTACAAAATAAGTGAAAAGTAGTTATTTAATGCTGGTTTATTGTTAAATTAATATTGAAATAATTTTAAAAGTAAATTATAAATAATGATGGATTGAATGTATTTTATTATGAGGAATATGCACTATACTTTTTTGAGGTTTTCATTTTTTTTTTTGTAAATTGTAGAGTTACAAGTACAAAATAAGTGAAAGATATTCATTTATTTCTTGCCTAATATTCTGTAGCATATAACTATTAGCAATTTCCTTCATGATAACTCCACTTCACCTCACATGTACACCATTGATTCATCCAATAGAATTAATTAACAAACATGTTACCATCCAACATAGAACAAGAGTCATTCATTGAAAGTGATTTCAACTTTTGGATCCCATTGGCTCTCAGCTTTAGATGAATTTTTCCTCCTACTTCACACTTGATGGCATATTGTTTTAAAGAATATACATTTCATAAATAATATCACTTATTCACGTAAACTTCCACATGTTTAAGTTCTCACTGGACAAGAGGCATAGGGTTAATTTACAAACTTGTCCCCATCCAATATTAAATAAGGGTTGTTCATCTAACTCGATGTGAACCCTTAGATCTCTTTAGACTTGTATGTTGGCTAGAAATTTAGAAGCCTTCTCCAATCCGATGACTATTACAACCTATTGTCCTCTGAGATAATTCTTGGTCAATTAATCATGCTAGAGCATCTATAATGTTTTGTTTGTTTTAAATTGGGTTTTTGGATGACCAATGTATTAAGCAATTACAAACAAAGGTATTTAAACTTTAGATAATATTAACTATTAAGAAAAAGGTTGTTTCTCTACTTCAAACAATGATTTAAGTTTTCATATGTGAAGGTAGAAACTGTAAGAAAGTATGATCAATTAAATATTCAGATTGAATGTTCAATTTACCATAAGTGTGAAAGACTGTCAAACAATGTTTAACAAGTTCGCAAAAAATATTTAACTTTATGAAGATTACTGTCAATTAATTGATATAGAGGGACTTCTAAAAACATAAAGTTCAATAAGTCATTCTCTAAAATGGATTATAACTTTAGAGGATTTAAGATAGAATGAAAAACAAATTTTTCTTACCTAATTATATTCATAAACATCAAATACATGCAAAAAACAAAGTGAAATGAATACTGGAAAATCTTACAAGAGAACAAACTGATAGAAATAAATCTAGAATCCTTCTATTATCATCAATGATCAAAGCTCATACACTTCTTCTTACAAATGCTCATCCAAGGGTGTAACCCTTAATAACGTGAATGGAGAGTTATTTAAACTAGTTTCTATCACTTAGAAGTATCTAAAACTAATTACAAAAATAGTATCAAATTGTAGGAAAACAAAACTGATGAGTGATCTATCACTTTCTTTGAGGAAGCAATTGATGATGTGGCCCAAAAATTGTTGCAGCGCTGGCATGGTGTTGGAGACAAAAAGTTACTCGATGGTTTCACATAAGTGATCCCATCTTTCCTCAGTTGGAATTTCCAAATTTACCAACTTCATGAAAACTTCATCTACTTCTGTGTATCTTCAAAAGTAGGTTTGTTGATGAAGAGGTGTTTGATTTCATGTTTTATGATCAAATCAAAGTCTAAAGCTTCTAGAAAATATTTCCTTCTCACGTGGCCTTTAATTCCTGTAAAATTTGCTTTGTCAATTGCAATGGTGGAAAGCTTTTTGCAATACTCCTCCAAGTTGATGAAATTCTCGTTAGGAGCTACTAGTCCAGGCAATCCTCTCTGGTTCAAAAAATTAAACTTAGTGTGAAATATTTGGACAACAATGTCCAAAGTTTGACACTTATTTTCCAATTGGTTCATAAAATTATTTTTTCTGCAATGCTTTCTTGATTTCCAAGATAGTAGTTGTTTTGTCTAAAATGTTAATCTGCTCCAACTCTGCTTTGCTTTTTGAGTTCAGTACCTTGATCATGTCTGATGCCTCCGTTGGTTTATGCTTGAGTGTTTCCTTCTCTTGTTCAATGACTATCCTGCATCTGTTAATTAATTCTTCCTACTCAAAAATTATTTGTATGGATGGCCATAATTCTGTCACGACTTGACTTATTTCTATCCATATACTCTCCTTGGCTTGGACCAAGGTGTCTGTCATTAACAACTCATTTTCTAGCTTCTGAAATTTTAGTCCCAATCTGTGAGACTTCTACATTTCTTCCATTTATAAGGTATCATTTTTTATCTTCTGAGTTTCCAAGGCCTTCAATTTCTCCAGCAACTTCTCATTTTCCTGTTTCTGTAGGGCCAAATCCTACACCAATCTGAATGAATCCCTTGTTTTCGATTTAAATTCCATAGTTGTTGATGAAGATTTGGGTTATGTACCTGAAACTGCAATTGGTACTACTACAACTGGGATCATAGCAAGTTGAGCTGACTGTTTTTTTTCATTTAGCAGTCTTTCAATCTGCTCCTCCATCTTCTTTATATGAATGTTCTGCTCAATGATGAGTTTGAGCATCTCTTCTTTGTTCTGTTCACTCTCTTCTATTTCCTTTGTTCGTGGGTCTTCTTTGGAAGGTAGCTTTAGCTATTTTAGCAAAGCTACAATGACTACATTTTTATTTTTAAAAATTTCTTCTACAACTTTATAATCTTTTGGGTCATACTGAATCTTAACCATAATGTATTCTAAAAACTTTAACTTGTTGTCTTTAGCTAAATAATATATATTTTTTGTTTTAAGATTTGAATGTACATTTGATAATGTTTTTCTTAACTTAGACAAAGTCATAGCTGTATTAGTCATGGTAGAGAATAGCATCTCTCCAGACTGTCTATGCATGTTCATCTGATCTATTGGATGAATCTGGTTTGCATCAAATGAAAAAATAGTCTTCTTATAATATGATGGAGACTTAGGAAAAGGGACATGGGCTTGTAGGAAATCCATCTGCATCCTTCCCTTTTCACTATAAAAAATAGAGAGAAGCATGTGTTGTGATGTAGAAGTCTACTTCCAAAAACTGACTATATACATTAGACTTCAATGTTTCATTTTTCTGTTTAATCTCCAAGAATTTGGAGAATATGTTTTAGTCATATGATGAACTGGTTCCCACTAATTGGATGATCTCCAATGGTTCCTAAGAGAGTGAAGAATATAATGGAGTATTAGGAACACTCCCTTCTACTAATGTACATACTTATGGATCTCCCAAATCTAAGATTTGTGGTTCCTTTTGACTCTACTCAGTGGAAATTGTTAATTCAGTCTTCTGCTTATTTTGTTGGATTATGAATTCTCTTACCAAATCCACAGGAGTTGATGTTTCTTCCCTAGATATTTTCTATTGTTTTCTTTGGGAAACTGGAGTCTGTAAAGTAGAAGTGGAAAGGATTAGTTCCTCTGCTTCCTGCAATGTATTTTTATTTCATTGTTCCTGATTCATGAACTTTTCAATTTCAGGCCTTGGTGTATGATTATATGGAGCTGCTTTTAATTCAACTCATAGGTTTTAAATTATACTAAAATGGTCATAAGACCAAGTGAATCTTGGCTGGAAATCCATCTTTTTCAAGATAACATCTACCTCAATTCCTTCTGATCTGGTATTGCAAATGAAAGAACCAGTCTTTGAATTAATTTTGAACTGTGATTTCCTCTTCCCTAAAACAAAATGAAGATCATCCATATTAATAATCTGCCTAATATATTCCAAAGAGAAGATTCTCATTGGAACATATTTGGGCAATTTATATGGTTCCACCTCACAACATTATCTTCGAATCTTTGTGTAATTATGGTATAAATACTAGTCTCCAGTTTTAACTTGGTCACTCAAATGGTAGATTCTTTTAATGTCCTGGTCAATTCTGGGCTCATTCTGGCTGCTAAGAAGCTATGCTGCTGGATGAATGAATGAATCGATAAAGTCTGAAAAAAGAGAATTTGTCTGAAATTGAACTGACCAATTATGTCCAATGAATTACTGACTAGTTAACTCCTTGTTCATCTTGCTTTTTCAATGTAATAGACAATGAATCTCCTTATTGAAACAGAAACATCTGTATAAGTACAAAGGTTTACTTAAACATATCTTGGGTTGTTAAATTCATAATTTACTCATGCATATTATCAGCCAAAAACTGACTATAATTATACATGAATGCAGGTTGATGATCTTTGGAAAAGATAGAGAAATAGCCAAGGATGGATTCATCTACTTTTTGGTCATCTAGATATCCTAATAAGAAAGAAAATAGTGAGATAATGTGTCTGGTAGATTCTGGAAACATGGATGATGGTTAGGGTGGGTTTTTCTTTGGTAATTCAGCATCATTAGGCAAGAAGGTTTCAAATATTTGGACTCTTTGAGGGAAAGTGAGTTTATGATACAACTCCATAAGAGATGCTTGAGATAAGAGGCTTAGAGAGTCATTTTAAGGGATCAATAACATGTTGTTTATGGTTTTTGTAGTGATGGATATCATAATGTTTCCATTCTGAGCCACCATTGCTCTTTTGATGGGGTCATACTTGGTTTGGCACTAGGTGACAAGGTCTGGAAAATCATGGGTTTGAGGGAATGAAAACAAGGGAAAAAGGGATTCTCATAGCTTGATGTCATCTTGTTGATTCAGGTATTTTTTTTTTAGCCATGGGTGAAATTCATGGAATTTGAATTTGCACTCTATGTCTACAATTTTGAAATAAGAATCAACAAGGGGGACATGGTCGAGATCGACGGGGGTGGAATTAGGTGGGTTTTCCTCAGAGGTCATCTTTCTTCTTTTTCCTTTGGAGGCCATATTCTCTGTAGAGGGAAAATAAGAAAAAAATGGTAATTTTTGGAGTTAAATTTTTGTAGCACAATGACAGATGGTTGTATCAGTGGCATAATTATGCTCTGTAATACCTGCAATTCAACAACAAATAGTGAATAAAGAAAAGTGGTAAAAGGAAGAGAAAGGTTTTATTTATAACAATGGCTAGAATGTCATTATAGAATGACTATTAGGAATGTGACTGTAGTGGTTTAATGCCAATGGTACAGGTGTTGGGGTGATGAAACGACTAGGGAGCGAGTCTAACGGAACATAAAGAATAATGGTAAGGAGAGGAGTTGCAATGGAATGCACATGTGGTAGTATTTTATTCGACACTAGGAAATGGTCAAGAGGAAAATTCAACTGACCATTTTGCGGGAGTGGAAATCATCATCAGGAGAAAGTGGATTTTGGAGGGGGTAGACGGTGGTAAATGGTTTTGAGCGGGGGGGGGTGTGGGGGGGTGTGCGAAGTATGGTGGAGGTGACACGTAAGAGAGGGCCTGCCATCAGGAAAATTTCTTTTCAGACCCCCCACTCCGTTAATGAGAAATGGGCAAGGGGGGTGCCAAAAGGCTTCCCCACCATTGATCTAGGCAGGGAAGAGATCCACCCTTGAAAGTTGCTCGGGTGATATCACAACGTGACAAATCCTTTTGTCTTTAGCCGACTTAGGGTAAAAAACATGAAATTATTTATTACAATAAAGTTTAATTGCTTAATGAAGCAATTAATAATAATTAAAACACATTTAACTCCTAATTTAAAACTTTGGCCCATTTAAACAAGCAGCCATACTTTTCTTTATTCAAACTAAACAAATCAATTCTTTTATTGCTATACCTAACATTTTTTCAATAATTTTCCTTCATTTTTAGGGAAACTATTCCTATCATTTTTTTGATATGAATAATTTATTTACCGTGAGTTCTAACATTTTTTGTTTTTTGTCTATTCATATCCAAACTTAAAATTTTTAATTTTTCAACTTTTTCCAAAAATGCTACCTTATCAAAACCAAATACTGTTACAACATTGGCTCCAACTGGGGACTACTTCCTCTTGTAGGATGCAGAAAAAAAGTAGATCCAAGTTCCTTCTCTTCCGACTAATGGAGTTTTTGCTGAGAAAATAAAACAAACTTGAAATTTTTAAAACAAACCGGTATGTGTACAATTATTAATGTAAATATTCTTCTGCATCTTTAGTACTTGATGTAGCGCTTCAGGAATCTTCCATTGACTGGAAATGAAGAAAATTGTCCTTCCAAGTCCTGTAATATGAAAGTATTGTTACCCTCAACTTCAAAAATGTTGAAAGGTCCAAACCAGAGGTTATCAAATTTTCCATGTTTTCCTCTTTCCTCCATCCTAGCATCCCATCTCAATACTAGATCTCCTTCCCTGAATTATATTTATCTTGCCTTCCTATCAAAAAGAATTTTCATCTTACTCTGATATTTCCTTATATTATATTGAATTTCATCCCCATTTTCATTTAATTCAATAATCTAATTGATCCTCCTAGAAAAATCATTAGGTTCTTCATTAAATTCTTGTAAAAAATTTAAAATAGGGAAATCTAGATTTGTAGGAAAAATGGCCTCTTTACCATAAACAAGATGAAATGGAGATTTGCATGTAGACCTTTTTGGAGATATCCTGTTATCTCAAACTGCAAAGATGAGGTGACTTTCCCAATTATTCTTATGATCTTCTAAAAGTCTTCTTAATTACCTTGACAAGGCTCTTATTTGATGACTTTGCAAGACCATTTCCTTATGGATAGTAAGGAGTAGAATGATGTAATAATATTTGATAATTTTGATAGAACTCAATCATTTTTACACTACTAAATGTTGTTTCATTATCAGTTACTATCTGCTGAGGGCATCCAAATCTGGAAAAAATGTTTTCTTCAATGAATTCGATCACTACAGTGTTTGTGGCATTTCTAACTGGAATTTCATCTACCCATTTTTGTGAAGTGGTTTCTTGCACTTAGTATCCATCTATGTTGATTTCTTGATCCTGGATGAATTTCCCCTATGAAATCCAATCCCCACTGTAAGAAAGGTGGTGAAACTAATACTAGAACTAAAGGAAGAGTTGCAAGTTTTTTCTTTCCAACAAACATATGACATGGAATGCAGCTTATAACCTTTAATCCTACTTGTGAAAACATAGTAGGCTAATAGAATCCTGCTCTTATTATTTTGTATGATGTGGCTCTCCAGGCATAGTGTCCACCACACATTCCTGCATGAAACTACTCAATAATTCCTTTTGTTTCACTTTCTGTCAAGCAAAGCAAAAGGATGTTAGGTGGATCCTTCCAGTATAAGTTTGCATTTATGATACAATAATTGAAATCCTTTAACTTAAGTGTTTTACATTGATTTCTTGAAAATAGAATAGGACACTTAAAGTTAATAAGGAAATGCTCAATATCATAATACCAATCTGACACTAATAATTTTTCATCAATATGAACATGGAATATATGATTTGAAGATGAAGGTTCTTATGTGTTCTTCCCTTCTGAATCTTGGGGAGGTTATCGTGGATTCTCCCCTTCTGCATTTAGAGAAGATTCTTGTGGATTCTCTCCTTGAGTTTTTGGAGAAGGTTCTTGAGTATTCTTCTCTGAAATTTTGAAAACAAAATTTATCCTTAGAACTTTACAATTATATTCAACTAGAAATTTAGCCAAACCTTGGCCTCTTACTAAATTAGTTGTTTTGATACTAAGATCAAATTCGAGGATTTGGGTGATCCATCTTCCTCTTCTCCCATCAGTGTCTGGTTGAGTGAGGATAGCTTTTACAACATTGTTAGGAACATAAGCAGTAATGGTTGATTGGAGGACATAAATTGCGAAGGACTTTAAAGCTTGCAATAGGGATTAAGCTTGTTTTTGAATAATGTCATACTTAAGTTTTGAATCTCCCATTACTTTATTGAAAATGGCTATAAGTTGATCATCACCATATTCATTTTTCTGTAAAAGGAAAACAATTAAAGTGGTTTCAAAGGCAAAGGAAAATATGCTAAAGGGTTCAGAATAATTAGGACTAGCTAAACTTGGAGCTTCAGAGATGGCCTTTTTAATCTGATCAAAATCATATCTAGTAGGTATGGTCCATTTAACTTCATGGTTCTTTTTAAGAATATCAGTGATATCCTTGACTATTTCAGCATAGTTAGGAATCAATCTCCTCAGGAATTTGATCTTTCCAAGAAAATCTTGGATCTCCTTCTTATTCCATGGAAATGAAAGTGATTGGATAGCTGACACTCTTTTGGGATCAATCACCACTCCTTCCCTTGAAATGATGTGACCGAGAAATTTTCCTTCTCTGATAGAAAACAAAGACTTCTTGGGGTTGAGTGATATCCCGAATTTTCTACACCTGTCAAAACTTTCATCAAGTTTTTTAAATGTTTCTGATCTGATTTAGAAAAGACAGTAAGTTCATCAAAACATATAACAACAATTTTTTTGGTCTTACCCACAAAAGCTAATTCCATAGCCCTTTGAAATGTTGCTCCAACATTTGTTAATCTAAAGGCCATCCTGTCATACATAAATGTACCCCAAGGAGTGGTAAAAGTATTTTTCTCCATGTCTTTTGCACTCACCATTATTTGGTTATATCCAGAGAAACCATCAAGCATTGAAAGTCTGTTTGCACCTTAAACTTTTTAAAGAAACTGGTCCATCTTGGGTAATGGGTAGTTGTCATTCAAAGATGACTTGCTTAAGTTTCTGAAGTCTACACAAAGTCTGATTTCCCCATTCTTCTTCCTAATAGGAATTAAATTAGCTACCTAATATGAGTATCTTAATGGAAAAATGATATGAACATCAAGTAACTTCTTACGTTCTTTCTCTACTGTTGGGAGCAAGACTGGATTGATTCTCCTTAATTTTTTCTTATAAGGTTTTGCTTCAGGTTCAATGGAATTTAATGCTTTATGAGAGAATTATCATAAGTTTTCAATTCAGCATAAGACGAAGAAAAAATATCCTTATAATTTTTAAGAAGTTTCAGATATTCAGTTTTTACTTCTTGAGGTAGAGAGGCACAAATTTTAATGTTCTTAATATATTCAGTTGTTCCAATGTTAGACTCTTTAATATCCTCTTCAGGTGAATTTGATAATGGATTCTTGGGAACAACATTATGGTCAAATAACTTCTCTAGAGGGACTAGACCCTTAGGAATAAAAATGTTTGACAGTTGAATGATATTATGTTCAACCATCTTTGAATTTAAATCAGAGGTTTCATTTTCTTTATTAAGTTCATTCATGTCTGATTGATATTCTTCAATTTATAAAATAGAGAATTCATCAATGACTTGTAGAAAATATTTAAGTTGTTCATCATATTCAAATATTTGCCAATATTTTATATTGTTGGGAATATATGGCCTATATTTGACTTAGATTTGATATTGCACTTGCATTTGGTTTGGAATTTTCAATGAACTAGTAGAAAAAACTAGGGAGTTTGCATGGATGTTCTTGTTTCTAGGGATAACATTAATATTAAATGCATGAAAGAAATTTTTCACTGAATCCCAAACCTCATTTTTGTAAGACCTAAGCCTAGGGTGCTTTGTTTGACAAATATTCCTAACTTGTCTAACTATGAGTTTAGAATCACATAAAACACTTAGATTCTTCACTTTAAGACTTCTAGCTAGCTCTAAACCTAGAAGAAAGGCTTCATACTCTGCAACGTTATTAGTAACATAAAATCCAGCTTGCAGGATTGATTTATGTTCTCTTTTTCTGGTGAAATTAAAACAACAAAAGCTCCATATCCATATTTATAACATGATCCAACAAAGTATAGTTTCCAAACATCAATTTTGACAGTTTTTTGGGTTTCTACAACATCTTCAATTTTAAGTTAAGAATTTTGTAAATTATTTGCATATGATTTGGAAACAACCAAAATATTTGTCAAATGTATATATGGGATGATTTCTGGCTTGATCTGCTTTACAAACATTATGAATAAATCTGACCTCTCTATACAAGCTAAGGTTTTCTCCCCCATATACAAGAATTATAGCAAAATAAATATCCATCTGAAGACTCCCTCCTAGCTTAACACAACAGGATCTTGATAGAAGCATTCCAAAATTAGGAGGGATATCAATTACAACAATATCCAAAACTACACTTTTCACAGGTATTTGGGCTAAAGTTACCACTAAGCCTTTTATGAGTCCTAGGCATGGTACCCTTTTAGAATCAAAGGTATATAGGTCATGGTAAGATCGAGTGATTTCCAAATTTAACTGGTTCTTAATAACCTTAGGCATAAGATTATGTGAGGCTCTAGAATATAACATACAATTATACAACAATGAATCATGTGCTTTCAAGGTTACATAAAATGGTGGCATTGTTTCATCTATCATGTCAGAGCTTGGACCAAATACTACTGAGGGTTTTTCATCTTGAAGACTAATTACATTCCCTCAACATCCACACTTGAGTTTTGAATCCATTTTGTGACTTGATTTTTGTATCCAAGGTTCTTTGAAAGTTCTGATAATGGGATGGGAATTTTGACTCTCTGTAACTCCCTTTCAACATTAAAAGCAGTCAAAATATTTCTATCAATTTGAATAGTATCAGTTGGCTGATTTAAAGGTTGAATGGTTGTTGTTTGAGTTTCAACAGATTTTATCTGTGGTTCAATTATGACAATATTTTTGGGAGGCCTTCTAGGACTTGCTCTTGGTCTTAAATCATACCTTCTGTTAAGTTCAACAATTAAGAATTTTGAGAAGCCTTGATATTTATACACTTGAGAATTTTCTTGATCCTCTTGGGTTGTTTGATTTTGATAGATAAGGACAATAACAGTCTGAAAAAATGTATTTTCAAGGTTGTTAATATCTTATGTAATTGAAAGCGTATTATAATCAGGCTTTTGATCATCAATCAACAGAGGAGGTGGTGTTTGTTGATCATTACTAGGTCTTTGAAGAATTTGTAGTTGAGGAGCTTTCTTAAATTGACCTTGAATTTGTGTTTGAGGTCTAGCAACAGTTTGTTGGACTGTTCTTGGTTGTGTTCCAATTTTAGAAATCCTGTTTGAAAGGTTCCTAAGTAATGATGTAATATCATCTATTTATTTATCTTCGTTTTTGGATTTAGAAGAAGAAGAAGCTTTTTGATTAGCTTTCATTTTTCTTTGAGACTTTTCAACTTTGGCTTTAAGCTTATTTGAATCAGATCTGTTAGCTTCAACTTCAATGGAATTTGTTTTCATAGCTACTAAGGTTTGATAAGTTATTTCCCTTAGCATGACCACAAATTCGTCTTCAAAGGCTTTGTAAAACCTAACTTTTATTGCTGCTACTAGTGGTTTACACTCAACAAGCATCTTATGATAAATTTTCGTAAATATTTTAATGAAATCATATATTGGTTCACCATAATTTCTCTTAAGTTCTTCTAATTTTGTCAGGAAATAGAAAAGATCATTTTTAACACCCCATTGATTCTTAAAAATAGTTTTTAATTATTCTCAAGATCGAATGGAGTTTTCCCTCAATTTTCTAAACCAGATTCTAACATTTCCTTTTAAAGATTGGAAAAACAATCTCATATATACATTTTCATGTTCTTTGTTCATATTATCATAAAAGTCTAAAAATTCTGCTAAATGATCTTCAATAGATAAACCAGTTTATCCATTAAACCTTGGAAGATGTTTTAAGTATCTGGTAGGAAAATCATTCAATATGTTTGGAAGAAGTAAATCAACATATCTTTCTTGAAAAATAGGCCTAAAACCAGCCATACCTTGTGATGAAGATGAAGAATATTATGAGGTGGTGGTTGTAGAAGATGATGAAGTAGATGTAGAAGATGAAGTTATGGAAGAATGAGGTGAAGATGGAGGGGTAAAAGAAGATGGTGGAAGAAGTAAAGTTGAAGTGCTTCTTACAAATCTCAAAGGTGTATGAATGAATAAATTTTGGACCTCTTCTTCTCCTTCTTTATGTTCAAATAAAGGGTTTAAATATAAGGAGAAGAGATCTTCTGGTTGAACAAAAGTGGATGGAAAAGAATAAGAGGTGGGATAAATGAAGTAGGTTTGAATTGAGGTAAGTGTAAATCCAATTCATGTTTTGATGTGGGAGATTTAGAAGGTATTGTAGGTACTTGGTAGGATTCTAATGAATGAACTAGAAGAGAGGATTGGAAATCAACTCCTTTAGAGATCAATTCGTGCATCCTAGGTGGTATATCTTTTGAATTTAAAGGAATAGGTCCAGATCTAAAAGGATTAAGAACTGAGGTGGTCTCTTGTTGAGGAATAGAAGAAGAAGGGGTTTGAAGTATTCTTCTTGAAGAGGCTTGTCTTACCAGTCTCCCTGGATCTAAAAAAGGTAAAACAATCTCAGAATTAGAACGAGACTTGGTATGTCTTGAAGGAGCTATCTTTGGGTTCTGTGAAGTTGCTAGGTTAAAGATTTTAACCTAACTAGACCTTTATTCACCTTTAAAGGAATAGGAATATCGTTGTCCCAGGGAAAATGGATTAAATTTTGTATCCCTGACAATGATGCCAATCTGATGTTGTCCACTAAGATAATTCTAGGTTAATTAATCATGCCAGAACATATATAATGTTTTTTTTTGTTTTAAATTGGGTTTTTGGATGACCAATGTATTAAGCAATTACAAACAGATGTATTTAAACTTTAGATAATATTAAAAATTAAGAAAAGGGTTGTTTATTTACTTCAAACAATGATTTAAGATTGCATATGTGAAGGCAGAAACTGTAAGAAAGTATGATCAGTTAAATATTCAGATTGAATGTTTAATTTATCATAAGTGTGAAAGACTGTCAAACAATGTTTAACAACTTAGCAAAACTTATTTAACTTTATGAAGGTTACTGACAATTAATTTATATAGAAGGACTTATAAAACCATATAGTTCAATAAGTCATTCTCTAAAATGTATTATAACTTAAGAGGATTTAAGATAGATTGAAACAAAAAAATTTCTTACCTAATTATCTTCATGAGCCCCAAATATATGCAAAAACCAAAGTGAAATGAATACTAGAAAAACTTACAAGAGAACAAACTGATTGAAATAAATATAGAATCCTTTTATTATCATCAATGATCAAAGCTCATACACTTCTACTTACAAATGCTCATCCAAGGGTGCAACCCTTAATAATTTGAATGGAGAGTTATTTATACTAGTTTCTATCACTTAGAAGTTTCTAAAACTAATTACAAAAATAGTATCAAATTGTAGGAAAAAAAAATTGATGAGTGATCTGTCATTGTCTTTGAGGAAATAGTTGATGATGTGGCCCAAAAATTGTTGTTGCGCTGGCATGGTGTTGGAGGCAAAAAATTACTCGGTGGTTTCACATAAGTGATCCCATCTTTCCTCACTTGGAATTTCTAGATTTACGAACTTCCTGAAAAAATCATCTACTTCTAAGTATCTTTCTAAAGTAGGTTTGTTGATGAAGAGGTGTTTGATTTCATGTTTTATGATCAAATCAAAGTCTAAAGCTTCTAGAAAAGCTTTCCCTATCACATGGCCTTTAATTCCTATAAAATTTTCTTTGTCAATTGCAATGGTGTAAATATTTTTGCAGTACTCCTCCAAGTTGATCAGCTTCTCGTTAGGAGATACTAGTCTAGGCAATCCTCTTTGATTCAAAAAATGAAACTTAGTGTGAAATCTTTAGAAAAAAATGTCCAAAGTTTGACACTTAGTTTCGAATTGGTTTAAAAATTTATTTTTCTGCAATACTTCTTAATTTCCAGGATAGTAGTTGTTATGTCTGAAATGTTGATCTGCACCAAATCTGATTTTGTTTTTGAGTTCAGTACCTTGATCATGTTTGATGCCTATGTTGGTTTCTACTTGAGTGTTGCCTTCTCTTGTTCAATGACTATCATGCATCTGTTAATTAATTACTCCTACTCAAAAATGATTTATATGGATGGCCATACTTATGTCATGGCTTGAGTTATTTCCGTCGATATAATATCCTAGGCTTGGGCCAAAGTGTCTGCCATTAGCAGCTCAGTTTCTAGCTTCTAAAATTTTAGTCCCATTCTGTGAGACTTCTACATTTCTTCCAGGTATAAGGTATCATTTTTTATCTTCCGAGTTTTCAAGGCCTTGAATTTCTCTAGCAACTTCGCATTTTCCTATTTCTGTATGGCCAAATCCTGCACCAATCTGACTGAATCCCTTGTTTTCATTGTAGATTCCATGGTTTTTGATGAAGAACTGGGTTTTGTACCTACAACTGCAATTGGTACTACTGCAACTAGGATCATAGCAAGCTGAGATGCTTGTTCTTTTTTCTTGAGCAGTCTTTCAATCTGCTACTCCATATTCTTGATTTGAATGTTCTGCTCATTGATGAGTTTGAGAAACTCTTATCTGTTATGTTCACTCTCCTCTATTTCCTTTGTTTGTGGGTATTTTGTGGAAGGTAGATTAAGCTATTTTTGCAGAGTTGCAATGTTTGCATTTTTATTCTTTAAAATTTCTTCTACAACTTTACAATCTTTTAGGTCATACCCAATCTTAACCATAATCTCTTCTAAAGACTTTAACTTGTTGTCCTTAGCTAAAGAAGAGAGTTTTTCTATTTTAAGTTGTGACTGTTGTTTCGGGAAATGTTTCCCTAAAGGTCTTGGGTTGATAAACCTTCACAAATCAGGGGCATGTCATTACAAGAGGGACTCACTTAACCAAATTCTATGCTTTAAACTAGAAACTACAGGTTGCAGACCTTACCTGGATATCCTTCGGTTGCAGTAGATCACGCGGGGTGCAAACCCCCTATAACTCTTTGTGCTCTGAAATCTGTAAATAAACAAAGAATGAACACAAAATCCTAGTTGTAAAACATATATATGTTCTAGATGTTAGTGAAAAGCATGCATAATCTCATAAAAACAATATTAAATGAACAATTTAAGATCATTACACATGTATAAAATATTATCAACACGTAAAAATCAAGAACAAGATGGAAATTATGTTATTAATGACATGTACAATAAACAAATGTGGAGAGATCAACTGAAATCTGCCATAGCCTTCGAGCATACCGTCCTCTAGATCCGTCCAGCCCTAGCCTCTCAAGATTTCTTCCATGAATAGTGCACAATGGATGTCACATAGGGTGAGTGAGCATCTCAAGGAAACAAGGGTTTCCTGATAATATCTGGGAAGTGCAGGAGGTACAGGGAATAAATCAGACTTGGATAGGGCTCCAATAGTGTATAATATCTACATTTATCTCTCTCTTCCTCCATTAGGCCATTCCCTTGAGGGGATTTTATACTCCCTCAAATTAGTTTTTTGCAGTTGGAAATAGTTAGGCCACGGGTTGGGGTAGATAAGTTACAAGAACAACCGTAAACCTCGCCTCTAAAATAGGGAATTTATATATATTTTTAATGTTGAAAAATCATACGCAGTTCTCTATGTATGGACTCGCGTGTATACACGAAAAATTCTGGGCAAAGTCGTGTATGGGTAGAAATATGTCCAAGTCTAAAGGGAAGGGTTGCCCAAGGCCAATGTATAAGTAATCAAGTATATGTTGGTGATAAATGATGCTATAATAGATGCCCCCTAATATATGAGGTCAGAAAGGGTACATGATGCCCGAAATCTATTATGTGCATAGAAAGAACCTTGCGAGGACTAGAGAGGACTTCACCAGATTTCAGCTTGCCAAAAAACCAATGAGAGAGATCAGAAATATAGCTCATGTCTGAGGCAGGCATACCCATTCTCAGTGAAATAAAAGCATGTCCGCATATGAAGTATAGAGCGGATCTAATATGTATACAAGTATAGCTGAAATGTAGAGTACATAGTGAATCATCTGATCGTTTCCTGGAAGTACAAATCAAAATCAGGTCCAAGTCTCACATATAGAAGCCTGATCAATGATGTTGCAATAGATATCTAATCACAAAAATTCACAACTGAATCTCTAAGTACTAAATCATAAGTGGTGGAACAAATGGTACAACATGCAACTCGAAAGCCAACATATAAGATGTTGTTGTGATGACACTGTAACATATAAGGGTGGATGATGTCACTGGCAGAAAATTGAAGGAGTTGTCAAAGTGAACCAAAGCATGCCGATGCGAACCCGAGGTCTTCAACGATCACCATGGCACAATTCTACACAATGGGAATAAATGTGCTGAAGTCGACCATGTAATAAATTGTTTGAATACTGGTCATTGATGTATACTGTTAACAAATGCGAGAAAACCCACCGATAATGATAATGAGTGTCAAGGTGCCCCAATAAAATCTAGCAAATGCGAATGAATGAATTGAAGTCAAACACTTGAAAGAATCTACCAATCAGGAGGCAATGATGTATCCTCACTGTTGATAGCGAAGAGTTTGCCACTGATGACTACAAACCCTAAGGTACTGAAAAAAGGACTCTATACCTTATTCCTAGAGAAATGAGTCGAGGTCAATGGGAAAAGATCTGTTGGAAGGAAGGCATTAAGGCATCCCACATCAGTCCAGTGCGAGTGTAACCCGCAGACCAAGATTTGGAAGGAATCAGATGAATTAAAGTGAAGTAACCAACCCGAAGTACGTTTTCTGCATGCACAAGATGAAGCTAGTGCATGACAGAAAAAATCTGAACCAACCAATAATGAAAGATGACAGAGGCGAGATATCCACCGATAGGGTCAAATGGAAATCAAGGTACTGCATGAATCCCAAGTGTAATAATGTAAGCTGAAGTCGAACACAAAGGAAACCACTCAGTCAAAGACCCATGATGATGATCAAATGATGAGCACAAGGTCACCTATCAATGATGTAAATCAGTCCAGAGTGAGGCTCTAGGTTTACTCTCAGAGCAATATGTCATAGTCGATAAGAGACAAACCCGCCAACAAGAAGTTAATGGAGACCTTCTCAAACCAACATGATAAAAGGACCAAATATCTAATGTGATAGAACAAGATACTGACAAGACCTAGAAGGCCAAGTGAAAAATGAGTTAAGAGACACCACAGAAAGGCCGACTCAGGTTGACATCCCTTGAACAAAAGCATGACTCATGTTGACTATGGTAGCAAATGATAACTTTGTATAAGTTCGTCATGTAGGAGGCATAAAAAAACCCTCCATATGATTGTAAGAGATAACCAACTGGGGGAGAACTACCTCATGAAAAAAGGTTATGGCTTCTCCTAAGTCAAAAACTAAAACCATCCCAAATGGAGAAAAGAATTAGCTTTTTTGTGCTTTGTTCAAGGGTGACACAACTGACACTATAGCTGCCATCAAGTATGGAAGTAATATCCCATTCCTACTCTTTTTCAAAATTTATATTTTTTTTTGTCTTTTTCATTTTCAAAGCCTAAAAAGGAATAAAAGAATGCTATAGTACAATGGATAGAACGAGTGTCATGAAACAAATGCACTTGTTCCTAGGATTAGAAAAATCCTATGCTCAATGCAAGGTGACGAAAACTAGTAAGTGACACTCAAAGGAATGTTCCATCCATTGGTAAAGGTGTCAAGTTGTAGAAACTAAGTGATTGCATGGTTAACTTGTACAAAAAGTCATGGTCAAAATATGGCTTCAACATGAGTCCAAATGAAGCCAGCTAAAGGCTAAGATAAACAAGTAGTCAATATGCAATGTAGTAATACAACTCGATAACATAAGGGAGCCTCTAGGGTAAATGGCTAGAAAAATGATAGCAAAGAAGGAGAAGAATGAAGCTTCAATGCATAAGACACGGCGGGACTAAAGAGGACTCTCGAGCCTACATAAATTGCAGCATGGGGGAAAAATTGTAGCGAGGGACTAAGTAGGAAGCCCATGTAAAGGAAGGCTCTACCACCAAGTCATGATTAAAAAATCGGTGAGTGAAATGGGTTAAGTACTCATGACATGATGGGATCGACCCTATGGAAAGTGATTAGAATGGAGGCTAGTATGCAAAGATGCAACGAAAAGTGAATTCCCTAACCTATGTGCTAGTTCAAAATTAAATACTTGCCATGACAGGTCAGTGGTCATGGATCCAAAGAAAAACTAGGACAATCTCGAATTCAGTGAAATGTACCTGAAAAAAATACCTTACCCAATGGTTACAAGCCAAACAGTTATATAGCCTTAGTCAAATTCAAAAAATAATCACAAGTAAAATTTGTGATTTTTTTAAAATTCTGGGTATAAATACACAATTTGACTCACATTTTGATCATTTTCACATTGCAGAAGTGGAGAAAGAGCTTTGGGGAAAAAATTCCTCCTCTGAAATATGGAGAAATCGGCCATCAAATCGTGCCAAATCAATCAAGTAAGCTCTAAACTCATATTTTTCATCAATTTCGTTCATGTTTAAAGAAAAATTTAGGAATTTTGACCATAGAAAAGATATTTTTTGTTGAAACCCTCTACGTATACGCGGGTTCGTGTGGACGAACCTGCGTATGATACGCAACTATATATAAACAAGGTCGCGTATGCACAGAGCAAAAATTTAAAAATTGTATCTAATCAGTCAATTAATGATTTTTCCCAAGATGTCCATCATCTAGAGAGAGCATTAGCATAGTGAAATTGACAATGAAGTGATGGAGGATCAAAATTCCTTAGATATTCTCCGGAATTGCGGATTGCTCAAATTTTTCAAAATGCCCAATATGAAAAGCAATGCTCGTTTGTTTCAAATTTTGGTTGATCATTGAGAACCGGAAGAAGATTGTTTCATAATTGATTAGATGCCACTATGCATAGAAGTGGAAGATAAATAATTCATTACTGGACTCTCTCGAAGGGGAGACCTAGTAGAATTGCACAGAAAGCCTGTTGGAGGGATTACTGTAGAGGATTATGTCCAAGTCTATTGCGTAAAAGATGCATAAAAGGTAGGAACACAGATTCCTATCAGAGATCTGAAGGATTTATATATAAAGATCCTTCTCTTTGCCATTGGCAGAGTAGTAGGATATGATTCTCTGCATCAGGCTTCATGGACACAAATGAGTATAGCAGTGGAATTCTCGATTCATCTCTTTGACTGGTGCACAACCTTGCTGAGAAATATGAAAAAAAAATTGACTTCAATCCGAAAAACAAAAACTAAACACTTTGTGTATGGTACAATCTTGATGACATTCTTCTTTGAGAGGGTCCCATGGCTTTGGCCCAAGATCATCTCAACTATTAGTAGCCCGAGAGATCCAAGAATAGCCCGATGGGTAGATATGATGAAGAGATTAGAGGGAAGTGAAGTTACCTGAACCACTTCGGATGATGAGTTCTTCCAATGGTGGGAAGAATACGTCATCGCAATGGAAGATTATCCCTATGCTGGGATGGGCTTTCATGTAGATCCAGATCTAGTCCTGCCACCTAGTGCAACATGGGGCGCAATCGGTGAGATTGCTTTTTTTAATTTTTGATTATGTGATTTTTTCAAAGTATGAAAATGAAAAAATGTTTTTGATTGGACTAAATGACTTCCAAAATTATGATGATCGTGATGCAGACATGGGATCAGTCAGGCCAGAGGGGTACCCAAGGCATGAGCACTGCAGAGGTGAGGTAGATGCTGAATACCATGGCAGGACATTCCATGTAGTACAGAGGAACTTGGAGAGCTTGAATCTCCAAGTGCCTATGGCCGCTATCGAGGACCTACTAGAGGCTATTCAGATACGGGTGGTAGGAGTACCACAAGACTGGGTGTGGTTATTCTGCCTTGTAGTGACTAGCATTGTGTTCTATAGGAACACAAATGTTGGGTAGGGACCTTAGGAGTATATTATAGATATGATCGGATGACTATAATATTTTTTGATGATAGACATGATCGGGCATAAGCCCTAATTTTGTAGGACATGATGGTCTAAGTTTTGTATATTTTTGAACACTCATATATATATATATATATATATATATATATATACAGACACACACACACACAACGATTTATATGATGTGATGACTCAAATGTATGAACATGAATGATGTGTTTGATATATTTTTTAACATATTGAATGATTAATATGCCAATCAATTGCTTGATTAGCCAATAAGTCTGCCATCCAATTGTGAGCTCAAGGAATATGAATGAATGTGATAAATTGAAATGATCATTGTAACAAACACACCCTAAAAAATAATCAATGTAAAAATGGGTCTCGGACACGATATGTGTTGTTCAACTATGAAACCACCAGCTGTGAATCCAAGAAAACTACTAACGAATCAGCACCCAAAGATATTTCTTCGGAGAGTAGGTTGACCACTGCAGCGTATTCTGCTATGTTGTTCAAAGCAAGACCAATGCAGACACCTCTTGAAACTAACAATTGACCGGATGGGTAATGGATTACCCAAGCCGCAGAAGCCAAGTTCTTGGTATGTCTACTATCACCATTGGTGAAACCAAAGTGAATCATGTCATCCAATATTACCTGCCAAAGTAGATCAAATTCATCAAAATCACACCAAAAATAAAAACTCAGAAATGTAAAAAAAAAAAAAAAAAAAAA
Organism: Pinus albicaulis; assembly: GCA_034641835.2. NCBI lineage: Eukaryota > Viridiplantae > Streptophyta > Pinopsida > Pinales > Pinaceae > Pinus > Pinus albicaulis. Next base: position 1,319,556,580 of record CM076578.1, on the reverse strand, counting down.
AAATATATATATATATATATATATATATATATATATATATATACAACAAAGCAAGATGCTAGGCCAAAGCCTAGGCATAATAATTTTTCAAATAGAGCCCATTTATGGGCTCCACCAACTCATTTCCATCAAATTCAATCAAGGAATAAGCTCATTTCTTCAAGACCTTTTTAACGATAAAGGGGCCATACCACATAGATTTGAACTTGCCTACCCAGAAGGCATCCTTCTCTTGGACATAAACCAAGACAAGGTCACCTTCAGAGAAAACCCTAGGTTTGACTGCCTTATCGTACTGAACCTTTACCCATTTCCTATGTGCCTCATTGATCGTAGCTTCATCTCAACACTACTCATCGAGATGTTCTAGATGAAGAAGGTATTCTTCGAGACTGGATGTGTCAGGAAGAAGCTCAAAAACTAATTTAAGAGAGGGAATTTCGCATTCAATAGGAAATATAGATTCCAACCCATAAGCCAATGGAAACGGAGTAAAACTGGTTGCAGTTTTGACTGACATCTAGAATGCCAAAAGTGCAGGATACAACATAATATGCCAATTGGATCTGGCTTTATCAATTGTCCATTGAAGAATTGTCTTCAAGGATTTGTTCATGGCTTCAACTTTCCCATTGGCTTGAGGATAATAAGGAGAAAAATGCTCCTGTCGGAAACCTGATTTCAGAGCCAATTCAACCATCATGATGTTATGAAAGTGACTGTCATGGTTAGTGACAATCTCTTTGGGGATACCAAAGCGAGAAATTAATTTATTGAAGAGGAAGATAGCCATTGTCTCACTGTCATTTCCAAAAGTAGGCATAGCCTCAACCCACTTGGTGAAGTAGTCTACAACTACGATAATGTACTTGTGACCTTTAGTTGAAGGCAGGGTACAAGTAGTATAATCAATCCCCCACTTTGTAAAGGGGTCGACAGTAATGACAGGAAAGAGCGGAGCTGGATGAGCGTGCATATTTTGAGTATAAACCTGACACGAATGACACTTTTTGATCGTGTTATCACAAAATCAGGCCTGATTGGTTGCTCATCAAGTAGACTTTGAGTAAATATTTCATACCAATATTTTGGCTAAGGCTTAGCCTCCTCAGCCTGAGAGGGCTCTCTCAAGGGTTAATGATATTGATTAATGATAAATATAGATGGCTAACTCTATGATTTATATCTTGGTTTTGTATCTTTTTAGGTTGAAAATATGAAGGCTTGCTACCATTGGGCTATGGAGTCAGTGACAGGGATAAAGATGACAAAGGATCTCCTTGTGGAAGTCAGGGCTTGTATATAATTCAATGAAATAATAACACATTCAGAAAAATCCCAATAACTTGTGGTTCAAAGGAAGTCAAAGCATGTAGCACACAGATTTGGAGTAATGAGATATCAAGGTATTGAAAGAAAAAATACTGAAAGAGATTTCAACATAGCTAAATACTTAAAGGAATTCAGAGCATGAACAGTCATGAATTATGAGTAATAAGCACTTAAACTATGGAAGAAAAACATTTCAAATGATAGCACATAAACTCATTGAAATACACTAATAATCTCAGGTGAAAGGAAAGTGGTATTGTTACTACATATATCAGTCAATCCAAAGCTTTAAAAACCGGTATGCTTAGATAACATTTTCCAACCTGTAGGTTGAAACTAACATCAACATGTATACATTGGGTATTATGGAGTCATGGTAATCTTCAGCAAAATCAACGTAGTCTACCTAGCATGGAAGTCAAGGTATTTAGAGTTCAAGTCAAAGGAATAAAACATGTAAAATAGTGAAACACACAGTCAGCTCAATTATGAAAGAAGTTAGAGCATCATTGATGAATTCTGAGTATCATAATCAAACACCACTGCAATAGAAGAATTGAAAGGATGCCATCAAAACAATAACACACAGGAACTCCTCATGAATCTTGAGTTGTCTAAGAAGAAACTATGTATTAAGCTGTAAAACAGTGACATACAAAACACATGTCCCCCCTTTATGAATTCAACCTCATGCTCTATATAGAGCATTTAAAATCCAGGATTCCTTGATCCTCCACTAGAGAATTCGAATTCACTTTTCCTAATCTTAAACACGCCATTAATTAAAAAGTGACAGCTTTACTGCCTTTGAAAATTCCTAGTTCTAATAGGAGTGAAACTCCTAAATATGCTTGCAACAACCTTATCTAAACTTTAATACTTCCTTTGACAACTACAATCCCATGTATTCGAACTTTGATGATGCTTCCACCTTTGAGGTAATCCTGTTGATGATGCCAAAAACTGTCCTAAAAATCAAGAGACAAGTTTCCTGCTTTTTAGCCCTTAACTTCCATTTTCTTCTTCGAGCACTTGTTAACATTGATACCTTAGTTTCATAAGTGTCACATGTGTCAATCAATGCCTTGAAACCTTTAATCTTCTACCTGTGAAAATAAAAATCTGTGAAATAGTGTAGAAGGGTATGAAATATGTCTGCGCTACGAAAGTAGCCTATTTTCGTAGCACAATTTGTAGGTAATTGTAAGAACTTTCCTTTAACCATTTTTTCTCCTATTTTACAATTTGAACCTTCACCTGTAATCTCCATGCTTCCACCAACAACATTTAAACTCAAAACCCATCAATCTTATCTCCAAAATTCATATGTAAAAGTGAAAAAGTCATCTTTAGCAGTTTCGTAGCGTGCTACGAAACTGCTATGTAGGCTTATTTCAAAATAGTTTTAAGAATTTTTTAAGTTGAGGATATTTAAACTTCACAAGGACTGATATTTTTATCAAAAAACATAGTAACTTAACTTCAAAAATATGTTTAATGAAAAACCGATTTAAAATTTATCATTTTTCTGCACCGTTCCATTATTCTATTTCACTGTTGCTTTAGCTTTTCTTAAGATATTGTTAGCTAGATTTCTAAGTCTTCAACTTGTCTCCTTAGTTTCCTGTTGCTAGCTTTTCTTAAGATATTGTTAGCTGGATTCCTAAGTCTTCAACTTGTCTCCTTAGTCTCCTGTTGCTGGTCCTCAAATGAGTATTCATAACCCTCACAAATCTTCTTTCTTTTATGGCTGGTATAGTCCAAGTGAAATATTGTGCTTCACTGCTAATTATTTCTGGTTTAGAAACCTTATCACCTTCCCAGAGGGCTTTCATCCTCTTGAAACTTGTTTTTTCAATAGCATGCTTTCTAGCTCTCTTCTTTAATATGACAATTTCATGATTGGTTGATTTCAACTTTTCTTCCATCTCTTTATAACTGATTTTTTTCTGTTTGTGTGGAGAATACTTTATTTTTGGCCTTTTCTGGTATAGGTGAAGAAAGATCTATAAATTCTTCATGAACAGTAGATGTTTCCTCTATTTTCTCTAGCTCAGCATTAAGCTCTTGAAATTTCTTTGATTGTCTGGTTACAGGCTTCCTAGCCTTGAAGAAAAATGTTGCATCCTCATCATGGAACTCCAACTTTTTAGATGACTTCATCTTTTTCTGTTTATATTCATCAATTCTTATGAAGTCAGCTTGTCTATGTCTATGGCTTGCAATATATCATCTAAATTTCCCTTTAAACCTGGACTTTCACTTGTTCCTGAAAAAACTGCTTTCCCCTTTGCTTTTGCAACTTGACTCCTAGTCAGTCTCTGTTGAACTTGTTTATCAGCTGACTGTTTCTGTTCAATTTATTCAATTTCATATAACCTTTTTTTTGTAGATTGAGGATTTTATTTAATGACAATTGATGTATTTCCTACCTATTCTTTCACCTGTTTCCTAGGTTTTAACTTCACAAACCTTTTTGTGCTTGTCACTACAGGCTTACTAGATTCTATTGGTGGAGTTTCTTTTGCCTTAGGGTTACTGCCTATAGTTTGAGCTTCTACTCAAATTCCACATAAAAATAAAAATGATAACCATTCTTTGTTAATCTTTTGGAGTTCATTTAAGACCATTATTTTGATTAGACCATGGTGAAATAGAGAAGTTTCACACCCTTCAGATTTCATTTGAACCTTGTCTGCCATCTTAGCTATGCTTCTATACAGGAAAAATGGAAAGTCTAAAGATATCATGCCTATAAAGTATAACAGAAGTTTAAAATGGTATGAATAAACTTTATGATAGCTGCCCTCGCATGTAAAATACCTCTAGATATAGAAGAGTAGATTTGCATAGCTACATTTGATGCAGCTCCTAGGAATTGCATTGTTTAAATCCATCTCTATGAATTATGGCTTTAGAAACACCTTGCATGCCTCCATGTAAAATCTGAAACCCTTAAACCATGTTTCTTTCCCTCTAGGAATCTCAGTTACCAAGGCTATGGTCTCAGGAGTATTTGACAAAATTAATATTCCAATCTTTGTGTTTGAACCACTGAAATGCAAGGCAAATTCCTTTGTTACCTGACTGTGTCCTCCCTGTAACTTTTCACAAAAATTAAAACACCCTGCCTTCCTAAAAGCCTCTAACGTTGTTTTGTCTTTAGCTAGGGCTCCTATGCTTTCAGGTTCTTACCTTAAGCAATGCCCCGACTTATGATTTTTCTTTTCTTCTATCATTCTTGCATTCAAAAATTTCTGTCTGCTTCCTGTAGAATCTGATTATTAGCCTCGCTTGAATTCAAAACAGTCAGCCTTGCTTGGTAGAATAGTCAGCCTCGCTTGATAATGGATGAGGAAAGCTTTGGTGTAAGATTACCATAAGCTTAACACTTGAAAAGGATATGTTGAAGTTTTTTGCATGAAAACTGGAATAAGTAACCAACCTTTTCAAATTTGAACTTTCCTTTCATAAATGAGACCTCTATGATTGCAATGATGAGTTTGAATGGCTACAAATTTTGGAAATGACCCCTAACTGACTCCTAATGATGAAAACCTAATGGATTCTGACTGATTTTATGATTTGATATGACTTCCCTACAAATCCACGATTTTGTAGTGCGCTTAGTGTATTTTCAGGGATATGCGCTATGAAAGTAGCAGTGCTTTCGTAGCGCAAAACTGGTTTTTTCAACTGGTTGCACTGCGAAAGTGCGATTTCGTGGCTTATTGCAAAAAAAACTTTTTCTAAGGTTAAAAACATGACTTATAAATGGATGATGGGACCTTTAAACCATGAAATGAGACTTTTAAAATTTATTTGGAAATGAAAATGACACTTTGAAGACTTCAAAACCTATCACTTACTCCTTTAATATTGAAATGACTCAAGACCCATTTAACACCATAAATAGAAACAAGGTAAACTTTTAGAGTTTTGAAAAAAAAAATTATGGTGATAACAGACCGATTCAATACAATCCTTGAAAATAAAAGGCCAAAAGTATCCTGCACGCAAGATTTTTTGGGCTGTTGCAAGCCCAGATAAATGACCACCATAAGCTCCACTGTGGCAATCATTCAGCACAACCTCAGCTTCTTCGAGAGTTAAGAAATGTCTAAGGATCGAATCAACCCCATGATGATATAAAGTGTCACCAATAATCAAATAAATTTTGGCTAAGTGACGTAACTTTCGGCGCTCATCTTTCGAAAAAGTTGAGGGAAAATTTGCAGTCTAGAGATAAACTATGAGATCTCCATACCAAAGATCCTGTGAAGAAATGAGAAAAACATGTTCATGAGGAAATGATTCATCATAAACAATCTCTTCTCCATAGGGAAACTCAGAAATCAACTCTGCAAAAAATAATGATTTCTTGGACTTGGCAGACATAAACTCAAGATCAAATTCCTTCAAAATCACAATCCATTGATTGTATTTGCCCCCAATCACTCGCCTACGGAGAAAAAACTAAAATGGATTGACCGTTGCCAAAACATATGTTTTTCCAAGGAGAATATAATGTATGAGCCGCTGAACAACATTGATAACTTCTAAGGCAAGTTTCTCTATCGAAGAATACCCGAGTTTAGAACCTACCAAGCCTCGAATAAGATAGTATATAACATGCTCGGAAAGAGCACCGTCTTCCTGAACCAGAACCATACCAATGGTAGATTCTGCTACCGTAAGATACAAGAGGAAATCCATGCTATAATCAGTTGGAATCACTAAAGGAGCAGAGGTCAATGATTTTTTCAAAGCATCGAATGAGTGTTGAGCAAAGTCATCCCAAAAGAATGGAACTCCTTTATTTAATAATCTCATAAATCCTTTTGTAATCTTGGCATAATTTACGATGAATCTTTGTAGGAAATTAGCTTTTCCTTGCAGACTTTGAAGTTGACGAATTGAAGACGAGGGAGGCAGTGGAAGTCTTGCCTACACCTTGAAGGGATCTACCCGAATCCCTTTTGTAGACACGATGAATCCCAACAACTGACCGGATGTGATAGTGAAAACACACTTGTTCGGGTTCAACCGGATTTTGTAATACTGACATCGTTCAAAAAATTAACAGGGGTGAGAAGGATGATCAATTCTCTTGTGAGAACGAGCACCTAAATCATCCAAATATGCCTTGATAATATGTTTGATGTCGTAGAAGGCATAAGACATGGCCTGCTGAAAAGTAGCTCCAAAATTTTTGAGGCCAAAAGGCATTTTCTTGTAAGAAAAGGTACCCCAGGGACAAATAAATGCAGTCTTATGATGATCTTCAAGATGGATAGTAATTTGGTTATATCCATAAAAATTGTCCATGAAGGAGAAAATCTCATTCCTCACACACTCATCGATGATTTTATCTATAAACAGTGTGGGGTAGTTATCTTTAGGAAAATCTTTATTTAGGTCTCGAAAATTGATGCAAACTCGAATCGTTCCTTATTTCATGTCCACAGGAACTGCATTTGAAACCCACTCCATTAAAGGAACGGGGTAAATGAACCTTGCCTTAAGCAGTTGCTCTACTTTAGCTTTGATAGCTGTTGCCTTCCTAGGGTTGATCGGATGAAGCTTTTGCTTGATAGGCTTAGAATTTTTGTATACCTTGATCTCATGTTGGACAATAGATGGATCTATACCAGGAATTTCCTCATAAGACCAAGCAAATACATCCTGAAACTCTCGAAAAATATCGGTATAAGTCTGAATCTCTTTAGGGGAACACTCGGCTCCAATGAAGACATTCTCTATGATGTTGCAATCTCTGGAGATGTTCACCGAGGTAGTAGGATAAATAGAAGCCATGGTCCCTTCAGCAAAACCCTGTGTTGGTGCTAAAGGGTTCATGACGGGGTGAACAGGACCAGAAGACTGAGGGCTAGGAAAAATTGATTCAATTTCACGCATTCGGTAGAAAGTAAGACCGATGATGAAAATCATCCCACGGTCTCTCTACACCAGTCATTGCTTCAAGGATGGCCTCTTCAGATGGAAGAGTGATATCAAGGAAATCCTGAGCTGAAGATGAACTGAGAGTCCAAGCCCGAGCCACATCTCCATCCAATTCCTCGGGTGAAAGAGAAACTGGAATGGAATCTACAGAGTCAACAATAGAGCTATAAGAAATCTCATTTGCAGACATAGGAAATTCCATTCCACCCACTAGACCTTCTTCTAATGTGGAGGTAGGAGAAGGTAAGGTCCAAGGGTCCAAAAAATAATGAGTTCTGAAGAACTCTCTTCGAATAGGAACCTTGGAGGATGAAATAGCATTGATATGAACCGAAGGAGGTGGAAGATCAAAAGTACCCATCAAGGAAGTGTACATTCCAACCCCCAGATTCTCAACAGGTGGCTTGGTAATCTTCACCAAAGGAATGGTCGAGTCAGAAGATGCATTCGGATCTATAGGAGAACAATCCAGTTGGTCAACTGTGACAATTCTCCCTTCGTGAGGGAAACAAACAATATGAAATAATGAGGATGCTATGGCATCCATCTCATAGATCCATTTTCGCCCCAACAAAAGGTTATAGTCTAAGCTTGCATCGACTATCTCAACTTTGATATTAACAGTTTTTCCCCCAAAACAGATGGGAAAAGTTGGAAAAATACCATGCAGTCTATGAGAATGACCATCAAACGCAGTCAGAAGAGTGGTTGAAGGGACAGTTGCAGAAGATCAAATACCCTTCCAGCATGCAAGAGACATTACACACGTGGAAGCGCCCTCATCAACAACTGTTCGAAAGATATTGAATTTTCGATAAGTCGACCTAATATGGAAAGCCATATGATGAGAAAGTCTCTTTTTAAAATTTGACATGTCAAATGCAATCATTAGATAATTATTTGAATCGACAGCCCCAATAGCAGTGAGCAAAGCACTCGGCTGAGCAGGACAAGACTAGAGCACCTCTAACGTAGACATGGCATAAGGACTTTGAGCCAGATCTTCTACAATCGAGTAGTTCTGGGTAGCCTTGGCATTAGGATTGGTTGTCGTACACTTCAAAGACCCTTTCGGCATCCGAGGTATAGGCTCAACAGTCGGCCTCATAATATGAAGTGGCTCAGTACTATTAGGAGCACCCTTTGCTTTTGAAGACTCAGCTTCACCATAATCATGAGATCTTGTAGTGATATCTGCATGAGAACTCATCATGTATATGTTTGATGTATTTTCCCCTTCCTACTTACCCCCAGAGGGAGCCCCAGTATTTGGATTCGTGCCAGAAAGTAATTGCTGCCCTTGGGGTAAAAGGTTTGTTAGCATAGCCTGGGAACTAGAAGAACCCTGTTGAGCTAACAAGCACTACGCCTCTTAAATTTTAGGGACAAGGTGCGTAAGATGGTCTCCAGTGCATAATTTGCATGGAAAATTCACTTTCCTTTCATTATCCTTTTTACCCTCTCCAACATGATCATTGGATTTGTTTGCATTCCCCTTCCCATCCTTGTCCTTTTTCTTATTATTTCATCCTTTCTTATTCCCATCGGATTGTTGATTTCCTTTGGGGTTAGAAGTTTGGACAATAGTAATTGCCAAGGATTGGGAAGAAGTTGACACTGAAGGTACAACCTGACCAGAAGAAGCAGATTGTATAGACAACTATTGCAATTGACTTAGCAGGTTAGTCGTACCGCTATCAATCAAATCGATAAGCACGTCACCATGAGGACCAGGTTTAGTTTTGGCTAAGTCTAATTTGGAGTGAGGAGCATCCAAATTTTTTTTATTAAGGACTCCAGATTGAGAATAAATCAGTTCTAGCTGTTGAGCCCTAAAAATAGCTTGCTCCTCAGAGAATACCCATGAAAGGGATACATCCTAAGAAATTTATGGTTGTAAGGATTTCAAAAACCATTCAGGAAGGAATTCCTTCGGGATTTGGGCTTTAATGAGCCTCTTCCTTCTTCGCCATTCTTGAATATGGTCAGAAATGTGAGTTGCCTTGTCCTACTGAAAATTGACCAGGAGGTTAGTCTCGGCATCATAACAGACATGTAACTAAAAATGGTTTAAGAACATGGTAGCCAACTCTCCAAAAGTAGAAAAAATGCTCCCAATTAACTCTATGTACCATTTTGTCAAATTTCCATAGTAAGGTTCATTGAAATAATCTCAACCTAATCGAGTCATCGATCAGGGAGTTCGATGAACACCATAAATGGAAAGTGGTGATATGATCTGCCGGATCCTCACCAGTCTTCCCTTCAAACTTTGGAATGTCTGAGGGGATCTTGGTGGGGACCAGAGGCTAGCTTGAACTATACCGAATAGGATCATTAGTCAATTTAAATAGGTCTAGCAAGTTTAATGTTGCCAGAAATGGTAAGTGTGGAGGAGCCTGGAAATTCCATTCACCATAGGAAGGATTCACCACATTCTAAAAAGAATAACCTAGATTTTTTGAGGCACTAGGTTGCCAAATGTTGTTCGTATAAAATTCCAAGCCATAAGCAAATCCTTGTGACCTAAAATTCAGAGAAGGACCACCTTGCAACATAGAGTTACTATACGTAGAAACATTCCCTCCAACCGAGGTATTGAATGGAGAAGAAACCCCTTGGTAAGGGTTCCACGCATTTGAAAATGTAGAAAAATCTTGAGAAGTACTCGATTAAGGGAAAGGAACATTCCCTTGCTGACCAGTGAAGAATTGGATCCCTGCTCCTAATGTTGTAAAAATAGGGTTCCATCCTGAAAAGACATTAGAACTTTGACCTCCAGAAAAAGGATTGAAACCTTGACTCTGAGAGCTAAAAGGCAAGGATCCTAAGGAAGGGGTCGAATGAGGGATATGCCCACTTCCAAAGGGGAACCCTTGAAACAAACCTGATCCACTTTTTTAGATTCAACAAGATGATGAGATTAGTGAAAAGAGTCGCCTTCACTAAGTGGGCCCGCAGGCTACTTTTGGCGCAAGTATATTTTTAGACATGGTGATCATATTTCAAAAGTTGTAGGATGCTATTTTTGGATGGTTGATCAAGTTGGAAAAATAGATGAAATTATATTTTTAGAATATTGGGCGAAGTCTATTTATAGATCGTCGATCTAAAAATAGAAGTGTCGATTATTATTAGCTCTTAATAATAATCCGACAATAAACAAAAACTTATTCTCTTTGAGCACTTAATTTCAATGCACAGATTTGGAAAATCAGTGGGTTGAGGGAATTACACAATTCCCAAGGGTAACTGGTGGTTCATGCATGGAGGACTCAGTTAGAACTCAAGTGGCAAAGTTATGACAGAGTTGGAAGAGTATTTTATGGAGTTGTATTCAGTTTAACTCAGGTAGACTCAGTTGAGCTAGTTGTATCTAGTATAATTGAATGATACACTAGTGAGAGTGGTGTGAATTAATTATTTAATTGATTCACAAATAATAACTCATTAATCAACTAAAAAATACAACAGTTAACTACAGTGCATGGCAGTTCCAGTGGGGACCCATTGGAGAGATAGGTGAAAGGGCAAGATGGACTATCTGTTGTGACTATAGTGATGCATTGATTGCATCACACACACATTGGAGTTTCCAATGAGGATTGTGCAGTCAAGGAAAGGGTAATTCGAATTCATTCAGAGATATTCTTCAGCAGGGATTGCGTAGTGGAGGCAGGCTAGCATGAGGGCAAAGATCGGTGCATGGATTTGCAGATTTTTCCTGATTAGTGTGTGACGATTGATTGTACTGAGAGCTTGATGTAATAAGATTTGTATGAGATTGTTACATGATGTCCATGATACATAATATATTATAGTTGGGGTTTTCAGCTTCAGTCTTTCTCGTTAAACAACTGTGTTATGTGCGATTGTTTTTATTTATGCTTCACATGTGTGTGCAATTAATTTTCCGCAAAAGATTAACAGTGGAATGATTATGTATTTTACAAGAAGTTAAATATTGTGAGATCAGGGGAATCTGGATGTATGCATTCTTAAGTGTATAATAATTTCTACATGGTATCAGAGCATTGTTAATTGTTTAAGATTACAATTGTGAAGAATTGGCGAGTTTGTGCTGGTGGACAATTTGAATTTGCTACAAAATATTCTTGGAGCAAAAGTTGAGTATACATTGAAATGGATTACAATGGGTTGCGATTGGAGTATACCCTTGATGGGAGCTTGAATTACATAGCCTGGAAGGATAGGATTGAGGCGGTGCTGGAGGATAATGGACTGAACGAGTTCATCGATAGCGATGTTCCTAAGCCGGGATCTACCGATGCTGCATTACTTGATGCATGGAAAAAGAAGACAAAAAAGAAAAGAAGAATTTTGTTGGAAGGTATGAAGGACCATATTGTGTCCAGAATTCATGGGAAAGCCACTCCATTCTTAATGTGGAAGGCTTTGACAGATTTTTTCCAAAGCAGAAGTGACTAGAGGAAGTTGGTGCTTAAAGACAAGCTTAGAAAAATAAAAATGGAGAAGGGCGAAAGTATTCCAAAATACCTCACGAAGTTTGTCCACTGCAAGGATGAATTGGGAAGTGTGGGGGTTACTGTTGATGATGAAGACTTGGTGAGCTTGGCTCTCCTTGGGCTTCTGAAGAGTTGGCATAGCTACGAAGACTCTGTCAATGGACGAGAGAAACTGCCAGGATGGGAGCGACTTTGGTCAGATCTTGTGCAGGAGGAGATAAGGCAGGGTACCATGGATGGATCTTCATTGAAGAATTAAGATGAAGAAAATTTTTCTTTGGCTGCCAAAGCAAGGAAAGGGAAGGGGAAGAAATTTCCTTCAAAATCCGATGCTAAAGGCAAGAAGCAGGATTTGTCCAAAGTGAAGTGTTTTCACTGTCACGAACATGGGCATTTCGCCACTAACTTCCCACAGAAGAAGAAGAACAAGAAGGCTGCTGGAGATGTAGCTAGAGAGGCCTTCGCCTCACAGTTTGAACTTGATTTCTCTTTGATCACATGCTTGGTTTCAAGCTGTATGGGATCGGTGTGGTATCTTGATAGTGGTGTGTCTTTCCATATGATGGGAGAGAAGGAGTTGTTTAGTGACTTGGAGGAGAAGGACCTCCAGATGCATATAGAGATGGGCGACGATGGTCGGTACAGTGAGACTGGAATTGGGACCATTACCTTTGAGAGGGAGTCTAGTAATCCATTCTTGTTGAAGGATGTTATGCATGTTCCAGATTTGAAGAAGAACTTGGTCTCGGTCGCAATGCTAGAAGACAAAGGTTATGATGTTGTTTTCAGTGAGGGAAAAGCCTTCCTTTTACATAAAACAATGGGTCAAACCAAGAAGATAGGGGTTTGAATTAAGAATCTCTACAAGATGGAGGTAGATGGCTGCGCTGCAATGGTGGGCAAAGCAGAAGAAGTGGTGAGCTAGGATGAGGGTGAATTGTGGCATAGGAGATTGGGCCATCTTCACCATGGCACTTTGAAGACTTTGCAGCAGATTTCTACTGGACTTCCCAAGGGTACTCTTGTGTAGTCATATCAGTGCAAGGGATGTGCTATGGGTAAGTTTGTGAAGACCGCCTTTCATGAGAAGGAAAACTGTGTTTTGGTGATCTTAGAGAGAATTCACACAGACGTGTGTGGACCTTTCTCGGTTGCTTCAACAACAAAACACAAGTATTATCTTATATTTGTTGATGATTATTCTCGTAGATGCTGGATATTCTTCATGCAGAAGAAGAGTGAAACGTTCTCAAAGTTCTGTGAGTTCAAAGCATTGGTGGAGAAGGAGTCGAGGAAGCAAGTGAAAGATCTACGGAGCGATAATGGTGGTGAATACATCTCGGGTGAATTCAAAGACTACTGTAGAAAAGAAGGAATTCGAAGAGAACTCATAGCGCCTCATAAACCACAACAGAATGGGTTCGCGGAGAGAAATAACAGAACAATCGTGGGTGCTGCATGATCGATGTTGCATGACCAGGGCATACCGATGCACTTGTGGGTGGAATCATGCAACACTGTGGTTTATGTGCAAAACCATTGTCCTCATAGAGTACTTGGCATGAGTACACCCGGAGAAGATTTTACTAGTAAGAAGCCTGATATTTCTCATTTGAAGATTTTTGTCTCATCTATTTACATTCATGTGACAAATGATGCCAAGAAGAAGCTGGAGCCGACTGAAAAAGTTGGGATATCTGTGGGGTACACAGAAACACCCCATAATTATCGTGTGTATTTTCCAGACAGTTGAATGACTATGGTGTGACAGGATATAAAATTCAATGAGGTGAAAGCCATGAAGTTGTCGCTTGAGAGGGAGATACACTTGCATGTAGAGGAGGAATTTCTTGTTCCCAAAGATGAGCCTCTAGATGTGAATTAGCCATAGGAGGAGATTCATGGAGTGGAGGAGTCCACTCATGCAGAACCAAAAATCAGACAAGGCAGAAAGCGTACCACAGAAGTTGAGAGACTGAAGCTTGATGCAACACAGAATGTAGGAGTCCCTACATCATAGCGTAGACAGAGATAGTCACCTGACTGATTTACTGGATACATGGCTCTTATGAGCAAGTGTATCGTGAAAGAGCCATATTCTTTTGAAGAAGTAGTGTAGGAGCCCACATGGGTAGATGCCATGGTGGAGGAGTATGACTCCATTGTCAGAAACAATGCTTGGGAGATTGTTCCAAGGCTGGTGGGAAAATCAGTTGTAGGATCAAGATGGATCTACAAGGTAAAGCAAGCTACTGATGGGAGCGTTGAGAATTATAAGGCAATATTTGTTGCCTGGGGCTTCTCACAGATCGAGGGGATTGACTATGAAGAAAACTTTGCACCTGTTGCACGGTATTATTCCATACGGACCATCCTTGCTCTCTCAGCGCAGATGGGTTGGCATATTCATCAGATGGATGTGAAGACTGTGTTCCTTAATGGGATCATTGAGGAAGAGGTGTACATTGAGCAGCCTGAAAGATTTGAGATATTCAGCAGCAAGTCGCATGTGTGCAGGCTCAAAAGAGCGAAGTATGGGCTGTACCAAGCACCACGTGCTTGGTACACTTGGATCGACAACTATTTCACTAGAATTGACTTCACCAAGAGTGAGGCAGATGTAAACCTATACCAAATTGTGGTGGAGGGTAAGCTTTTAATCATTGTTCTTTATGTTGATGATTTAATACTAATAGGTGATGAGAAGTTGATACACTCATGCAAGGCAGATCTTGCAAAGGAGTTTGAGATGAAGGATTTGGACCTCCTTCATTATTTCCTTGGATTGGAAATATGGCAGCGGGAAGGTGAACTGTTTGTGTCTCAAGGCAAGTATGCCCGGGAGATACTAGAGAAGTTTCACATGCAAGGTTGCAAGCCTATCGACACTTCTCTTCCGGGAAATTGGAAGAAAGATGATGCTACATCAGCAAAGGTAGTGGATGCCACTGTTTATCGACAGTTGGTGGATTTTCTCATGTATTTAGTCAATACAATACCAGACATATGCTATGTGGTGAACCAGCTTTCACAAGCTATGGTTAAGCCTACCAAGCTCTTTTGGAAGGCAAGTAAGCATGTCCTGAGATATCTCAGGGGAAAATCTAAGTATCGTTTATGGTATAGACAGACGGATGAGGTGAAGTTGTATGGCTTCAAGGATGCAGATTGGGCAAGAAGCCCAACAGAAAGAAAGAGCACATCAAGAGGGATTTTCAGTATCAGATCTACGACAGTTTCTTGGTACAACAGGAAACAAAGATCTGTGGCACTCAGTTCAGCGGAAGCAGAATACATGGCAACAAGTCAAGCTGCATGTGAGGTTATCTGGATGAGGATGATCCTGGTTGGTTTGTTCAGTTCACATTTAGATCCCAAAGTGATACATTGTGATAGTCAGAGTTGCATTAAACTCTCGGTTAATCCTGTGTTTCATGATAGATCTAAACATATTGATATCCTATATCATCACATCAGATATTGTGTGCAACGAAAGATCATGTTGCTTCAGTACATTCCTACGGAGGATCAAGATGCAGATATTCTAACGAAGGCGCTCACTAGGAGAAAATTCGAATACCATAGAGGCAGGATCGGGGTGAAGGATAATCCCTATCTTGTTGAGAGGGAGTGTTGAGATTCAACAAGATGATGAGCTTAGTGAAAAGAGTTTCCTTCACTAAGTGGGCTTGCAGGCTATTTTTGGTGCAAGTCTATTTTTAGACATGGTGATCATATTTCAGAAGTTGCAGGATGCTATTTGTGGATGGTTGATGAAGTTGGAAAAATAGATGAAATTATATTTTTAGAATATTGGGCGAAGTATATTTATAGATCGTCGATCTAAAAATATAGGTGTCGATTACTATTAGCTCTTAATAATATTCCGACAATAAACAACAACTTATTCTCTTGGAGCACTTAATTTCAGTGCACAAATTTGGAAAATCAATGGGATAAGGGAATTACGCAATTCCCGAGGGTAACTGGTGGTTCATGCATGGAGGACTCAGTTAGAAATCAAGTGGAAAAGTTATGACAGAGTTGGAAGAGTAGTTTATGGAGTTATATTCAGTTTAACTCAGTTAGACTCAGTTGAGCTACTTGTATCTAGTCTAACTGAATGATACACTAGTGAGAGTGGTGTGAATTAATTAGTTAATTAATTCACAAATAATAACTCATTAATAAATTGAACAATACAACGATTAACTACAGTGCATGGTAGTTCCAGTGGAGACCCAGTGGAGAGATAGGTGAAAGGGAAAGATGGACTATCAGTTGTGACTATAGTGATGCATTGATTGCATCACACACACATTGGAGTTGCCAATGAGGATTGCACAGTCAAGGCAAGGTAATTCGAATTCATTCAGAGTTATTCTTCAGCAGGGATTGCGCAGTGGAGGTAGGCTAGCAGGAGGGCAAATATCGGTGCATGGATTTTCATATTTTTCCTGATTAATGTGTGACGATTGATTGTACTGAGAGCTTGATGTACTAAGCTTTGTATGAGATTGTTACATGATCTCCATGATACATAATATATGATAGTTGGGGTTTTTAGCTTCAGGATTTCCCGTTAAACAACTGTGTTATGTGCGATTGCTTTTATTTATGCTTCACATGTGTGTGCAATTAATTTTCCGCAAAATATTAAGAGTGGAATGATTCTATATTTTGCAAGAAGTTAAATATTGTGAGATTAGGGGAATCTGGATGTATGCATGCTTAAGTTTATACTAATTTCTACACCACTAGCTATAGAAGGTATGGGTGTGGAGACAGCTGAAGCAGTAGAAAAGGAGAAACAAGGAATTCCACTAGTGGGCATCCCATAAGAAAAGAGACCAGATTGAGAAGCATGTTCCTGGGTATTTCCAAATCCAAGCACAACAACACTAGAAGTGATTGTTGATATGGAAATAGTTCCTCCTCCTTCACTGAAAGAGGAGTTTGAAAAGTTGCAGTGTTCACATCCGAAACTATGTTTCGAGTCATGGCCATCGAAAGAAAGGGATATGACAAAAAAGGACTAGCCAATCTCTAAGACTCGGGCGAGATGTAATGAAGAACGTTAGGAAAACTAGCAGGAACAGGATATGGAAGAGACTGAGCAAGCTGAGGGAATTCCTCTATTTCAACTTCTTCTGCTGGAAATAAAACTCTAGAGATGAGTGGAGCACTCCTCTCTATACTGACACTAACACTAGAACCACCCACCGAAAAACAAGCCCTGACGGAGGATCACTCTCCACTGTGTTTGAAACGAAAAGGTGAAAATCACCCATCGAATTACTCCTACGTATTCTTGAAGAAGGCTCGGCACTTGCGGGAGATAACCCACGAAGCCTCGTCGATCGACGAGGCTATCGGTCAGCCACTTTAAGAGATTAATTTTAGACTCAAAAATTATAAGAAGCTAAGCAATCTAGGAGAAAAGAGGACACTGTAAAAAGTTCCTAAGATAGAGTGAGACAAGCAGCTCTCGGGTATTTCCGATCTGGGTGATTAGGACCAGACACCAAAATACAAGAAAGTGAAATAATAGGACCTTCCAAAAATGGTCTGGGGTAATTACTCTCCAGGCCTACTAGCAAAGGTAACAGAAATAGTTACACTGACCTCCTAATAATAGCCTTTGCCGGTGCAAGTCCCTAAGCTTCGCAAGGGCACCCTCCAGAAGTACTGATGGAAGTGATGCAACGTCTATCTAAGGTACCACGAGTATTCCCCCTCACAGTCACTTGTGTGGTCCTTAGGATAGGAAACTAAGAGAACCAATCTATATCGACGGTCGGGCGGAACAGTCTTAGGTCAAGATTCAACAAATAGGAGAGGGGGTACATCTCTTCTTTGCATGCACTATCCCTTGCGCTTGAATCTCTCGAGGAGAGACTTCCCGATCCACTTAATGGTGTTGGATTTTGCTCTTTAATAAAATTTCTATGTTTAACAATATGAGCGGCCCTGGAGAGTTAACTCTCCACTCACCTAATCCAAGGCCCTACAACCTAGCTAGTTGGTGTATGATTAATGACAATGATACAAAAAATTCTAGTTTCTTTTAATTATATTGCTTGTTTTAAATCAGTTGTTACTTAAGTCAAGGGTACACAAAAGTGAAACTAATGGTGTTTTATGACGTAGAAGAAATCAATGAAAACCTAGGTACATGCAAATGCAACAATTTCCTTTCAATGAAAAGTGATTTCTACATGGGTTCTATGAAACTAATAAAGCAAAAACTTTATTTTTTCTTTTCAAACACTCACACTTCACACAATCCAGAAATATATGAAAAAAACTAAAAATGTTTAAATGTAGTTAATGCAAACTACCAATGATATGCAAATTCTAAGATGCTAACTCTAAAGAAGTGAAAAAGAGTCTCTAGAAACTAAATGGTTCAATCACTTTTTGACAGAAAAATAATGCTAGTTCCAAATAGAACTCCTATGCATAAGAACACCAAAATGTACTTGATATAAAAAGAGAGAAATCAAGAAAAGACTTCCTTCAAAATCAAGCCAAGAACCAAAGACTAGAAACCAATGAAAAAGCTTCAAAAGATACAATGAAACCGTAAAAAGAAAATTAAAGCAAAAGCTATGGAAAACAAAATTTTTTTTTTGGGCTTTTCACTTATAATGGAAGAAAAAGATTTCAAGAAGACAAGCATAAACTACCCAAAAACCAGAATCAAATAAAATGAGTCTCAAAAGTGCTCAAGCCAACTATGCTACTTTCATAGTGGGACTCAAATGAGCAAAAAGAAACACAAAACTCAAATAACTGATTCAGTATAGTAGCACAATATTTCAGTGAACAACAACTCAAAAAACCAAAAAGAGATTCTTCAAGATTCGCAAAAAGGCAAGTTCAAAAAGTCAAGAAAACCAAGATAGGCCAAGAGGGCAAAAAGCACAAGTGGAGTAATGCAGAGGGCCAAGAAGAGAAAACAAGTAGAGGCTCACTATTCTAAATGATTAGAACAACCAAGAACTTCAGGAAAATATCTCGGTACTTCAGGCGCAATTGCAAACACAAAAAACATGCAATTCACCAAATGGCTAGGTTTTCACAAAAACATGAGAGAAATAGATATGAAATCACCATAAACACAATATAGACATCTTAAATACACCACAGGAATGGTTCACCACAGACAAAAAATACTACAGAGGCTGAAAACTCAAATTTTCAAAATTTTCTAGGCATACACGGTTTCGCCGTATGAAACTAGTGTGAATACATGACTCTAACCAAGGAAAATCGCATATGCGCGGGTCCCTTTGGAAAATACAGGAGGTATATGTGACTGTGTAGAGACTAATTTGCATATGGAAAGAAATATGAGGAAAAATAAAAACGTCAAGCTTGATCAAGGGACTAGGTCTTCTGTCTGATTGAAAAAAGACTTACTAGAATGTAAAAAGTGATAAAACCTGTCAGGAATCTACAAGACAGATAAAACAACCCTAACTAGGAATTACTCAGAGGTAATCCCGAATGGAGTCACCATTTTTGTTTCAGGAAATGTTACCTTAAAGGTCTTGGGTTGATAAACCTTCATAGATTAGGGCCATGTCACTACAAGGACTGACTTAACCAACTTCTATGCTTTAAACTAGAAACTACAGGTTGCGGACCTTACCCAGATATCCTTCGATTGTAGTAGATCCTGCGGGGTGCAAACCCCCTGCAAATATTTGTGCTTCGAAATATGCAAAACAACAAATAACGAACACAAAATCCTAGTTGTACAACATATATATGTTCTAGATGTTAGTGAAAAGCATGCATAATCTCATAAAAACAATATTAAATGAACAATTTAAGGTCATTAAACATGTATAAAAGATTATTGACACATAAAAATCAGGAACAAGATGGCACTTCTATTATTAATGACATGTACAGTAAAAAAATGTGGAGAGATCACCAAAAATCTGCCATGGCCTTCGAGCATACCGTCCTCTAGATCCATCCAACCCTAGCCTCTCAAGATTTCTTCCAAGAATAGTGCACAATGGATGTCACATAGGGTGTGTGAGCATCTCAAGGAAACAAGGGTTTCCTAATAATATCTGGGAAGTGCAAGAGGCACAGCGAATATATTAGACTTGGATAGGGCTCCAACAATGTATAATATCTACATTTATCTCTCTCTTTCTCCCTTAGGCCATTCCCTTGAGGGGCTTTTATACTCCCTCAAATTAGTTTTTTGCAATTGGGAGCAGTTAGGCCATGGGCTGGGGTAGTTAAGTTACAGGAAAAACCGTAAACCCCGCCTCTAAAATAGGGAATTTATATATATTTATAATGTTTAAAAGGCATACGCGGTTCTCTATGTATGGACTCACGTGTATACATGGAAAAGTCTGGGCAGAGTCGCGTATGGGTTTTAAGAAACTATTTTTTGAGAAATATGTCCAATTATGAAGGGAAGGGTTGCCCAAGGCCAATGTATAGCTCATCAAGTATATGTTGGTGATAAATGATGCTATAACAACTATACATATGATAATTTTGTTCTTAACTTAGACAAAGTCATAGTTGCATTAGTCATGGTAGAGAAGAACATCTCTCCATACTGTCTATGCATGTCCATCTGATCTATTGGATGAATTTGATTTGCATCAAATGAAAAAATGGTCTTCTTATAATTTGATGGAGACTTAGGAAAAGGGACTTTGGCTTGTAGGAAAGCCATATGCATCCTTCCCTTTTCACTATAAAAAATAGAGAGAAGCTTGTGTTGTGATGTAGAAGTGTGCTTCCAAAACTGACTATATACATTAGAATTTAATGTTTCAATTTTCTGTTTAATCTCCAAAAATTTATAGAATATGTTCTGGTCATCTAATGAACTGGTTCCCACTGATTGGATGATCTCCAAAGGTTCTTGAGAGGGTGAAGAAGATAATGGAGTATTAGGAACACTCCCCCCTGTTGATGTAGTACTTTTGGATCTCCCAAATCTATGATTTTTGGATCCTTTTGACACTGCTATGTGGAAATTGTTAAGTTGGTATTCTGCTTCTTTTGTTGGATTATGAATTCTCTTACCAAATCCATGGGAGTTGATGTTTCTTCCCTGGATATTTTTTGTTGTTTGCTTTAGGCAACTGGATTCTGTAAAGTAAAAGTGGAAAGGATCTATTCCTCTGCTTCCTGCAATGTACTTTCAGTCAACTACCCTTGATTCATGAAATTTTAAATTTCAAGCCTTTTTGTATGATTATATGGAGTTGTTTTTAATTCAACTCTTAGGTTTGAAATTATACTGAAAGGGTCATAAGACAAGGTGAATCTTGGCTGGAAATTCATCTTTTTCAAGATAGCATCTGCCTCAATTCTTGTTGATATGGTATTGCAAATGAAAGAACCAGTCTTTGACTTAATTTTGAACTATGATTTCCTCTTCCCTGAAAAAAAATGAAGATCATCCATATTAATCATCTGCCTAATATATTCCAAAGAGAAGATTCTCATTGGAACATATTTAAGAAATTTATATGGTGCCAACTCACAACCATATATTCGAATCTTGGTGTAATTCTAGTATAAATACCAGTCTCCAATTTTAACTTGGTCACTCAAATGGAGGATTATTTTAATGTCCTGGCCAATTCTGGGCTCATTATGGCTACTAAGAATCTATTCTACTAAATGAATGAATGAATTTATGAAGTATGAAAAGGGGAATTTGTCTGAAATTGACTT
Source organism: Pinus albicaulis (assembly GCA_034641835.2). Taxonomy (NCBI): domain Eukaryota; kingdom Viridiplantae; phylum Streptophyta; class Pinopsida; order Pinales; family Pinaceae; genus Pinus; species Pinus albicaulis. The sequence goes on along the minus strand of CM076578.1, from coordinate 1,319,535,068 downwards.
GAACAATTATAACCAATGAATTACTGATTGGTTAACTCCCTATTCATCCTGCTTGTTTAATGTAATAGGAAATGAATTTCCTTGCTAAAATAGAAACATATGTATAAGTATAGAGGTGTACTTAAACATTACTTGGGTTGTTAAATTCATCAATTTATCATGCATATTAACAGCCAAAAATTGACTGTAATTATACATGAATGCAGGTTGATGATCTTTGGAAAATATAGAGAAACAACCAAGGATGGGTTCATCTACAGTTCGGTCATCTGGATATCCTAATAAGTATATTATTCCAAATTTTTTATTAGCTAATTGGAATATTATAGTTCTTACTTTTCTTATTTAGTTAAGTAAATAAAAGGGTGGAGGGACCCATAACCCAATAGGTGAATAAAATCCACTTCTATAGTGTGAATGTGGGTTAGTTGAGTAGTGGAGTAGCATTATGGAGTAGTGGAGCAACATAATAACTAAGAAAGAGTGTAGGTCATAGAGAATTAATGAGGAAGATGATGGAGATAGTGGAGGAATAAATGTAAGATGATGGAGATAATGGAGAAGCAATTACAGAGATGATGGAGGAAGTGGTGCATTAAAGTGGAGAGTAATTGTAGCAGTGATGGAGATCATGGAGGACACCACAGTCTTTATGGAGGCTAGTGGCCACATGTGCAACTCACTTATGAGGTGGGCCAAGGCTAGGGAAGGTTCACAACCATAAAAGGAAGATGAGGGTAGAAGGAAGGTGAGTCTGTATTTTTATTTTTGAGTGTCGTAAGACATTTCTTTGCACACTTTAGTTGTTTAGCTAAGTCTATTGTGTTGTTTAGCATTGGGTGTTACCGAGTGGGAATACCACCCTTACCCACGGGGGACTTTGAGTGCCTACTTTGGGAAGGTTTTCTTGAGCAGCATTCATCATCCAGCAATCAATGCCACATTCAACCACTCTCATCTGCACTTCCAGCTACAGGAATTATGTATTCCTAAACTTGGTTTTGAGATTTGGAAGGTTTTTTTCAGTACTTCAGCTGAGAAACCTATGAAGGGATCATCCCTTCACACTATGGATCCATTGCAGTCTTCCGAGAGTTTCATTTTCATATTCATCATCGAGCCATCCATCTATTCTCCTATGCAACAACATTTCCTGCAGGAATTGCGTAATTCTGTAGTGAGGGTTTGAGGAGAAGGGGAAGTTCCAAGCAACTCAGCTTGGAATCATGTGAGGGATTAATCCTTCACTCCGAGGATCACTTCAACATCCTAGCAGCAACATTGTATTATCCTAGACAGCACAATATTTCATAGCAATTGTGTGTGCAACAACTACATATTCAGTGGATGAGCTAGATCTCAAGTTTTGAGTTTGGGAATCGGGAGAAGGGACCAGCCCTTATATTAGTGATATGAGTGGGTGATATTGTAGCAGATATATCTTTCTTTCAGCCCTAGATCAGTATTTTTCTCCAGGGAGTGCGTAACTCAAGTAGTAGGGGTGCAGTGTGGAACCCAAAAAGGGCCGAAATTCCAAAGTCAAAATATGGCCAAAACATTTATGCATTTTTCTGGGTTTTTTTAGTAGAATCCATGGTTAAAATCCTGGATCATTCTGAGCAATCCAACAACCTCTTGCACATAGATATTCTTCCCATCAGCAATATCTAATACTTTCCAGTGCTAAGTTTTAGTAGTGTATTTCATCCATCTTGTGGCTTGAGTGCATTCCTTTTGGAGCACTGTGTACTTACATTTTTTGTTGACACATAATGATATGACTCAACTATTTCTACTAATGTTTTAATGTCTTGATGTTATATTTCGACATTTCTAGCATTTTATAGTTTTGTGCTTACATTCTGGTTATGACCTAGATTGAAATGTTATAAATGTTCTATATTCATGTATTTCCCATTTTGGGATATTACAGTGGTATTAGAGCATGATCTTTGGCTCAGCTTGTGGGCATTTCATGACATTAGAGGAATAATAATAAGAAGAAGAAAAATAAGAAGTCTTCAATTGGGAAGGATTGAGTTTTGCCACACTTCTCTTCAGATCTATGCAGGTTCTCACCATGGAGATCAAAGAAATGAGAAGGGAAAGGCAAAAGGAAACCTCAATAGGGTTTCAAAATGGAGAAGGTCTAAGCACTTCCTATCAGCAGTATAAGCAACCAGCGGTGCATAAAGTTCCACAACACCCTAATATGCCCACTTTCCTTGTAGAAGGAAATGAATTGCATGGAGATGGAGGATATTTGGAGCATGAGACTCTTAGTGATTATCTTGCAGAGTATAGATCTCAATCTAGAGAATTCAAAGAGAATCTGAATTTCCAGCAGTTTTTCCAGATTAAATAGAACTGAAGACCTCGTAGTAGCAATAGAAGAAGAGGGCACATGCATAATAGATTATTTTTGCATACATTCGATGGTTCATCCAAAAGCACAACAAAATCTTGGATGGAGAAGTTAGATGCATTCTTCCAGCTACACCAAGTAGCGTAAGCAGAGGTTGTTCAAATTTCAACGCTACACCTTGATGGCAAAGAAAATGATTGGTGGTTTAGAAATATGAAGCATGCAAGAGTGACTGCATATGCAGACTTCACTCAATGGCTGGTAAAGAGGTTTGACAGAAGAAAACCAGAGGCACATTCCATTGAGATATTCTCCGACAATAAAGAGAAATTGGATGAGAGCAGAAGGAAGATGTCAGCACTAATACTCCAGGAGAAGAGAAACTACCACCACCACCAGCTGCAGTGGAGGTAATTGCATCAATGGTAGAAGCACTTGCATTTTGGAAAGATGTTCCCAAGAATTCCACATTGAGATTCCTAGTCATGATTCAGGAGGTGCATGAGAAAGAGGAAGCAGATACCAATGCTAGTGCAACAGAAGAGGAGAAACCATCACCATCACCAACAGTTGGAGAAGAAATTTCATTGGTTAGAGGAAATCTTGTAGCTTTGCAAGATGTTCCCAAGCATCAGCTGATCCAAGGTATGCAAAAATTTCCACCCCATATTATTTTAGCACATCAAATTGAGATTTGTGGGGTCATGCCATCAGGGAAATTTCATGACCAAGGGTTAGAGCACATTGCTGATTTGGAGTAGTAGACTATCACTGCATAGAGGACACTTGACTAGTTCAAGGGGAAGACATATAACTATCCTAGTTTGAAATTTTTTAGCTGCACACAACACTTTGTGTTGGAGTGTGGATTTTCTAAGGATGGGATTAGCATAGTCCTAATGTAGGGAAGCTATACAATAAATTTTGAGAACCGGAAGTTATTGTCGCATGAGTTATCGTATTCTATTTACGACAAAGGGATATTGGCCATTATGCATGCATTGGTCAAATTTCAATAGTTTATAATAGGCAGTAGATTTCAGGTGAATACCAATCACCATAGTCTTTAAAATATTTTTGAGGAGGAGCAGTAGCTACAGAAGAGGCAGCAATGGTGGATCAATACAATGCAGGACTATGAGTTCAACATTGTGTGTGGAGAGGGACATGTGACAACAGATGCACTATCATGGAGATCAAAAACACTGTCACTGAGGAGCAGTGATGATTTGAGGGCCCAATTATTATTTGAGCATTCTTTTGACTGCTTCACTTATGAATAATTGGATGGGAAGATGGTAGATGGTAGACATCATGTAATGGATAACATCTTCCATTATCATGACCAAGACTTCTTGATGAGCACCTCACAACTCAAAGAGAAGTTTTGGCATGCAACATATTCAAAACCTCATAGGTTCTACCAGGCCATCAGTGAGAGGTTCCCATGGAGAGAGCTCAAGGAGGATGCACTTCGACATATCATGGAATGTAAATATTGTTATCAGATTGTGGCGGATGGTATTGTCGACATTGATCCGTTGTTGAGGTATGCAAATTTCTCCGATATTTTCACACAATATATCTCTTCACCCATGATCGGATTATCTTCCTGGAATGTCTTCATGCTTCATGGTCTTCCCAAGCCCATAGATAGTGATGGGGACAGTTATTGTATGAGAAATTTTTGGTGGGAGCTTCTCCATTGGGTGGATCCCAAGCTTGTGCATGATATGAGTCATCACCCATAGTTGGATGGATGGATGGAGATGATGAGAAAGTGGATGAAAATCTACTTGCAGATCTATGACACCGGGTAGCAGAAATCATGGTTGTGATGGCTACTCTTGGGTGAGTATGGTTACCACCCAGAATTTCAGATTGGTATGTTCTATGCCTTGCATAATACTGATGTTATGTAGCAGGAGGAGGCATGGCTGTGCTAGCTACTCTCAGGAGAGTATGGTCAAGACATTGCAGTTTATATGTCCATGAGCATATCATTGTTTCATACCTTGCAAAATAGTGCTGAGATGCATCAACTGGAGGCATGGTTGTACTGGTTACTCTTGGGAGAGTATGGCCATCATATGAAATTCCACATGTCAATTGGGATGTCATTGTTTTATACTTGGCATGATGATGTGTTGTGGTAGCAGAAGGCCTTATTGCGTTGGCTTCTCTTGAGGGAGTATGGCTACCATACTTTGTATGATGAACATGTGATGTGGCAGCAAGAGGCATTATTGTGGTAGCTTTGTTACACATCATTTTTTCACTGTCCCTACGATCCCCATATCGCCCATTGGAGGGTCATTTCCATGATCAATAAGCAGTGTCAAGCTTGCAAAGACCATCATTGTATCCCTTTACATGAGAATAATATTCCTTTTGTTGACAATTCCCTAAGAAGAGACTCAAAAACCCTTGTTTTTTCCTTGGCGTGAGTAGTCAGTTATGTCCTCGTGCCGAAGAGGAATATTAACACTAGGCCGTGCACCAACTGGCACTCTGTCTTTGTTAGCCACCTGCACTGAGCTGTTTATGAAATGTTTTTTAAAAATATAGGCTGAGATTCCACTCCAACAACTTCGAGGATGAGTCATTGGGAGTGGTTGAACTGAATAAACCACTGAATCCCTCCTTTAGTTTATGGTTTCCACCTCTTATGGGAACTCCATATAGGATAGGCCTCCCTCCCACCTTTGTAGGGATCATAACCTCCTCCTTTTACTCTATAAAAAGAAGCTATCTCTCTTTGCATAAGCTAGATGAACATGGATAATTGAACATACTATAGCTGAACTACTGAAGAGATAGAATAATACGGAATTACGTTGCGAGAGCTTGAGTCCATGCCTTCTGAGAGAGCTTGAGTCCATGCCTTCATCCCGTTTGAATTCCCTAATGAGAATTTGAGACGCGCTTCGGCTAAAACCCATTGGAGGAGACTGCAATGTCAAATCATTGGTTGTAACTCTTCCTTCTATCAATACATACACGTGAATATTGTTTGGTTCCCATTTTGTATTATGTTAGATGTTTAATGCAATATGCTTAGCCCTCTTTGACTGGATACTAGTTATGAATGAAATTATTATGTTGTATGTTGTTCTTGTCTACTGTTCTATGTGTAGGTATCCGAGCATGATTGCGGAAGGATTGTCACTTGCCAAGGCAGGAGCAAGAGGCCACCACCACTACAGCCACGACGATAGTGTTGGATTCTAGGTAGGTCGATCTACTGTGTCCTCTTTTGATTCATTAATTAGGAATCAACACTCTAGCATGTCTCTTTGTTTCTAGACCCACTCTAGGGCGAGAGGGATCGTCTCTGTCCGCAGAGAGGATTTACTTGCTTAACAGGCTTATCTTGAGAGAGTATGGCTACCATACTTGGTATGATGATGATGTGGTATGGCAGCAAGAGGCATTGCTACGGTGGCTTCTGTTCGGAGAGTATGGTTTTACATTTCACATGTTAATCCATATGTCTCTATTTCCTACTTTGCACAATGTTGAGATGATGCTTAGGGAAAGCAAGGCCACCAGGTCCAAGGATTGGAGCATGGAGAGAAACAAACTAATCCATGTAGCATGGGTTGGAGAGATAGTCTATGAGTTGGGACTTTCCACTTGGGGAAGGAACCACTACACTTCACATATCTCATGCAGAGAAGAGACTTTTGGACAGCAGATGGTTGCCATTTGGGGACTCATTGATGAGGAGAGGCATATAGCTACACAGCTGAAGGCCATTCTAGACATTCTAGAGAGGCATCTATGGAGCTAGGCATTCATAACACATTGGAGTAGATGGGGAAACCTTCCATATGAGGATGCCACTTGGGAGGGAGATGGATTTCTGCAGCATTCACTTTTTCAGTTGCTTGAGGACAAGAAAATTTTTTGCGGGGAGGACTATAATATTTCAAATTTTCCATTAGCTACTTTTCTTATTTAGTTAATAAATAAAAGGGTGGAGGGACCCGTAAACCCAATAGATGAATAAAATCCACTTCTATAGTGTGAATATGGGTTAATTGAGTATTGGAGAAGTGGAGCAGCACAATAATTAAGAAAGAGTGGAGGTCATAGATCATTAATGAGGAAAATGATGGAGATAGTGGAGAAGAAATTGTAGAGATGATGGAGGAAGTGGTGCATTAAATGCACACATGATGGAGGAAGTGGAGATTAATTGTAGCAGTGATGGAGATCATGGAGGACAACGCAGTCTTTATGGAGGATAGTGACCATATGTGCAACGCAGTTATAAGGTGGGCCAAGGCTAGAGAAGGCTCACAACCATAAAATGAAGATGAGGGAAACAAAGGAAGGTGATTCTGGCTTTTTATTGTTGAGTGTCATAAGACATTTATTTGCACACTTCAACTATTTAGATAATTCTGCTGTGATGTTTAGCACCGGGTGTTCTTGAGCAAGAATCCCACCCTTAGCCACGGGGGACTTTGAGTGCCTACTCTGGGAAGGTTTTCTTGGGGAGAATTCATCATACAAAAATTAGTGCCACATTCTGCAACTCTCATATGGAATTCTAGCTACAGGAATTACACATTCCTGAAATTGGGTTTGAGAGTTGGAAGGTTGTTCTTAGTACTTCAGCTGAGAAACCTGTGGAGGGATCAGCCCTTCACACTGTGGATCCATTTCAGTCTTCTGGGAGTTTAATTTTCATATATGGCATAAGTCCATCCATCTATTATCCTATGCAACGACATTTCCTGCAAGAATTGCGTAATTCTGCAATGAGAGTTGGAGGAGAAGGGGAAGTTCCAAGAAACTCAGCTTGGAATCTTGTGAGTGATTAATCCTTCACTCCAGGGATCACTTCAGCAGCCTGGGATCAACATTGTATTATCCTAGAGAATATAGTATTTACCAGTAGTTGTGCATGCAGTAGCTCCATATTCAGTGGGGGAGCTAGATCTCAAGTTTTGAGCTTGGGAATTGGGAGAAGGGACCAACCCTTCTGTTAATGGGCTGAGTGGGTACTATGTAATATTCCTAAATTAGCACATGGCTAATTCTAATATTAAATTTTGATTTTTCTCTTAGATGGAGGAATAAGAGGGTATGGGGACCCATAAATCTCCTTAGTAGGAATGAAAGACACTCCTAGTGTGAATGGAGGTCACCTAAAAGTTCAATTAAAGACCCTTAGGTGTGAAAAGGGGCTGGAGCATAAAGAATGGGTCAACTTTGACAAAATAAAACAACGTTGTTATGGAGGAGTGGCATTTATGGTGGGACAACGTAGTTTTGGAGGGAGATTGATTGCATGGAGGTAGTGACCTAATTGAGTGGGGCCAAGGGTGAGGAAACTCATAAATTATATAAGGAAGAGGATGGTAGCCATAGGGGGTTACTTTTAGATTATTATTTTGATATGGTATGTTTAGACTTGTTTCTCTCTTCAGCTGTTTAGCTAAGATTGCATGTGTTGTTTAGCACAGGGTGTTCCTGGTCGGGAATCCCACCTCTTCTATTGAGAAGCTCTTAGGAGAGTATTTCAGTACCTTGTCCACTACTCAACATTTGGTCAAGCCACATCTTTTTTGTACAATGCATTTTATGCAGAGTATTGTGTTGTGTTGCAAGGTGCAGTAGTGGAGAGTTGATTTGGGTCATTTCCTTGCTTGATTTCAGTTGGAGGAAGGTTTCCTTCCATTAGGGGACCAAAAAGGGGAGACCCTGAGCTTTATTTCATCATCCAGCATTAGGATAGAGTACTTCTATCAGTTACAATGCATTTTTCTGAAGGAACTGCGTTATTTTAATGTGCCATTGTAGAGAAGGGTTTGGAGCCCTAGTTGGGGGAGATAGATTCTCAGTGAGGGGATCAACCTTTCATTTGGAGAATGAATAGGAGGAGTTCTCATACATTTCTAGATCATATCAGCAACCTCCTATCATCTATCCAGTTGCAGAGATTATTCAGCCCTAGGGCCATATTTATATTTCTGTGTTTTTTGTATATTTCAGAAAACCCTTCCCAAGTTGTCTTGGAAATGTGCTTGGGAGCTTATATCTCTGTTCCCGGCATTGTTTGAGATATATAACAACAATTCCTCATTGATATATCATTTCTGTAGCAGTTATGCCCTAAAACTGCATTGTCTGGCTCATGGCACTTCTATGGCTGTATTTTTACATGTATTGACATATTTTCTTAGAGGAGGCTTATTTTGTATTGCTTGAGTGACTAGATCCTCAAGATATTGTGTCTATTATTTGCTGATATGTTTAATAAGATGGTTGTACATTTGTATCATATCATGATGTGTTTATTTATTCACTGCTATTTATAGTTTTTTGTTCATATATTGCCACTTCCCCATTTGGGAATATTACAGTGGTATCAGAGCAGAATCTTGGCTCAGCCTGTGGATCTCATCCATTATGCTATCAAGAGAATAAGAAGAAGGAGAAAGAAATCAAAATGATGGAAAGAATAATTTTTATCTCATCTCTTTTCAGATCTAAGAGGGACCTCACCAAGGAGGTCAAGGAAAGAAAACTTGAGAAAAATAATGAAACCACACTAAGGTTTCAAGATGAGAAAGGTCCATGTACTTCCTATCAGCAAAAATAAGATCCGGTATTGCAAAGAGCTCCAAAGAAACATACTATGCCCTTTTCTTTTGAAGAAGAAGACAAAAGGCATGGAGGTGGAGGACACTTATATCATGAGATTCTAAGTGAGTATCTTGCAGAATATAAGTCTCAACCTATAGATTTCAAGGAGAATCTAACTCTCCCATAGTTCACTGAGCTCAAAGAAGAAATAAGACCTTGCAGCAATAGATTTCTATTTCCTACATTTAATGGGTCATCCACATGTACAACAAGAGCTTGGGAAATGAAGTTGGATGCATTTTTCCTACTACATCCAGTAGTAGAGAGAGAAGATGTTGAGATTGCAGCGCTGCACCTTGAGGGTGAAGCAAACATTTGGTGGTTTAGCCATTTGAGTCATGCAAGAGTGATTGCATATGCAGATTTTACTCAAAGGTTGATCAAGAAGTTTGACAAGAAGAAATCAGAAGAGAAGAGGCCTTCACCACCACTTGCTGCAAGAGCACTTGCATCAGGAGAAAAAGCACTTGCACCTTTGCAAAGTGGACTTGATCTCTTGAGATTTAGAGTCCCATGCACTATTTTAGAGATGCATGAGGAGGAGGAGACTTATACCAGAACTGATACAACCATAGAAGAGAAACCATCATCATCAATAGTTGGGGAAGCCATCACACATAAAGGAGGAACCCTTGTAGCAGTACAAGATGTTCCCAAGCTTTACCAAGGTATCCACATGTTTCCATTTTCTGTTACTTCAGCACATCATATGGAGGATTGTGGGGATATACCTTTGCATGACCTAGGGTCAAAGTACATTGTTGATTTGGAGCAGAAGACTATCACTGTGCTAGTGACCCTTGATTTGTTCAAAGAGGAGATATACAATCATCCTAGTGTGTCATTTTTGAGCCGCACAAAACTCTTGGGGTTGGAGTGTAGAATTTTGGAGGATGGAATGAAAATTGTCCTAAGTAGAGCAATGCAGATTGTGTGTTCAACATTGAGCATGAGCATGAGACAGCTAGTGCACCATTAGGGAGATCAACAGTGCTGTCATGGAGCAGCAGTGATGAGTTGGGGGCCTAGTTGATATTGAGACATTCTGATGACCAACACACTTGGGTATTAATGGATAGGAAGATGGTTGATGGAGGACATCTTATGATGGATGACATATCTAATTATTGTGATGGACACCTCTTGATGAGAACTTCACTACTCAATGAGAATATTTTTCCATCTGTATATTTGGATCCTTATGGGGTCAACATGGTCATTGATGAATGGTCTTCATTTGGAGATCTCCAGGAGATTGCATTTCAATATCCCGTGAAATGCAAAAACAAAAATCTGATTTGGGAGGATGGTATTTTTCATTGGAGGGATGCCAATTTTGAGCATGATGATAGCCACTCACAATTGGTTGGATGGGTGATGTTGATGAGCAAGAGGTTGGAAAGCCACTTGTAGATCTATGATAGAGGGCAGCAAGAGGCAAGGCTATGTTGGTTACTCTTGAAAGAGTTTGGATAAAAAAATGACACATTCTATTTCAAAGAGTAGGTGGGTGGATGGGACTTGGCATGGCACTTGCATCATATGGTAGCAAGTATTTTGGGTGTATTGGGGTGATGTGATATATTTCATGTCAACCATCATGTTTTTGCTCCATAGTTTATATGATGATGGTGTGGGGAGGCAACAAGAGTTGTTGTTGCTTTGGAAGCTCTTGGGAGAGTATGGGTTGATTTTCTCCCATACTTTTCATGATGTTGCAGGAGTACATGATGGCACTATCATGGTGCAAAGGGGCTAATCCTTAGCCTTGGAGGATCAGGAGGTACTTCCACTTTGGAAGGAATCTCCCATATATAGCAGCATTATGGTAGATGGCATTGACATTTGGCATGTTAAAGAATGGAGCTATAAGATGACAGGAGCCTTATCATAAAGGCCAACAACACTGTCACTTGGGAGCTTGGGTTTGTTGATGGAGTGTTCCTAGGATCACTTCACATATGATACACTTAATGGGCAAGTAGGAGATGAGAGTGATGGAGTAGTGGATGGAGACATCTATTACCATGATATGATCTTCTTGACTTTGAGCTCCAAACATAAGAATAATGCTTTGCATGTAGCACATGGTCCATTCCTTCTCATGGAGATATGCCATACCACTATGGAGAGCTCATTCATGGATCTTATTATCATCCTACTCTCAGTAAATGGTAAGAATTGTGTTTTTGAACTTATTGATTATCTAACACAATATTGCATTCTCATACCATCTCTATACAGTGCATTGCTCCACAAGAGGGCAAGCCTCTATTTGGGCTTCATGGTCATTTTGGGACCAACATATATGATTAAGAAGGCCATTTATTGTGTGGATTTTGGTAAGTGTTGCACTATTCTTTGTATGCTCAGTTGATAAACAATGCCATCTACTATTTACTAGTGGATGAGATGACATGCACAACTAGCAATTTGTTGGGAGACAACTTGCTACTTCATGTTCTGAAACCGCAGTTGCTAAAACTGCATTGTGACTACTTGAGAGACTATTGGCACCTTCCAGCAATATGTTAAACCTTCAGTATCTCTCTCATTTGGATTCCATATGATGGTAATGTCATATTCATTTTATATGGGATGATCTGGGAAAGAACCAAAGAGTGGGTCCTTGGAGATCCAGTTTTCCTTTTGTATCTTGAGGGAAACATTATTGCAGCCCAATATCAGCAGCAGCTCTACACTTTCCATAAGTGGAGAGAGAGACAACATGGGGTAGGCCATTTGGTCTATCAAGTTCAACGATGCAACCGACCTTCTTTGCATGAGCCTAAGGTGGAGGAGATCTTTCATGAGTTGCCATGTTGGAGGGTGACTCATTTTTTATGGATGATAACTTGTGTTAGTCATCAGTATTTTTCACCTGTTAATTATGAATAGTTGTTATAGCCAAGTTTTCTAGCATCTGATCTCCAATATGTCAAATTTTTCAGCTAGAAAACACCCATAAACATTTTTTGCCTCCTAACCTTTTCAATCAGCCCATGACGAGATAAAACCTCATTGTCAAGCCCTATCTAGCCTCAGCCATACTAGCTTGTCCATTAGCTCCAAAGAAAATAATCCAAATATGTCCAAGAAGTCTCCCCTAAATTAGGTAGTGGCGCTTTAGGCATTTCTCCCTTGGAAAACTATCCTAAAGCCAAAGAACCTCTATCTATTATCAACCAGTCCTAAGAGACCTTCCTATTCTGCATATAAAGTTTGGTTACACCCTTAAGTCGCACCCCTAACAACCCTTGAAGTCTCAACAATACATATGCCATAGGTCAAGCTGATATTAGGTAAATGTACATTATTTCAATTTCTTTGTCAAAGAGCAGAAGTATACTAGTGTTCCATAAGACAGTATTAAACTCAACATGAGAAGACAACTACTTCTCATGTGGTTTTGAGCATGGAATATAAACGTTGGGCAGAAAGTTATTCCATCAAGCTCCTGCAATCACAATCAAAGGTTGGTGAATTATAAATGACAAGAAATTCTTTGCAGATACTGGAAAAATTGTTTTTGATGTCTAAAGAGGCACAAAGGTGTTTGAAAAGCATAATTACATGTCTTAGAGAAATTCCCATCATGACTTATTGTCAATTTTTCATCTTCATTTACTTAAGCATGAACAGGTAGTGAAAGGAAAGATAACACTGTTTAAAGGCTGATGAAATGGTATCACTGAGAAAACCTCCTTCATTCTACAAGCAAAGGGTTTGGCACTGTGATAGATGCCTCCTTCATCTAATAAGTAGAAGGACAGGGACATAGATTGATTTTAGGGTTTGCACTGACTGAAAGGAAAATTTTAAGAGCAGTGGGAGAAAATTGAAGGCTTATGGATATATAAATGGTGTTAAAAACCAAGAGAAAGAAGGAGTACTGTAATGATCAAAGAGGCTGACTTATCTCCTATCAGAGATCTCCTTCAAAAGAAGTCTAGAGCCAAAATGAACAAACCCTGCTGAGGTATGTAATTTCATTAAGGGTTTCCAAAGATCCATCTCCTTGATAAACAGACATGAAATCTATTCATTGTTACTTTGAAAAACAGAGTTGAAAGTAGTTGAAATGAGCTGGGCTAAAAATAGGTCAAAGAGTGATGTTGATATTCAAAAAAAGATTTTCTTCTCTTGTTCACGAAGATTTTCTTCAAAAAACTTATCAACGGGGCAAGAAGGTAACCTAAGCCTTGTTTTCTCAAGGGGACTTTGCAAATCAACAACACAGATACAGTAGGTGTGAAAAAAGACATGGCAAGTGCTTTAAAATCATAGAAAACACTCAAAACAGATAAAACATGCCACTATCACAGTCAAAAGCCTCTTTACGGACATGTGAAAATGATCTTGCTGTTGCATATGAGTCCCAAGGGTCTTTAAAGGCCTTTTTCCTTGATAACCAGGTATGGGTAAGATCTGAGGAGTACAAATGAGGTTCTTCACCCACAGTCAAAATAAAGGCTCAAAGAGCACCTGACAGTTCAATAAACTCCACAGTGGGCATGATCATCATCAAAACACCAGGAGCAAAAGCTGTCAAAATAAGTTTTAAAGTGGTAAGTTATCTCCTTGCAAGAATGGCAAAGAATGCCTCACAAATCATTGGTATGTCCTTGAGCAGAGTTTTTCCTTTAAAAAGGTCAGCAATAGGCAGAAGTAACAGAGTTTCTTTTTCAATGAGAAACAGTGAAGAGGCAGTAGAAGGGTATTTCCTTAATGAGAAAAACACTGAGAGAAATGTTGGCCTTCAAAATGGCTTTTCACTTTGAAAAGGGGTCATATGTATGAGGATCTCCAAAAATGTCATCCACAACACTTTAAAGAGTCTTGGTTGAAATATTGGGTTTATAGTGTTTTAAAATGATAAAATTACAAATGCAATGGATCAAGTTTCATTATAAGAAAGGCCTTTCAAAAGGTTTTCAAAACCCTCACGAAACAAAGTTCAAAGGATAATTGGATTTTTCGACTTTAAGAGGATAGGAGACCATTGCAAACCCATTTGCAAGTTTCATAAGCATTCACAAATGCCCTCTTAGCCGCCCATTGGAGAAAAGAAAGATTTCAAGCAGTTTGCAGAGTTTTTGAAGGTTTTAAGCCCGTGCGGTGCGCGTGGAGCGTTAATAAAGAAAATATAAAGGCCTTACACTACTACGCGGCGTGCTTGTAGCGGCACACGACGCACCTGTGCGCGCGGTCACCTCTGCCCGAAGGCCAACCCGACTCCTCTACACAGGGCGACGCTCTTCCTTTTAAACGTACCGCTTGATCAAAAACCCTCGAAAAGCACCTTTGAAGCAGCCAAACTCATCAAGCAAGGAAAGTAGGCCACCTGCAAGGTATTTTTATTATTTCCCCTTGGTGCTTTTGATTTTCTAAAGGGCGATTGATGCCATGATTGTCAAGACTAAAACAGTGGTAGGAGAGAAAACTGTTTGAGAAAAATCCGAGGTTTCTGTTGCCATAATTTCCCAAGATTAGTATAGTAAAAAGGGTTGTGTTTGCATTAGTTTCGAAAGGCCTGAAACTGCCCTAAAAAATAGTGATAAACAATAATACTAATTGCAAGGAAAAAACATAGTGGTAGAGGGTTTTCAAGTTGCTGAAGGTGTCCTAGCAGTGGTGAAAACAAAACTAATCTTTGTTGGAAAATCTAAGGTCAAAACAATGTTTAGAGGGGTGAGGATTTTGGTCCAAAATCAAAAGGTGTTATTGCTATAAATGCCAAGAGAGAGATATTGATTAGTGGGTAGTGTTCTTGAGCAAAATCAGGGCATTCTGTTGCTATGATTGTTACACTTTTTTACATTTTTGGGTGGATGTTTAAAACCATCTTAAAGGACCTCTGACTACCTTTAAAAAAAAACATTTACTAGCCCACAGGAAAATAAGAGCAGACTTTGCTAAAAATCAAAGGGGAAATAGTGGTCATAGTATCAAAGCCTTGTCATTTTGAAAAAGTCTTCTCTGTGTGGAAAAAGAGAAAAACTTAGTGCAGACACCAGATTTCCATAAAACAGAGTATGCTATGAAAATCCTTTGAATCAATTTGAGGGTGCTTTTTTCTAGCTGTGTATAAGAACCAATGAAACAAAAGAAGAAGCACTGTTTGAGGGAGTTTGTTTTTTGTCTTTTTCTAAATACAAGGCTGACTTGTTTCTACCAAAACACAAAAGATCCCTGTGACCTTACCCAAAAACTGTAACAATTTCATTGTGTACTTTTTATTTGATAACTACTTGTTGTTTGGCACAAAAGAGGACAAAACAGTGATTTAGAAAAAGCAGAAAGTTGTTGGTGGAGGACTGTTCCACAAAGCATTTGAAGCAGTTTGTCTTGGTAAAACAGTGACTAGCAAGGAGGAAAGAGGTGTGGTTGAGAAAAAAATCCCCAATGCCTTTTGAGACAGCTTGGTGTTGCAAAGAACATTCAAAACAAGATCCCTCCCAGGCAAGACAATAGGAGCGGCCTTCACAAGAGGTTTGAGCTTGTTTCCACTGAAGAAGTGAATGCTCATCCATTGGTCCTTTTTAATTTCCATGAGGTTGGGTGTCTATATTTTTGCCAAAGAGTGCAAGAGGTGAAGAGCTATTCCCCTTTGACACATCTTTTTGCTTTGAGGTTTGAAGAGGAGCATTTTCAGCTGGCAGGCCTAGATTTCAAATTATCTCCAAGGTCCATTTCCAAGGCCACCAAAATCCCTTATTTTGGGGAGAAGTGGTTTAAAAAAATCCACCTGGAATCAGAAGAATACAGGAATTTTCTGAAGCCTGAGCATAGAGATTCATGTCCATCCATTTTCCCCTTCTCATATCTATTGACTAGTTCTGCCCCCCTCATGAAGATCATCATGAAGTACTTCACTTACGAGGAAAGATTCTCCCGAGTCTATGCCTATCATATTCAATTTCTCATGCATTTCATGAGGGCCAAATTGCTAAATCTCCCTTTCTTTCTACATAGAAGTATTGAGAAAATGACCTCCACTATTCAGAAAAAGACTCCTTCTCAGCAGACAACCTGCCTCTTCCACCACTCCCTCATCAAAATTATCATTATTCATCAGCTTGAGAAGAAGGAGGTCTCTTGGGATACTTTCATCACACATTCAGATATCTCCACTGTCCCTTCATTTCATACATCTCCTTCACCTTCTACTCGCCACCCTTCACCTTCTTCTAGAAAACCTATTCCCAAGAAGCTCAAGTTTACCATAGAACAAGCAAAAGAGCATGATGAGGAAGAAGAGCATGAGCAAGAAGAGGAAAGTGATGATGAGCAGCAGCATGATGAAACAAGGAAGCAAGGTGATGATGAGGAAGATAATGATAAGAAGCATCATAGTGAAACAGGGCAGCAAGGGGGAGAAGAACACAGTGAGGCAGAACAACAAAGGGAAGAAGGGCATGATGAAAAAGGACATGATGATGATGACCAGCATGATGATGAGCATCATCACAGTGAGGCAGAACAACAACATGATGATGAAAAAGTGTAACAATATGATGATGAGCAACATGATGAATAGAGGCAGCCACAGCATGATGAACACCAGCCTCATGAAAAGGAACAAAAGCCTCATGAAGAAGAAGGGAAGCATGATAAACAGGTGCAACACAGTGAGGAGGACAACGCTCAAAAGAAATTGCAAAAGGACAGCCAAGGCATCCATGAAGAAATCCAAGACAATGGCAAGAATATGAGCAAAGTAGCAAGGGTAAAGAGCCAATGGAGCATGTGCTAACTCCCTCTCATAGGCAAGGGGCCATGCTCTCTTCTCCGAAAGTGGCCAAGCCCTGGACATCAAGGAAAAGGGTGCCTAGAGTTGTAACTCCAAATGTGACTAGGGCCCTCCGAAGCAAGGGAAAATTGCCCAAGAAGCCCATTGTCGAGCTACCCAAGAGGAGGAATACTAAAAGAGCCACCCAAAGCAAAGGAAAGGAAAAAGAAGAGAGAAACCATGAAAAGGAAAGGGAATTTGACATCATTCAAATCCAAAGTGATGATAGTGACAATGAAGCATGGATCGTAGAAAATCTCTTGATCAATAGAGAAAACCAAATTGATTCTTTGAGGACTGATCTTGATAGGGCTAGGAACTTCAATCACTTTTTGCAAGTTCAAAAGAAACAGATGAGTGTCCATATGGTTGTATATGAGACACGGGCAATCAAATACAAAAAAGAGGCCTCCAAAGCAAAAATGAGATTGGAAGAACTCATGGGTGAGTTTGATGAGAGTGAAGGCGAAGATTAGCCCAGGTGAAAGAGGCCAAGAACCATGGGGCTCAAAAAGGCCCTTGAGAAACAAAAGGAAGAAGAAGATGCCCTTCTCCAATCTACCCCTCTCACTACATTTTTTGAACAAGAGATAGAGAACAATCGGGAAGCATGGCTTGAGAGAGTTAATGATCACTTGGAGAAGAAATTGGAGAAGGAAAATAGAGACTTGGACCTTCAACGGAGGATGACAGGGCATTATAAGAAGCTAAATCAGTTTGCCTGGCAGAAATTGAAGGTCACTCAGGAAAAACTCAAGGAGGCTAAAGGGAAGCGCCCGGCACCAAAATTGAGGAAAGACACCTCAAGGCTCCAATTTTTTTCCTCAGATTCACAACATGTTTCCAAAAACCCTTGAGGGTCATGCTCACCAAATTTGGGCGAAATTCGACAAATTTTGGTTTTTTGTCATTTTTGGGTTTTTGGCTAAAACTCATGGGCATCACCATTTCAGTTTGGGGCATCCTCAAAGGATGAAAATGGTATCATTGGATGCCATAATTTCAGGGGCACATACTCAATTATTTTCAGATCAATTTAAGATAATTTGCTCCCCCAAAATGGCAAAAAACTCTAGCTTTTTCTACACTCTGCCCCGTTTATCAACAAGGCCTATTTTTTGGTTTTTTACACACATGTCTATTTTTTGAGGACTCCAATGGTAATTTGGGATAAAACTAAACATTTTCAGAAATTAAACACTTAGAGCTTTCCAACGAGCCATCATGGGCCTCGTTTCGACATTGGGAAGGCCTCCAAAAGTTTCCGGCAAGTTAGGGGACCTTTTGCTAATGTATTTTTTGAGTATTTTTTGTAAAAATTGAACCTTTCAAAAGTGAATTTTCTTCATGTGCGTTTAGCTATTTTTGTACATCATAAGTTATGAAAAGTCAATATATTTCCCTTTTTTAGCATTTTTGAGATATTTTATTAGATATTTTGTGTCTTGGACTTTGCAAAGCATCAAGGACAAAATCAGATATTTTGGATAGGCCAATGAGATTGCAAGTTGAACTAAGAGGTTTTCCTCACTTTGGCCTATATATTCCAAAGGATTTCATTGTAAAAAAGGCTTAACTTGATGAATAGAAGCAATATATGGTCATATAAGCTTTGGAAGAAACACTTGTCTCATGCTTTTGGATAGTTTCTTGGATGTTCTTGGATGATGAAAGAGGATTGTTGTTGGATTCCATGACTTGGTAGAATGGTATAGTGTCCCTCTCTCTATTTTTTTTCCTAGTTTTCATTCATAAATCCATGTTCTTGATTTCTATAAGACAGTAGAGAATATATTTGAGACATGCCCTTGGAGGCACCTCAAATTTCCTGTTTCTTTATAGCTTCCATGTTTTCTTCATTCTTAGTCACATTAAAGAATTCTTGATTTCTCTTTAATAACTTAAGAATATTGTTTGCTTGTTTCATTGATGGTTTTATGCATGCTAAGTATGATTTACAGTATGCCCTGCTTACTCATGGCTAGCCATAGCTCCACCTATGAAACTTCTCTTTGATTGGTTAGATTGTCATTTGTTGAACCAAGGAGGTCTTGTACTGATCTTTCCCTTTGCCTAAAACTATGCAATCTTGTTTTCAAAGTGCCCAATAGCTTGAAGTACTATGTTTAGGCATTCCTACATAGTGATTTGAGTTGTTTGTCTGTCTTAAATGTATTTCCCCAAAGTCTGATAGCCATTTCCTAAAGTTAGAGAGTCATATATCTCTATGCATGGCTTGAATGTTTATTTGTATGAATTGATCAGTTTACAGTTACATTTCTCATGATTAATGGTTTTCCCTACCATGTTTATGTCAGCTATTAAAATAGTTACGTTTGAAATCCTTTGTTCTTCACAAGTTTAATGTCCATCTCACTCCATGTTGACCAAAGATCCATTTTACCTCGAATCAAATCGGCCCTTCAACAACCTTGTATCACTATTTGAAAGCTCTCTTGACCTTTTCGACCCCATAGCCCAGTTGATCTGACATATTTTTACCTATATTATGTCTTTGATCATTTCATCCCTCACAACCTAAAAACAAAAACCAAAAACCTACTTCATAACTAGCCTAAAATTAGAACACAATAAGCGAACACATAGATATCCCTTACACAAATAGAGAGAGCCCTCTCCGAGTCCAAGAAGGTTAGGTCCTTGGGCTCCAAAGATTGGTTTGATGTTACACTGTCATTTGGCTTTCCAATCAGCCAAATCATGGGACCCTAATAGATTGAGGATGGAGGCTTCACATGGGAATGATAGTTCCCAATATTTTTTAGATTCCATGCCTCAAGAAGGCTTCTAGACCATATATAGTTGCTTCCATGGATATTCCACTTGTTCATGATGAGAGCCATTTGGATTTTCCACCAAAGGCATGCTTATACACTTGGGAGGAGAAACTTGGAGTCTTCTTGATGAGGCAACATCTTGTTCATTGGAGGAACTTGTCATATGAGGATGCTACAAGAGGAAGAGGAGAAGCTCTTCAGTTCTATCCTTACAGTTGCTTGAGGACAAGCAACATTTGGGAATGGAGGACTGTAATATTCCTAAATTACCACATGGCTAATTGGAATATTAAATTTTGATTTTGCTTTTAGATGGAGGAATAAGAGGGTATGGAGACCCATAAATCTCCTTAGTAGGAATAAAAGGAACTCCTAGTGTGAATGGAGGTCAGCTAAAAGCTGGGTTGAAGACCCTTAGGTGTGAAAAGGGGCTGGAGCATGAAGACTGGGTCAACTTTGACCAAATCAAACAACATTGTTATGGAGGAGTGGAATTTATGGTGGGACAACGTAGTTTTGAAGGGGGATTGATTACATTGAGGTAGTGACCTAATTGAGTGGGGCCAAGGGTGAGGAAGCTCATAAATTATATAAGGAAGAGGATGGTAGCCATAGGGGGTTATGTTTTAGATTATTATTTTGATATGGTCTGTTTAGATTTGTTGCTCTCTTCAACTATCTAGCTAAGATTGCATGTGCTGTTTAGCACAGGGTGTTTCTGGTCGGGAATTCCACCTCTTCCATTGAGAGTCTCTTGGGAGAGTATTGCACTACCTTGTCCACTATCTGGCATCTAGCCAGGCTACATCTTTGTTGTACAACACAATTTTTGCAGAGTATTGTGTTGTGTTGCAGGGTGCAGTAGTGGAGAGTTGATTTGGGTCATTTCCTTGCTTGATTTCAGTTGGAGGAAGGTTTCCTTCCATTGGGGGACCAAAAAGGGGAACCCCTGAGCTTTATTTCATCATCCAACATTAGGCTAGAGTACTGCTATCAGTTACAATGCAATTTTATGAAGGAACTGCGTTATTTCAGTGTGTAGTTGCAGAGAAGGGTTTGGAGCCCTAGTTGGGGGAGATAGATTCTCAGTGAGGGGATCAACCTTTCATTTGGAGAATGAATAGGAGGAGTTCTCATACATTTCTAGATCAGATCAAGAACCTCCTATCATCTATCTAGTTGCAGATATTATTCAGCCCTAGGGCCATATTTGTATTTCTGCAATTTTGTATATTTTAGGAAACCCTTCCTGGGTTGTCTTGGAAATGTGCTTGGAAGCTTAGATCTCTGTTCCTGGAATTGTTTGAGCTATATAACAGCAGAATCTAATTGATATATCATTTTTGTAGCAGTTATGCCCTAAAATTGTGTTGTCATGGTTCATGGCACTTGTATGGCAGTATTTTTACATGTATTGACATATTTGCTTAGAGGAGGCTTATTTTGTATTGCTTGAGTGACTAGATCCTCAAGATATTGTGCCTATTATTTGTTAATATGTTTAATAAGATGGCTATACATTTGTCTCATATCATGGTGTGTTGATTTATTCACTGCTATTTCCTATTTTGTGTTCATATATTGCTGCTTCCCCATTTGGGAATCATACATACTATTGTAGTATATAGATCTTTGTTTCAGCCCCATAATAGTAGTTGTCTCTAGGGAGTGCATAACTCAGGCAACAGGGGTGTAGTGTGCAACCCAAAAAGGGCCAAAATTCCAGAGTCAAAATATGGCCAAACAATTTCTGGGTTTTTCTGGGTTTTGGGAGTAGAATCTGTGGTTAAAATACTGGAGCATTTTGAGCACTCCAACAACCTCTTGCGCATAGATATTTTTCCCTGAGTAGTAGTTTATACTTTCTAGTGCTAGGTTTCAGTAGTGTATTTCAACCATCTTGTTGCTTGTGTGCATTCCTTTTGGAGCATTAGGTACTTATCCTGATGATGAACTATATTTGGTAGTTCGAAACGCGTCGATTCAAAAATTTCTCATGTGATTTCCCGGAAGATTTAGAATTTAAAATTTTTCTGCTAATGTTTTAATGTCTTGATGTTATATTCCGACATTTCCAGCATTTTACAGTTTTGTGCTTACATTCTAGTTATTACCTAGATTGAAATGTTATAAATGTTCTTTATTCTTGTCTTTCCCATTTTGGGATATTACAATAAGCAAGACAATAGTGATATGATGCATCTGGTAGCTTCTAGAAACATGGAGGATGGATAGGGTGGGTTTTTCTTTGGTAATTCAACATCATCAGGCAGGAAGGTTTCAACGATTTGGACTCTGTGAGGGAAAGTGAGTTTAGGATACAACTCCATAAGAGTTTCTTGAGAGAAAAAGGCTTAGAGATTCATTCGAAGGGATCAGTGACATGCTGTTTATAGTTTATGTAGTGATGGATATGAGAAAGTTTCCATTCTGAGCCACCACTAGTCTTTTGATGGGATCATACCTGGTTTGACACCAGGCGACTAGGTCTAGAAAATCATGGGTTTGAGGGAATGAAAAAAAGGGCAGAAGGGATTCCTGGATCTTGATGTCATCTTGCCAATCCACGTATTTTTGTTTCAGATACATGTTCAATTCATGGAATTCGAATTCGTACTCTGTGTCTACAATTTTGGAATAAGAATGAGTAAGGGGGACGTGGTCAGGTGGGTTTACCTCTGACGTTGGATTTATGATTTTTACTTTGGGGGCCATGTTCTCTGCAGAGGCAAAAAAAATGGTAATTTATAGAGTTAAATATCTGTAGCACGATGACAGATGGTTGTATCAGTGGCACAATTATGCTTTGTAATACTTGTAATTCAACATCAAATAGTGAATAAAGAAAAGTGGTAAAGGGAAGGGCAAGGTTTTATTTATAATAGTGGCTAGAATTTTGTCATGGAATGATTGTTAGGAATGTGACTATAGAGGTTTAATGCCAATGGTACATGCGTTAGGGAAATGAAATGACTAGGAAACGACTAGGGAGCGGGTCTAACGGAACATAAATAATAATGACAAGGAGCGAAGTTGCAATGGAATGCACAGGTGGTGGTATTTTATTCGGCATTGGGAAATGGTCAAGAGGAGAAGTCAACTGAAATTTTGGCAGGAGTGGAAACAACGTTGGGAGAAAGAAGATTTTAGAGGGGGTAGGCGATGGTAAATGGTTTTGAGCGGGAGGGGGGTGTGTGAAGTATGGTAAAGGTGATACATAATGGATGACCTGCGATAAGGAAAACTGCTTTTCGGACCCCTCCCCCCGCCGTTAATGAGAAATGGGCAAGGGGGGTGCGAAAAGGCTTCCCCGCCATTGATCTGGGTGGGGAAGAGATCCACCCTTGAAATTTTCTTGGGTGATATCACAACGCAACAAATCCTTTTGTCTTTAGCGGACTTAGGATAAAAAACATGTGCTCCTTTATTACAATAAAGTTTAATTTCTTAATGAAGCAATTAATCATAATTAAACACAATTAACTCCTAATTTAAAACTTTGGCGCATTTAAAAAAAACAACCATTCTTTTCTTTATTCAAACTAAGCAAATCAATTATTTTATTGCTATACTTAACATTTTTTCAATAATTTTACTTCATTTTTTAGGGGAACTATTCCTATCATTTTCTTAATATAAATAATTTATTTACCATAAGTCCTAACATTTTTTGTTTTTTGTCTATTCATATCCAAACTTAACATTTTTCATTTTTCAATTTTTTCTAAAAATACAACCTTATCAAAACCAAATAATGTTAAAACAACAGTTCTTTTATTTCATTTCATTGAAGTTCATTCACTTTTAGATGAGTTTAATCAAGTGCATTAATTTTGGCTGGTTTTTTTTATCATATGTGAAAAATTAAATTCACTTGCATGAAATAAATTTCAAAAATTCAAGTTTTCTTTACAATTGGAAGGAAATTACCTTCTTACGGAAATTAATTAGAGAAAATATTATTTCACCTAAAATAAGGTGGGTGAATAGTTATGTTTGAGGAGATATTACACCAGGTAAAAGGTACATTTACCAAGATTTATTTATGGGTTATTATGTAAATATTAGAGACTAATTTTCACTTTCTTAATGTAGGGAAATAAATTACGAATGGATTAAAGAATGAGGGAACTGATTGCAAATATGGGAAAAAATATTTCGACGAAGAATTAAATTGTTATAGTTTTCAAAAGTCGAGAGGTAAGTCCATGGAAAATGGAAAAGACTAAAGTTTTAAAGCAGGGGACTATATATATATAACGAGGGGACTACATGTTCATGATATTTATTTTTTGCAAGATAAACAAGATATAACAATATATCATATTGGGTTGTTCTATTTCCTTTATTATGATAAGTAATATTTTATCAATGATATAACTAGCAATTGCACCGAGAGGTGCAAGGGAACGCCGAAAGGAGACCTCCCAATGATGTAAGGGGGGAAACATGTAGATTTTGAGTTAATTCTTGAGTTAATTCCTTGAGTGTGGAAAATAGATTTTTGAATTGAAGCCTATGTGATTCATTTTATTTGAAGAAAGTTTCAATAAAAACGACATTCAAAATTATTGAGTTTAAAACCACCCAATATAATTTATTATCAAAACTAAATTATTAGGTTTATCCATCTAAAACCACCCTACATAATTCATCATCAAAAGAAAAATAGACAATTTAATCCAAAACTAAAATGGACAGTCTAATCTAAGAGTTTATGAAACTCTCCATCATAAACCACCTGCTAGCATACATGCAGGGCGTGAGCATTTGGTTCTGAAAATTCCTACCCAGCTCAAACAACTCTTCATTCACAGAAACTTCAAACTCAAACAAATATTGGTGTAACAGAGGCAAGCCTTCCAAATACAAACGTTGCATTGGCATATTCACAGCGCCCTTGAGCAGAGATGCCATTACCCAAAACGCCTCTTCCTCCTCATTCATGTGAAGTAGAATCATGCCCGCTATGAAATTCATCCCCTGTGTACACCCCACATCCGTGCCATACACAGAGTAGGCCTTCAACAAAATGTGCATAGATCTCTGTCTGGGCCCGTCTATCATTTGAAATATTTTTTGGGAGGGCAAGGTGTGATGAATGTCTTTCACGATAAGCTTCTCTAATGAATCAAAAGTTTCAGTGGATAGGAGGAGTTGGTAAATTCCAGGGTTTGCTAAATCCCCACTTAAAAGGAGGGGTAGTTGTATTGTAATTTTGTTATAGTGCAAATCTCTTCAGGTCGAACCTTGGGTGTGCTCGAATTCCTGAAGCCGGAGCAAAGGATTGAGACGGAAATGGGAACTAGCGTTGAGTTGTACGTTGAATGTATGTTGGAGGGTTTTAAAGCCAGAATGGAATACAATTCATGTTAAGGACCAGCATAGGGGAGGACTGGAGCGAGACTTCAACACACAGTTCGTTGGCTTACCCATTTTGTGCAGAAAAGGGTTGAAGAGAACTGCGCTAAGGGAAGAGTACTGAAGAGTAAGTGAACGTAGAAGATGGAACCTGGAGCATAGAAGGAATGGAACCAAGAGGTGAACGTGGAACCAGAGGTTATAGTCGAGTGGTTTTGGGAACAAACCCGCCTATTTCGCACCGCCCTTGCCCGGAGGTGAAACCATAAGAAAAAAACCCGATCCTATTAGATCGTGTCATGTCGTTGGGGCAATACTGCCCTCATCACGTGAATTTGACGTGCCAAAGTTCGGGATAAAAAAAAATGTGGAACTCCACCCTACTCGTTGGATCGCCCCAATCAACGCGACACTCCTCCAACCACCGGATGTGAGACGATTGTTAATAGGTGGGGCCGAATGTTATATTGGCACTAGCCTTATAGTTAGGTCCGAGATATATATATGGCAGACATTCATGCATAATGGCATTTTAATGAATATGTGAAAGTGTCTATGGTATCGTCGATTGATGTCCACGGTATTAAAATTAAGGTATGTAGTGATCCCATATTAATGATCTAATGGCATGATAAGACTTGGGGTTTTAACTCTAAGGTTTGGTCAATGCTTATTAAACTAAAGTCTGTCATGAGCCTTTCGGGAGGGCGTATACTTGTTATTGCTTGGGGTTATGGTCTAAGAAGTTCGAACATCAAAATATAATGAGAGGATATTGCCTTTTAATACAATTTACAAGGGGAGGATTTCTATTAATATTCGAGCGCTTTATAAAAGAGGGAGATAGCCTCGGTGCATTATTCAAAGGATATTCAATTGTTTATATTATTATTGAATAAATTGAATGTTAAAAGTAATTAAATAATATATAAAGTTTTAATTTATATATTTATTTTATTTTTAATAATTACATGATAAGAAAAGATTTCAAAACCAATTAAAAAAAAGAGAAAATAATAATAATAATAATAATAATAATAAAATAAATAAATAAAATATGAATAAATAAATAGAAATAAAATAAAATAAAGATAAAATTAAAATTAAAAATAAAATAGATAATAAAATAAAAAATTCTTAATTACAAAAATAAGAATAAAATAAATAAATAAATAGAGATAAAATAAAATAAAGATTAATAAATAAATAAATAAAATGAAATAAAAATAAAATTACATAAATTACAATTTAATAATATTAAATTAAAAATTAATATTTTTATTAAAATAAATATAAATATTTAAAATTCAAATTATAAACTTTGATCATTTGGTTTACTTTTCCCTGGCATTGTGTGATCAAAATCCAAGGCATATCTCACTGGATTTAACAAGCGCACCTCAAATAAAATGCATAATTCATGAATCTTAGAATGACAATGGCTCCATGAACCAATATGGACTACTTGCAAACTCAATTGGTGGACTTGTGTACAAGAGAAATCCAAATACAGGAATATTATGTATAAACAAGAACCAATCATGACCAAGATGATCTTCTTTAACATGTGCCTGAATTATCAATTTTCTTTACACGGTCGGAAAAGGCAGCCAGGACCATAGAGAATCATAAAGTCTCTTGCAAAGGAAAGTGATGCCTGTCATTTGTTACAAGCCAAATGTGTTACCAACTCAACAGCTGTTGTTTTAACTTGGAAAAATGGCACCCATTCAGCTAAATTTTTTTGTCCAAATAACATGGCTTAAATGGTGCATAAGTTTTGAAATAGTTATTCAACCAGTATTTGAAAAATATGTTTTGAGATATGGTCTGATGACTTGTACTGTTCTTGTTATGGTTTCTGGTAACTGGCTTTGAGCAATTTTTTGTAGACCAATAACAACCATCTACTGTTGCCTTTCAACAATTGATACTCTCGTCCAATGATCTGTGAGAGGCATATAAACCCTTTGTCAACCAAGAATCAAAATCGGCAAAATATGTGTTTTCTAATACATGTCCATAAAAATATTGCCTATGTCAACACAATATCGGACTCACTGACATTTTCTATTCTTAATATACTGTAATTTTTTTCTACAATGAAACATGCATCATTCATTTGAAAAAATACACTAGAAGAAATAAATTTGAATGGAATTGCATTGCATTTTCAACAATGAAACAGGCATCATTCATTCTAAACAGTACAGTAAAAGAAATAAATTTATATTGAAATGTATTGCAAAAGCTAGAAGAATACAATCTGACCATCAACAGCAGAAGTAAGAGATTTTTTGTGTAGATTTTCACTCACAAAACAACAAACTCTATAAAATTTTCAACCTTCGAAACCAATTGAACAATCTTCCAGATCTTTGGAAGCATTAAAATTTAACAGTGATGGAAGGAGAAGAAAAAAGTGATGATGAATCATAATCCATGGTCATCACTTGCATCTCAGCATTTTCGTCCATGAGGGATTGTAGAGTTCTTGGTATTGGGGGAGTCAAAACATCGACAAATCCTTCTAGCATCTTTACAATCGTGCCCAATCTTGGTCTTGAACCCTCGCCATGCTGAATGCACCAGATAGCTACCATTTCTATCCTCCTAACCTCTTCTATATCAATGTCCTTCCCAAGGCGGTCATCTACAAGCTCCAGAAAGTTTCCTAGGCTGACCTGGTTAGCAGCCCAAATTGCGAAAAACCATTTTTCAGATTCCACATTGCTTGACTCTATGTTTTTGCGACCTCCCATGATTTCTAGGAGTGTCATCTAGACGAGTCTGTAATTTTTCTTATAAAAATGTCACACACTGCAATGAGTTCATAACAAAATTTTTATGGCAGTCTCTCGAAATAATAAATTGAGAGGTATGTACTGAAAACGATACCTCTCATGATTTAAAATTTTTCATTATTAAACATATACAATACAATTAAGTTTGGTAAAACCTTCCCCGTACAAAGAAACTCTCTTCAACTAAAATTGATGTGTTGCCCATCAAATTTCCACAATCTACAACACAAAATTCTGTAGTTTCATTCACAAGTAAACCCACACCCTGTGGAGATGCATACTTGTCTATGTCTTTCTAAGCTACCCATTATCTGCTAAACATGATAGAGGACCTGAACATGACCTGACTTATAAGTCATTTGTGCAGAAATTCTCACTAAACATGACCTGCTGCATCAAAATATTCATAATACAACATTACAGACTAAATCCAATTCAAACAACACAATAAAGTCTGCTACAACCTTCCCCATACAATGAAACTATCTTCAAGTAAAATTGATGTGTTGCCCATCAAGTGTCCACAATCTACAGCACAAAATTCTGTAGTTGCATTCACAAGTACACCCACACCCTGTGGAGATGCAAACTTGTCTCTATTTTTCTAAGCTACCCATTATCTGCTAAACATGACTTGTCCTCTGTCATGCTTGTGATATTCAAGACTTGCAAGTCATTTGTGCAGAAATTCTCACTACACATGACTGGCTGCTTCAAAATAATCATAATACAACATTACAGACTAAATCCAATTCCAAATACAATCAATCTAAGGGTCACACTGTGCTTTTCATTCCACATTAGTACTCTGCTCTGGATGCCTCTGCAAACAAGACAGAAAAGAAACAAGAATCCTAATTCCAATAGCCCGCCATTAACTATCAAGAAAAAGCTATGAACCCTTAAGTGGGCTTCAGATCGTCAAACATGGATGCCCATGACCAAATCCCGCCACTATTAACAGGCGAAACTCGCTCATTATGCTAAGGAGTACAACTGTGAAAATCCTCTGGCTCATCTTTCAATCTCAGGGGAATTTTCTTCTTCTTGGCATCCCCGCGCCCCAAAACCACCGCCTCCCCATTCTTGATAGCCAGACTCAGCGGTAACCTGCCCAAGTGCCTACAACTACGATTTCCTCTGCAAAATACCTTCGAAACAGAGGCATATAGAGTCGGCTCCGTCGGCGGTGGTGGGCGAAGAAACCCATGAACGAGTCTCCGAATGCGGCGCTTGGTTTTCTTTAAAGAAGACACAAGCCTCTGGACATATGGCGTCGATTTCCCCTGCTTGAGCTTGATGTGTTTCCCATCAAATGTCCACAATCTACAGCACAAAATTATGTAGTTGCATTCACAAGTACACCCACACCCTATGGAGATGCAAACTTGTCTCTATTTTTCTAAGCTACCCATTATCTGCTAAACATGACTTGTCCTCTGTCATGCTTGTGATATTCAAGACTTGCAAGTCATTTGTGCAGAAATTCTCACTACACATGACCTGCTACTTCAAAATAATCATAATACAACATTACAGACTAAATCCAATTCCAAATACAATCAATCTAAGGGTCACATTGTGCTTTTCATTCCACATTAGTACTCTGCTCTGGATGCCTCTGCAAACAAGACAGAAAAGAAACAAGAATCCTAATTCCAATAGACCGCCATTAACTATCAAGAAAAAGCTATGAACCCTTAAGTGGGCTTCAGATCGTAAAACATGGACGCTCATGACCAAATCCTTCCACTATTAACAGGCAAAACTCGCTCATTATGCTGAGGAGTATAGCCACGAAAATCCTCTAGCTCAGCTTTCAATCTCAGGGGACTTTTCTTCTTCTTAGCATCCCCGCACCCAAAAACCACCGCCAGACTCAGCGGTAACCCGCCCAAGCGCCTACAGCTGCGATTTCCTCTGCAAAATACCTTCGAAGTAGAGACACACAGAGTTGGCTCCACCGGCAGTGGCGGGCGAAGAAACCCGTGAACGAATCTCCGAACGCGGCACTTGGTTTTCTTTAAAGAAGACACAAGCCTCTAGACATATGGCGTCGATTTCCCCCGCTCGTGCCTGGCTAGCTTCAAAATCTCTAGCCTGTGCTTTGCGATTATAATTCCCATGCTATGCAAGAATTCATGGTTGAAAGAAGCAATATCCTCTGTTTCCAGCTCGTTTTGGGTAAACAAGAGGCCATACTCGTAGACCAGGTAAGGTTCCAAGTCCGATTCCGAGAGCCAGCCGAACAACAGCACGGACGCGAAGCAGCTGACGCGCACGGGAAGGAGAGCAGGAGGGTGGGAGCGATTAGACAACAGGTGGGATGGATGGCTACCAAGTGTCAAATTTTGACAGGGCAGAAGGGTGATAGGTGGAGCATAGAGATTGGCTGGGAGCACTGTTCATCCCAGCAAAGCTCATAATAGGGACACCTTCGGCGTAAATATGTTTAATATTTTGTTTTTCTTCTTGTTTTATATTTATTTAATAATGTCATTTGTGTTTCATTTTATTTTCGTGTTGATGTTATTTATTCAAATTGCATACTTAAAACTTATATTGAGCTCATTTATTATTTATTGACTAAGTTTCTTTCACTTCACAACTTAATCACTCTTTTAAACAAAACACTCCATTATGTATAAACTTGCTTCATCTATTTGCTACTATAGAAAATATATTAATACTAAATACAGGAATACCCCCTGTGGGTGGAGAAGTCTAGTCTCCATACTAAATCAGGAGGATCCCTAGATCCTCGGTGAATATCTTCTTAAGTTTTTCTTTATCGCAAAAACAATTTGAGAACCGACATTATTCTAGCCTCATTTCAAGGAGCGGATTTGATCTAGGTGGCTCCATAAAAGCTCAAAAACCATGTGCTCATGTTGGCATGATGGGGCCTTGACCCAGGTTCGAAGTGACTGCCCAGTCCAACAAAACCCAATATTACCAGCCCTTTTGGCAATGATCTACTTGTGCAGATCGAAGTCTCACTTGAGGAAATATAGGGGGATGATAGAACCAAGTTTATGCATCCAAAGGGATATATGAGTGTGGATTTAGGGATTTTCCTCCTTATCATTTCTTCGCAGATTATATCTATCAATATTATAGGTGTTGTTCAACACAACTGTTGAACTTACTATAGATTGTGATATCTTACTCAACTATGCATTAAATAAAGTAAATAACCATAAAAAATACTTCGCTATTTAATTACATATCAAAACCATTATTCAGCATAAACAATTATAAACAGTAAGAAAAAAGAAAACACATCAATGTAACTCAGGTCTTCACAACAATTTTTTCATTAATAGCTAGATCTTTCGCATACATTTAGTTCCGCCTTGCGCACACAATTGCAGGGGTCCATGCACACAAATGTAGACTTCCTAAGGTCTCCATGCACACAGCTGTAGGAGCCTTTTCTAAACCCCAAAACATAGACTCTGACTCAAAACAATCTTACATCCAAATGCATTTCATCAACTTCTACTTGACTTCTTATGAATTCTATCTAGAATCCTTGTATAGATTTTGCAATTAAAATACCATGGTCCAAAACCATGGGCGGAGTCCAACGTTCACAAAATATCCCATCCGATTACATAATAAGGGGCTTTGACCCACCCCAAAGCCCTATGACTAAAAAAATAGACTTCGCGTTGCGTGTTGTGCTCCTCGATCTATGGAGTCTTTCCTTGCTGCTTTCTTCGAGGGGATCCCATCTCCAACAGGCCCCCAACACAAAACTGTGACTCGTCCAAAGTCACAAAGCTGGTGTGCCATCTATCTTTGCTTTGATTCCACTCAGGGCATCCTTCAAGTGGGGCACTGCTTCAACGCATTTCTTTTCAAACTCCTTAATTACTTTGAGCAATGTCTCTAAAACCTTCTTATCTTACTTCTGCTCGAATCCTCGCTGCGTTGTGCGAAGTGCCTTCAACTTCTTTTCTACCATTTGGGAGAGTTGGCTAGCCTTAGATTCCCATGGTTTTAGCCTATCTGTAAGTAGTTTCTCCTTCCTGCGTAACTCATCAACTTGTTCCTCTAATAATTTACCCTCTTAGAGACGGGTAAGCTGTTGCATTGGTGCTAAGGTTTTAGTAGTGACCTTAGCCTAATCGAGATGTTCCAGCTTTTCACACACTTCAGCCTGTAACTTTTGTACCTGAGGGTCCTCCTGCAACAAGGCCCGTACTTCAAGAACTTCCCCAAAGATATGCGCACACTCCTGTATGCAGGACTCAACATGTTTTAATGCAGATTTCAACTCAGTTGTGCGTTACTCCCAGAATTCTAGCAGAGTGGCAGGCTGTAATTGCATCTGCAACTCAACTATTTTCATTTGCATTTACAAGTGCACTTCATTAACCCTGGCCTTTTAGTCCTTCACTGCAGTGGCCAGCTTGGCCACTTTCTCCTCTGGTGTAGCTGTTATCACTCAGATTGAACCTTAGGTTGAGAAAGGAAATTCTGAGGTAACCTCAAACCACACTTAGCCAAGTAGCTAGCCCTACTAGGCCAGGAGAGGGCTCTCTCTGTATAGAACATAGTCAAAATTATTGAGGAAAGAATATTTAGGTATAGTAGCTCAGGGTTTTTCATTTTGATTTGTGTAGGGTTTTGCTGGATCAGGAGGAGTCAAACAGCTAAGGAAAGAAAATTAGGTCAAAATTTGCAGGGTGTTCTAAGGGGCAAGGTAGGTATAAGGTTTGAAATTTAAAGGAAAATTATGGTGAGGTGAATATACTGGTGAGGATTTAGGAATATCTAATGAGATGAATTCTACCTAAACTGAAGAAAATAAACAAATTATGAAAAAATCCCCAAAACAGAGCATGAAAACATGAATTCTGCCTTTCAACTTGAAATTAAGCATATCATAGACGTGAAAATGGTTTATGAACTTACAATACATTCATAAAAATGATCATAAAGAAGAAACTATGTCAAACATTGCATACCACATGGATCCCAAAGAAATAGTTGCAAATTTATCATTAATGTCCAGGCCAAACTGATACAAAATTGTGTCCTTGAGATGCCAAAGCTCCAAGTGAATCCAACCATTACAATTACTGAGAAAATACATCATATAGACCTCAAAACCACTCTTCCTAGCCTCAGGGAGTCTAATCCATGAGATAGGGATCAGTTTCACCTACTCTTAAACAAAGAATCTGAAGACTAGGAAAGCTCAACAATTTGCCTCTAAAAGAGAGGAAACAGATTCATTTGATGTCTAGAGAACTTATCTGATGTATCTACCCTTGATAACAATAAAAGAATGAAATTTACATTTATCTTTACCTTTTACATCAATAATTTCTCATTTCCCAAGATAAAAATTCAAAAAATTAAAATTTGCTGAAGATGATGAAAATGGCATTTTCCTGGCAAAAGCGCAGCGCCGTGACAGAAAACACAGCCTCTCTTTAAATCCACTTTTGAAGGCCTTCCCGATGTCTAAATCAGCTCCATGATAGATCATTGGAAATATATCTGAGTCTAGTTTCCACATATGCCTCAGTTTCCAAAATTGTGCCCATATTCCCTGTTAAAAATCATTTCTCCCAAGACTAGTATTAGCTCAGTGCCAAGGTAAAAAAGGAGGCAGAAACATGAAAAATTGGTGGTTTGTTTCACTTTTGAGGGACCAGTTCTCCTCCAAATTTTCTGAAAATTTGACAAGGTTGATGTATTCATCATTATGAACATGATTTTTGTGGCCATATATCCATTATAGGCTCCAAGAAAAAGCGCAGCGCCAAGGGCACTGCGTTTTTGGCAGATTTTCTATGTGCCAAAATTTCCGAGTTTTTTGCAAAACGAGGCCTTAGACATGGATCAATATCTATATAACCATGAAGTGTTTTGAAAAAAAAGAGAATTTTTTTTTCTTTGGCATGTTTTAAACACAAACCTCCTCCAGTTTCCTAATATGCTTATCTTATTATCCACAATACTCTCTGCAAAAAGGTGTCCAAAACAGGACATTTCTGGAAAATGTGCCTTCAAAGAATTTTTTAAATTTCTCAATTTTTTTCCAAATTTCCTCAAAATTTCTCCTGAGATGCCAAATAAGGTGTGTTATTCTATCATGGATATATCAAAAAGTAGTTCCAATTCCCTTCTCCCTTTGGAAAATTAGGGTTTCCTTGAGTTTGTCCTTCAAAAGTTAGGTTTTCTGCCTCAAGCTTCTCCTTCTCCAATGCCTTCTTCAGACCTCTTGTTCTTGGTTTATTCCTGGTGGTTTGGGTCCTTTGTGGTGTCTTCTCCTCTATTATTCTATGTTTATCTCCTCCTCCATATTGTCTCTCTCCTTCCCCATGGTGTCTCTTTCCTCTTCCATGGT
This sequence comes from Pinus albicaulis, assembly GCA_034641835.2. Classification (NCBI taxonomy): domain Eukaryota; kingdom Viridiplantae; phylum Streptophyta; class Pinopsida; order Pinales; family Pinaceae; genus Pinus; species Pinus albicaulis. Next base: position 1,319,500,921 of record CM076578.1, on the reverse strand, counting down.
GTAAACCCTAGGGATGAGGAAATGGGAGTGGGGATAGGAAAATTAGGGAGATGGGGGAAGGGGTTATTAAACTTAGGGAGGTGATAGGGGATCAAAATTTTTAAGGGATTGGGAATTAGAATTTCATTATAGGGTTGATAGGGCTGCCTAAGGAAATTGAGATGCCTAGGACTTAGGTTTTAGGGGAAAAGGATTTAGGGAAAGGGATATGGTGTTGTAGGGAAAGGAATAGATTTTACAGTTATGTAGGAGGGGAATATGAGTTTTATGGGCACCAAGTTTGGAATAAAGAGTGAATTTAGGGTTTTTAGATATAAAAACTTCCAAATTTGCATAGAAACGAAAAAAACCATGAAATTCCTTTCGAAGACTGCAAGGAGGTGAAATTTACATGTTACTTACTTGTCAAAGGTGTTGAGAATCTTTGCTGAAGATTTGAGGAAGATTTGAGGAAATTTGGCAGAGTTTTGAAGCTTTAGAGAGTGAATTGGGCATTAGCATAGCACCCAAACACTAGCGCAGTGCCACTGGGGATTAGCACAGTGCCAATGTAATTTACTCTGTGGTTTTCGGGCATTAGCACAACGTCGGGACAAAAATGCAGCGCCAAGGGGTAAAAACGCAACACCTTTTTGAAGACCACATTTGGAGGTCTTCCTGGTGTCTAAATTAGGCCCAAGATATCTCGTTAGAAATATCTTGAAGTATAATTTCCAAATATACCTTTATTTTTCTGATTGGAGTTGATTCACCTTGTCAAAAGTTGATTTTCCCAATACTGGTAAAAAAGTGTTGAATGAGGGTGCAAAAATGCAAAGTGTTGGTGCAGGAAACTTTTGGAGGCCTTCCTTAACTTCAAATTAAGCTAATGATATCTCATTGGAAAGCTCTATCTCTCTGGTTATCATTTGAATCATCAAGCAAGTCATTTGGACACTCCAGCTATGCGAAAACTTTATTTTACCAAGGTCACTCAGGAAGAGCAGCAACTCTCCTGTGGCACCTGTATTTTTGACATTTCTATAAAACCATGACATCTGTGTAAACACTAAAGGAGAATTTTCTTTCTGGACCTATGATGGATAAAATCCTCTCTTACTTTTGTCAAATTCATCTTTTTTTAGTTAGAAAAATAGTTTGGAGAAAAACTGGCCCTATGAGTGGCAAATGACTTAACCCTTGGAATGATTTCTCAAAAAATTATGGAGACATGAGAATGAGTCAACCAATATGATTTTCTGAGGGAGAATGAAGCTTATTTGACAAGTACAACCACCAATGGAACAATTTTATATCATGACCTAATGGAATGATTGAAAATTCTTTAGAGTGGGACACTTAAGATGCACATGCAAAATGTTTTTTGATCCTTGGTGGAAGTATGAAAATATTGACACTAACATTGGCTCTAGATGGGGATGGTAGCTCCTTGGAGGTGCCAAGAACACCATAGACCAAGTGCCTATTTCATTGGGAAATGGAGTCAATAGCTAAAAACCAAACTAAATACTAAAAACTTGACTCAATAAACTGACTCAAGGTTGGCTGAAACAAGACTCAAAAATTGAACTTAGCCTACTTATTGATGGAAGTACATTACCGAGACTTGAGGGCTTCAAATCCTAATGACAACCATCTGTATTTTTTAAAGCATATGTATAATCAGGCGATATCAAAATTCCAGTGTAACCAATGAAGCAAATGCCTCCTTAATTGATTCTCTCAATCAGATTCTCTGGACAACAATAAATATTTACAATTGGGTAGCCAAAAACATAGTTGACAATGATCTCCATGATCACTGAATACTACAATAAGTACCTTCACTACTGATTGCAATAGATTTTGCACTAGATCCTGAAAAACATGAAAATTTACCTCTTGCTGATCTAGAAGAAACAAGGTACCTTTTTCTCTTGATTCTGATCTCTCTTCATAATGTACCTTAGCAAGAGTGTGTTCCTGCTCGTCAAAAACTTCTGAACAAGTAGGTGAGAAAATTTATTCTTGAAATAAAAATTCTAAACATGAAACATGAGAAGAAAAATATGAATGACAATCCTCAATGCCTTGGTCCTCTGCTATTTGAATACATTGTTGATCATCTTCATATGACATGGCAACTAGATTGTCATGTTTCTCATCACACTCATCAATCATAAGAGGGAAAAATTCATATTGTTCATAAACCTCAAAACTGACATTTCTATCATTTACTATAGAGTTATCCAAAGAATATTTTTCACTTAATTGAACAAAGATCTCATCTTGTTTTTCACAAAGGGACTGGATTACCTCTTTCTGAATATTTTGTTCTGATGGGATGAGAACACTTGGGTAAATAATTTTTTTTTCATTCTTTCGAGGTGATCTTGACAATAGATCTCTCCCTTATGGGATCCGGAACAACATACTCTTCATCATTATAATCTGAATCTAGATCTTGATCATCTAGCTTGACTTCACCATAATCTGAAATTGGAACTTGATTTTCCTGCATATCATCTTTTGCTGCAATCATATCTAACATAAGACCTCATCTTCCATCATTTTCAACTGTACAAAGATCTTCAGCCTGTTGCAAAATTTCATGAGCATCTTAATAATTATCCTCTAAATTTTCTTTATGCTGCTGAAATGAATTTTTATACAGGGCTTCCATGATCTCATCGTCCATGAATTCATCATCTCCATAAAAATTCTCAATATTTTCGATAAAATTATCAACATGTTCACAACAATTCTGAACTAATATTAAGGATGGACAAGATTCTTTATACCTTTCAAAGAATATGGTATGAAAATCCTTTAAACAATAAATACAATCAGGCATAAAACTTTCATATCAAGATCGAGCTTCATATTCCAGAGTGGCCATGAATATATTCATGAAGCAGTATTCAGGAAAGCCAATCTTTAATCTATGCACATGCAGGTGAAATATCACCAGATGAAGAGAAACATTATTACCTTTCACATTTTTGAACATAGGAAAATTCCTTTGCCAATATACCTTAGGCATTTTATTTGGGAAACCTGGAATGTGATCTCGGATCATGGGAGCATAAATTCTTGCAACAATTTCCATCTTGAAAAATCTTGAAGCTACTGATCTTCATGCAGTGGAGTCACCATGAGGTGTTGATTTTTTGGATCTTTCAGTTAATGGAGTTGCCAGGTGAATGGTTCAGCCTTCATATGTGTCCAACTGTTGTTCACCATCAACATTTAGATCTGATCTTTTTCATTCTTTTCTAGGGAATATTTTTCTTTTCGTTCTTACTTTTTCTTCCCCAACTGAGTCACCAAAATGTTATCAGTCGGATTGAGCCTCAAGCTGAGAAATTCAATTCTGAGGTAATTTCAAACCATGCTTAGTAAAGTAGCTATCCCTACTAGGCTATGAGAGGGATCTCTTTGTATAGAACACAGTCAAAATGATTGAGGAAATAATATTTAGGCTAGGTATAGTAGCTCGGGGTTTTTTATTTTGATTTGTGTAGGGTTTTGTTGAATGAGGAGTCAAACAGCTAAGGCAAGGAAATTAGGTCAAAATTTGCAGGGTGTTCTAAGAGGCAAGGTAGGTATAAGGTTTGAAATTTAAAGGATGATTACAGTGAGGTGAATAGATCGGTGAGGATTTAGGAAGAGCATATGAGATGAATTCTCCCTAAACTAAAGAAAATAAATAAATTATGAAAAATTCCCCAAAACAGAGCATGAAAACATGAATTATGCCTTTCAACATGAAATTAAGCATATCATAGATGTGAAAATGGTTTATGAACTTGAAATACATTCATAAAAATGATCAAAAAGAAGAAACTATGTCAAACATTTCATACCACATGGATCCCAAAGAAATAGCTGCAAATTTATCATTAATGTCTAGGCCAAACTGATACAAAATTGTGTCCTTGAGATACGAAAGCTCTAAGTGAATCCAACCATTACAATGACTGAGAAAATAAATCATATAGACCTCAAAAACACTCTTCCTAGCCCTAGGGAGTCGAATCCATGAGATAGGGATCAATTTCACCTACTCCCAAAAAAGAATCTAAAGACTAGGAAAACTCAAGAACTTGCCTCTAAAAGAGAGAAAATTGATTCATTTGACCTCTAGAGGACTTATCTGATGTATCTACCCTAGATAACAATAAAAATATGACATTTAAACTTATCTTGACATTTTACATCAATAATTTCTCATTTCCCAAGATAAAAAGTCAAAAATTCAAAATTTTCTGAAGATGATGAAAATGACATTTTCCTCGCAAAAGCGCAGCGCCATGACAGAAAAAAATAGCCTCTCTTGCAAGACACTTTTGGAGGTCTTCGTGGTGTCCAAATCAGCTCCGTGATAGCTCATTGGAAATATATTTGAGTATAGGTTCAAAATATGCCTCTAGTTTTCAAAATGGTGCCTATATTCCCTACCAAAAATCATTTTTCCCAAGACTAGTATTAGCACAGTGCCAAGGTCAAAAAGGAGGCAGAAACATGAAAAATTGGTGGTTTTTTGCACTTTTGAGGGACTAGTTCTCCTCCACATTTTCTGAAAATTTCTGGGATATATGTATTAATAATTATGAAAATGATGGTGGTGGATAATTTTCCATTGGAGGATCCAAGAAAAAGTGCAATGCCAAGGGCGTTGTGTTTTTGGCAGATTTTCTGTGTGCCAAAATTTCTGAGTTTTCTGCAAAACTAGGCCACAGACATGGATCAATATCTCTCTAACCATGAGGTTTTTGGAAAAAAAGAGAGAGGTTTTTGTTCTTTGGCATGTTTTTAACACAAACCTCCTCCATTTTCCTAAAATGATTCTCTTATTTTCCGAAATACTCTCTGCAAAAATGTGTCCAAAACAAGACATTTCTGGAAAATGTGCCTTCAAAGATTTTTTTAAATTTCTCAAATTTTCTCCAAATATCCTCAAAATTGCTCCATAGGTGCCAAATAAGGTGTGTTATGCTATCATGGATATATCAACAAGTAGTTCCAATTTCCTTCTCCCCTTGAAAAATTAGGGTTTCCTTGAGTTTGTTCTTCAAAAGTTAGGTTTTCTGCCTGAAGCTTCTCCTTCTCCAATGCCTTCTTGAGACCTCTTGTTCTTGGTTTCTTCATGGTGGTTTGGGTCCTTTTTGGTGTCTTCCCCTCTCTTATTCTATGTTTATATCCTCCTCCATAATGTCTCTTTCCTTCCCGATTGTTGTGGTGGATTCGACACACGGGTGTATGAAATCGCACGAGTTTAGAGAGTGTGGTCTACCCTCTAAAGTATAGGTAATAGGAAGTATCTGGGGGGAGCTCAAAAGCATAAAAATTAAACGAAGTATACACTAAAGTATGCTCTGTTAAAAAACTAAAACTAAAAACACAAAAGAAGCTATATAGAGAGTTCCAAACAGTAACAAGGTAAACAATGGCTTGATGGCCTCTTCTTATTGAATGCTTGGAATGAAAACAAATCTTACCCACTTGCCAAAGGGCCCCTAGGCAATGGCTCTAGGTCCCGATGCAAGGATGTTTGTCCTTAAATTTATGCCTTCTGACGCAATCTAACTCTCTCTCTCTGTTGTAGTGGACTAAGATGTTGGGTGGCCAACCATTGAGTCCTCTCTTGCTCTAGCTCGTTGGGTCACACACGATGCTAGTGTTGCTTGGGAAAATTTGGCCAGCATAACCTTGTGATCACAATTTGTTCATCTCTTGGTGGGTTTATATAGGTGAGCTTCAAATCCTCCTTCCCTCCCTTGGTACATGATGGATGGTGACCCAAGGGAGGGGTATGATTCCATTGTGTTCTCAAATATGCTTTTGTGTGCTCACACAATGCCTAAGGAGGTGTTGGTGTTGTCCTTAGGTGGCTTTCACATAAGGAGAAACTGTCCTTTGCTTGATTTTGGTCCCAGAAAGTGACTTTTTTTCTACTTCCAGGAATGCATGCTTATCGGGCGCCAGTGCACGCAGAAGGTGCTCTTTTCAAAGGAAAAAAGCACACATTTGAGCATTGATGACTAGTTCAAATTTTATTTCTCAAAACCTTAGAGATTTTAAATACTTCTTGATTCCATAATGTATCCCTGTCCTGTAAATCCTTAGGCTCGACATTAATTGATGTCATCTTCTACTGTACGATTTTCCAGTGTTAACAGTTGCCCCCTAATGTGTGAGGTCTAGGAAGAGCTGTATAGCCGAAATACATTATAGTTTCTTTTCTATATCGTATGCAAAGAGAGACAGAGAGAGAGCGAGGCCTGCGTGTAGAATAGACAACACCTTGCATTGTTTCCGAGATAACCATGGCCTAAGGGACCCCCTGCAAGCAGAAAAAATATACAAAATATTTTCAAAATTTCAACAAGGCGGGCATGTCCCATGCTCATGATGCTATGGCTAGTTAAACAAAATTGACAGATACATGTGTTGTCTATGCCACTACTGTGGTAGTGATGTGGGTGGTTGTTGATGACGACTGCTGACGACTGCTGACGCCCTCAGGGGTGTTTTTTCTTTGAGGATAGGTGGAATGTTGTACCCATATGTGTAATCTTGGTATGGCATATCACTGTGCAATGTATGCATATGTACTGGCTGGGACCTTCCCGTGTAAGAATTTTTGTCAGAGACACTTATAAAGACACGGGTCTTCGATAGATCTTGATCAAAGTGCAATGGTTGTAAGGTAAGATACCATCATGACATGAAAGCTTTTGTTGTAGTCGAATGTCAAGAGGATCGATGACATCTATGGATAATGATGTCTCCCATAGTGCCACCCGAGGATACCCCTTTGCATGGGGAGGGTTCATCCAAGGTACCGCTTCCTTTTTGGAAAATAGGTGTTGATGTTGAAGAAAAGGAAGACTTAACCAAACCATAATGGGTTTAACGTAGGCATGCTGGTGAGCGGTAGCTGATAACGGATGATGGGGATTCAGTGGCCCGAGGTCGAAGTATATTTAAGCAGCTTGGCAGCAGTCATAGGTATTTCTGAAGGGAAAAGTCCCTGGAGTCAATAGGACTTCCATGGCGGGTATGAACCGGCTATGATTGTCGTAATGGTGCATGCATGGGGGGTATGAAATACTTCGACCAAGGGAGATCGGGGACTACTGCCATGGGAGAAAAATGTGAAATATGAGGGCGAAGAGGCAAAGGGAATTGTTTGTGATCTTTGTACACTTACCAAAAGAATAAAATAATGGGGTTTGGTTTGTACAAAACACAGAGATGGGTACCCCAAAACATGAAAGAGGGTCACTCACTTGATGGTGTGAGGATGTTGTTTTGTTGGGGGTATGGGTCCCATTGGTTGGTATCATGTGCGGGGTTGATGAAGTAGAAGATGTCGCAGATGGGTTAATGTTGATGGAGGTATGGTGGGCCAAATGCAGTGCACGAAGGTGCGCTTTCATTCTGATTTTACAACCCGATCTTCTAGGAAGGGGGTTAGTTTAAATGGTGAACTTGACCTTATGCATGGTACATGGATGGGCATGAGGTGCTTCCCAGACTAAAAATGGTATGTCCATGTCGTCACTTGTGGGGTTATGTATGGTCTACTTGGGATGATGATCACCATGGAGATGAGGCTCTACCAACCATCGCAGATGTTTATCATATGCAGGGTGAGGTGATGATAAATGTGGTTGGGTATGAGGACCCTATGGTTTATTTCTGATGGAGAAATGATGTCAGGATATGCAAAGTTTTTTGGGACTCTATCATGCTGAGGGTAGAATGATACTTGCTCCAGAACTTTTGGTGGTCGGTGTTGTGAATGGTTTCTGGGTTATTCTTGCAAAAAACAACTACCTCAAGTGAAAGCATCTTCTTTTCATTCAATATTATTGAAAAACATGAATCTTGGAAAGGAAGATGGGAGGGTGCATACCTGCCAGCGCTTGAAAAAATATTTCTTTGGAAAGAGAATGTGGGGAATCGCTTTCGTTCGTCATGGTATACTGATGATGGTGCAACTTACGGTTTGCAGAATGGTCCTTTTGATCTCCTGTCATGGACCTTCGAAGTTCTGGAAAAGGGTGATAAATAAGGGATTATGGCCCTAATCCTATTCATTTGTACTTGCTGAGTTTTGGGAGATCTGAGGTGATAGCAGAGCCTTTCTTTCCATTGTGGTCAACTTGTGTACCAGGGATTAGTGATATTATGCCGAGGTAACTCTCATGACGTCCTGTATTTTGATTTTTCCAGTTTGGTGAAGCCGGGGCCCGTAAAAATTAGGTTTGTACGGCCTTAAAGGGGATTTTTGCCCTAGATTGCGTAGGCGATCTAGGAAAATAGCCGCCCCCTTTTGCGTATTTCTCAGGTACAACCGCATGAAGGCATGTTGTTCCTGCCTATTTGCGCACAAGGGCACACCTGTGAATGAAACAGGTGCGCAAGGGTAGTGTTTTTTAAAAAAGACTTGGGTTTTTTGTTGTCCCTTATGATTTTTCTCCTTTGTAGTGATGGGTGCCTGTTGCTTGGCAGGTTGGTGTGGAGAGAACGAGATTGGCCTAAGATCCGGACCACTCTGGCTGCTGATGCTGGGGCACGCCATCAGTTGGCTACATGGGGCCTCCTGAAATTTGCTGAAAATGAGTTCCTTCGTTCACAGAAACGTTTGTTACGATATATGATATATCATTGGCGCAGGAGCCGCAACATGTTTGTTCTGAGGGAGACGAATCTGATTATCCATCTAGAGACAGATATTTACTTTGTGACCGGATTACTGCCTCATGGAGAGGCGCTAAGGTATCCACTTCTTGCTGGACGAGTGAACACGGACAGGTTTCGGAGGAGGAATTGCGGTGGTGCGCCTCTTACTGAGGGGTGCATCAATATCACCTCAGTGACAGATGTGGCCGAGCGATGTGCTCTGGCCATTACTGTGTGACTGGCGGGGTCATTTATGCCTCATCGGGCATTGGGCCCATAGGTGGGGGTTTTACGCCATTTGAGGAACAAGCATTTATTTGATTTTTCTTGTTTCTGCTTTGATGGTATGGTGTCGCAACTGAACCAGGTCTAGCATGGATCCAAATCATTTTCGTACGCTAGCATTTTGTGTAGCATTATGTATAATAGGGTCGTGTTGCTGAGGCTCGTGGTGGCTATGCCTATTGGGGGGCCGAGGGAGCCATGCATGAGGAGGTGGACTCCGATGATGCCACGCGGCAGTGGTGGCGTGGTGGGTCGTTATTGGAACGACACGACAGAGGCCTGGTTTGAGGCCAATCTGTAGATGTTTTTACCATACCCTTATGCAAGGATGGACTTTTAGGGTGATCCAGATATTGGTCTCCCTTTTGGTTATGTTTGGGGTCCCACAGGTATGTGTTATATTTCTAAATTTACTCAAGTTTTTTGTGTGATTGAGTGTTTTTTATTGACACTGACATTCTTTTGGTTACTCGTGCAGATGTTGGTGAGGTGGGATGCCCAGTGGCACGACTGGTGGGTCACAACCCTCCACCATGACCACCTGGTGGTCAGGGAGATGGTGTCATAGGTGGATCGAGTGGGGGTGCCAGTAGACCTGGCATGGATGGTGCTGGTCCTTCTGGTGAGGGTAGCAGCGTGGGTGCAGCTGAGGTAGCGGTGCTCCTCTTGTAAGTACAAGATGGTGTGCGGCTCGTCATTAATAGACTGGATGGAGGGATCCTCTTGATAGGATTACTCGATCATGTGTAAGGCGTCCCTATACCGTGGTATTTCTGAACAATGGTGGGTATAATGCCCATAGGTGTCACAGAGGGCGCATGTGTGATTGGTACGCAGTGGTTTTCCTGTACTTTTGGTGGCAAGTTCCTTTTTATGGGAATGTCGTTTTGAGGTGCCTGCCTCGCAGCCGAGGAGTGGTTTTAATTCATCCAACTCTGGGTATATGTGAGTAGGGTGTCCCATGACATCACATATAGTGCAGGCTGATGACTCCCTCTGTATGGTGGGGGTCACCACTTTCTTTCCTTTCTTGGCAATTTTCTTTATCGTGGTTGCCGATTTCGCAGTGGGGATTTCCTTTGCGGGGGCAGTTTTGGCTGCTACTTGGGTAGGTTGGGGCTTCTCGGGACTAGGGGGCTTTAACCCAAACTTAGTAATGTTGGTAGCTGGCATTCCTGGAGGGGGAACAAGATACCACACTAGGAATTCCAATGATATGTTGGGTAGTACCAGTGTTGCCAAGACCTGCTGGGAGGTGAAGCCAAGAGGTGGGTATAGGAAAGGAGTTTGGGAGGCAGCATAGACTAGGGAGGTTGTAGTAGCTAATGCCTCAGTGTCGTTACTGCTTGAGTCTGTGTCCTGACTAACCTCAATGCTTGATTTGGACATCATGCATACTAGGGCCGCTGTGGCATCGGGTGATACCTCAGGGATAATAGGAGGATCTCCTAGGAATGATCCTAGGACGAACGATGGTTTGAATTGGCCAGGTCCATATTCTTGATACTGTAAAATACCATTTGTGGCTATGTCTACATAGGGTAGAACCATATCTGTGTTGGTCAAAGGACACTTTTCAGTGTGCGTCAGCTGGTCTACTGTAATGATTTGATCCTCGTGGGGGAACATCATGATGTAGAAAACGGAGGATGCTATGGCAGACATGGCGTACATGTAACTCTGCCCAAGGAGTATATTGTAATCCAAGTGAGTGTCCAAGACATCGATTTCTATGTGGATCGTTTTTCCAGCTAAGTAGACCGGTACATTTTGGAAGAGACCAACGGGGGTCAAGGGCTGACCATCGTATGCTCTGAGTGTAATGACAAAAGGTTTGAATTCTGGGGCTCCTAACTTCTGCCATACATTCTTTGACATGATGCATGTGGATGCACCCTCATCAATGACACATTAGTGAATAGTGATATTCTATACCGATACTGGTATCTGGAAGGCGACCATGGAGGGAAGCCTAGGGGTGGCTTTGTCTAAATCAAAAGCCATCATGTGCGTGTCGGCAGGGTTGACAGTGCCTAAGGCGGAAAGTAGGGCTTTCCGCTGCTTCGGGCATGACTGCAGTACCTCTAAAGCAGACATAGCAGGTGATTGGGCTAAATCGTCTATGATGCTGTAATTATGGGCTACTTTAGAGTAGTTACTTGCTTGCCTATTAGGCCCTTTAACCATTTTTGGCAATGGTTCCAAAGGAATCTTGGGAATGGTCAAAGGTGCAGTCAGCGTGCTCGTACTAGCCCCTGACATACCGGTGTCTAGTGGGGTGTCATAGCTGCGATTTCAGGTTTGGAAAAACATTTCTTCTCCAAACATGTAAATTTCATGGTTGTTTTTCTCGGAATCATTGGGGTTTTTCTACTGAGTGCTGACCGTTCCTTGATGGGGGAAGGGTTCTTGCATAACTGCAGTTGTTTGGGAAGATCCTCCTTATCCTTGGTTACTCTTAAGATTTTTAAGCTCAAGGAATTCGAGACAGTGGTGAGTATAGTGCCCGTACTCACCACATATCAAACAAGAATGGCTTGTTCGTAGAGGTGGCCTCTTGCCTTGCTTTTGAGCATTGCTTGGCTCCTGGTTCTGGTTCCGGTTGGAGTTATCTCTAGCCCAGGATCATGGTGGGCGCTATTGGTTGCTGCCCCCTGTCCAGGGTTCCCTTTGATTTTGTTTCCCTTTGAGTTTGTTTTTTACCTTTCTTTTGAGAATTACCCTTAGGAGGGTAATTCTCTTGATCATACTGGTGTGGTTGATTTTGGGACGGCTGCACAAATTTCACCTGTGCATTGTTTTGCATCGTTGGGTTATGTGCTTGGGACTGAGCATACTGCTATCCCATGTTTTCACCTGGCCGTTGGGGGGGAGTTCTTCTGTCAGTTTTTCTTCCTGCGTACTAGGTCCCCCTGTCCGGAGGGTAAGGTCCTCCTTGGTGATACGCTGGTGCCCTATTAGTCAAATTTTGCTACTTCATATGATGACTTTGAAATCCGAGTTGAGACATGTTCTGGGTAGACCCATGTGTGTAACTAAGATTCTAATTGCTACTGCCTAGGTACCCTTGGGTCATCGACCCAATAAGTCTGTCTGTAGAGTTCGATGCGCATGGAAATTCTTGATAAGATTGTCGATGCAGGGCATTAGGAAGGATATTGTATTTGTATCCTGATTGCATATATATCAGTTCAAGTTTTTGGGCTTTACTGATTACATCCTCTTTGGATGTGGGGTTACGTTGCGCCACATCCTTTGAAATCTCCGTCATCAAAGTTTTCAAGAATAAATATAAAATGACTCGTTCGTCGAGTTGTGCTTTGCATAAGCTGCGACGCCATCTCCACTCATGGAGATGTTCAGAAATGTAGATAGAGGGAGATTTTCTGAAATGAGTCAGTAACTCCATTCCCGAATCGTGGTGAATGGGTAACTGAAAGTATGTGAGGAACGCAGTAGCGAGGGCGCTAATGGTTCTATGCAAAGCAGGGGGTTTCTCGATGTACCATTTCGTGGCCACTCCCGTGAGAGTGCATTGAAACAACCTCAATCGAATAGTATCATCAATGATGCTATTCGATGAGCACCATAGGTGAAAGGTCATTATATGATTCCCTGGGTCTTCTGCTTGCCTGCCCTCAAACTTTGGTATGTCTGAAGGGAGCTTCGTGGGCATGGGAGGCCAATTTGGGTTGTGTGAAATGGGGTCATTGGTAAGCTTGGTTAAATCTGGTAGATTTAATGTTGCTAAGAAGGGTGACTGAGATGTTGACGCCATGGCAACGTGTGAAGACACAAAGTTCTGGTTAGAACAAGGGTTATTCTGTGGTGTGGTGTTGGGAGAACGACTAGGGTTACCAACTAAGGTTTCTCCAAGAAAGGAGGAACCAACCATTGTGGCAATGTTTTGTCTTTGATGCCTAAACGGTGAAAGACCTGGAACCCCTCCCGATAATGGGGGGAGGTCCAAAAGATGCCTGGACCAACGAGGTTCTATTGGAAATGCTTGAGGGTCATCCAGGTTGGGTTTTGAAAAAACATTTTGAGGGGTTCGAGTCTGTGATCATGACAATTTTATGGCCACATACATAAGACAAAGAGAAAATTAAATGAATTTTCCTTTAACTTAATCTATGTGAGAAATCAAGAAAAAAATGGTTTTTTTTGTTCACACGTGATACTCAAAATCCTAGAAGACCTAATAACGTCCTCACACACTCAAAAGTAATAGGGCCTTGAGAGGATTTCTTGCGAGTGCTGGCACAACGTCCCGTAAGAGCTGGCAATGCCCCTAGTCAACCAAAGAAAATCAACCAAGGTAAGGGTAGAGGGTCTGGCACTTTCCTGCACTATTACCTATAGGGTAAAGGATGCCCTAGTTTTGGCCACTAAGAACCACTATCCCACATGAGTGTTCGAGTCTTGGGCTTCTTGGTAGTCAACTAACAGTACCGATTATCAGCCAAATCAGGTAGCCCCAACTGATACCACACGCACTGCGCCTAAGCCTAACCCCCTATGAATCGAGTCTCTGTCGCGCTCAGGTTTTCTTTTCCGTGGGCTAATAGGTGGATTTCAAAGCTCCCTAAAAATGCAACTTCTACATTTCAAATGTGAAGCGTGATGAAGGAAGCTTATTGGATGCCTACCCCCTTGATCCTAACTTAATATGTAATTTCTCTTATGGCCCCTGTGGGGAGAATTTAGTGAGTTGGTTTAGCTTATTTTTAGGTGGATTTATTTTCCTAGTGAGTGAATGTGTGTGAGCATATGATGAAAAAACTCATAATTTTAACATATGGATATCGGTGATCCTTTACAAAAGTCCCCTAGTTAAACTATGTGATGTTGTTCCTTGCTCAAATAAAAATCATTTGCGGATAATGGGCCGCTTCCAAAACCTCCTAATTAGTCTATGTGAGTGACTAAAGGGAGATGGCGAATCACAAATATAGAGTGTTCATATGCTTGTCTAGGGTCACCCAATGGCGCAAAGACAACAGAGATTACTTGCTCTAACTTGCGATTCAATGCTAGTCCCACAATTTCCTAAATGCAAAAATTGAAATTTAAACTAAAAAATTTCTACACTAGCTAATGCATGTGTGGTCATGAGCCACTTACTTGGACTAGTTAAACTAAGTGTGCATACCAAAATTTTCAAAAAACATAAATTTTTAGGAAAGAAATGGTTAATTCGTCCCCTACTTAAACTATGTGAATACTTTTTTCAAAAAACCAACTTAAATGAAAACTAACTAAATGCCTACAAAAAGCAGCAAAAATCAGTTCTCAGAAGCTATGGGGTATTAACACAGGTGTTGGTAGATACATTAGGGGCTGCCTAACACACGTACAAGTAGAAAAATTCAGAAGATAGGGATAAAAATATCTCTAAAAATTGCGCGCAAAAACCTCTGACAGGTGCAATTTCCTGTGCGCAGGTCACTCTTGAACGTGCACCCTGCGCGTCTGTGTGAAAAAAAAGCACGCAAAATTCCTACAAGTAAAAAAAATTAGGAGCTTCCTTCTTCAGTCTATCACCTCAGTGAGTCTAGGGACTACAAGATGGGTCAGAGGACTATCAGCTCCACTCCAACATAGACTAAGGATCTCCTGCAAAATAAGGCACAACCACATAAACTTGAAACACGTTAGTGGAGTCGCCAATCCTGTTGTGGTGGATTTGACACATGGGTGTACGAAATCGCACGAGTTTAGAGAGTGTGGTCTACCCTTTAAACTATAGGTAATAGGCAATATTTGGGGGGAGATCAAAAGCATAAAACTTAAATGAAGTAATACACTAAAGTATGTTCTATTAAAAAACTAAAACTAAAAACACAAAAGAAGCTATATAGAGAGTTCCAAACAATAGCAAGGTAAACAATGGTTCGATGGCCTCTTCTTATTGAATGCTTGGAATGAAAAAAAATCTTACCCACTTGCCAAAGGGCCCCTAGGAAATGGCTCTAGGTCCCGATGCAAGGATGTTTTTCCTTCAAGTTCTGCCTTCTGGCACAGTCTAACTCTCTCTCTCTGCTGTAGTGGACTAAGATTTTTGGGTGGCCAACCATCAAGTCCTCTCTTGCTCCAGCTCCTTAGGTCACACACGATGCTAGTGTTGCTTGGGAAACTTTGGCCAGCATAACCTTGTGATCACCATTTCTTCATCTCTTGGTGGGTTTATATAGGTGAGCTTCAAATCCTCTTTCCCTCCCTTGGTACATGATGGATGGTGACCCAAGGGAGGGGTATGATTCCATTGTGTGCTCAAATATTCTTTTGTGTGTTCACACAATGTCTAAGGAGGGGCTAGTGCTGTCCTTAGATGGCTTTCACATAAGGAGAAACTATCCTTTGCTTGCTTGTGGTCTCGAAAAGTGACTTTTTTCTACTTCCAGGAATGCGCGCTTATCGGGCTCCAATGCGCGTAGAAGGCGCTCTTTTCGAAGGAAAAAGCATGCATTTGAGCATTGGTGACTAGTTCAAATTTGATTTTCTTAAAACCTTAGAGATTTTAAATACTTCTTGATTCCATAATGTATCCATGTCCTGTAAATCCTTAGGCTCGACATTAATTGATGTCGTCTTCTATTGTACGATTTTCCAGTGTTAACACCCATGTTTTCTCTTTCCTCTTCCATGGTGTAAACCCTAGGGATGAGGAAATGGGAGTGGGGATAGGTCTAGGGAGTGGGGATAGGAAAATTAGGGAGATGGGGGAAGGGGTTATTGAACTTAGGGAGGTGATAGGGGATCAAAATGTTTAAGGAATTGGGAATTGGAATTTTATTACAGGGTTGATAGGGCTACCTAGGAAATTGAAATACCTAGGAGTTAGGGTTTAGGGGAAAAGAGATTTAGGGAAAGGGATATGGTGTTGTAGGGAAATGAATAGAATTTACAGTGATGTAGGAATGGAATGCGAGGTTTATGGGCACCAAGTTGGGAATAAAGAGTGAATTTAGGGTTTGTAGCTAGAGAAGCTTCCAAATTTGCATATAAAACAAAAACACCATGAAATTCCTTTTGAATACTGCAAAGAGGTGAAATTTACATGTTACTTACTTGTCAAAGGTGTTGAGAATATTTGCTGAAGATTTGAGGCAATTTGGCAGAGTTTTGAAGCTTTAGAGAGTGAACTAGGCATTAGCGTAGCACCAAAACATTAGCGCAGTGCCACTAGGGATTAGCACAGTGCCAGTGTAATTTACTCTATGGTTTTCGGGCATTAACACAATGCCAAGGTGTAAAAACGTAGTGCATTTTTGTAGACCACATTTTGATGTCTTCAAGGTGTCCAAATTGGGCCCGGGATAGCTCGTTGGAAAGAACTGGAAGTCTAATTTCCAATTGTACCTTCCATTTTCTGATTGGAGTTGATTCACCTTGTCAAAAGTGGATTTTCCCAAGACTGGTCAAAAAGTGTTGAATGAGGGTGAAAAAATGCAGAGTGTTGGTGAAAGCAACTTTTGGAGGCCTTCCTCAACTCCAAATTTAGCTAATGATAGCTCATTGGAAATATATCTCTCTATAGTTACCATTTGACTCATCAAGGAAGTCATTTGGACACTCCAGCTATGAGAAAAATTGATTTTACCAAGGTCACTCCGGAAGTGCAGCAACTCTCCTATGGCACCTGTATTTTTGAAATTTCTATAAAACCATGAAACCTGTGTAAAAACTGGAGGAATTTTTTCTTTTTGGACCTATTATGGAAAAAAACCTCTCACTTTTTTCAAATTCATCTTTGTTTGGACAGAAACATAGTTTTAAGCAAAACTAGCCTTATGAGTGGAAAATGACTTGACCCTTGGAATTATTTCTCAAAAAATGATATAGACATGAGAATGAGTCAGCCAATATGATATTCTGAGGGAGAATGAAGCTTATTCGACAAGGACAACAACCAATGGAACAATTTTATATCATGACCTAATGGAATGATTGAAAATTCTTTAGAGTGGGACACCTAAGATGCACATGCAAAATGTGTTTTGATACTTGGTGGAAGTATGCCAATACTGACACTAACAGTAGCTACAACCTGAAATTGGAGCTCTGGTAGCTCGTTGAATGCTTTAGATATAGCCTCCTCTAGCTTCTGTTGTTGCACTGCTTTAGCCAAAAATTCTTGGACAACAAGTTGTTTTTCCTCAGCCATGCTCTTTCTTTCTTTCGTAACATCCTAAATGATCAGTAGGGCCCACTACTCCCTAATATTTAGTTCCTCATCAATGCCCTAGTGGATTTCATATAAATACTACAATGGCATCGCAATGAGATTCAACTTTGTATTCTGCTAGAGGGCCACCTGCCTTAGCTTCTCTGTCGTTGAAAAACTTAGAGTGCCTATAGGGATAGCCACCGCACGAGTATCCAAGTTCAGCGCCAACTCGTGCACAACTGTTATTGTTCTGGCCTGTGATCTGATTGGTTGAACCACACTCACTTTCAATCCACTCATTCTCACCTAAACAATGCTCATCTGCACCTGCAAGTATTGCAAGCCCTTGAGAAAATCAACCAACACTTTCTTATATTTCTCTTCGATATTGTCCCATAAGTGCTCAATGGCATGCTTCATAGTACCCCCAATTTCATCAAGGTACCTTTTAGTAAATACCATGGCTTGTGGGCTAGCAAAATTATTGGTATTTGACTTCTTTTGCATCCCACCCTTCTGTGGCTGTCTTCGCTTGCTGGTAAAGGGGGAAGCTGTATCTGTGTCGAGATCACCGCCAAGAATATCATCCCTCTTTTTTCCAAAATATCTATATCAGGTTATGACTCAGTCCTAAATGTGACCTTCATGTTCTTTTGTCATGTTATCGTAGTGGGCCTCACCCCACTTATTCCTACCTCCTTCGTGCCTTCATCTACTAGAGTTAATCAAGCACTCAGCTAGTGACTGATTATAACCTCCACATCTGCTTCCTTGAATAGGTATTACAGTTCGTACCAGACCCCCACGAGGTCCTTCTTTGCCTAAATGTGTATATGATGGAAGTTCGCTTTGAACTCTTCTACTTGGCGATATTGCTCCCCAATGCTTGGTGATAACCAAGGCTTTTGGTTAATCATTGTCCACAAGATCATCTCAAATTCAACCCAAAAAAAATTATTAGCCATAACCCTCAATGGCTCTATTGAATGCCATAGTGAAGCATATTTGGCCGATTCACATAAATCAGGGTCCATAGTGTTGAGCTGTGACTCCTCGGGTTCTTGCTATTCCATTAATGCAATGAGAAGCAGAAGCCACGTGTAGTGGAATTGCTTACCTTCTTCTTGTGTTGCTCTACATTCGGTGAGGAATTCAGCACATAAGTATCCTACCCAGTTATAGACTACACCCTTGGCACACTCTGCAGCTAAATCTAGGACAGGCACATAAGCCTCCTCTCCATGAATTTTCCTCATAATCTTCCCCGCAAGAATGTGCGCAGCTAAGTGCAAAATTCTATCCGAAATGGAGTTAATTAGATAACCTCAGGTTCCTTTGGTCAACTCATAGTTGTTATTCATCTTATATGTGAGCTACTTATCTTTGCTTTTACCCCCAAAATATTTTGTGGGGTCCGACCCAAGGCAAGGAAGGGTCATAATTCTTCTTATGCGCGTGTTATTAATGGGGATCTTCTTCCTCATCCAAAAACAATCATAATGCACTAAGTCCAACAATTGGTGCACACAAATAGTGTTGACGGTACTACGCCCGAAGTGTGGTACATACAACATATTGAGTATTTCAGACTCTTGGATACCCTTCACCCATTTCATTGGCTCTAATCACATTATTCCCCCTTTATAGGTCTGCTGGTGCATATATTTGTTGCGCTCAAACTGTGGGTATTTGGTTCGATCATTAAAATCCCAATATTCCATCCCGAGCTGAGGCACCTTGGCCATAAAATCTCCTTCCAACAGCACATCATCTAAAATCAATGGTTTAAACACCTTTTACTTCATTGTATCGGATCTTTCACTGGCTTCTTAGCCTCCGACTTCTAGGGCAGAATATATGGAGGTAGCCTAGAGATAGGCTCAACCTCCTCAGCATCAATCTCTTTTGGGACTTCTTCTTCTTCATTATCATCCGACTCTATTTCCATGGCATTTTTCTATCGATCTTGAGCTCCCTTACTTCACTGTTCGGGTGGGTTTTTCTTCCGGGGCAACTGCCTGATGATGTTTTTCTTAGGCTTGTCATATGGCATTACGCTCGCAGTGGGATTTATCCAATCTTCATCCTGTTTAGTAATCTTATATATCTGATCGATCTCATTGGAATCCCCATACTCATTCTAGACAGGCTATGTATAACATGCACGTTTGGATGGATGTAGTGGCACAACAAATCGGGTGCCATTCTTCTCGAATATCATCTGCCTCTTCTTCAGGTTGATTATAGCATCCATGTCATAAGCCCATTAAAATCCCAACAATGAAGGATATAGATTACTATCATCAATGATCTCACTCACTTCGAAGTCGAACAACATGCTAGCTCCATCAATATCTAAGCTAATCCCCTACAATCACCCCATATGAATGATCTTCTTCTGATTTTTTGTACTTAGATGAATTGGTGACCATTGCAGCTTAGGCCTTCCCATCTACTTCGCTATATTTTTTGGAAAAATGTTGGCATATGATCCTAGATCTAGAATAACTTGATCCATCTCAAAACCTCTTATTTGCGCAGTCAATTGCATCCCCCCTCCCAGTTCTCTTCTTGTTCTTGTATACTTTGATTACTACACGTTGTTCTAGTTGTAGCCTTTCCTTGCCAATGCAGTTGTCTATCAACTCCTACAACCTTTCTATAGAGCTCTGGTCCCTTAGCAATTTCATACAAGTTTGCAAGAATGACACCAAGATAGACGAATCAACTTCCTTTACTTCGACATTCTCTTTAAGCTTGTTCTCCGATGGAAATAATTGTCTTTGCGTGGTAGGTGGCGAAGATTTAGGGGTCATAAACATCTTCCTCACTTCCATGAATGTTTCTTTATCATGCTGCACACTAAATCCAACATTCTTATCTTCATCTTTCCTTACCCAGGTCTCTGTCACATGATTTTTTTCTTCTGCGCAGTCTCCTCGGATATTCACACCATTGCGCGTTACTATGTTAACGCTTGGATATTCCTAGCGCATTTCAGCCCTCATCATTTGTATATTCTGAGTCGACTGTTGGTTTCACTTCTCCTACATTTTAGCTAAAAAAATGGGACAATCTTTGATTTCATGACCAAATTCTTGACAATAATTACAGGAAGCCGTAGTAGGATTTTGACAGTCCTTGACGAAATGTCCAACTTGTTTGTAGTTGTAACATATCATCTGGCCTTGTCCATAACCCGTGCTTTCTCCTTGGCCATGACGTCGACCTAGGAATCCTCCTCACATGGTCAGGGAACCCTAAGCTTCATGGCCTTCTACCTACATTCGATATGACCAGGACTATTCTACATCAATAGATCATATATCTTACAATGTTTGTCATCGTGTCCCACTAGACTGCAGAAATTGTAGAACAATTTCTTTGGCGATGTGATAAAAATTTGTAATAGGTGAAAATAGTATGCGGAATATTTTCCTGTAACTTCTCATAAGCTACACCATATGTGGGGCCCTACACTTGGCCCTGCGTTCAATCCAAGCTTTAATGGACTCGACATTCCAACATTCAAATATTTTTTGTAAACAGGGAATTTCTCTTTATAGTGGCCCTTTTATTTACACTTGATACACCAGACTTTTGACCTTATATCAGAGTGAACCTCCTTTCTCTTCTTTAGATCTTGGAGAACCATATATAGGCTCACCAACTGAGATTGTATCTGTTTCACCCCTATGATTGTATCGAATATCGACGGAGCTTCTATTTTCATCGCTATCTCCAATGCTTCAACCTGAGTAGAAACCTTCTATTGTGACAATGGAAATCTGAGATGAGGCAACATGTTGTTCATCCAGGATCTTGAAACTAATTTTGCTCAACAACGTCTTAAATAACTTTTCTATCTCCCACACGGTCACAGTAGAAAGCTGCTTAATCTCCTTGTTCTCTGTGATGCACTGGGACTGCGAATTTTATTTTTTGAAATTATCATTTAATTTGGTCTTTGTCTGAACCAAAAAATAATTTTCATTCATCATAAAATATTTCATGTACCAAGACAATGCTCTATCTTGTAGCATGGTAACCAACTACATTTTTTTCATTTTTTCATCAGTAACATTCTGCGTACTCCATATCGCTTCTACCACAAACCATAACTCTTCAAGATCATCTATTCCCTTGAACACATACATCTTTGAGGGTTGGGCCATGGTGAATGGGGGAGGTGGAGGTGGAGGTGGAGGAACATAATGGAATGGAATGATGACGTGGGTGGAAGGCTAGGAGATCTCTGTAGTGTTCTGATGACTCTTAGATCTCATACTTCTTGGGGTAGTGAGGTTGATTTCTCCAGACCCAAACATCAGACTATATTATTTTTCAAATTACGTTCCCCAAATTGTCCTAAACCTCTTTCTGCTTCATGTAGCACCAGGTTCTCTTTCTTCACACATCAATCTGAGTGCATCCATTGTACACCCTTTTCACACAATACCATTTTAATCCATAATTTTAGTGAAATCAGGTACTTACCTCTAAGGCATGTGAAGAAATTACACCCTACTTCGCTATAAGACACTTGAGTATCAATCAAAAACTTAGTGAAAAACCCTCCAAGGATACTATCTATCCAATAATCAATAGGTCTTATGATCTCATTATCAGCCTTTTTCAGCTTCTCAATCAGATTTTGGGGCCACAAAGTTAGCTTATTATTGAAATGACCCATCTGTGTAGCTAGTCTTGAGATCAACTTGTATAGGTCACTAGAAAATGGCGTGAAAAAATTCATGTACTGATATTTATAGATATACTTTTGTAACCAATGTACAATAGAGATGCACATGTTTCTATTTTCTTGCACAACAAACTCACATTCTTTCAAACTTACCCAATCTTTGATCACTTGCTTAGATGGATTCCACATCCTTTTATCCCTCAGTTAGATCTCAGTCTCGGCAATAGATCAATTTGTTGGCTTGATGGGGCTTAGACCTAGTTTCGAAGTGACTGCACAGTCCAACAAAACCCACTATTATTGGCCATTTCGAAAACGCTCCGCACACCTGAAAAAATATAGGGGGGTGCTAGAACTAGGTTTCTGCATCTAGAGGGATAAAGGAGTGTGGATTTAGGTATTTTCCTTCTTATCAGTTCTTCATGGATCATATCTATCAATATTATAGGCATTTTTCAACACAACTGTTGAAATTACTATAGACTGCGTGATCTTATTCAGCTATGCATTAAATAAAGTAAATAACCATAAATAATATTGTGCTATTTAATTACATATAAAAACCCTTATTCAGCTTAAACAATTATAAAAAGTAAGAAAAAATAAAACACATAAATGTAAGTCAGATCTTCACAACAATTCTTTCATTCATAGCCAGATATTTATCATACATTCAATTTCGCCCTGCGCACATAGCTACAGGGGTATTCACACACAGCTGCAGACTTCTTAATGTCTCCATGCACACAACCATAGGAGAATATTTTCTAACTCAAAACACAGAATCTGAATCAAAATAGTTTTACATCAAAATTCATTTCATCAACTTCTACTTAACTTCTTATGACTTCTATCTACACACCTTATATAGATTTTTCATTTACAATACCATGGTCCAAAACCATGGGAGGAGTCCAAAGTTCACAAAATATCACATCCCATTACATAATAGGGGGCTTTGACCCACCCAAAGCCCCTATGACTCAAAAAATAGACTCCACATTGCACTGCTCGATCTGCGTAGTCTTTCCTTGTTACTTTCTTCAAGGGGATCCCATATCTAACAACTCAAAATTTGATGGGAACATCTCCAAGATTTAGTGCTCATAGTTACCATTCTAGTGGTGTGAACGACACTCAAATCCTAGTTTGTATGGTCTACTTATCACAGCTAGAAGTTGAAAAGACAAACAGGAAAACTGGGCCCGCAGTGTGCCATATGGCATCTGAGTCAACAAGTGGAACCCACAAATTACATGGCATTCTACTAGTGTTGTGTAACCAGCTCCAAAAATAGAAGAAAAGAGATATCAACGCCTTAGAAATAAGCCACTTCGAGGGGGCAACCTCCAATACATTACATAAATGAACAAATATTGGATGATCCAATTTACAAAACCTCCTTTCTATATATAGGAGTCCATGGGGCCATAATGTAATCCTAGTGGGCCACAATGTAATCCTAGCCGACCTAACAATAATAATTTAAGGGCACAATAATAACAAAATGGGGGTTACGAGGGTACAATAATAACAATAAGGGGTTTACACTAACAATAATAAGGGGCTATACTAGTGATATAGGGACCTAACATGCCCCTCTCCTTCAAAAAAAGTGTTGTCCTCAACACTTGAGTAGCTACGGGTGCTTCTGTATAAAATTCTCATCCTCCCATGTAGAATCTTCAGTAGGTAAGTTCTTCCACTTGATGAGATACTCTGAAATTGATCGATTCCGTAGTTGTCGAGTTCTTTTTTCCATGACTGCTTCAGGTTCCAATATGATTTTCCCTTCCCCATCAAGTTCTGGCAATACTGTTTGAGCTGGAAGATTTTCACCTATAACCTTCTTTAAGCATGAAACATGGAAAACTGGATGTACTCGCGAAGAAGCAGGAAGCTCCAATTTGTATGCCATAGTACCAATCTTTTGCAACACCTTGTAAGGACCATAGTACTTTGGCGATAATTTATTATCATTCTTTGCTTGCTTGAGGGACATTTGTTTGTATGGTTGTAGCCGTAAAAATACCCAATCTCCTACATCAAAACTTCTCTCGCTGCGATGTTGATCTGCCTGTTGTTTCATTCGATTTTGTGCCAAATTCAGGTTATCCTTTAAGAGTTGGAGAACTTCTTGCTGATGCTCGATGTGATCTTCCACTGCTTGAACCTTCAAATTTTCCCTTAAAGATGATGTGATCGATGGTGGATGATATCCATAAGTGCCATAAATGGGGTCATTTTTGCTGCAGTATAGAAGGAAGTGTTATACCACCATTCAGCGAGAGGTAACCACTTGACCCATTGTGTTTGTTTATCAGATACAAAACAACGAAGATATCCTTCCAAACATTTATTTACTATCTCGGTTTGACCATCAGATTGAGGATGATAAGATGAGCTATGAGCTAATTGAGTACCCAAACAAGAAAATAACTCCGTCCAAAAATTTCCGGTAAAAATGGGATCTCTGTCGCTCACAATAACCCTTGGGCTTCCATGTAGCTTTTGAATTCTGTCCATAAATGTAGTAGCAACTGTACTTGCATTAAATGGATGAGATAATGCACAAAAGTGTGCATACTTGGTAAGTCTATCAACTACCACCATGATGACACTCTTTCCTTCGGACTTAGGTAAACCTATGATAAAATCCATTGAAATCTCCTCCCAACATTGAGTTGGAATGGATAAAGGTTGTAGAAGTCCCTAGGTCTTAATTGTTTCCACTTTATTCTGTTGGCAAACCAAACATTCCACCACAAAATTTTGAATATCGGATTTAAGGCCATCCCAAAAAAATTCTTTCTTCACCCTCTGGTAAGTTTTTAAAAATCCTGAGTGTCCTCCTAAAGGAGAAGTGTGCAATTCCAAAAGAATATTTTGTTTTAGTTGGGAATTCTTACAAAGATATAAGCAATCTTTGTACCATAAGGAATCATTTTTCCAACTAAATGTATCGGATGTACTAGGATCTTGCTGCAACTTTTGAATGAGTGTCCATACATCTTTTTCCTTCTTCCATTCATCTCTTTCTTCGGTTATCCAATCTGGTTGGATAATAGAAATAGCACAAAGCAATGCTTCCACCTCTTCATTCTTTCTTGAGAGTGCATCTGCAACAACATTAAGCTTTCCTTTTTTGTAGATTATTTCAAAGTCATAAGCCAACATCTTTGTGACCCATTTTTGCTGCTCTTCTGAAGATAGTCTTTGTTCCAAAAAGTGTTTAAGACTATCATGATCAGTTTTTACCTTGAAGTGTCTTCCCATTAGGTAAGTTCACCATTTCTTTAGTGCATGCGGTATTGCTAACATTTCCTTCTCATAAATAGGTTTCTGTAAATACTTTCCTTTGATTGGACGACTTTCAAAAGCAATGGGTCTTCCTTCCCGCATTAAAACTGCACCAATTCCATTTCCTGAGGCATCACATTCCACAATAAAGGTTTTTGTGAAGTCTGGTGTAGCTAAGACCGGTGCTAGGCACATTGCCTCTTTAAGACGTTCAAAGGCCTTAGTTGCTTCGGGAGTCCATGAAAATGCATCTTTCTTCAATAATGTTGTTAGAGGTGCTGCTATTCTCCCATAATTCTTAACAAACTTGCGATAATACCCTGTTAACTTGAGAAATCCTCGCAACTTCTTTATGGTTGTGGGGACTTTCCATTCCTTAATGGCTTTAATTTTGTTAGGGTCTACTTTAACACCCTCGTGAGATACAATATGACCCAGATATTCCACCTCTTGTACTCCAAAGAAACATTTTTATTTTTTTGCATATAATTGTTTCTCCTGCAATAGTTTGAGCACCCTGTCAACATGTTCAACATGATCCTTCCAAGACCTGCTGTAGATTAGTATATCATCAAAAAATACTAGCACCAATTTTCTAAGGAAGGGTTTGAAAATGGAATTCATCAACCCTTGAAATGTAGAAGGTGCATTGGTAAGGCCAAAAGGCATGACCAAAAATTCATAATGACCCTCATGAGTTCGAAATTTTGTTTTTGGAATATCTTCAGTCTTCATTCTAATTTGATGATATCCTGAACGAAGATCCAACTTGGTAAAATAAATTGCTCCATGTAATTCATCCAATAATTAATCAATCACAAGAATGGGAAATTTATCTTTAATGGTGAGCTTATTGAGCTCCCTATAATCTAGACACATTCGCCATGATCCATCCTTCTTGTGTACCAATACTACGGGAGCAGAGAAAGAACTTTGACTAGGTTGAATTATACCCGCCTCTAACATTTCTGCAATCATACGTTCAATTTCGCTCTTTTGGAAGTAAGGATATCTATAAGGCCTGATGTTTGGAGGAACACTTCCTAGAATCGAATGAATAGCATGATCATGATCACGAATAGGTGGGAGTCCTTTGGGAGTTTCAAACACCTTGGAATGATTGTCCAAGACTTGTTGGAGATCTGCAGAAATAGATGATTTTGATGTTGGAACTTCTAGTGAGCATAATTGTGCAATTACGCCTAGTTGTTCTTTCTTTAGAAGCTTTGTCATGACATTAGAGCTTATTATCCTTCCTGGCTTCCCTTCAATACCCCGTAATTCGACTTCCTTTCCTTCTGAAAAAAATTTCAAGAAAAGTTCTTGAAATTAAAAGCTACCGTCCCCAAAGATTGTAACCATTCTACTCCTAGTACAACATCAGCACCTCCCATAGGAATGGAAAGCATTGGAATAGTCAATAAATATTCCCCCATGGTTAGCTTGATATTATGGCATTTCCGAGAGAAATTTATAGTTCCTCCATTTGCAACCATCACTTGACATTCTGGTGCTGGGTATAGGAAACAATTTAATTCCTTGGCTACCTTACAATGAATAAAATTATAGGTGCTACCTGAATCAATCAACACTATTACCTTTTTCTTCTTGATATGTCCTTCTATCTTGAGAGTTTGAGGAGTGGTAATTCCTGCCAGTGCATTACACGATATGGTCGGATTCATTTCTTCCTCTTCTGGGGCTGGTTCTTGGTGTATATCCTCTTCTTGTTCATTTTCTTCTTCCTCTTCACAATCTATGTAAAATAATTTCTTCTCAGCACACTTATGACCTTTAGTGTATTTGCTATCACAACTGTAGCAAAGCCATTTTGCTCTTTTTTCTTCCAATTGTTGTGGTGTCAACCTTGTAGGCTGTGGAAATCTAGACGTAGCAACACTTCCTTCTTTATAGAATTGAGTGGTAGGCTTCCTTGTCGCCATTATTTTACATTCAACTTTTCTTGCCAACCTGAATGCCTTCTCCAATGAATTTGGTTCCAAAACACTAACTTCATGTTGGATGTTATCCTTTAAAGTGCCTATGAAGAGATCGATCCTGTGTTCCTCTGGAATATCAGTTATCCTTATATTCAATTTTTGGAAGTCCTCAATGTGCTGCCCCACTAAACCCTTTTGTTTGAGATTTATCAATTGGCTAAAGAAGGTGTTGCTCTTCGTATCCTCATAATGTGCTATCATTTCCTCCGTAAAAATTGACCAAGTGACAATTTTTTTACGGGAGCAAAGCCATCGATACCATACAAATGTTTTTTGTTCTAAATGTAAAGTTGCAATGCGTACCTTTTGTGTGTTTTTCACATTATGGAGATCAAAATATTGCTCCATCTGTAGTATCCATGTTACAGGATCCTTTCCATCAAACTTCCTCATATCCATTTTTGGAATATGGTGGTTCTTCCCGCCAACATTAGAGTTTATGAAATCACGATTAACATTTATTTTGTTCTCATCATGAGGTTCTTCTACTATCTTTTCACCATTAGGAAACATTTCTTGTATCAAAATTTTCAAACCTTCGATGTCTGTTTTTAGATCATTCTTCATGTTTTCCATCTTAGCTTCCATGCTAGCTTCCATGCCATCCATCTTCGCTTCCACACCTTTCTTCAAAACTTCCATTTCATTTTTTGTTGCTCTTTGCACGAGTGAAATTTGTTGCACTTGCTCTTGTAATTTTGATAGATCATGTTGCAATTCTTCATCTTCATGAGTCATAGTAGAGCCTTCTGAAGGCTTAATGGGTGTTGAATTATTTTTATGGGGCATATTTTCGAACCCAATACTGATATCTATTCTACAATATGCCCTTGTAATCAATTAAAATTGATTCTTCAAACAAGACTTATGCAATTCGGAAAAAAAAATACACACCTTTTTCTTGCTTTTGAGGAGCTCGATATTGAAATTGGATTATCTCTGTGATTGCAGCACTTAGATATCTAAATTTCGGTATTGATGTATCCCTCTGAATTATATTTCGAATGCCACAGGTCTGACCTGATTTGGATTCTCCAAGACAAAGTTGTGTCCAATATCCCACAATGACCTAATTATGGACTGGTTCAGTAGAGCAAACTTGTACGACTTGCCACGTATCACTGTTTCATCCTTTGTCTTTGAAATTGATAGAGAAGAGACTAAAGTATGTTTAATTGCAACCACTTTTTATGGCACTCCAATCCGATGCCCAGAGAGAGAGTTATTGAAATTTTCCCATGATCACCCCTTTGAGATGCAATTCAGGAGCCTGAAAAAGCACTACCTTCCATAGATCATATCTCCAAAAATATTGCGAACCAAGCTCTGTAATGTTTTTATGAATTTCCTTATTATTTCAGCTTCGCACCATATGAATTTCAGATTCTGAAGCTTCGTAGAAAAAAATTTATAGTGCAAATTCCACGATGACCTGTTTACGATCCTGAAAAAAGATCTAACTTCCACAGATCATATCTCTGAAAATATTGCGAACCAAGCTCTGAAATTTTTAGAAAATCTTCCTCAGAATTTTGGCTTTGCACCCTAAAAATTTCAGCTTCTGAAACTTCGTAGAAAAAAAAGTTATAGCGAAAATGCCACGATGACACATTTAGGCACGGCGAAACCTAGAATCCAAAGCTACGATACCAAATGTTGTGTAGCCACATCCAAAATAGAAGAAAAGAGATATCAACATTGTAGAAATAAGCCACTTCTGGGGGGAAACCTCCAATTCATTACATAAATGAACAAATCTTGGATGATCCACAACACCTCCTTTACATATATAGGAGTCCATGGGGCCATAATGTAGTAGTGGGCCACAATGTAATCCTAGCCGACCTAACAATAATAATTTAAGGGCACAATAATAATAAAATGGGGGTTACAAGGGTATAATAATAACAATAAGGGGGTTACACTAACAACAATAAGGGACTATACTAGTAATATAGGGACCTAACAACTAGTGTCCTATCAACCATTGAAATTTGGCACTTAGTCATTGGCTCGTTATCATTGCAAAAAGACCAAAAAAAAAATAGTAATTAGAAATTATATGTAAATAAAAAAATATATATAAAACAATCCCATATATAAGAAATAAAATTGTGAGGCACATGGTGAATTAATATGGTATATGCCATATATGGTTAATTCACACATTAAACATTTATTAAAATATGGTTTATGAAGTTACTTGATTTGTTAGGTCCCTATAATGCTAGTGTATCCCCTTATTGTTATTGTTAGTGTAACACCCTTATTTTTATTGTTGTTCCCATGTGTTATGCAGGTAAATCCTCTCTACAGACAGAGACGATCCCTCTAGCCCTAGAGTGTGTCTAGTAACAAAGGTACAAGCTAAAGTGTAGGTTCCTAATTAATTAATGAAAGAGACAAGGTATATTGGCCTACCTGGAGTCCAACGCTGTTGTCGCTGTAGTGGTGGTGGCCTTTTGATCTCTGTCTGGATAGGTCACAATCCTTCCACAACGATTCTTGGATACCTGCACAAAGATTAGCAAACAAGAGTAGCATATGAAACAATGATCTCATTCATAATTACTAACCAGTCAAGGAGGGTTAAGCATATTGCATCAAATAAAACACATTAGTGCAAGATGGTAACCAAACAATAGTCTTGTATATGTATTAATAGTGTTAGGTCCCTATATTACTAGTTTAGCCCCTTATTGTTATTATTGTGCCCTTACATTGTTATTGTTAGGTCAGCTAGGATTACATTGTGGCCCCATGGACTCCTATATATAGAAAGGAGGTTTTTTCATTTTTATCATCCAAGAATTGTTCATTCATGTAATGCATTGGAGGTTTCCCCCTCGAAGTGGCTTATTTCTAAGGCATTGATATATCTTTTCTTCTATTTTTGGAGCTAGTTTCACAACATTTGGTATCAGAGCTTTGGATTCTAGGGTTTCGCTGCTCCAAACAAGTCATCGTGGAATTTTCACAATAACGTTTTTTATACAAAGGTTCAGAAGCTGAAATTTTTAGAGTACAAAGCCGAAATTTTGAGGAACATCGTCGCAAAATTTTAGAGTTTGGTTCACCATATTTTCAGAGATATGATCTGTGGAAGTTAGGTCTTTTTCCAGGCTCCTCAATTTAACCTAAACAGGTCATCGTGAAATTTTCACTATAAATATTCTTATACGAAGGATCAGAATCTGAAATTGTTAGAGTGTGAAGCTGAAATCCTGAGGAACATCATCGCAAAATTTCAGATCTTGTTTCGCAATATTTTCATAGATATGGTTTATGTAAGTTAGGACGTTTTCAGGCTCCCGAATTTCATCTCAAAGAGGTGATCGTGGGAAAATATTAATAACGCTCTCTCTGAGGATCAGATTGGAATTATGTAAAAGTGGACGCAAGCACATGGAATTTAGTTTCCTATCTATCAATTTCAGAGCCCAAGGAGGAAGCAGTGACACGTGGAAAGTCATACAATTTCGCTCTACTGAACTAGTCCATAATTAGGTCATCGTAGGAGATTGGGCACAACGTTGTCTTCAAGAATCCAAATTAGGTCAAACTTGTGGAATTCGAAAGAGAATTCAGACAGCTACCTCAGTACCAAATTTTAAATATTTAAGATTCGAAATCATAGAGATAATTCAGTTTCAATATTTCACTCCTCAAAAGCAAGAAAAAGGTGTGTATTTTTTTTCAAATTACATAAGTCTCGTTTGAAAAAAATTAGTTGGAATTTATTCCAAGGGAATATTGAAGAATAGATATTAGTATTAGGTTCTAAAATGGCCCCTAAAAATATTTCAACACCCATTAAGCCTTCAGAAGGCTCTACTATGACTCATGAAGATGAAGAAACACAACATGAGATTGTTAGGTAAACATGACTCGGGGTAGAGTCAATGTTGAGTAGGGTAAACAGTAATGGTTTTGGGGCACATGCTTCTGTGCACCCATGGTTTTGGCCCATGGTATTGCATGTGATGGAGTATATAAAAAGGCTGGAAAGACTTCATTGTAATGTAGGCCTGGAGGTGAGTGGTGAAGGCTCACTTGGTTGGATTGGCCAGGGTTTTGGCCAATGGTTAATGAAATTTCATTGGTTGGGTCTTTCCCCGGATTTGGGGTTTTCCCAGTTAAAAATTATGTTTATGTTTGTGATTTGTTGCTGGTTCTTTTCATGTTTAATTATTCTCTCGGCAAATTTTTTTATTGCTGTGGTAATTAAATACCTAACAACTGGTATCAGAGCTATGAAGATCTAAAATCTGGAATGAGCTGTCAAGTTTAGTAATTTTGCTATATCTATAGTTTGCTGCTACTGCATGAAATTTTTTCTCCTGGACAGATATACGTAAAAGGAAAAATCTATGTGTGAAGGTGTTAGATCTGAATAGATCTGCATGTGAACATGATCGTGCATAGATCTATGTAAGAGGAGGACGGGTTTGCATAAAACCTCGTTCGATCTGCTTATGTCAGATCTGATTAGATCTATTGCAATTGTAACATAGCCCTGTTCACTGAAGTTCGTAGCCTCATGATGTCGCTGAGGGCACTGCTAGTGATGAGCGTTGTTGCCATCGTTTTAAAAGCGGGCGGAAGCAGTTTTTTCTTTGAGAGTTATCGTGGATGTATGAGAGAAGACCTTAGTGCGCTCTGCATGGACTGATTCTGTGTGGATCAGGCCAAGTGAGCGCAGACCAGATCCACATAGTGGAGACCAGATCTACTGATCTCAGTGGAAAACAAAGCTGTTGTCCAATAAACATCTTTAAATTGCATTGAGATTGCTTGCAGATTGAGTTTGCAGATCAAGCTTGCGTGAAGACTGTTGGGAACTGTGTGGTCATAGATTGTTGTGGATGCCATTGTAGAGGTCGATGGTTTAAGCATGTCTGATTTGCATCAAATCTTGCACTGTGAGGGAGAACTGATATAAATTGAACACAGAGTTGAAACCAGTATGCAAGTAGCTGGTATTTAAGAAATGGGAACGCATTCCAGAAGCTGTTGGAAGAGGACCCCCGTCACTTGGCCAGTTTTGCTTGTGTTTTCCCATGATTTAATTCCACAATACGAAACGTTTTTTGGAAGCGCAGGTGCATCATTCCTACAGTGGTGGCTGATCTCTTGCAGGCCAATGGGAGGGCAGATCATTACGCAGAGCCGTCGGCGGGTGGTCAGTCCTTCAGAAATTGGCGGTTTGCTGTCCGAGCCTCTGGCATGCTAGTATTCTATTGGAAAATTCTGATTTGGGTCTCGAGAGAGCCATCGGCCCCAGCCACCAGTACGAGGTTGAGATCAGGTTGCCTCCTTCCACTAGTAATATTTGTAGTGAAGGAATGAGTGAAAGCTATTCCACCTACCCATAGAATATCTTTGATGATATCAACTTCCATGTTGAATACGGGGCAGAGCTAGTAGTAAAGCAACCTGGTGCTAGAAGAAAAGAGGCAGTAAAGATCATTGCTCTTGTAATCATGTTGGCGTTGTTGTGATCATGTTGGCCTCATGGTGCTATTTGCATAGGAGGAAATGCAGCCTATGGAATTATATTGTTGGTTTAGAGAGGTCTTGGTCTGTGAATCCATAGAGTAAGAATCTATGGGATCATTTACATGCAAAGTGTTTGACAGAATGTGTCAATCAAATGCTTTGAAGAACATCAAATAAGAGAGAATATTTGCAGAAGGATTAATTAAAAATTGATGAACCATGTATCTGAAGAGAATTCCTAGAGGACTGGTGGTTACAGAGGCTGGTGACCCATGTAATCCGGTAGATGGATTCTTTTTATATGGACATTGATGTCATTCGGCAGATTGATGTACAACTATGATGTCCTCTTTGAAGAGGACATCATGTATGAATGTAGAGAATGGTCATACAAAGAACAACAACAATGAAACAAAAAAAAAATTATTATAATGGAGTTAATGTTTTACATGTAAATGGGCATATTGCTGTAAGACCTGGTATGGCATGTGTACCCCTGGGTAATCACTGGTAAAGTCTGGGATAGACCTAGGTGATAGGGGGGATGTCAAGTTAACAATTACCCTGGGTAAAAAATTTGAGGGGGGAAGAGCTAGAGGGAGCGAGGTTGTCTCACTTAGCAGGTTTGGCTGGATTTAGTCAATAATCCCCAAGTCAAGTTTAAGGGGGGAATTTTTAGGTAAACATGACTCGGGGTAGAGTCAATGTTGAGTATGGTAAACAGTAGTGGTTTTGGGGCACATGGTTTTGTGCACCCATGGTTTTGGCCCATGGTATTGCATGTGATGGAGCCTATAAAAAGGTTGGAAAGACTTCATTGTAATGTAGGCCTGGAGGTGAGTGGTGAAGGCTCACTTGGCTGGATTGGCCAGGGTTTTGGCCAATGGTTAATGAAATTTCATTAGTTGGGTTTTTCCCTGGATTTGGGGTTTTCCCAGTTAAACATTGTGTTTATGTTTGTGATTTGTTGCTGGTTCTTTTCATGTTTAATTATTCTCTTGGTAAATTATTTTATTGCTGTGGTAAATACCTAACAGAGATATCAAAATTACAAGAGCAAGTGCACCAAATTTCGCTATCGCAAAGAGCAACAAAAAATGAAATAGAAGTTTTGATGAAAGGCGTGGAAACTAAGATGGATGGTTTGAAGAAAGGTGTGGAAGCTAAGAAGAATGGTTTGTAAGCTAAGATGGAAGGCATGGAAGTGGGCATGGAAGCTAAGATGGATGGCATGGAATCTAAGATCGATGAAAAAATGGAAAACATAAAACTAGACATCGAAGGTTTGGAAAAGTTGATACAATAAATGTTTCTTAATGGCAAAAGGATAGTAGAGGAAAATCATGATGAGAACAAAATAAATGTTAATCATGATTTCATAAACTATAATGTTGGATGGAAGAACCACCATATTCAAAAGATGGATATGAGGAAGTTTGATGGCAAGGATCTCGTAACATGGATACTATAGATGGAGCAATATTTTAATCTCAATAATCTGCAAAACACACAAAAGGTACGCATTGCAACTTTACATTTAGAACAAAATACATTTGTATGGTATCGATGGCTTTGCTCCCATAAAAAAAAATTCACTTGGTCAATTTTTACAGAGGAAATGATAGCACATTATGAGGATACAAAGAGCAACACCTTCTTTAGCCAATTGATAAATCTCAAACAAAAGGGTTTATTGGGGGAGCACATTGAGGACTTCCAAAAATTGAATATAAGGGTAACTGATATTTCAGAGGAACACAGGATTGATCTCTTCATAGGTACTTTAAAGAATAACATCCAACATGAATTTTGCGTTTTGGAACTTGATTCATTGGAGAAGGCATTCAGGTTTGCAAGAAAATTTGAATGTAAATTTATGGCGACAAGGAAGCCTACCACTCATTTCTATAAAGAGGGAAGTGATGCTACTCCTAGATTTCCACAACCTAAAAGGTTGACACCACAACAATTGAAGGAAAAAAGAGCAAAAGGGCTTTGCTACATTTGAAATAAAAAATACACTAAAGGTCATAAATGTGCTAAGAAGAAATTATTTTACATAGATTGTGAAGAGGAAGAAGAAAATTAACAAGAAGAGGATATACACTAGGAACCAACCCTAGAAGAGGAAGAAATGAGTCTGACCATATTGTGTAATGCATTGGCAGGAATTACCACTCCTCAAACTCTCAATATATAAGGACATATCAAGAAGAAAAAGGTAATAGTGTTGATTGATTCAGGTAGTACCCATAATTTAATTCATTGTAAGGTAGCCAAGGAATTGAATTGTTTCCTATACCTAGCACCAAAATGTCAAGTGATGGTTGCAAATGGAGGAACTATAAATTTCTCTGGAAAATGCCATAATATAAAGCTAACCATGGAGGAATATGTATTGAGTAGTCCAATGCTTTCCATTCCTATGGGAGGTGCTGATGTTGTACTAGGAGTACAATGGTTACAATCTCTGGGGATGGTAGCTTTTAATTTTCAAGAACTTTTCTTGAATTTTTTTCAGAAGGAAAAGAAGTTGAAATATGGGGTATCGCAGGGAAGCCAGGAAAGATAATAATCTCTAATTTCATGACAAAGCTTATGAACAAAGAACAACGAGGCATAATTGCAAAATTATGTTCACTAGAAGTTCCAACATTGAAATCATCTATTTCTGTAGATCTCCAAAAAGTCTTGGACAATCATTCCAAGGTGTTTGAAACTCCCAAAGGACTCACACCTATTCATGATCATGATCATGCTATTAATTTAATTCAAGGAAGTGTTCCTCCAAATATCAAGCCTTATAGATATCCTTATGTCCAAAAGAGCGAAATTGAACTTATGATAGCAAAAATGTTAGAGGCTGGTATAATTCAACCTAGTCAAAGTTCCTTCTCTGCTCCAATAGTATTGGTGCAAAATAAGGATGGATCATGGCGCATGTGTCTGGATTATAGGGAGCTCAATAAGATGACCATTAAAGATAAATTTCCCACTCCTGTGATTGATGAATTATTAGATGAATTACATGGAGTAATTTATTTTACCAAGTTGGATCTTCGTTCAGGATATCATCAAATTAGAATGAAGACTGAAGATATTCCAAAAACAACATTTCGAACTCATGATGGTCATTATGAATTTGTGTTCATGCCTTTTGGCCTTACCAATGCACCTTCTACATTTCAAGGGTTGATGAATTACATTTTCAAACCTTTCCTTAGAAAATTTGTGCTAGTGTTGTTTGATGATATACTAATCTACAACATGTCTTGGAAGGATCATGTTCAACATGTTGACAGGGTGCTCAAACTATTGCAGGAGAAACAATTATATGCAAAATCATCCAAATGTTTCTTTTGAGTACAAGAGGTGGAATATCTAGGTCATATTGTATCTGATGAGGGTGTTAAGGTAGACCCTAACAAAATTAAAGCCATTAAGGAATGGAAAGTCCCCACAAATATAAAGAAGTTGCGAGGATTTCTCGGTTTAACAGGGTATTATCGCAATTTTGTTAAGAATTATGGGAGAATAGCATCACCTCTAACAACATTATTGAAGAAAGATGAATTTTCATGGACTCCTGAAGCAACTAAGGCCTTTGAACATCTTAAAGAGGCAATGTTCCTAGCACTGGTCTTAGCTACGCCAGACTTCACAAAATCCTTTATTGTGGAATGTGATGCCTCAGGAAATGGAATTGGTGTTGTTTTAATGCAAGAAGGAAGACCCATTACTTTTGAAAGTCATCTAATAAAAGGAAATTATTTACAGAAAGCTCTTTATGAGAAGGAAATGTTAGCAATACTACATGCACTAAAGAAATGGTGACCTTACCTAATGGGAAGACACTTCAAGGTAAAAAATGATCATGATAGTCTTAAACACTTTTTGGAACAAAGACTATCTTCAGAAGAGAAGAAAAAATGGGTCACAAATATGTTGGGTTATGACTCTGAAATAATCTACAAAAAATGGAAGCTAAATGTTGTTGCAGATGCACTCTCAAGAAAAAATGAAGAGGTGGAAGCATTGTTTTGTGCCATTTCTATCATCCAACAAGATTGGATAACTGAAGCAAGGGATGAATGGAAGAGGGACAAAGAAGTGTGGACACTCATTCAAAAGTTGCAGCAAGATCATAGTACATCTCATACATTTATTTGGAAAAATGATTCCTTATGGTATAAATATCACTTATATCTTTGTAAGAATTCCTAACTAAAACAAAAGATTCTTTTGGAATTGCACACTTCTCCTTTAGGAGGATACTTAGGATTTTAAAAAACTTACCACAGGGTGAAGAAAGAATTTTTTTGGGATGGCCTTAAATCTGATATTCAAAAGTTTGTGGTGGAATTTTTGGTTTGCCAGCAAAATAAAGTTGAGACAATTAAGACCCTGGTTCTTCTACAACCTTTATCCATTCCAAGTCAACGTTGGGAGGAGATTTCAATGGATTTTATCACAGGTTTACCTAAGTCCGAAGGAAAGAGTGTCATCATCGTGGTAGTTGATAGACTTACTAAGTATGCACACTTTTGTGCATTATCTCATCCATTTAAAGCAAGTAAAATTGCTACTACATTTATGGAAACAATTCAAAAGCTACATGGAAACCCAAAGGTTATTGTGAGCGACAGAGATCCCATTTTTACTGGAAATTTTTGGACGGAGTTATTTTCTTGTTTGGGTACTCAATTAGCTCATAGCTCATCTTATCATCCTCAATCCGATGGTCAAACTGAGATAGTGAATAAAACTTTGGAAGGATATCTTTGTTGTTTTGTATCTGACAAACAAACACAATGGGTCAAGTGGTTACCTCTCGCTGAATAGTGGTATAACACTTCCTTCCATACTGCAGCAAAAATGACCCCATTTATGGCACTTTATGGATATCATCCACCATCCATTACATCATCTTTAAGAGAAAATTCTAAGGTTCAAGCAGTGGAAGATCACATCAAGCATCAACAAGAAGTTCTCCAACTCTTAAAGGATAACCTAAATTTGGCACAAAATTGAATGAAACAACAGGCAGATCAACATCGCAACGAGAGAAGTTTTGATGTAGGAGACTGGGTATTTTTACGGCTACAACCATACTAACAAATGTCCCTCAAGCAAGCTAAGAAGGATAATAAATTCCCACCAAAGCAATATGGTCCTTACAAGGTGTTGCAAAATATTGGTACTATGGCATACAAATTGGAGCTTCCTGCTTCTTCGCGAGTGCATCCAATTTTCCATGTTTCATGCTTAAAAAAGGTTATAGGTGAAAATATTCCAGTTCAAACAATATTGCCAGAAATTGATGAGGAAGGAAAAATCATATTGGAACCTGAAGCGGTCACGGAAACAAGAACTCGACAGATACGAAATTGATCAATTTCGGAGTATCTCATTAAGTGGAAGAACTTACCCACCGAAGATTCTACATGGGAGGATGAGAATTTTATACAGAAGCACCCAGAGCTACTCGAGCGTTGAGGACAACACTTTTTTGAAGGAGAGGGGCATGTTAGGTCCATATATTACTAGTTTAGCCCCTTATTGTTATTAGTGTAGCCCCCTTGTTGTTATTATTGTAGCCCCCTCTAACCCCAATATTGTTATTATTGTGCCCTTACATTGTTATTGTTAGGTCAGCTAGGATTACATTGTGGCCCCATGCACTCCCATATAGAAAGGAGGTTTTTTTTTCATTTGTATCATCCAAGAAATTTTCATTCATGTAATGTATTGAGGTTGCCTCTCAAAGTGGCTTATTTCTAAGGCGTTGATATATCTTTTATTTTATTTAGTTGGAGTTAGTTTCCACAAAAATAAAAGTAAGAGTTACAACCTGAGCCTTGATGTCACAACCTCCTTGAGCAGGGTTCATTCGAAGCATATCTCTATGAATCGTCAGGGAATCCATACGGGATGAATACACAAGTCTAAGCTCTCTCAATGGGGGTCTCTTCCATTCTATCTTTTCTAACAAAATGTACAAAAATATCTTCATCGTTTCAGTTATGATATGTTCAGTTCATCTATCACATCAATGGAAGATGACTATATTTATAAAGGGAGAGGAGGAGGTTGGGATACATACAATAGTGGAAGGGAGGCCTTATCCCTTGGGAGGTTTCCCCAAAAGGTGGAAACGAGAGGCCAAACAAGGGAGGCCATGGTTATTCAGTCAAACCACTCCAGATGAATCACCCATGAAGTTTGTTATGATGGAAACTTCGCCTCTATTTTTAAAAAACATTCCATAAATAGGTTGGCGTGGGTAGCTCACTGGGACAGATCGCCAATGGGCATGGGGCCCAGTGTTAATTTCCCAATCGGTGCGAGGGCATAACAGTCTACTAGCGCTAAGGAAAAAACATGTGTTTCTAATGGTCTGTTCAGGAAATTGTCAACAAAGGGAGTGTTTTCCTCATGGCAAGGGATGCAATGATGGTATTTGCAATGCATGAAACTTTATTTTGGTCACATAAATGAGCCTCCAATGTGCAGGATGGGGATTGCAGGGACAGTGAAAAAATGTTGTGTAACAGATGCCCCCTAAAGCATGAGATCCAAGAGAGAGAGGGAGGGGTGAAATGCTTTACGAGAACGTGTTCAAACCAAAAACCGTTGTCAAAAGACCTACAATTAAAAATACAACTGATATCTTTGATACATGAGCATGTGGCATGGGCGCAACCATCCATAAGAGAGTACATACATGAACTGAGATCCGAGGTATGGACACAACCATCCAACAGTAAGGATAAAAAATAGACTCAGGTATGGTCACAACCATCTAATCAAATGAGTCATGTAATAAAGTCATGATAAACCATAATATCCTGCAACCTGGATCTTATCAAACAAAAACCAGGGTCTTGTGCTCCATCTCAATCCAAACAAGTACAAATTCAAGCATGCGAATATGTGAGTTGAAGTCGAACATGCAAGAAAATCACCTAATTACCAGCCAATGATGAAAGTTGTTAATAGGCACGATAGAAACCACCAATAATGACAATGGATCTCAAGGTACAACAGGTACAATCCACGGAATTTGAACAGTGATATGTTGTTGAACACCCGTAGAATCACTCGATCGAAGGCCAATGATGTGGACCTGTCGTCAAATGCAAAGAACCTGTCATTGAGGCATGCAGGCTCCAAGGTACTAGTAGGGAGTCTCTATACCAACTTCCTGGATAATGAGTTGAAGTCGAGAGGAAGTGATCTAGTCAAAGGAGGTCCATAATTTTTCCCACATCATCGACACGAGATAGAATAACATAATGAATCAGGACCAACAGAGAATTATAGGTAGGTTGAAAATTGCATAGGCAAACTTGTCTTGAACATATTAGCGACACGACTCTGGATTTGGAAGTATTTGACATTAAACGGATCAGAGGTCATGACGACATGGAAAATATCAGATGAGAGGTCAAAACATATTACCCAAACCCATGGAGGCAAAAATGATGAAATGAGATGTCCCCAACTCGACATGAATGCAGACGAGTGTCATGTTCAAGAGCGACATATTGCCAACACAACTAAAGACTGGTTCCATTTCCCCCCACCATTTCTGGTGAGTACCCCAATTATTTATTTAAAAACAAGCTTGAAGGGGATAGCATATGCTTGCAATATAAGTTTTTCCTTCATACAAATCCATCCTAGTACATTTTACGAGCCTTAGGAAGGAGGAACTTGGGGAACATCATGGTGACGATGTCCAATGTCATCAGAGTTTAATGAGTCTGACAAAGGAAGAACTCATCATCTTTTCATGTCTAGAGAGTTTGAAAAGAAGTAGAAAAGAAAACTCCAGCATTTCCCTTTTCGTAAATAGTCCCTCAGATCCAAAAAGGTAGAAAAAAATATCTGAAATAACCTCTTAGTTGCGATAGGCTAAGGTATTCCTTTTTCGTAAATAATCTATCCCAGCCCGAAAAAGGGGTAAATGTATACTGGGCAGATATCATTTTGCAGCCATTTAACGAGTTCAAAATGATAAGAGGCTCAGAAATCTTTTCAGTTTTAGAGAGTCAGAAAAGAGTTGAAAGATGACTCCAGTAGTGAATTTTTCGTGTTTTTACCGAGTCCGAAAAATTATAAAATACAACTCATTACTTCATCACTATATCAATAAAAACCTGTCGTTGCACAGGAAAGAAATGTAAAACCCATTTCTCGAAATAACATAATGTAATAATAGAAAAACATGTCTTAAAACCTAATTAGGGTTTTGAAAATTTGTAAAATTCCAATAATGGTAAAAAACAATTACTTTTCACTTTTACTTCTTGTGGAGCAATAGTCACCCATTTTATATTGTGTTTTTGCGGTGACGATAACGGGAAATCCGGAAGACCAATCTCGAATCCATCAGTTCCAGGTAAGAGCCAACATCTTTCCCCACATTTTAAGTCTTCTTTCATTACTTGCAACCTTCAATTTTGATTTTTGAGGGAGAAATTGTTAAAACTAGGGCACGATGATTGGCGCGAGTTTCGGGCACGGACTTGCCCCAATCGCCCAATTTTCTGAACTTGGGCACGCCCATTGGCGTGACTATTTTTGAAAATAGTTGCACCAACCACGCAACTCTTTTTAAACTCAAAATGCAAGCTTAAAAGCCCAAATTCCACAAATTTTAGCTTTTAATTTGGCTAATAATGTCCGTATGAACATGTTTGTAGGTGTAAAGTGGCAAAATGGTGATCGAGTGGAAGGAAAGGGAACACAGTGAAGAAGATGAGCTTGCCATGGATAATGAAAGATGCATGGAAGTTCTCAGAGACTGTGGACTGAAAAATTTCTTTATGAAATCGTGCCTCAGAGCTCAACCAGAGTTGCTGTAATACTTGATCAGTATCTGGGATGAGGATCAGGAAAAATTCATTCTTCGTGATCAGGAACTCGAAATTGATGCCTCGGTTGTTTACTTCATAACAGGACTATCATGGAAGGGGGCAACACCAATCTTAACCAACACTCGACCCAACATGGAGAACATGACCATGGTGATCGACAGGGTATGTCGAGGGGCACGAAAGGATCAGGAAGCGGAAAGTGGATATCCAAACTATCTCGGACTTGGGACTAAAAGTAGTGCTACATACCATCACGCGAGCTGTGGGATCGCAAGCACCGCACGAAGCAACAAAAACACAAATCCTTCTTGTAGTAGA
This sequence comes from Pinus albicaulis, assembly GCA_034641835.2. Classification (NCBI taxonomy): domain Eukaryota; kingdom Viridiplantae; phylum Streptophyta; class Pinopsida; order Pinales; family Pinaceae; genus Pinus; species Pinus albicaulis. Next base: position 1,319,459,092 of record CM076578.1, on the reverse strand, counting down.
CTGTCTAACACCGACCCTCTACAACTGGGTAGAGGCAGTGACGATCAATATGAAATGTCAACTAACGAAATGAAAGAAGGGAAAACTAAAGTAGTTCAGATATGGATCCATCTTGGTATTGTTCTTCCTGGAACAACTACCAATTTTCCAGCGACAGGAAGTGATAGTCCCAACACCACCAGCACAGGAGCGACGGATGGCCCATTGGGCAGCACTGATGCCAAGGTCAGGGGGTGGCCAATAGATGTCCTAGAGACCGGAGTTCTTTGATTGGATTTGTTGACAGCTGACTGTCATGGAGGACTGGCCCTACTCTAGCACAGATTTCACTGGTGATCTAGACCTCCCACTCTCGGAAGGAGAGGATTGGGATGAAGCACTTGGTAAGACTCATTTTTTATTTTTTATGAGTATTATGATTTTTTTTGTGACGTATGTTATGACATTAAATCCATGTGTTATGCAGATGTTAGACCAGAAAGACCTACGGGAATGTCTCTAATAGAGGCAAGTCCCTCACGAATTTTTTATATCCCCTCATAGTGTGGGAGGCGAGGAGGAGGAAATCATGTGCAACCTGGAGGGAATATCTCGTGGAGTCCCAGACTATGCATGATTCGACGATGTTCCTCATGCATATCAGACACATACTGTAGGGGTGTCAAACCGATTTCACTGCTTGCTGAGGCATCTTGTACAGGAAATGACATGCTATCATGATCATCATGCCGATTAGACACCTAGGATTTACTTCTGCATATTTTTTGAGAGACATGATGTCTCAGGATGTAACAGAAACACACATATTTTTTAAAACTTATGGTGCACACTGATGCAAAATTTTGATATATATATATACATCTATCTTCCTATTTGATATGAGTCTTTCATGTGATGATGATTTTACAGATTACGCAAATGTCTATCTAATACAATGTTAGCCACTGTATCATTTAATGCATTCATTTGTCTTAGAATATGTCGATATGTGATATAATCAAAATGTCTTTCCAGCAAACGAACACGTAAATACAATCTTAAAATGTGAGGGTTTCTAACTGAATAATGCCCATTAAGTTGAAGAACAACAAGCTGTGAGTCTAGATTTACAACCAATGCACTAATGCTGAGGGTTATCGCCTCGGTTAACAATTCAATAACAGCACTATACTCAGCGACATTGTTTGTAGTCCTTCCTAGACAAATACCTTGCAAATCTATCAACTCACCAGCAGGAACATAAATTACCCAGGCTGCTAAAGACAAGTTTCGGGTACTGCTGGAAGCACCATCCGTGAAACCGACATCTAGACATCTGCACAATAAGCAATGACCCAATAAGCAGGAAGACGCTCGCAAAACACACCAAGCCAAAAAATGTACAAAAATGAAAAAAACACCTATGTACACAAAACATGCACGAATGACTCATGCATAATACTTTTTGAGATACAACCCATTTCTGTGATGATCTAACGGATGACCTTCATAATCAATAAGCTCATAGGCCCCATTCTTCAAAACGCGTTTAACAATGTAGGGCCCATGCCACATGGGTTGAAATTTTCCTGCCCCCAGCTAATCATGAGCTTGGTCGTATAGGAGGACGAGGTCTCCTCCTACAAAGGAGCGAGGAGAAACTGACTGGTCAAAATGAGCTTTGGCCCGCTTCTTTTGTGCCTCGATGACCAAAGCAGCAAAGAAGCGAGTTTCATCCAGCCTTTATAAGTAGAGAAAACACTCTTCTTTAGGTGAAGTGTTGGGAAGTAATTAAACAACCAACTTTAGTGAAGGTATTTCACACTCAATCAGAAGGGTATCTTCTAGACCGTAAACAAGCTAGAATGGAGTGAATCTAGTTGCATCCTTGACTGAGGTTTGGTACACCCATAGAGCTGAAAATAACATGAGATTCCAGTTGGATTTGTGCATCCTAATCGTACATTGAAGCATGGTGACAAGAAATTTGTTCTCAGCTTCAACCTGGCCATTGGCCTAAGGATAGTATGGCATTGAGCTGTCGTGACACAAACCCAACCTGGAAGTCAACTCTGCCACCATATAATGCCAAAAATGGGAACCATGATTGGTAATGATGGCTTGAGGGACACCAAACCTAAAAATGACGTGATTGAATATGAATTGAGCTATTGTCTTACTATTAGTGGCAAGTGTAGGCATTGCTTCGGCCCATTTGGTGAAGTATTCAACAGCTAAGATAATATAAGCATGCCCCTCGGCCGAGTGAGGGTTACACATCATAAAATTGATGCCCCACTTTGCAAAGGGACCAATAGTAATGACAGGGTGGAGATGTGTAGGTGGCGCACACATCTTGTGTTGATAGATCTGGAAATCATGACATTTATGGACAGTGACAATGCAGTCCTTGAAGATAGAGGGCTAGAAATACCCAGCACAAAGAATCTTATGTGCAGTGGCATAACTATACATGTGACCACCATAGGCACCACTATGAAAATCATTCAAAAATTTCTCATCTCCCTTGAGAGTCAAACACTGGTGGAGAATGGAATCTACTCCGACACGGTAGAGGGTATCTTCGACTATATGATAAGGTTGCGATTTATGGCAGATGCATCGATGAGCATCCTTTGTCAACTCATATATAAAGGTAGAAGTATGGAGATAGACGATGATATCATTGTATCAAGGATAGAGGGTGCTAATCAGAAAAAGTGTATCGTTTGGAATGCTTTCCTCAAAACCAGATGGAACGAAGTCAGAGGGGAGGGAGCATATCAGGTTGGAAAAGACTAATGAATTCTTTGACTTGGTAGTAGTAAACTCCAAATTGAACTCTTGGAGGATGAAAATCCACTTTGAGTACTTTCCCCCCAGAAATTTTCAAGACAATATATAGGTCATGGGGTTACATTCAGAAATCACAGTCACAGTATGCAATAGAATATAATGACGAAAACGTTGAACCACTTGAACTGCAGCTAATGCTAACTTCTCGACATGGGAATAGCGTGTTTTGGTATCGAGAAGGTTATGAGAGAGTTAGTAGATTACATGATCATCATCGTCATCATCATCTTGCACCAGAACCATGGCAATCGTGCTGAAAGTGGTAGCTAAAGGGAAAAATTGCGATGATAATTCGGAGGATGAAACAGAGGAGCGTTGACAAGAAACGTCTTTAGAGCATCAAAAGACTTCTAGGTGATATCATCCCAAAGGAAAGGGACGCCCTGCTTTAGTAATCTAGCCACTTCGGGATAGTTAGGTATAAAATGACGTAAAAAATTAGCCTTCCCCTATAGAGTTTGTAGTTGATGTAATTAATATGAAGAGGGGAGATTAACGATAGCCTCGAATTTGAGTGGATCAAGGCAAATCCTATCTTTGGACATGATAAACCCCAACAGTCTACCAGAATTGATGCAGAAGACGCATTTGTGCGGGTTTAGCCAGATGTTGTAGCATTGACAACAAAGAAATATCTGACGAAGATGGTCAGGATGGTCCTTACATTTAGCTGAATGAGTTGGAAGGTCATCTAGATAAGGCTAAATGATGTGCTTAATATCATGAAAAGTGTATGACATCGCTCACTGAAATGTGGCCCCAACATTCTTCAAGCCGAAAGGGAGTTTCTTATACGCGAAAGTACCCCAGGGATAGATGAAGGAAGTCTTATGATGATCAGTTGGGAGAATGCTAATCTGATTATAGCCAAAAAAGCCATCCATGAGGGAAAATATCTCGCTCCCAGTGCAATCATAAATGATCTGATCGATAAAGGAAGTAGGATAATTATCCTTAAGACATGCCCAATTTATATCATGATAATCAACATAGACTCAAATGGTACCATGTTTCTTATCTATAGGGACAATATTGGACACCCATTCCGTCAAGGGAATTGGGTAGATGAAACCATCGTTGAGAATTTTTTCAACTTCACTTTTAATGGTAGCAGCCTTTCGAGGGTGCACAGGACGAAGGCGCTAATGAATAGGCTTCAAACTAGGGTAGGTAGGAATCTCATGCACCACTATATTGGGATCAATGCTAGGCATTTCTTTGTAGGACCATGCAAAGATGTCGCGGAACTTGCGGAAAAGGCTTGTGTAAACCTGGACTTCATCGAAAGAATAGGTGACCTCGATATGGATGTTGTCGACGATTCCTGGTTTCACAGAAATGTCGATAGGCATTGTTTGTGTAATGTTACTCAAGTGACCCTCTAAAAAACCTTCATGTGTCAGAATAGGAATTTGAAGTGGAGGGGAAGGAATCTGAGATGCAAACCTCTCAAGACATGTAGACATGGCCCTGAGACTAGGCATGAACAAGGAAAAATGATGACTATCATCCCACGGAAGATCCTCGAGAGACATAGCTTCCACAATGGCTTCATTAGAGGGAAATATCTCTTTCAAGGGATCGGGTGAATTAGAATCGCCGAGCCAAAGGGATTGAGAATAAGTGTCTGAAGAAGACGAAGGTTCTGAAGCCGTGATGAGTTCACAATAGTCAATATCTATCAGATTCAATGGCATCGAGTCCTCGAAAGAATCGATCTATTTAGGCGAAGGGATGATCCACGGGTCGTCAAACCGAGAGATCATATTGATATGGATAGTGTTGGGTGGAGGAAGGGGAAAAATACCCATGAGGGCAGGATCTTTGAAGAGACCTAGCCCAATGCTCTCGTAAGGAGTAGGAATCTGATCCACATACAGAATGTTGTTCTTAGAAGAAGCGGTGAAAAATGAAAATTGATCAACTGTAACAATATTGCCTTCATGTGGGAATTTTAGAACATGAAATAGAGTGGATGAAATGCTTCAAGGGCATTTGGTGATGAATTCAAGGCTAGAGAACCAATGGGTTTCCAACAAGAAGATGCCATGACGCACATAGATGCACCCTCGTCCACAGCTGCTCGATGGATATTGATACCATTAATACCAACTTGTATGATGAGCACAATTTGGTGCGGGAGTCGTGGAATTAAATTCTCTAAATCAAAAGCGAGAAGGCTAGTATCAACAGGATCAACCCCGCTAATCGCCGATAACAAAGCCTTCCGTTGAGACAGACAACTCTGAATTACTTCTAATGTAGACATTGCAGATGGCGCCTCAACCAAATCCTCAAAAATACTGTAATGTTGAGCAACACGAGCATTTATATTGCAAGAAGAGTTGTGGAGTACACCTTTGGAAGGTGGTCGTACAAAGGGCTCAGTACTGGGCCTTTCAATATGTAAATGGCCAGAAGCAGGAGGAGGAGGAGGACCATAAACGATCTCTTTCTCTGCTTCCTGACGTGATTCGATATAATATTTCGACCAAGTAGCAATAGAAATGGATGCAGAACCGTTCATCATGAACACCTGAGAGCCAAATGGGGCACAGGATTGAGGTTTCTCTACCATCTGGGTCCACTGTGATGGAAAAGGTTCTTTAAGAACAATCGTTGTTCCCTGGGTGCCTTTGAGAAATATACTTACTTCGGCCTGTCAAGGATAGTCCTTGGTGTAGTGCTCTTTGTCACAAATCAAACAAGGGTACTTTGGCTTACGTTGTGAACCATCATCAGCACAAGATTTAGACGAATCTGGTTTCGGGGTGTCGGTTTTGGCCTTACCTTTACCCTTCTTTTTCCCTTTGGAAGTCTTATCTATTGGATTGGCCTGAAATACATTGAATTTCACGGTTTTACTAGAATTTAGGGTGGGCTGAGAAGCAACAACATTGGAAGGATTAGAATTTTTCTTCCTGGGATTTGAAGCAGAAGACTTCCGAGAAGTCTAAGACACGGAACCAATAATACCATCAACGGATGGGGTCGCTAGTGCTTTAAAAGTTCTATGTTGAGGAGCATCAGGAAAGATATCATACAACGTGCTAGACTGAGAGTACACAAGATCAAGGTACTAGGCACGAGCAAAGGTCTGTTCTTCGGTTACACATGCCCCCATAGCTATGTCTTTAGAGATTTAGTTGATAAAGGAGGTAGTGAACCAATCAATTATAAGCTGATTAGGAATATCAAACTTAATCAAGTGAAAAAAATGCCTCCATTCATGAATATGATCCGAGATGTGAGTAGCTCAGTCCTATTTCAAGGATGTGAGGAGGTGTGTCCTAGTCTCATAGCGAACCGGTAACTGAAAATGGGTAAGAAACACCATGGCTAAATATTTGAAATCTTGGAAAATGCCACGAGATAATTTGATGTACCACTTTGTAGCAGCACCAGTAAGAGTCCATTGGAAAAGATGGAGTTAGATGGAATTGTCAACCCAAGAGTTAGAGGAACACCATAAGTGGTAAGCCATAACATGCGCTTGAAGGTCTTCTCTGGACTTGCCCTCAAACTTATGACAATCACCAAGAATCTTAGTTGGAACTAGAGGCCAATACAGGTTATGAAGAATCAGATTGTTCATTAACTTTGACACATCAAGTAGTTCCAACATAGCGAGAAATGGTAATTGAGGATTAAAAGGCATTGGAGGCCTTTGATAAGGACCTGCGTTAACATTCCACCTAGTCTGAAAGAAATTCTACCCCCATATGTTTTGTCCCAGAGGATTATGACCATAGGGGTTATACGCCTGATAATTCAGCCCATATTAGGGTTGAGGACCAGGATATTTATTTTTAGCATACCACTGAGGTCCTTGCTGGGCAATGTATGGATTATGTTGCGGAATGTAAGCATTGCCTTGAGGTTTATTATACACCAAATGGGATTGATTTTGAGGGTAATAAGTGAAATCTTAGGGCACACTATATACCGGCTGATATTGAACATTAAGAGGGTAATAAGTGTCTTGAGGTTGAGCAGGTGGACCCTACTGAGTAGGAGGGCCCTGCTAAGTAGGTGGACTCTGTTGAACAGGTAGAACTTGCTGAGTAGGATGAAAAGGTTGAACTAGCTGCTGAGCAAGTTGAACTGGCTTTTGAACAGATTGAACTAGCTACTGAGTAGGTTGAATCAGCTGCTGGGGTTGGGTAGGCAGCCCTTGCGGAGTAGGTTGACCTGGATACTGAGTGCCACTAGGCTGCCCTTGTGAAAGAGGTTGGCCTAATGGTTGTGATGGACCAGGTTTCCCGTGATAACCAGGTTGTCCCGGAGTAGGACCGTAGGGTTGTCCTATTTGCACAAAGTTTTGGCCATACTAAACATACAACTGTTGCTGTTGTACAAGAGGTTGTCCCTATGGTGGATACATCCCCCCCCCCCCCCCCAAAGGAATGTAAGATGCTCCTGTTTTATATTGATATTGAGGCTAACTAGAAGGACCGTAGGGTTTTCCTTGTTGAACTAAAGGTTGAACTTGTAAGGGCTGGCCTTGTGGACCATAAGGTTGTTCCTGTGGACAAAAGGTGTATCCTGTTAGGAATCTGTAATCAGCAAGATTGGCAAAGTCTGATCACAGAAAAAACATCGTTTCAACCAAATTTGGGATTCTAGGATCTAACCCTCCCGAATTCGGAGAGGGATCTCTCCAATAAGTGCAAAGATGGATTTGTCTTTGAAGTTTGGGGTAATGATATTAAGCTAGTTATGAAGGCCAAGGGTTTGTTTTTTTTTTGGATGGTTGAGCATGAATACTGCTTGAGGTTGAAATTCCTAAGTGAAAAGAGTTTCAAAGGTGAGAAGTTGCAAGTGAATGGAAAAACTAGGCTAAAAAGATAGATATAACACTGGTTTTTAGTCCATTGGACTATGGAGTCATAACAGGGCTTTAATTGAACAACAACATCAAGAGTGATCCAAGGGGAAAGTCATCTACATCACAAGATTATTGAGATTTAAAATGATGGAATGGAAACAATAAAGTGTTGGAGAGGTGGAAACTGATAATAATTTCACAAAGGATTTATAGTCAGTCCAAACAACGAAAGCCTCTTAAGTAACTATTTAAAACCAACCAAGTGCAGGGCTAACCATTGAATTCTTGGGCAGGCTTGTATTGAAGTAGCTTAATTGACAAACAATCTAGTAATCCACATAATTACCTTAAGAAAGTATGAAAACATATAAGAGAAGACAGAGTGTAAACTTAAGATCAGATAAAGTACTTTTAAACCTAGTCTGCTTTCAGTCAACACCAAGGGAAACTTTTAGAATCTGCTTTTGGAGAAAAACTAGGACCAGGGCACACCATATCTTCCATAGTCATCTTTAATAAGCAAATAAATAAAAAAAAAATCAAGAACAATGTTTAAAGAAAACAGTAGGACGAGGGAACTCCAACATTCCTAACTGCTTAAACTGTATTAAATCATTCTTAAATAAACAAATTGGAGGAAAACATTGAGATAAAGCTTTTCAGTCAGAGAAGGTTACTGATATACAGTAGGTCCTAACTCTATAAATTTTGTTCTTTATCAGAGAATAGTGAACAATATTACATACATAGAAGGAGAACAATAACAAAGAAAGAATCACTTCACCAGTGATATAGACCAGGATCCCAAGAAACAACTTGTTTATTGATGTCAAACCAGTTACAGTACTCAGGTCCAATGTTTCAATTCAGCAATCATCTTCACTATCTAGCCTAACTAATCTATCACAAGCAGAGCTCCAAGGGCTAGTGAACACTATTTACAATCAGAAGTTTAAGCTCAAGTGTATATCAAAGTTCTGCAACCAACCCCTCACTCATCTTCTGTAGTAGTATATATAGAAGGATGAGGAGGTGAGATCTGATAAAAGATCTCAATTACAATTAATGCAGACTTAAATGGATTTTTAGCCTTTGAGGGGCTCAATGAAGAAACTTACATACATATTCTCTATATTAAATGATTTACATAAATATTTTAAGCTCGGTGGGAGCTTTTGTTGACCTTTGAGGCTTTGTGTGATGTCGGGGTTACTCTGCAGATATCCTTTGCATTAAGTTTCCTTGTAGAAGTAACTTTCTGGTTGTGCTGAGACAAATATATGATCCTAATCAATAAATTCGGCCTCTGATTGAATATTTTGAGGCACAAGTGGCATCGTGGTAGCTAGAGGGATCAATTTGCCTTAGATGTGGCGGTGGAAGTTTTCCTGTCAATAAAACACTTTAGATTTTCGTTAAACTATGTTATAATTGGGGATTAGGCTTTTGATAAACCATCTTAGACGTAATCTCCACAATAGTTGTCTTCAATCTGCTATTCTGGCATATTTCTGGGTTTCTGCACTGATACTCTTTCACTATGCTTGATTCATGTTTTTTTGTTGGTGTGCGGGGCTGCGTAGGGGTTGAATGGCATCAATGCCTTGCGAATCATTGATAAAACGTGAAGTATAAACCCTTCGATGATTTTCTTTAATGAATCGAAGGCAAGAGGATCGTCACCCTCTGCCTTTGAAATTTCTTCAGTCATGGCAGAAAAATCACTTGAAACCCTGCAAAATACAAAAAACTATTATAAAATCCTACATATATAGGTTTACTGCTTCAGAAGGCACGTGGAGGAAGCATGGCTGTTGGGTGGCATCATCCAACGGTTGAGATTGATCAGAGGAATCAAGGAAAGGCGGAAGAAACGTTTAAATCGGAGCCGTCGATCGCGCAGAGATCGACAGTCGAGAGCGGAGGCAAAAAGTCAAAACAGGAAACGTTGACTGGGCAAATGAAACAAGGTGATGAAATGTGGGTCGTCGATCTGTAGATCAGATCGGCGACGGAGATTCGTTAAATGTTGCGTCGTAGCCCAGTTAACTGTCGAGCATCTTCAGTGAGCGATAGCCGTTGGGTGGCCTGCCCGAGATCGGACGGTGTACTGCGATATCGCGCAGGGTCTACTTCCAAACGTTAACGTACGATGGATGGTGATTTTATGAACAGTGCCCAGGATGCGTGTCAAACGATGAGTGGAATCGTTGGCGATCGGGAAAAAACTGTCGTCGCCCAAAGGCAGTGCGATGAATACTGCGCAGTTTTTGGAAAGGGTTAGTGGAATGCGGGGACCACCGGGAGACGGACTCCACACCGTCCGATCTTCAGATCAGATCGACGATGCGAAACAATTTAAAATTGCACCGGCGGGAAATTAATAAAATAATAAAACCGACAATTTTTAATATATAACCAAGGTTTTAAACTTTGGCAGGGAATTATTTTATTTGAAGCGGATAGGTGCCCGACTACGGGGCCTTTGGGCGCATGGGAGATAATGGGACTGGGGTTTATAAGAGGAAGGGGCTTAAGACTTAGCTCGAGGGGGCTTAAGTCCCCACCATAAAAAAATATGATTTTTATGAATTTTCAATGGTTTTCAAGGGAATCTGAGGGTTTCGATAAGGCAAAAAAGGAGTTTTCAACCTTGTCAAGGGGATTCTGAAGAAGAGGAAAAAAGGGAAAAGTATGAAAATGAGGGATTTTTATGGGAAATGGAGGGATAAAAACTGAGGTTAGTTTTGGAATAAGGGAAAAGGGAAAAGGTGCTTGCAGCAGTATTCTGGCTTGGAAATCAGCAGGATTTCTTAGTGCTGAAGGGAAACAGCAGTGAAGTTTGGACAGAGGATAGGCATGAGGCCTTCAAGAGTCTTCAAGAGCCAAAAAAATTTTGGTAATAAAATTTGTTCCTTGAAGGCTCAAAAAGTCTTAGCCACCTTTTGATATAACAAATTTTATAGGTGGCTAACAATGGCTCCACTTGGGGATGGTGTCATCTTGAAGGCACCAAGAACTTCAGACCTGCTTTCTCTGGGAGGTTGACCTATGCCTGATCCATTTACGATCTCTGGGAGGCTGATCAGTTGCCTCATGCATTGGGCTACCTTTATTTCCGTGGATGATGTGTTCTGAAAACATATTAGCAGTCATAAAAACCATGGATCTTCATCAATACAAACTTCTACCTACCCAATCCTACTGATCTAACATTTTTTCTTCATTAGAGTGCACTTGGATTGGCAAGCTCTTTTTACAACATTTTATTCTTTTGAAAGCATAAAACTAATCTAATTCTACTCCTTCTTTCTCCCTGAACTCAGATTAAACAATTGAGTTCAGATGCTTCTCTACCTATTCTACTATTTGTTGGGATTAAAATGTCCAACAAATTTTTATTCTCTAATTTCTAAAACATAAATTTAAAAAAAATTCAAGTCAAGATTAAGCTGTTTGAATTTTTGTGGTCTATGGCATAAAAACAAGCTACACATAGACATTTATTTTGCAGAAAATTAAATCAAAATGGAAGGCTTAAGATCTGAAAGTTTCTCATCATGGCCTTCTCTTTTCACAACTCTTTTTTGAATTTGTTTGAGTTGTTCCTCCTTTTTTCTCTGGTTCAGATTTTGAGTTATTTAGAACCAAATTTACATGTTTTTTGACTCAGAAAATGAAAAATATTTGAGTCATCTCTTTTTGGAACTTAGGTTCAGATTTTGATCATGTTTGAACATTTAATTTCTATCCTAAACTATCTACTGATGAGCCAAGATTAAACAGTTTGGCAAATCGATTTCACTATCCTATCAGCAGAAAATTTAAAGCTAATTAGTCAAGATTAGACAATTTGACTAACTAGAAGTGTGTTATTCAAGAGTGGCATTTGAGCTTGCACACTTTTAGATTTGTTTCTCTTTTTGGTATGGGGCTATACCTTTCTTGTTTTCACAATCTGCCCTCTTTTCTTTCTTTTCATTGTTTTTGTATTTTTTATTTTTACAAATTGAATGCAATGGTGGATGAAATATTTATAGTGGAAAAAATATAAAAAGGCTTTTGGAACATAACATGGATCAAGAGAAGTAATTCTTAAGCATCCTTCCATTGACAGGACCCCCAAACAATTCTGCTCCATTCAACTCCTGCAAGAAAAATGCATTGTTACCAGCAACTGAATGAATAGAGTAAGGGCCAAGCCATAAGTTGTCAAATTTTCCATGCTTGCCCTTCTCTTCCCTCCTTGAGTCCCACTTTAAAACTTGGTCCCCAATTTTGAAATTTCTGGCCTTTGTTCTTTTGTTAAAAATCTTTTTAATGTTGATCTATTTCTGCAATGCTTTGTTATAAACTTCCTCTCTAGTTTGCTGAAGATGGATGGTCTGATTTATTCTTCTGATCATGTCCTTATCTTCAATTTGCAACTCTTGAATCAAATTCATTACTGGTACACCAAGGCTATTTGGAAAAATTGCATCAGTACCATACACCAGCTGAAAAGGTGACATACCGATAGATTTCTTCAAAGTCAATCTGTCAGCCCAAAGTGCATGAACTAGCTTTGTGTGCCAAGACTTTTTGTTGCCCTCCAACAGTTTCTTGATTATGTTCACTAGACTTTTGTTTGAGGATTTTGCAAGTCCATTACCTTGAGGGTAATAGGCCATGGAATGCCCCAATGTTATTTGATATCTATGATAGAAATCAACCATCTTGTTTGATCCAAATGTTGCTACATTATCAGTGATAATCTTGGTAGGACAGCCAAACCTGGAGAGAATGTAAGTCTCCATAAATTTTATGATAACTGAATCATTGGCCTGTCTACAAGGTATGGCTTCTATCCACTTAGTGAGATAGTCTGTGGCAATGAGAATCCATCTATGCTGGGCAGAAGATGGGGGATGGACTTCTCCTATGAAGTCAAGTTCTCACTGTTGAAATGGGGCTTCAACAGTGATTGGATGCAGAGGCAGGGGTAGCAGTTTTATTTTTCCTTCAAAAATTTGACATTTATGACAGGCTAGCATCATTTTGTGCACATCATGGAAAAGAGTAGGCCAATAGAAACCAACCCTCAAGATTTTGTTGGCTGTTTTCTTCCAGTACAAATGGCCTCCACACTCTCCTTCATGGAACTGGTATTTAACCTTCTCTACATCAAACTCAGGAAAACATTTAAGCAATACACCACTTGAATTTTTCCAGTAAATACATCTATCAATAATGAAATAGTTTACAACTTTCAATTTGAGGAATCTTGCCTTTGTTTTTGTCAAACCAAGAGGTGTATTCAAATTAAGTAAAACATAAACAATATCAGCATACCAAGGGGAAATCATAAAATGGTCTTCAACTATAGGAGTTGAGAATTCTTCTTGGTCATCCAAAGCATTAATCATATTAATATCAAGAACTTCAAAATTGGATTCAGCCATTAATCTAGCTAGACCTTGGCCTTTGATGAGTTTAGTGGGTTTTATCTCTAAATCATATTCAAGGATAACAACAATCCACTTACCTCTCTTACCATCTGGGTGCTGTGTTAGAATGTCTTTAACAACTGAGTTTGGGACAAAGGAAATGATGTGTGAGTGAAGGATGTACACTCTGAAGTCTTTTAAAGCTTTAACCAAAGAAAAATCTTGCTTTTCCATAATGTTATACCTCAAAGGGGCATCCCTCAATGCCTTGCTAAAGAATGCAATAGGCTACTCTTGTCCTTGTGGATTTTTCTGTAGAAGGACAATAGCTATGGTATGCTCTGATGCAAATGAAAAAATATAAAAATCTTTTGAAAAATTGGGACTTATGAGAACCGGTGTTTTGGTTAACGCTTGTTTCACCAGTTCAAAGGACTTATTTTCTTCCAAGGTCCATTTTACCCCTTGCTCCTTTTTTAACATGTTTGTGATATTCCTAAGGAGCTCAGCCAAGTTGGGGATGAAACTTCTCAAAAAGTTAATCTTCCCAATGAAAGATTGCAACTCTTTGATGTTTCGAGGATGAGAGATTTGCAATATGGCCTCAATCCTCTTTGGATCTATCTTTATATCTTTATATCCTCTTCTGAAATAACGTGTCCAAGAAGTTTACCTTCTCGGAGACCAAATAGTGCCTTCTTAGGGTTTAAAGATATCCCAAAATTTCTGCACTTCTTGAAAACCTTTCTCAAATGTTCTAAATGCTCTTCATCTGTTTTTGAAAACATAGTGACATCATCAAGGTATATAATGATGAAGAAACCCACTTATTCTGAGAATGCTATGTCCATGGCTCTTTGAAAAGTTGCTCCAGCATTCATTAGACCAAAGGGAATTTTCACATACATGAAAGCGCCCCATGGTGTAGTAAAGGTTGTCTTTAATTGATCAACAGGGTCAACTAAGATCTGATTGTACCCTGAATAGCCATCCAAAAAAGAAATTCTTTTAGACCCTACCACCATTTGTAAAATATGATCCATCTTGGGTAAAGGGTAGTTGTCTTTTAATGAAGCTTTTTTTAAGTCTCTAAAGTCTATACAAAGCCTGATTTCTTCAGTTTTCTTCCTAACAGACACCAAATTAGACACCCACTCAGAATATCTGATAGGGACAATAATACCAGCATCATATATTTTCATGATCTCCTTCTGAACCAAAGGCAACTGAACAGGGTTTATTCTGTGCAGTTTCTGTTTGAATGGTTTTGGTTTTCTTTGAGGGGAATTTTGTGCTGTATTATTTCGGTTTCATAGGATTTAATATCTTCGTAACTCCATGCAAAAACATCAGAAAACTCTTTAAATAACTTTATGTATAAGTTTAATGTGAGCTGGTAAAGTTTTAGACAATTTAATCATCATAGGTTTAAGTTCACTGCCTATATTGCACTCCTCCACTTCAGTCTCTACAGGTTCCAATTTTGGTTTATTTGCCACATCGTCAAAATCGAAAAATTCTTCTAAAGGGGCCAGACCCTTAGGCAAAATTTCATCTTTAGAGTGCAGAGTTTCTAACTCTGCATTCAATTATGTTTTTTTTTCAAGTTTGCTAGATAACAGGTTTATATTAATAGGTTCAGGAGACAGTTATTCTTCATCAAGAAAATTTTCTTCCTTGCAGTCTGTTTCATAGTCTGAGTCTGAATTGTTTAGTTCAAATTCATTTCTGAATTGCATGAATTCTTCTATTTGTTTGTCATTGTCAAACACCTACCAATACTTTTCATTATCAGGCACAGCTGGTCTAAATTTAATCTGATTTGTGCAGTCTTTGGTGTTATATGGCGTTAAGCATGTTCTAGCTGCAAAGGCTAAATTGTGGGCCACAATATTTCTTTTTCTTGGGACAAAAAATAGTTTGGAGTCCTCAAATGTTTGCAAAAGGTCCATGAAATCGTTTCGGTAGGCTCTAAGTCTAGGATGATTTGCGTTATACTCCCCATTGACCTGCCTAATGACTAACTCTGAATCCCCATACACATTGATTCTTGTGGCTCCTAAATTTTTCAACATAGGAGAAGGGATTCATATTCTGCTATGTTATTGGAACACTGAAAGTTTAGTTTTCAAGAAATGCTTTCTATGTGGTTATTTTCAGTGTTAGTAATCCAGACACCCGCACCAACATTATTCTTAGTGCAGGATCCATCAAAATACATACTCCACAGAGGACTAGTTTTAAGTTCATCCTGGTGAATGTCCTCTTCAACTACTGTGATTTCTGATTGTTATGGGATGTCATCACTTAGTTGTATTTGTTTTTATTCCCCAAGATTTGTGTTTGTTTGAGGGTTGTTTTCTTGATTGTGAATTTTTAAGAGAAAAGGACATCTGCCCTGTAGTTCGAGACCTTTGTTTAGTTTGCTAATGTTTTCAACTACAACAAACTGTTTGGACACTTCTGTGTTGTGTTCCTCTTCCTCCCTGTCGGCCATTAATCCTGATAAAGTGACTTGTTCGCCAAGTGTTTCATCATTAAACATAATAAAATAATCAAGGCCTGTATTTACAGAATACAAGGGAGAGTTTTGTGGTTTGTCTTGACTTGTAACTATGAATTTCGTATGGGACTCCCTATAAAGTCTTCTAGTTTGATTGAAAACATGGATAGTCGCATAGGTCATGTCCATTTGCATAGTCCCTTGTAACTTAGCCCCCCAAGATCTTGATAATAACATTCCATACTTTGGGGGCACATCAGCCACAATAATATCCATGACTAAACATTTGGCTAGAATTTGGGCTAAGTTAACACATAGGTCTTTGATTAATCCTAAACATTTTACTCTACTGGAATCAAAGGAGTAAAGGTCTTTGTAGGGTCTAGTGATTTCTAGACCCAGGCTCCCCATTACATCTTTTGGCATTAAATTATGAGAAGCCTCGGAATCATGCATAGCGTTGTGCAAAATTTTGTCATGAACGTTTAAACTCACATAAAAGGGAGGAACATGTCCCTCTTGATACCTACCTTCAATCTTAGGACCAAAAATTAGCTATGGTTGGTCGTCATTAAGATTGACTGTGTCCTCATTTTCTTCTATTTTTAAAGCCTTCAAAATTTGGGTTCTATATACATGTTGGGCAGCTAACTCAGTCAAGGGAACATAGATTTTGATCTTTGAAATTTCTTGCTCTAGGCTGAATGAAATTTGACTCTTTAAAGTGCTAGTTTCAGCCTTATTAGCTGTCATTCTATCAACAATATCAAATTGCTGATTTGTTTTATTTACACTTGACAAAATTGTTTTCACAGGAGTACTAGCTGAATTGTTAGTACTGCTAATTTATGCACTCTGTTTTTCTTTGTTTTGTCCTTTTGTTTGACAACTTTAGGTTTGGTTGCAGTGATTTTTTGTGAAGATTTGTCAGAGGTTTTGTTGTTGGGGGTATGTTGACTGGTTTTGCTTCTAAGGTCATATTATTTTTGAGGTTCTATGATGACATTTTCCATTTCTTGATAATAATTTTCATCATCATCTCTTCTATCATCATAAGGTGTATAGACCTTGTTTTTTATCATAATGAATCTCAAAGTCATTATTGTCTATCCCCATCATGTTGATATCATCCTCCTCTGCTATTTCATCTGTTTCCTCAACCTCACTTACATAGTTTTGCTGAAAGGGAGGAATAATCTGCTGATCATCTTCCCTAGGTCTGTTTGGAGGTTGGTTTCTTCTAAAATTCTGGTTTTGGTTTTGGTTTCTATTTTGAGGAGAATTTTGGTTTTGGCTTGCTTGTGCTTTCTTAATTATGCTCATTTCTTTCATTATTTCTTCCATCATTTTCTCCATTTTTGAGTTGGAAGTAGAGGGTGTGGATTCCTCTCTAAAAGAAATTCTCTTTTCATTTTTCATTCTTTCTCTCTTCTCCATTAAGTTGACTTCCACAGAAAGAGTGCCTCTTTGCATATCTTCAAGAGTTGCAAAGTCTCTCTCTCTCAGCTGATAGGCCATCTCAGGGTCAAACCCTTAAGGAAACTTGTTTAAAGCTGAGCCTTGTGGAGGTTTTAGTTCTGGGGAAAGTGCATTATACACATTGTTAAATATGGTGCAATAAGCTTGCACACTTTCCCCAGTGTTTCTATGGAGGTTCTTGTAATCAGAAAGGACCTAGAGAGGATTCTTATTTACTTCCCATTTGTTTAAGAAAGTTTGATAGAAGGTTTGGAGATCATTAATACTATGGGGGGCTAAAACTATAAACCATTTTCTTACTTCTCCCTCTAAGCTTTGAGCAAATAATCTAAGCTTGGCATAATCATCATCAATTTCATTTCTGTCAAAGTAGTCATTCATCTTATCCACGTGTTGTGATGCAGTTGTAGCATTGCTAGCATCATATAATGGAATTTTGGACTGATAATCTTGTGGAAGATTGACTAATGGTGTAGGAAGAACTAAGGGAGCATACCATGTTGCCATGATATGTGGTGGGGGTGGATTTACAAGAGGTGGATTAAAAAAAGGGAAATTGGGCTGAAGCGGAGTGGTTTGAATAGTGGATGTAGGATGAGCAGAAGTGGATGAACCAGGAATAGATTGTTGAGCTGATCTTGGATGAGAGACACCTAAATTGTGAAGGAAATGAAAATCAGGAGATGTTGTTTCTCTGCTGCCAAGATGTTCACTTGTTTCAGGAGATGAAAGTGAAAATTTAGAATCTAACTGATCCAAGTCACCAAGAGACCTAGTTCTAAAATGATTTATTAAGTCAACTTGTAATTGTTGTAGATATGAAATATTTTCAGGGACTGAATTAGCTCTCAAGGGTGATCTGAAAATAGTTGATAATTTAATCCTAGGAGACTTCCTAAGGATACTTTCTAGGTTATCAACTAACTCAGGTGGATTAGGGTCAGGATAGGCTCTAGTGTGAATCTTTCTAGGAGCCACTATGTTGTGTTTTTCATACCCAAATAAACAAGAAAAGTTCAACCAAGTATGACAATATTTAAAAGGTTAACTAGTCTATTTGAAATTCAATCCTACAATCCTCTAATTGATTTTGAAAGATATTACAATGATAAGGGTTCTTCCCAGTGGAGTCTTAAGGTATACAAGGATTGTGCAGTCGCCAAGTGGAATTTTTTAGCTCTTTTCAGAGGTAAAAGGTTTTATGGTCCACCACCATGTTTATTCGATACCAATCTGAAATATTTTTAGGTTTTTCCGAGTTATTTTTCAGTTGTATGGTTTTTAAGAATATGCTAACTTTGTTCAAAACTTTTCTACGGTTAAGAGACAAAGACAGTTTACTCTTATGGCTAAGCCAGCTGAATTTTCAAGGTTAGATAAAGTATTAAGAGAATCCTAGGTTTTACCTAGTTTTTCACTGATTCAAACAAGTTTTATCATGATTACCATTCCTTGGAAGTGCTTGAAAAGGCTACTTTTACTCTCAGAGTTTTATAAAAATGAAAAATATTATGGGTTCGATCCCCAGTGGATTCACCAAAAATGTTAGGAATCTGTAATCAGCAAGAGTGGCAAAGTTTGATCACAGAAACAACATCATTTCAACCAACTTTGGGATTCTAGGATCTAGCCCTCCTGAATCTGGAGAGGGATATCTCCAATAAGTGCAAAGATGGATTTGTCTTTGAAGTTTGGGGTAATGATATTAGGCTAGTTATGAAGGCTAAGGGTTTGTTTGTTTTTTGGATGGTTGAGCATGAATACTGCTTGAGGTGGAAAGTCCTAAGTGCAAAGAGTTTCAAAGGTGAGAAGTTTCAAGTGAATGGAAAAAATAGGCTAAAAAGATAGATATAACACTGGTTTTTAGTCCATTGGGCTATGGGGTCATAACAGGGCATTAATTGAACAACAACATCAAGAGTGATCCAAGGGGCAAGTCATCTACATCACAATATTATTGAGATTTAAAATGATGGAATGGAAACAAGAAAGTGTTGGAGAGGTGGAAACTGATAATAATTTCACAAAGGATTTATAGTCAGTCCAAACAAGGAAAGCCTCTTAAGTAACTATTTAAAACCAACCAAGTGCAGGGCTAACCATTGACTTCTTGGGCAAGCTTGTATTGAAGTAGCTTAATTGACAAAAAATCCAGTAATCCACATAATTACCTTCACAAAGTATGAAAACATATAAGAGAAGATAGAGTGTAAACTTAAGATCAGATAAAGTACTTTTAAACCTAGTCTGCTTTTAGTCAACACCAAGGGAAACTTTTAGAATCTGCTTTTGGAGAAAAACTAGGACCAGGGCACACCATATCTTCCATAGTCATCTTTAATAAGCAAATAAGGAAAATAAATTTCAAGAACAATGTTTAAATAAAATAGTAGGATGAGGGAACTCTAGCATTCCTAACTACTTAAACTGTATTAAATCATTCTTAAATAAACAAATTGGAGGAAAACATTGAGATAAAGCTTTTCAGTCAAAGAAGGTTACTGATATACAACATGTCCTAACTCTATAAATGTTGTTCTTTATCAGAGAATAGTGAACAATATGACATACATAGAAGGAGAAGAATAACAAATAAAGAAGCACTTCACCAGTGATATAGACCAGGATCCCAAGAAACAACTTGTTTATTGATGTCAAACTAGTTACAGTACTCAGGTCCAATGTTTCAGTTCAACAATCATCTTCACTATCCATCCTAACTAATCTATCACAAGCAGAGCTCCAAGGGCCAGTTAACACTATTTACAATCAGAATTTTAAGCTCAAGTGTATATCAAAGTTCTGCAACCAACCCCTCACTCATCTTCTGCAGTAGTATATATAGAAGGATGAGGAGGTGAGATCTGATAAAAGATCTCAATTACAATTAATACAGACTTAAATGGATTTTTGGCCTTTGAGGGGCTCAATGAAGAAACTTACATACATATTCTCTGTATTAAATGATTTACATAAATATTTTAAGCTCGGTGGGAGCTTTTGTTGACCTTTGAGGCTCTGTGTGATGTCGGGGTTACTCTGCAGATATCCTTTGAATTAAGTTTCCTTGTAGAAGTAACTTTCTGGCTACATTGAGACAAATATCTGATCCTGATCAATAAATTCGGCCTCTGATTGAATATTTTGAGGCACAGGTGGCGTCGTGGTAGCTAGAGGGATCAATTTTCCACAGATGTGGCAGTGGAATTTTTCCTGTCGATAAAACACTTCAAATTTTCTTTAAACTTTGTTCTAATTGGGAATTAGGCTTTTGATAAACCATCTTAGACATAATCCCCACAATAGCTGTCTTCAATCTGCTATTCTGGCATATTTCTGGTTTTCTGCACTAATACTCTTTCACTATGCTTGATTCATGTTTTTCTGCTGGTGTGCGGGGCTGCGTAGGGGTCGAATGGCATCAATGCCTTGTGAATCATTGATAAAACATGAAGTCTAAACCCTGCGATGATTTTCTTTAATGAATCGAAGGCAGGAGGATCGTCACCCTCTGCCTTTGAAATTTCTTCAGTCATGGCGGAAAAAACACTTGAAACCCTACAAAATACAAAAAACTATTATAAAATACTGCGTATATAGGTTTATTGCTTCAGAAGGAATGTGGAGGAAGCATGGCTGTTGGATGGCATCATCCAATGGTCGAGATTGATCAGAGGAATCAAAGGAAAGGCGGAAGAAACGTTTAAATAAGAGCCGTTGATCGCGCAGAGATCGACAGTCGGGAGCGGAGGTGAAAAGTCATAACGGGAAAACGTTGACTAGGCAAACAAAATAGGGTGATGAAATGTGGGCTATCAATCTGCAGATCAGATCGACGGTAGAGATTCGTTAAATGCCGCGCCGTAGCCTGGTTAATTTTCGGGCATCTTCAGTGAGCGATAGCTGTTGGATGGCCTGCCCGAGATCGGACGGTGTACTGTGATATCGCGTGGGGTCTACATCTGAATGTTAACGCGCGATGGACGACGGTTTTATGAACAGTGCCTAGGATGTGTGTCAAACGATGAGTGGAATCGCTGGTGATCGGGAAAAAAGCATCGTCGCCCAAAGGCGGTGCGATGAATATCACGCGGTTTTTGGAAAGGGTTAGTGGAATGCGGGGACCACTGGGAGACGGACTCCGCACCGTTCGATCTTCAAATCATATTGACGGTGCGGAACGATTTAAAACTTGTATTGGTGGAAAATTAATAAAATAATAAAACTGACAATTTTTAATATATAACCAAGGTTTTAAACTTTGGCTGGGAATTATTTTATTTGAAGTGGATAGGCGCCCGACTGCGGGGCCTTTGGGCGCATGGGAAATAATGGGATCGGGGTTCTTAATAGGAAGGGGCTTAAGACTTAGCCTGAGGGGGCTTAAGTCCCCACCATAAAAAATATGATTTTTATGAATTTTCAATGGTTTTCAAGGGAATCTGAGGGTTTCGATAAGGAAAAAAAGGAGTTTTCAACCTTGTCAAGGGGATTCTAAAGAAGGGGAAAAAAGGGAAAAGTATGAAAATGAGGGATTTTTATGGGAAATGGAGGGATAAAAACTGAGGTTAGTTTTGGAAGAAGGGAAAAGGGAAAAGGTGCTTGCAGCAGTATTCTGGCTTGGAAATCAGCAGGATTTCTTAGTGCTGAAGGGAAACAGCAGTGAAGTTTGGATAGAGGATAGGCATGAGGCCTTCAAGAGTCTTCAAGAGCCAAAAAATTTTGGTAATAAAATTTGTTCCTTGAAGGCTCAAAAATTCTTATCCACCTTTTGATATAACAAATTTTATAGGTGGCTAACATATCCCTGCTGAGCCAAAGGTTGTCCCTGTAAGGGTTGTCCTTGCAAGCCTAAGGGTTGTACCGGTAGATTCGATCCAATATGAGTAACGGTCTGATAAGGATCATAAACAGCCTGATGAGGATCAATAGGGGGCATGTAGATGAGATTAATGTAGAAATCATGGTGATGTGGAGGATTGATAGGAGCTTGGGGCTGGTGAGAACCCTCAGAGTTATGTTGCTGAACATCCAAAAGATACTCTTCAAAAGTAAGGCCACCATTAATCATAGGAGAAGTCCCAACCACACTAGAAGCAGGTGTGGATGAAGAAGCCACACAAATGGTAGGTTGGACCGGGACGAATGTAACAGCGACCGACGAGCTAGGTGTCGAAGGTGATAGCCCTAATGACGGACGGACCGAACTCCTTGAAGGAGTAGATGTACTGGATTGTGCTATGGACGCAACACCAGAAATAATCTAACTCAAGCTCCGATAACCAGGTGGTAGTGATACCGATGGAGGGGAAGAATGATTAGAAACACGTGGGAGATCTTCAGGGAAAATTTGATATTCTCCTGTAGACACAAGCATTCCTTCATTGTCATTGGGACTCGAAGAATCCATTTCTCATGAAGCCGTAAGATCTTGGAAAATACTACGAGGGCTAGGAGGTAAAGCAATGGCTAAAAATGGCGATCTCGAAGTAAGAGGAGGGAATTCTCCCTCGTCCTCAAAACCAGACCAAGCACTCAAATTAGGCCAATTGAACTCAACTGAATCTTTGGGGGGAGATCACGTAGCAAGAGGCAATATAGTCGGGAGGATAGGCTGCGAAAACTCATCAGACCTAGTGGACTGAGGGGTTTCAAAAGAAACGTTAGGAAAAGAAATACCACTAGGCGATAGTGAAGAAGATGATGAAACTGGTGGTTCCACCACTGTGACAGTATTTCAACACAGGAAGGAAAATGAGGTACCTAATCGAGGGCTTCAAGATCAAAGTCTAAGGAAAAAAAAACAAGCCAAGTAACATACTTTTAATGGGCATGTGATCACGGGTAATTAATTTTATGACATTGAAATTGGACTTTGTTGTTTCATGTTTTAAGAGTCGAGAAATAGACAAAATATGACTCTAGTCACTTTCAATTTTAAATGAGTGTGAAAGGACAAGTGATCGATGATCTATTCTCTTTTTAAGGAGTCATGAAAAGATCAAATTGACTACTCAAGTGGTCTAAGAAAGAGGGTGTACCAAGTTTCCATGAATTTCCATATACACCTTGGTGATCAAATGAAAGATAAATGACCAAGGACTTAACGTACGTGCAGGTAGTCTCCCAGAATGTTGTGTTCGATGTATCACGGTTCCAGGGCGGCAGAGTAACCTTCCTATGGATAAAGGATTTGAACTTAATGGGGTCTCCCTTTATATACTCGACAGTACAGGGAGCACAAGTCCATAATAGCACTGTCTAAAGCCAGATGAGGAATGACAAATACTAGGTTTAAAGACACCGAAACACATCTCTAGCCTAGACCACTAAAAATGTTTGCATTAGGTTCCAATGCTTCCTAAGGTTAATTCAATTGATTTTACAATTGATCTTGAATTAACATCTCAGTTTCAAGGCCCTACCGAATTGTGATCTCAAATTTCCTAAATGCAAGCTATATACAATAGAACACCATTTTACATTCGATGAATGTTAACTACGAAAAGGATAGAGATCTTTCAGAAATCAACAAACATTGAAAACATACAAAGAATTATCCTAATGCATATAATGCAATAAAAAAGAGAAATGAAAAATCTTTCCTAGATGCAAGCTAGTTATGCAAAAGACTTTTTCATTTCTGATGCAAACAAAAGGATGCAATTTTTTATTTTATTTTTCAATGAGATGAAGCACACAATGCACTAATTACATTGAAAAACAAAGAAAACACTAGTTCTGAGTATTCCGAATGTAGAGAGCTAAACTAAATGATTCAATCAAAGCAATACAAATACAAAAAAGCACTCAAACGAATGACACACTCTTTCAAGAAAAGTGAAAGCCTTTTAAACGACCCAAAATGAGCAATGTAATCTATGCTTGAAAATGAAGAGATGGAGAGTCAAAAAAACATGAAAGTAATCGTTCAAAAAACCAAAACTCAAAGGATCAAGAAAGACTCAGGAAACCGATCAAGGAATTGAACTGAAAAGAACCAAAAGACTTGACCTTCAATCAGAAGGCTTAGTTAGTGAAAGACACCTAGAACCCTAGGGCTATGAACTGCACTGATAGGAAAATAGACAAACAATTGAGAAGAGAAAGCATAAAGCAGTCAAAACAACTCAAAAAATACCAATTTCAAACCAAAAACAAACCAGAGTCAAGCACAACTGACTAAAAACTTAACAGGTAGGTCAAACCAAACCCTATAGGGTTCGGTGGGGCTATAAGGTTGTAATATTCCAAAAATTTAGCCTACATCTAAATGGAATATTATAGTTTTTTTTATCACTAGGTAGATGAATAAGTGGGTAGGGAGGCCCATAAACCCATTTTTGAATAAATAATAATACTCCTAATGTGAAAGGAGGAAGAATAAGCAGCTGGATTAAACACCTTTAGGTGTGAACATGGATTGGATCATGTTGATTCAATCAACTTTGACCAAATCAACAACGCTATCATGGATGAGTGGCCTTTATGATGAGACAACACAGTTTTGGTGGAGGACAACTTGCATGAGCTTGGCAGAGAGTATGGATGGGACCCAATGTGAGGAGGTTCACTTTATATATATGGAGAGGATGGTAGCCTTTGTTATCAATGTTTTAGATTATCCTTTGATCTTGGTCTTTTTAGACTTTGCATCCTTTAGCTGTTTAGCAAGGTTGCTGTGCTGTTTAGCACAAGGGTGTTCCTGATCAAGAATCCCTACCTCATCCTCAGGGAAGGAGAGGTTTTTTGAGATGAATTTCCTCATTCTAGAATTTTGGCCAAGCTACCTCCTTCAGTTACAACACAATTTCTGTTTAGAGTTGGGTTTTATTGCAGGGTGCAGCAAAGGAGGATCACATTGAGCCATTTTTGGGCTTGTTTTTCAGTGGAGAGGTAGCCTATCCATTGGAGGATCAGCAAGGTGGGATCCTGGGAATATTTCCACATTTTTGGCATCAGGCCAACCATCTACCATCCCTCACAGTGCAGTCAGAATTTTGAACTACGTTATTTTATAGGCAGTTGCTGGGAGGGTTCATTAAGCTCATCAGGAGGGTCTATTTCTGAGTGGAGGGATCAACCTTCTATTTAGAAATAACATTGGAGGAGGACATGATTATTTTAGATCTGTCATAGCCTCATTGTATTCATATCTAGTTTGAAATGACATCTCAACCCCAGGGTTATTTGTCACATTGTATATTTCTTGGTATTTCTAGCAATCTTTTCTGGGTTGGCTAGAAATCATGTATTAGAGCCCACATCTTCTTCTCTCGGCATTTATTTTGTTTCTATCAGACATATTTCATTTATGCATGTTTATAGCAGGATCTACACTGACATAGACAGCTCTGTCACTGCTCTCTAGTATTCTATAAAGTTGCAGCAACTCATGTGCTGAATGTTCTGATCATGGGAGGCTTGTTCTTATTGCTTGAGTGGCTTGTCCCTCAATATATTTTTGTATATTTCTGCTGATATATTAATAAAATTATTTTTTTATATTGATCCCTCTAATGCCATGTTCATATTTTCTGTGTTTTACATTTTTATGAGCTATATTGCTGCTATTTCCAATTTGGAATATTACAGTGGTATCGAAGCATAATCTTGGCTCAGCCTGTGCATTCAAGACATTATGCCATTAGGAGGATAAGATTCTCATAGAAAAGAGAAATTGTATAGAAGAAAAAAAGGCATGACTCCATTATTTGGAGAAATGAAGGAAGAGAGGATCTCCCAGCTTCTTTTCCAAACTATGAAAAATTTCAAAGAAGATCTTAAGGAGATGAAAGGGGAGAAGTACAGAAAAATTCCAAGGGGGTTTGGAAGTGAAGCAGGCCCTAGATATTCACATGATGGGTGTGTACATTCAGCCACACATGCAGATCCACAACGTATTTTATGGCCCACATTCACTACAAGAACAATGGAGGAAGAAGATGCACCAAGGGAAGAGACCTTGAGTGACTATCTTCAAGAGTATGAGTCTCAATCTTTGAGATTCAGAGAGCACTTGGACTTCCAAGGGTTTTTCCAACTCAAGGAAGACAGAAGATCTAGCAACCACAATAGAAACAGGAGAGGTAGAATATTTCTATCTAAATTTTATGGATCAGCAAAGTGGACAACCAAGGCTTGGGTGAAGGAGCTAGATTCCTATTTTCAGCTACACCAAGTTTCAGAAAATGAGGCCATTAGAGCAACAATGCTGCACCTCAAAGGTATGGCCCATGATTAGTGGTTTTATAGTTCTACTTCATTTTATCATGAAAATTTAAACACTTATGCATGGTTCACTAAGAAATTAGTGAGAATATTTGATGTTAAACATTGTAAAACATCTTTTGTTGAACCCAAAAACTCAAAACCTTTGCATGAGTTGGAGAGATCTGTTTTTCCAACTCCATTCCATATTTCCATTGAGGGGGATAAAAACATGCACGATTCCGTGCCAAGGGAAAGATCCCCACTTCTTGATGAGCCCTCTTCTATAGATGAAGACATGGAGGTTCCTCTTTCAAGGAAAGACCAAGATCAAGGGTCTCTCATTGATGATGAGGCATTCTCACATATTGATGAAGAGGATGAGGAGAGAAGGGCTAACAACACTGTACCATTGGGAGAAGATCCGTCACCACATGGACATGGGAAGGGAGCCATTGCTTCCATTAGAGGAGCCCTTGTGTCTTTGCAAGGAGTTCCAAATGATTCAACATGTGGGAACCAAAACACAATTCAGGAGCAACATACATCAATTTTTGAGGATTGTAAGATGGAAGGGGAAAGAAGGAAGGATCCAAATCAAGGGATGATTCACCCTTATCTATTGAGGAGGTTTCTGCACAAAATAAGGAGACTGTATTACATAGTGAAGAGAGGGACAAATCATTCCACTCATATATACAGTCCACTTCAAATCTTGATGTCTCACTACATGGGGGCATTCCACCTGGGAGGCCACCAGATCTAGAGTTGGTGGGAGACATTTTTCCATTTGGTTCACCACTCTTAGATT
Organism: Pinus albicaulis; assembly: GCA_034641835.2. Taxonomy (NCBI): domain Eukaryota; kingdom Viridiplantae; phylum Streptophyta; class Pinopsida; order Pinales; family Pinaceae; genus Pinus; species Pinus albicaulis. The sequence continues at coordinate 1,319,432,000 of CM076578.1, read as the reverse complement.
CTAGAGGGGTTAAGACCTTTGAGGATTCTAGTACAGTGAAAATATTCTGGGGTAGACTCAAGGAGGAGGGAGACATTTTCCCATTTTCAGCATCACCCATTATCACTACTTATTTTGCGCTGACAAAATTTGTTGCAGTGATGGAGGATGGCACCTTCATGGTGCAAGGGAGCTGCTCCATGGATCTGTAGAAACAGAGGGTACTTATTTTGAGGAAGGAATCCTCCATACATTGGAGTATATGGAGGCCACTCATGCTTACATTGGTCAAGATCAGGAGGTTATTTTTGGATGGTAGCTTCTCATGGGAGGCCAAATTCCAAAGACCACCACTTCTACTTGAGCATGAGAAGCTACATGATGGGCATGGAAGAACTTTGGAGGATGAATTTGGCATGGGGGATTTCAAAGGAGAATAAAATAGCATATGGGGAGCTTTGCATTGCAGATCTTTAGCACTGTCTCTTAGGATGATTGATCCATATTGGAGGTCTCAACTCTTGGTAGAGTACTCCAAGCATCTTGGTGCTTGCATGATTCTTGATGACCTGGAGGGAGATGATAGATACATGGTGGTTGATGAAGTCATATATTCTCATGGCAGATTTATCTTGATTAGATTTTCTGAGCTCAAGAGGAAGCTACTACATGCAGCACATGTGGACTTTCTTTCCATGCACTTTGATGCATTTCATTCTTTGATGTAGGAGTTCACTTGGGAGGGAATCCAACAGGATATATATTAGTATATGGAGAGATGCATAGCCCAGATGGCGATGGATGTTTTTTCACATCCACTTCCCTACTCATGGAGAGTGAGGGAGAGCTTCTAGTTGAGCCATTTCAGCTCAATGGCCGAAGTACATAGTGGAGAAGGTACATTTTTGCATTATGTTTTGTACTTATTTACTTTATATGAGCAAAATTTTGTACCAAGGAGGATTATCCCTTCTTGCATATTATATTATGATGTACCTGAGACCAATTGGAGCATTGAGACTGGCTATTCTATTGGTGGTTTTTGGGGGAAGCCAGATGATTCTTGGTGTGCACCATTGGTACCACATTTTACTTTCATGATACTATATTGTAGGATGATTATGGCAGCAAACAAGTGGCTAGAAGGGCACTTGTTATAAATTTTTTTGAGGCAGGTAGGGGATGCACTTCATTGGTTCCATATGAGGAACTATGATCCACCTCCCAGTTGTCATATGGAAACTTTTTTTCATTGGGTTTTGCTTCCATATGTTGGAGATCTTCTGATGTTTATGGGAAGCTTTGTTGGGAGAGTGGCACATGAGTTGAGGGTTCCCATTGGGAGTACTATTCTCCCTACTATACATGTTGCATGTGTTTAGGAGAAACAATGGGCAAACCATGATTTCCATACTACATCTCTTTTCTTCATGTGGGAGGAGCCATTTGGAGAACTTGAGTCCTTGGAGAAGGCACTTCATGGATGATTTTTTTGGTGGGGTAACATGGGCCATTCTTGGAGGCCATGAAATTTCAGCCCAAGATCAGAAACAACCCCATACTTACCATAAATGGAGAGAGAAACAACTTGGATGGGAAAATATAAACTCTCCATGCCACCCCAACACATTGCATAAACCAGGGGTTGAGGATTTCTTTGATGAGCTACCTAGAATGGCTCATTTCATTTTGATGATATCATGGGTATGGGAGAATCTAATTAGGGATGAGATTCCCTATTTTTATCATCACTCCTACCTTGAGGAGGCCATTGAACAGCAAGAAGGTTTCCACCTACACCTTCCATCTTTTCATGATGTGAACCATTGGGTTTTGCATACTTGGGAAGAGCCATGAGATAGCGCAGTTTTGGTGGAGGAAAAATTGCATGATCTTGGTGGAAAGTATGGATGGGACCTAATGTGAGTAGGTTCACTTTCTATATATGGATAGGATGGTAGCCTTTTTTATTCATGTTTTAGATTATCCTTTGATATTGGTCTTTTTAGACTTTGCATCCTTTGGCTGTTTAGCAAGGTTGTTGTGTTGTTTAGCACAAGGGTTTTCCTAATTGGGAATCCCTACCTCATCCTCAGGGAAGGAGAGGTTCTTTGAGATGCATTTCCTCATTCTATAATTTTGGCAAAGCTACCTCCTTCAGCTATAGTGCATTTTTTGTTTAGATCTGGGTTGTGTTGCAGGGTGCAGTAAAGGAGGATCACATTGAGCCATTTCTGGGCTTGTTTTTCAGTGGAGAGGTAGCCTATACATTGGAGGATCAGAAAGGAGGGATCCTGGGCATATTTCCACATTTTTGGCATTAGGCCAACCATCTACCATCCCTCACAGTGTAGTCACAATTCTGAACTGCGTTATTTTTGGAGGCAGTTACTGGGAGGGTTCGTTGAGCTCATCAGGAGGGTCTATGTCTGAGTAGAGGGATCAACCTTATATTTAGAAATACCATTGGAGGAGGACATAATTATTTCAGATCTGTCATAGCCTCATTATATTCAGATCCAGTTTGCAATGACATCTCAACCCTATGGTTATTTGTGACATTGTATATTTTTTGGTATTTCTAGCAATCTTTTCCGGTTTGGCTAGAAATCATGTATTAGAGCCCACATCTTCTTCTCTGGGAATTTATTTTGTTTCTATAAGCCATATTTCATTTATGTATGTTTACAGCAGTAGCTACACTGATATAGACAACGCTATCACTACTCTTTGGCATTCTATACAGTTGCAACAACTCATGTGTTGAATGTTCTGATCATGGGAGGCTTGTTCTTATTGCTTAAGTGGCTTGTCCCTCAAGATATTTTTGTATATTTATGCTAATATATTAATAAAATTATGGTTGCATATTGATCCCTCTTATTTCATGTTCATATTTTCTATGTTTTACTTTTTTATGAGCTATATTGCTGCTATTTCCAATTTGGAATATTACAAAGGTGGTAATCTGCACCAAAAAGGGGTTGGCGCTACTACAACAAAAGCAACAAGAACCAATTGGAGTGGTTGTTCAAATAAAAAGTGCGCCAAGCTAGATATCTATGGGAGAATGGGAAAACCAACGAGAAGAGGTCAATATTGACACTATGGAGTTGAACAAGAGGATTCTAAACAATCAAGCAAGTCAAAAAAGACAGACAAGCAAGAAAACGACCGAAGTTGACTCGACAAGGGCGAAACGACAAACTCAAATTGATCCCCAGTGGAGTCTCCAATTTTTTATGCAGGTAAATCCTCTCTGTGGACATAGACGATCCCTCTAGCCCTTGAGTGGGTCTAGTAACAAAGGGACAAGCTAAAGTGTAAGTTCCTAATTAATTAATGAAAGATACAAGGTATATCGACCTACCTATATTCCAACGCTGTCATCGTTGTAGTGGTGGTGGCCTCTTGATATCTGTTTGGATAGGTAACTATCCTTCCACAACGATTCTTAGATACCTACAAGAATATTAGCAAACAAGAGCAGCATACGAAACAATGATCTCATTCATAATTACTAACCAGTCAAGGAGGGTTAAGCACATTGCATCAAATAAAACACATTAACAGAAGATGGGAAGAAAACAATAGTCTTGTATATGTATTAATAGAAGAAAGAGTTACAATCGAAGCCTTGAAGTCATAGCCTCCTTCAGCAGGGATCAGTCAAAGCGTGTCTTGATGAATCGTCGGGGAATTTGAACAAGATGAAGAAACAATTCCAAGCTCTCTCAATGAGGGTCTCTTCCGTTCTATCTTTTCTGACCAAATTTATAGGAATATCTTTAGCATTTTAGCTATAATATGTTCAGTTCAGCTAGCACATCAATGGAAGACAACTATATTTATAGAGGAAGAGGAGGAGGTTGGGATCCCTACAATAGTGGAAGGGAGGCCTTATCCTTTGGGAGGTTTCCCCAAAAGGTGGAAACAAGAGGCCAAAGGAGGGAGGCCATGGTTATTCAATCGAACCACTCCAGATGACTTTCCCACGAAGTTTATTATGATGGAAACTTCGCCTCTATTTTTAAAAAACATTCCATAAACAGGTTGACGCGGGTAGCTCACTAGGACAAAGTGCCAATGGGCGCAAAGCCCAGTGTTAATTTCCCAATCGGCGCGAGGGCATAACGGTCTACTAGCGCCAAGGCAAAAACATGTGTTTCTAATGGTCTTTTCAGGAAATTGTCAACAGAAGGAATCTTTTCCTCATGGCAATGGATGCAATGATGGTCTTTGCAAGGCATGACACTTTATTTTGGCCACAAAAATAAGCCTCCAATGTGCGCGATGGGAATTGCAGGGATAGTGACAAAATGTTGTGTAACACCATGTAGTTATTATTGTGCCCCATAGAAGCCTACTATTTTTATTGTTGTGCACTTACATTATTATTTTTATGTAGGCTCTAATTATATTGTGACCTCTTAGACTCCTATATATAAAAAAGAGGTTTTTTCGTTTGAATCATCCAAAATTTGTTCATTTATGTAATGTAAAGGAGTTTTCCCCCTCGAAGAGGCTAATTTTTAAGTTTTTTTATCTATCTTTTCTTCTATTTTGTGAGATGGTTGCATAAAATCTGGTATCAGAGCTTTTGATTCTAGGGTTTCGCTGTTTAAACATGTCATCTTGGAATTTTCGCTATAATTTGTTTTCTACAAGGCTTCAGAAGCTGAAATTTATACCACGTGGATTCAAAATATTGATGAATTTCATGTAAACATTTCATATCCTTGTTCAATATATTTTCGAAGATATGATCCAGGAAGTTAGGTTTTTTGCATGATCTAAAATTCAGCCTCAAATAGGTGACCTAGGGAAAATTGTCATAACTTTCGTTTCAAGAATCTGATTTGAATTATGTAAAGAGTGGTTGAAAGTGACCATAATTTGGTTTTTTAGGTAGAAATTTCAAGGCTAAATATCTAAAAAATGGTATGTGGCACCCCGTACAAGTTCACTCTACTGAACTAGTCTATAATCAGGTCATCGTGAGAGATCAGGCATAAATATTTCTTGAAGACTCCAATATCGGTTTGACTTGTGGGCTTGGAAAGAAGATTCAGAGGCCTACTAGAGGATGGAAGTTGAGTCCTTGGAGATCTAAAATTACAAATATAAAATAGATATAATTACGAGCTCATACAAAGTAAGAAAAATGTGTGTATTTTTTTAAAATTTGCATAAGTTTTGTTTGAAAAATTAGTTTTAAGTGATTCAAGGGGCATAGTGAAGCATAAATTTCATTCTTTGATTCCAAAATGACTCGGAAAGAAAATAGAAACACCTAGTAAGCTACCAGAAATTTGTGCTATGATGCATGAATAAGATGAAGAAATTCAACATGATATATCAAAATTACGAGTCCAAGTGCAACAAATTTTTCTCTCACAAAGAGTAACCAAAAATGAAATGGAAGCTAAGATGGATGTTTTGAATAATGGTTTAAAATATGACATGGAAGGTTTTAAGGATGGCAGGAAGCTAATATGGATGGCATGGAATCTAACATGGATGGTATGGAAGAAAAAATGAAAGGCAACATGGAATATTTGGAGAGTGGTTTAAAAGCGAACATGGAAAGGTTGAAGGAAATTTTGACATAGTTGCTACAAGAAATTCTCCCTAATGGTGAAAAGGTATTAGATGAAACTCATGATGAGAATAAAAGAAATGTTAATCATGATTTCATAGACTCTAACGTGGGATTGAAGACCCACCATATTCCAAAGATTGATATGTGGAATTTTGATGGCAAGGATCTGGTAACATGGATACTAAATATGGATAAATATTTTGATATCCAGTGTGAAAAATAGAAAAATATACACATTGCAACTTTATATCTAGAAACCAGTTGGTTTATATGGTATAGATGACTTTTTCTCATAAATCACTTGTCACTTGGTCAATTTTCATGGAGGAAATGATAACACACTATGAGGATAAAAAGAGAAACACCTTCTTTAGCCAATTGATAAATCTCAAATAAAAGGGTTCAATTGCAGAGAACATTGAGGACTACAAAAAATTGAATATAAGGGTAAATGATATTCCATAGGAGCATAGTATTGATGTCTTAATAGGTACTTTAAAGGATAAAATCCAACACGAGGTTCGCCTTTGGGAACCTAATTCACTAGAGAAGGAATTTAGGTTGGCAAGAAAAATTGAAAGAAAAATTATGGCAACAAAGAAGCCTACCATTCACAACTATATAGATGGAAGTGTTGTTACTCCTAGCCTTCCACAACCTAGTAGGTTTACACCACAGCAATTGGAAGAAAAAATAGAAAAAGGGCTTTGTTACAGTTGTGATAAAAATACACTAAAGGTCATACGTGTGTTGAGAAGAAATAATTTTGCATAGATTGTGAAGAGGAGGGAAAAAAAGGAACAAGAAACTTCAAAAGAATAGGATATACACCAGGAAACAACACTAGAGAAAGAGTAAATGAATCTTCCAATATATTGTAATGCATTGGTATTAATTACCACTCCTCAAACTCTCAATATAGAAGGACATATCAAGAAGAAACACGTAATAGAGCTGATTGATTCATGTAGTACCAATAATTTTATTCAATGTAAGATAGCCAAGAAATTGAATCGCTTCCTATATCTAGCACTAAAGTGTCAAGTGATGGTTGCAAACATAGGAACTATAAATTTCTCTAGAAAGTTCCATAATATCAAGATAACCATGGGGGAATATGTATTGAGTAGTCCAATGATTTTCATTCCAATGGGTTGTGCTGATGTTGTATTAGGAGTCCAATGGTTACAATCTTTAGGTATGATAGATTTTAATTTTCAAGAACTCTTCTTGAAATATTTTTGGGAATGAAAGGTATTTGAATTAAGGGGTATCACTGGTGAACCAAGAAATATAATCAACTCTAATGGCATGACAAAGCTTTTAAAGAAAGAAAAAATAGGCATAATTGCACAATTATTATCACTAGAGGTTCAAACATTGAAATCGTCTATTTCTCCAGATCTCCAAAAAGTCTTGGACAATCATTCCAAGGTATTTGAGACTCCCAAAGGCCTCCCACCTATTAGTGATCATGATCATGCTATTCATTTTATTCCAGGAAGTGTTCCTCCAAACATCAGGCCTTACAAATATCCCTATGTCCAAAAGCATGAAATTGAACATATGGTTACAAAAATGCTAGAGGTCGGTATAAATAAACCTAGTCAAATTTCTTTCTATACTCCAATAGTATTGGTGCACAAAAAAGGTGGATCATGATGCATGTGTCCATACTATAGGGAGCTCAACAACCTCACTATTAAAGATAAATTTCCCATTCATGTCATTGATGAATTATTGGATGAATTACATGAAGTAATTTACTTCACCGAGTTGGATATTCGTTTAGGATATCATCAAATTAGAATGAAGATTGAAGGCATTCCTAAAACAACATTTAGAACTCATGAGGGTTATTATGAATTTTTGGTCATGCCTTTTGGCCTTACCAATGCACCTTCTACATTTCAAGGTTTAATGAATTCTATTTTCAAACCCTTAGAAAAATTTTGTTAGTATTTTTTGATGATATACTAATCTACAAGTCTTGGAAGGATCATGTTCAACACGTTGATAGGGTGCTCAAACTATTGGAGGAGAAAAAATGATATGCAAAAGCCTCCAAATGTTTAATTGGAGTAAAAGAGGTGGAATATTTGGGTCATATTGTATCTCGTGAGGGTGTTAAGGTAGACCCTAACAAAATTAAAGCCATTAAGGAATGGAAAAACCTCACAACCATAAAGCATATTCAAGAATTTCTCAGGTTGAAAGGGTATTATCGTAGGTTTGTTAAGAATTATGGGAGAATAGAAGCAACTCTAACAACGTTACTAAAGAAAGATCCATTTTCTTGGACTCTAGAAGAAAACACTGTTACCGATGAAATAGGTAACCGCACTATTACCTAATTTTTCTTGGTAGCATAAAAAGCACCCGATTTTGAAAAGTGATGATGCAAAATCACTTTTTTTTTTTTTTTAGCACATTTTTGACACTCTAATATTTTTATTTATGAAGTATGAATATTTGTTTTAAAATGTTAGTGATTTTCATGCTAATTTTGAAATGTATTGATGCAGCATCAACTTTTTTTTTTTAGAGCGGTGATTTTCATGCTAATTTTGAAACGTATTGATGCAGCGTCAACCTTCTTTTTTTTAGAGTGGTGATTTTCATCTTGGTAATAAAACACAAAACTTAGATAAAATTTATATATATAAATAATAATAAAAAACCAATAAAAATGTAAAAAAAAAACAAAATTAACTCATAAAAATAAAAAAATTTAAACAAAAATAAATAAATAAATAAATAAAAACAAAAATATTCGAAAATTATATAAAAAGAAATGACAAAATTTGAAAAAAAACACATAATCTAAAGAAAAAAAACAAAAATTAACCAAAAAAAAATATCAAAAACTTTTTTTTTCTAAGTTATTAAAAAAAACCATATAATTAAAAAAAAAAATTAATAAAAAAATTTAAATAGAAAATTTAAAAATAATTTAAATTACAAAATTAAAATTTAGATAAAATAAAATAAAATAAAAAAAAATTAAATTAAATTTAAAAATTAAAATAAAAATAATAATAATAAGAAAAAAAAACACAAATTTTAAAATTAACAAAAAACAAAAAAATAAAAAAATAAAAAAACAAAATTTAAAATTGAAAAGGAAAATTAAAATAAAAAAAGCTATCATTAAAAAACAAAAAAAATGAAAAAAACCACGTGCAAATAATTAAAAAACAAATATCCATAAATTTACTGTTTTTTTTTTAACGAAACAATTTATAAATTTTAAAAATGAAAAACTAAATAAACTAAAAGATTAAAAAAAAATTAAACTAAATTAAATTAAAATTTAATAAATGTAATAAATAAATTTTAAATTTTAAAAAATAATTAATCTAAAATATTAAATTAAAAAAAACAAAAAAAAATATTAAAACAAATTAAATTTAAAATAAAAAATTTGAAAAAAAAAATTTGATTGTGGTGGTGCCGCCAATCGGCCTCCCGCCCAGCGCCTGGCCTCCGCCGCCACATGGGCGGGAGGCCGATTCCGGGAATCGCCCTCCCGGAATCGGCCTCCCGCCCATGTGGCGGCGGAGGCCAGGCGCTGGGCGGGAGGCCGGGAGGCTGATTCCGGGAATCACCCTCTCAGTGCGGGAAGTCGATTCCGGGAATTGCCCTAAGGTCGATTCCGGGAATCGCCCTGAGGCCAATTCCAGGAATCTGCGATTCCAGGAATCGGCCTGAGGGCGATTCCCGGAATCGGCCTCCTGCCCAGCGGCTGGCCTCTGCTGCCACTTGGGTGGGAAGTCGATTAGCGGCGCCACCATGATCAAAAAATTCTTTTATTTTTTTTTATTTTTTTTTAAATTTAATTTTTATATTTGAAATTTAATTTGTTTTATTTTTTTTGTTTTTTTATAATTTTTTTTGTTTTTTTTGTTTTTAAATTTTTTTTTCCTAAATTTTGTTAATAATTTTTATTAAATTTTGTAAATTTTTTTTATTTAATTGATTTTTTTTTAATTTTTTATATATTTTTTTTATTATTAAATTTTATGTTTAGTTTTTTCATTTAATTTTTTAAAATTTAATAAATTTTGTATTTTTTTAAATTTATTTGAATATATATAGATATATATATATATATATATATATATATATATATATATATATTTTAATTATATTTTTAATTACATAAAATTTTTATATTTCAATTAAAATTGTGTATTTAAAATTAGATTTAAAAAAAAAAATTAAACTTAATATTTTCAAATTAATTTGTTTTTTATTTTATTTTTTATTTAATATACTTTTTTACGTTATTTTTTTCAATTTTTCAATTTTAATTGATTTTTAAAGTTTTTTAACTTTTTATTATAACAATGTTTTTTTTTCTTTATATTTAAAATTTATTTTTTATTTCAAAATTTATTTTGCTTATTCATTTATTTATTAAAATTTAATATTTTTTTTTTTAAACTTAATTTTTATTTTAATATTAACATTTTTCTTTTAAATTTAATAAAATCTAATATATATATTTTTAATTTAAGTTTATATATATATATATATATATATATATATATATATATATATATATATATATATATATATATATATATATGTTATAATTTAAATTTATTTTTTTTTTTAAATCTATTTGTTTTTTTAATATATATTTTTTAAAATTTAATATTTTTATTGTATTTTATTTTTCATTTTTTTATTTTTAATTAATTTTCCATTTTTCTACTTTTAATTTCAATAATGTTTTTTTTTTTTAAATTTAATATATTTCTTTAAATTTAATTTTTTATTTTAAATTATTATTATTATTATTATTTAATTTAAGAAGCATCTTCTTTTTCTTTTTTAAATTTAATTTCTATATCTTATTTTTTATAATTTCTTTCCTTTTTTAACTTGTTTTTTTTTTTTAATTTAATATTTTTATTTTGTTTTTTATTTTTTTATTTCTATATATTTTGAAATTTTAGTCTTCAAATTTTTATGTATTTTTTAATTTTAATTTTTTTCTTAAATTTTAGATTTTTTTTTAATGTTTGAATTAAAATTTTTATTTTTTTTATTCCTATATATTTTTAACTTTTAAGCTTTAAAATGTTTTTATTTAAAAAAAAAAAAAATTTCTTAAATTTTAGGTTTTTTTTAATGTTTGAATTTTAAAAATTAAAAAAATGTTATTTCTATTTTTAAAAGTGTCAAAAATATGACACAATTTTTTTTTTGGTTATTCCAGCATCAACTGGTTTTGTTTTGAGGGTGTTTTTTCAATCCTTTTTTCAAGAAACATTTTTGTTTTTAGCATAATTTTATAAAATGTTGAAATTTGACCTTAAAAAAAAACCAAGTGCATTTTAGAATACACTTTTTTTGTTGTTGGGGTGTTTTTTCATGTTTTTTGAGTCTTTTTGGGCTAGAGTTCCCGTTTTGAGGTCAGATTACCTATTTCATCGGTAATAGTGTTAGCAACTAAGGAATTTGAACATCTTAAATAAGTAATGTGCCAAGCACTAGTCTTAGCTATGCCAGACTTTGCCAAAACCTTTATTGTGGAGTGTGATGCATTGGTAAATGGAATTGGTGTTGTTTTAATGCAAGAAGGAAGACCCATTGCTTTTGATAGTCATCCAATGAAAGGAAAGTATTTACATAAAACCATTTATGAGAAGGAAATGTTATAAATACTACATGCACTAAAGAAATGATGACCTTACCTAATGGGAAGACACTTTAAGGTAAAAAGAGATCATGTTAGTCTTAAATACTTTTTGAAACAGTTATTATCTTCAGAAGAGAAACAAAAATGGGTCACAAAGATGTCGGGTTATGAATTTGGTATCATCTACAAAAAAGGGAAGCAAAATGTTGTTGGAGATGCACTCTCAAGAAATGATGAGGGTGTGGAAGCATTTGTTTGTTCCATTTCTATTATCTAACCATATTTGATAATCGAAGCAAGGGATGAATGAAAGAATGATGAAGAAGTGTGGACTCTCATTCAAAATATAATTGTTATTGTTAGTGTAGCCCTCTTATTGTTATTATTGTGCCCATGTATTTATTATTGTGTCCCATAGAATGCCACTATTGGACTCTCATTCAAAATATACATCAAGATCCAAGTACGTCTGATACATTTAGCTATAAAAATGATTCATTATGGTACAAAGATTGCTTATATCTTTGTAAGAATTCCCAACTCAAACAAAATATTCTTTTGGAATTGCACACCTCTCCCTTAAAAGGGAACTTAGGATTTTTAAAAACTTACCACAGGGTCAAGAAGGATTTTTATTGGAATGGCCTTAAATATGATATTCAAAATTTTGTGGCAGAATGTTTGGTTTTCCAACAAAATAAAGTTGAGACAATTAAGACCACTGGTTTGTTGCAACCTTTATCCATTCCTAGTCAATGTTGGGAGGAGGTTTCAATGGATTTTATCATAATTTTACCCAATTCCAAAGGAAAGAGTGTCATCATGGTGGTAGTTGATATACTTACCAAGTATGCACACTTTTGTGCATTCTCATCCATTTAAGGCCAGTACAGTTGTTATTGCATTTATGGAAATAATTCAAAAGTTACATGGAAACCAAAAGATAATTGTAAGTGATAGAGATCCCATTTTCACTAGAATTTTTTGGACAAAATTATTTTATTGTCTGTGTACTCAATTAGCTCATAGCTCATCTTATCATCCTCAATTTGATGGGGAAGCTGAGATATTGAACAACTATTTATAAGGATATCTTCTTTGCTTTGTATCTGATAGAAAGACACAATGGTTAAATTGGTTACCTCTGGCTGAATGGTGGTATAACACTTCCTTCCATACTGCAGCGAAAATGACCCCATTTATGGCAATTTATGGATATCATCCACTGTCCATAAAATCACATTTAAGAGAAAATTCTAAGGTTCAAGCAATGGAATATCACATCTAGAATCAACAAAAAGTTCAAATCTTAAAGGATAACCCCACTTTGGCACAAAATCAAATGAAACAACATGCATATAAACATTGCAACGAAAGAAGTTTTGATGTAGGTGATTAGGTATTTTTACGACTACAACCATATAAACAAATATCTCTCAAGAAAGCTAAGAAGGATAATAAATTATCACCAAAGTACGATGGTCCTTACAAGGTGTTGTAAAATATTGGTACTATGGAATACAAATTGGAGCTTCATGCATCTTCCCGAGTGCACCCAATTTTCCATGTTTCATGCTTAAAGAAAGTTAGAGGTGACAAGCTCCTAGTACAAAAATTATTGCCAGAAATTGATGAGGAAGGAAAAATCATATTAGAACCTGAAGCAGTCATGGAAACAAGAACTTGATAGATACGAAATTGATCATTTTCAGAGTATCTCATCATGTGGAAGAACTTACCTGTTGAAGCTTTTGCGTGGGAGGATGAGAATTTTATAAAAAAGCATCCAGAACTAATCAAGCATTAAGGAAACCACTTTTTTTGAAGGAGAGGGTCTTGTTAGGTCCCTATAATACTAATGTAGCCCCTTATTGTTATTGCTAGTGTAGCCCTCTTATTGTTATTATTGTGCCCATGTATTTATTATTGTGTCCCATAGAATGCCACTATTGTTATTGTTGTGCCCTTACATTATTATTATTATGTAGGATCTAATTATATTGTGACCCCTTAGACTCCTATATATAGAAATGATGTTTCTTCAATTGAATCATCCAAGAATTTTTCATTTATGTAATCTAAAGGATGTTTCCCCCTTAAAGAGGCTACTTTTTAAGTCATTGATCTATATTTTCTTCTGTTTTGTGAGTTGGTTCAATAACATGATTTTGTGTATAAATATGGTTCATACCATATATTTGTAACCATATTCAAAACCTTTCCATTTAAATATTAAATATATTTATGTTAATAACCATAACACCAAACGAAAAAGTCATAAAATCCAACGAATATGTCAAAAAGGCATATGGTCAAATATTATGGTGGTGATATAATGTAATATGGTGGTTATATATATATATATATATATATGGTGATAGGGTTATAAAAACATATGTATTTTTATAAAAGACAGTTTTGATGTGGTTGGTAAACATCATATATTTATATTAAAAAATAAAATTCAGGGGTTTGCAGAGTTGGAACCTTCGATGCCCACTCAACAATATGCCTTTATTCAACACTTGCGATCCAAGCGACCAACAACCAGAGAGTTTGAATATCTGCTAAGCACATAGTATATATACTCACTCTTTTTGTTCACCAGAAGCTAGAGGGCACGAAACTCAGTGTGGAGAGGCACATGCATAGGCATAGAGGCCTTGATGTGGAACCATGATTTTAGTGGTGGAACCATGAATTGAGGAATCTTGGAGGAATCTTTAAGATTCCCTTGGAGCTAATTTTTGACAGAGTCAGAATCATGCCAAGTTTATACTCAAATGAACCAAAATGTTTCCAGGAGTCTAATGGTGTCATTAGTTTTCTGATGTGAGTAACGTATTTTTCAGGAGCATAATGTTGAGGATGGAACCATGAAGTAGAAATATTGATGCAGGAATCTACATGGAATCTAAAAGATTCCCTGAAGGCCCAAAAATGATAGTTTCAGAACAAGGCCAACTTTATACTCAGTTTTCTCAGTTTTTCACAAGGAACGTGATGGTGTGATCAAATTCTTTGTCTGGGCGACCAAATTTTAGTCAAATCACTAAAAATAATCTTTGAGGAATCTTTGAGATTCCTCACGAAACTAAATTTGACCGAGTCAGAAAGGGGTCAAGTTTACAGTTTTATTTCACGTTTTTTGACAAGGAGTGCAACCATGCATTTCTTTTCTTCAACAAAGGTGTACATTTTCAGACCATCCCTAGATGTGGAAGTATAAGATGAACTGATTCCATTTCTTCTTTTGATTTTTTCTGAAATGATGATTTGATGTTGAGATCCTTGATTTCCATTTTGTTGGAGGATCCTTGTATGCCACTTCATATGAGAGTTTGATATTTTGTCATGCTGAAGGAGAGCTTATATGAGTGAGAGTTCTTATAGAAGAATGTCTCATGGAGAGACATGCCACTCTAGTTAATATATTTCATCCTTGTATTGACAAAGAATAAATCATGCACTCATTATCATTTTGCATAAATTAATGAAACCACCTCCCCACTCTTGACACTAGGCTCAAAGACGTAACCCACACTAGGTGGGCTTTGTTATCAAGTTTTGTTTTTTCATCGATTTGATGGTTTCCTTTATGTTTCCTATTTCTTAAAGTATGCACATGTGGTTTTGTTACACATATTTTTCAACGTCACTACAATCCCCATCCCAAACATTGGAGGACCATTTTAGTGACTTGAGTGTATTATCATAACTTGCTATAAGTATCATTGCATCCCTTGGCATGTCAAAAACATTTCCTCTATTGATCATTCCTCAAGAAGACTCTCAAAAAAATCTGATTTTGGGTCGACGATGGTAGGCAGTTATGGCATCGCACCCATAAAGAAATTAACACTGGGCCCCATGCCCATTGGTGCTCTGTCTTAGTGGGGCACCCGCGTCGAGATTTTTTTAGAATTTTTTTAAAAATAGAAATGAAGTTTCCATGCCTAACAACTTCGTGAGCAGAATCATCATGGTTTGTTTGATTGAATAACATCAAAGTCCTCCCTTTGGGTTCTTTTTTCCTACAATTGTGAAACTCCCCAAAGGGATAATACCTCTTTTCCACCTTATGAGGGATCCAAAACCACCTCCTCCTCTCCTATAAATACTTCCTTCTCACATGGTTTCAGCTAGCTAAACAATCCTTACTATAGCTGGTGTGTAGAAGAAGGCAGAGAAGAACCCCTTGTTGAGAGAGATTTTAGGCCCGTTGCCTCATCAAGTCTGATCCCCGACGAATGCTTGAGATGCGCGTAACTGAACCCGTCAAAGGAGGGTGCAACATCTAGGAATTAAGGTTGTAAACTTATTTTCTCTATCATTAATACATGACTGGTTTTTTGGTTCCAATTTTGTGTTTAATCATATGCAAAATGTTTGATTCTCCTTGACCAATCGAATAGCTATAGATGAAATTATGTTTTCGTATGCTATCACTGTTCACTTGATCCTTGTGCAGGTACACAGACATTATCATTGAAGGACTGCGACGTGTGAATACAAAAATCAGAGGATCGCTACTGCAAGGTACGACGAGTGCGTTGGACCAAGGTAGGTCTTCTATCCCAACTCGGTTTTCATTTATAAGCTATTTGTCTGAAATTCCAACATGTTCCCTTGTTGCTAGACCTACCCTAGGGCTAGAGGGTTTTCCTCTGTCCGCAGAGGGGATTTACCTGCTCAACAAGTTGGCGACCATATTGGGGATCAGTGTGTTTTTGGTCTCTCGTTGTTCACCTAGTATTTTTCTTGTGTGTCCAACTTTGGTCGTATTACTGCTTTTCTGCTTTTTTTTTCTTGTATGACTATTTCCATCCATCATACTTAGTCTCAGAGTGTTAAGTCTGACCTTTTCTCAGTGGATTTTTTCCTTTCCATATCTTTCTACCTCAGCGCTGTTGTTTCTTAAACAGTCATGCCGATTGGCACTTGTTGCCTGTTTTACAGGTGCGCTTTCCCCTGTTCAGCATGGATTACAGCTGAACAGTCACATCGATTCCTGTAGGTTTGGATTTGGGCCTGTTCCCTGAGTTTTTTCCAGTGTGTCTTGCCTCTAGATTTGTTTTTTCCTCTTGAATTAGTCCATTTGAATTGCTTTGTTAGGTCCCTATATTAATAGTGTAGTCCCTTATTATTTTAGTGTAGCCCCCCTTATTTTTATTGTTGTACCCCTGTAACCCCAATATTTTTATTATTGTGCCCTTAAATTATTATTGTTAGGTCGGGTAGGATTACATTGTGGCCCCATGGACTCCTATATATAGAAGGAGGTTTTGGTCATTTGTATAATCCAAGAATTGTTCATTTATGTAATGTATTAGAGGTTGCCCCCTTGAAGTGGCTTATTTCTAAGGTGTTGATATCTCTTTTATTCTATTTTTGAAGTTGGTTTCACAACATTTGGTATCAGAGCTTTGGATTCTAGGGTTTTGCTATTCTAAACAGGTCATCGTGGAATTTTCGCTATAATATTTTTTCTAAGAAGGTTGAGAATCTGAATTTTTTAGGGAGCGAAGTCAAAATCCTGAGGAAACGCATCGCAAAATTTCATATCTTGGATCGCAATATTGTCAGAGATATTATCTGTGGAAGGTAGTACTTTTTCAGGCTCCTGAATTTCATCTCAAAGAGGTGATCTGGGAAAAGATTCATAGCTCTGTCTCTGAGAATCAGATTGGAGTTCCGTAAAAAGTGGTCATAATTAAACTGACTGTAGTTTCTTTGCTATCAATTTGAGAGCCAAAGGACGAAACTGTGACACGTGGAAAGTCATACAATTTTGCTCTACTGAACGAGTCCATAATTAGGTCATTGTGGGAGATTGGACATAACTTTGACTTAGTGAATCCAAATCAGGTCATACCTATTGCATTTGAAAGAGAATTTAGAGGGCTACCTCAGTGCCAAATTTTAGATATTGAAGAGCCGCAATCACAGAGATAATCCAATTTCAATATCGAGCTCCTCAAAAGCGAGAAAAAGGTGTGTATTTTTTTTTTTGAATTACATAAGTCTTGTTTGAATAATCAATTTGAATTGATTACAAGGGCGTATTTTAGAATAGATATCAGTATTGGGTTCTAAAAAATGCTTGTAAAAATAATTCAACACCCATTAAGCCTTCAGAAGGCTCTATTATGACTCATGAAGATGAAGAATTGCAACATGATGTTTCAAAATTACAAGAGCAAGTGCACCAAATTTTTCTCTCACAAAGAGAAACAAAAAATGAAATGGAAATTTTTAAGAAAGGCATGGAAGCGAAGATGGATGGTTTGAAGAAAGGCATGGAATCTAAGATAGATGGCATGGAAGCTGGCATGGAATCTAAGATGGATGACATGGAAGCTAAGATTGATGAAAAAATGGAAAACATGAAGAATGATCTAAAAGCAGACATGGAAGGTTTGACAAAGTTGATACAAGAAATGTTTCCTAATGGTGAAAAGATAGTATAGGAAACTCATGATGAGAACAAAATAAATGTTAATCGTGATTTCATAAAATCTAATGTTGGCGGGAAGAACCACCATATTCCAAAAATGGATATGAGGAAGTTTGATGGAAAGGATCCTGTAACATGGATACTATAGATGGAGCAATATTTTGATCTCCATAATGTGTAAAACACACAAAAGGTACGCATTGCAACTTTACATTTAGAACAAAATACATTTGTATGGTATCAATGGCTTTTCTCCTGTAAAAAATTTTTCACTTGGTCAATTTTTATGGAGGAAATGATAGCACATTATGAGGATACATAGAGCAACACCTTCTTTAGCCAATTGATAAATCTCAAACAAAAGGGTTTAGTGGGGGAGCACATTGAGGACTTCCAAAAATTGAATATAAGGGTAACTGATATGCCAAAGGAACACAGGATTGATCTCTTCGTAGGTACTTTAAAGGATAACATCCAACATGAAGTGCGTGTTTTGGATCCTAATTCATTGGAGAAGGCATTCAGGTTGGCAAGAAAAATTGAATGTAAAATTATGGCGACAAGGAAGCCTACCACTCACTTCTATAAAGAAGGAAGTGTTTCTACGCCTAGATTTCCACAACCTACAAGGTTGACACCACAACAATTGGAAGAAAAGAGAGCAAAAGGGCTTTGCTACAGTTGTGATAGCAAATACACTAAAGGTCATAAGTGTGCTGAGAAGAAATTATTTTACATAGATTGTGAAGAGGAAGAAGAAAATGAACAAGAAGAGGATATACACCAGGAACCAGCCCTAGAAGAGGAAGAAATGAGTCCGATCATATCGTGTAATGCATTGGCAGGAATTACCACTCCTCAAACTCTCAAGATAGAAGGACATATCAAGAAGAAAAAGGTAATAGTGTTGATTGATTCAGATAGTACCCATAATTTTATTCATTGTAAGGTAGCCAAGGAATTGAATTGTTTCCTATACCCAGCACCAGAATGTCAAGTGATGGTTGCAAATGGAGGAACTATGAATTGCTCTGGAAAATGCCATAATATCAAGCTAACCATGGGGGAATATGTATTGACTAGTCCAATGCTTTCCATTCCTATGGGAGGTGCTGATGTTGTACTAGGAGTACAATGGTTACAATCTTTGGGGACGGTAGCTTTTAATTTTCGAGAACTTTTCTTGAAATTTTTTTCAGAAGGAAAGGAAGTCGAATTACGGGGTATTGAAGGGAAGCCAGGAAGGATAATAAGCTCTAATTTCATGAAAAAGCTTCTAAAGAAAGAACAACGAGGCGTAATTGCACAATTATGCTCACTAGAAGTTCCGACATCAAAATCATCTATTTCTGCATATCTCCAACAAGTCTTTGACAATCATTCTAAGGTGTTTGAAACTCCCAAAGGACTCCCACCTATTCGTGATCATGATCATGCTATTCATTTGATTCCAGGAAGTGTTCCTCCAAAAATTAGGCCTTATAGATATCCTTACTTCCAAAAGAGCGAAATTGAACGTATGATTGCAGAAATGTTAGAGGCGGGTATAATTCAACCTAGTCAAAGTTCTTTCTCTGCTCCTGTAGTATTGGTACACAAGAAGGATGGATCATGGCAAATGTGTCCAGATTATAGGGATCTCAATAAGCTCACCATTAAAGATAAATTTCCCATTCCTGTGATTGATGAATTATTGGATGAATTACATGGAGCAATTTATTTTACCAAGTTGGATCTTTGTTCAGGATATCATCAAATTAGAATGAAGACTGAAGATATTCCAAAAACAGCATTTCGAACTCATGAGGGTCATTATGAATTTTTGGTCATGCCTTTTGGCCTTACCAATGCACCTTTTACATTTCAAGGGTTGATGAATTCCATTTTCAAACCCTTCCTTAGAAAATTTGTGCTAGTATTTTTTGATGATATACTAATCTACAATAGGTCTTAGAAGGATCATGTTCAACATGTTGACAGGGTGCTCAAACTATTGCAGGAGAAACAATTATATGCAAAAACATCCAAATGTTTCTTTGGAGTACAAGAGGTGGAATATCTGGGTCATATTGTATCTCACGAGGGTGTTAAGGTAGACCCTAACAAAATTAAAGCCATTAAGGAATGGAAAGTCCCCACAACCATAAATTAGTTGCGAGGATTTCTCAGGTTAACAGGGTATTATCGCAAGTTTGTTAAGAATTATGGGAGAATAGCAGCACCTCTAACAACATTATTGAAGAAAGATGCATTTTCATGGACTCCTGAAGCAACTAAGGCCTTTGAACATCTTAAAGAGGTAATGTGCCTAGCACCATTCTTAGCTATGCCAGACTTCACAAAAACCTTTATTGTGGAATGTGATCCCTCAGGAAATGGAATTGGTGTTTTTTTAATGCAAGAAGGAAGACCCATTGCTTTTGAAAGTCATTCAATCAAAGGAAATTATTTACAAAAGGCTATTTATGAGAAGGAAATGTTGGCAACACTACATGCACTAAAGAAATGGAGACCTTACCTAATGGGAAGACACTTCAAGGTAAAAATTGATCATGATAGTATTAAACACTTTTTGGAACAAAGACTATCTTCAGAAGAGCAACAAAAATGGGTCACAAAGATGTTGGGCTATGACTTTGAAATTGTCTACAAAAAAGGGAAGCTAAATTTTGTTGCAGATGCACTCTCAAGAAAGGATGAAGAGGTGGAAGCATTGCTTTGTGCCATTTCAATTATCCAACCAGATTGGATAATCGAAGCAAAGGATGAATGGAAGAAGGACAAAGAAGTGTGGACTCTCATTCAAAAGTTGCAGCAAGATCCTAGCACATATGATACATTTAGTTGGAAAAATGATTCCTTATGGTACAAAGATTGCTTATATATTTGTAAGAATTCCAAACTAAAACAAAAGAATCTTTTCAAATTGCACATTTCTCCTTTAGGAGGACACTCAGGATTTTTAAAAACTTACCACGGGGTGAAGACAGAATTTTTTTGGGATGGCCTTCAATATGATATTCAAAATTTTGTGGCAGAATGTTTGGTTTGCCAGCAAAATAAAGTTGAGACAATTAAGACCTCAGGTCTTCTACAACCTTTATCCATTCCATTTCAACGTTGGGAGGAGATTTCAATGGATTTTATCATAGGTTTACCTAAGTTTGAAGGAAGGAGCATCATCATGGTGGTAGTTGATAGACTTACCAAGTATGCACACTTTTGTGCATTATCTCATCCATTTAAAGTGAGTACAGTTGCTACCACATTTATGGAAACAATTCAAAAGCTACATGGAAACCCGAAGATTATTGTAAGTGACAGAGATCCCATTTTTATAGGAAATTTTTGGACGGAATTATTTTCTTGTTTGGGTACTGAACTAGCTCATAGCTCATCTTATCATCCTCAATCTGATGGTCAAACAGAGATAGTGAATAAGTGTTTGGAAGGATATCTTCTTTGTTTTGTATTTGATAAGCAAGCACAATGGGTCAAGTGGTAACCTCTCGCTGAGTGGTGTTATAACACTTCCTTCCATACTACAACAAAAATGACCCCATTTATGGGACTTTATGGATATCATCCACCATCCATCACATCTTCTTTAAGGGAAAATTCTAGGGTTCAAGAAGTGGAGGATCACATCGAGCATCAACAAGAAGTTCTCCAACTCTTAAAGCATAACCTAAATTTGGCATAGAATCGAATGAAACAACAGGCATATCAACATCATAGTGAGATAAGTTTTGATGTGGGATACTAGGTATTTTTATGGCTACAACCATACAAACAAATGTCCCTCAAGCAAGATAAGAAGGATAATAAATTATCACCAAAGTACTATGGTCATTACAAGGTTTTGCAAAATATTGGTACTATGGCATACAAATTGGAGCTTCCTGCTTCTTCACGAGTGCATCCATTTTTCCATGTTTCGTGCCTAAAAAAGGTTGTAGGGGACAAAATTCCAGTTCAAACAATATTGCCAGAACTTGATGAGGAAGGAAAAACCATATTTGAACCTGAAGTAGTAACAGAAACAAGAACTCGACAACTACGAAATCGATCAATTTCAGAGTATCTCATCAAATGGAAGAACTTACCCACTGAAGATTCTACAAGGGAGGATGAGAATTTTACACAAAAGCACCCAGAGCTACTGAAGCATTGAGGACAACACTTGTTTGAATGAGAGGGGCATGTTAGGTCCCTATATTAATAGTGTAGTCCCTTATTATGTTAGTGTAGCCCCCCTTATTGTTATTGTTGTGCCCCTGTAACCCCAATATTTTTATTATGATGCCCTTAAATTATTATTGTTAGGTTGGCTAGGATTACATTATAGCCCAACTAGGATTACATTGTGGCCCCATGGACTCCTATATATAGAAGGAGGTTTTGGTCATTTGTATAATCCAAGAATTTTTCATTTATGTAATGTATTGGAGGTTGCCCCCTCAAAGTGGCTTATTTCTAAGGCATTGATATCTCTTTTCTTCTATTTTTGGAGCTGGTTTCACAACATGCTTTAACTCTCTTATGATGCAGGGGCATTAGACACTAGCCAGCAATGTAGGAGTTTTGTCCACATGTTGTGGCTAGGAGGGTTTGAAAACATTTGAATTGTAACAGCTAGGTGTCAATACCTCAGCTGACTGTATTATTTAGATCAGTTAGAGTTAGTGGAAGTCGAATAGTTAGCCATCTGTCATATTTCAATTATTTGAATGAATTGTGATTAGACCTTTGATTTCTAGAACAGTCCTCTCAGAGGAACCGAAGAGTCATATGTTTGTGTATATAAATGTAATTCCTCGGATGTATTGGGAGAGAAGAGAGGAAAAAGGAGAAATTCTGCAATAAAAACTCTGTGTATTGAGCAATTGCTTCCGGTTGAATAGACTTCGAGTCCGATTGATTTCCAAACTGTCTGAGTTGATAATTGTGAAGAATTGTTTAACTGTGAGGCGATTGTGCACTGGAATTCTGTTTCTTTGTCTTTGAATTCCCGTAAATTGGTTGGATAACCCTTTAAATCCACCCCAACCACAGGCGAGGTCTTTTTATAGAACCATGGGCGTGAACACTGTTCAAATATAAAATCCCTGCTTAATAAGGAGAGACAACATCATTGATTTCAGAACCTGACCCAAAGATTAGACGTGAGTTAAAAACCAAAAGGAATAACGTAACCCCAGACAAACCATGGTAAGGCATTGTACAAAACCACAAGCGGATTTGAGGGGGCGGATTGCCATATTACACCGCTTTTGGTGTGTAAGCGGTATTTCCCAGTTGCGGAGCGATTCCATAGAGCTGTCGATGCATGGAAAGGTGGACCCCCAGAAAACCATCGTTCAGAGCGCACCATCACACATTAACATTCATACCAGGAGGTCGACTGACATGCGTACGAGCCGTTGATTTGGGAGAGGGCCATCGGACGGTGATCGTTGGATAAAGACACGCGAGAGATAACTGGTACGGCGCGTGCAGTTGATTGGGCCATCGAGCATAGAGGTGGGGCCCGGTACAAGGTTTATTACACAGTGAACGGGTTTAATATAAAGTTTCGAAGATTAAACATTGGCTATAAGGTTGGCGGCATAATATAAAGTTCGAAGATCATATATATAAGCCAAGATTATAATATAACATTCGAAAGTTGCGAATATGTTTATTTGTCAATTTCTTTGAAAATGATAAATAAAAATAAAAATAAGATAAAGAGCCACGTGGGTAAACCAAAGGGAAATGCTGGTAGAGCCACGCTATAGCTGACCAGCTCTCCGTGGGGCTGACTTTCAGTTTTGTTGCATCATTTGTGGTATCGGAGCCATTGTTTTAAGGTTGCTTTTGCAGAAGAGCTGACATGGAAATCCAATTTGGTAGAGGTGCTGGCAGAAGGAGGCCCATTGCCAACGCAGAGGTGTTGGGGATGTTGTAGAGGGTCGAGGCAGAATGGATGTCATTGAGCGAAGACAACCCAGAGATCCGGAAGACATCAGTGAACCTAAAACTGAAGAAGCTGAAGAAAATGTTGAGATTCCTCCTGAAATGAGGCTCCTTAGAACTGTTCTGGGGTCTGCAATTAAGCCCAGAATTGAAGTGTCGAGTTATGCAGGGGGAATGAATCCAGAAGAAATAGTATACTGGATAAATGAAATGAACAAATGCTTCGATTATGAAGAAATAAGTGAAGATAAAAGGGTCAAGTTTGCAGTAACAAAGCTGAAGGGTCATGCTGCACTTTGGTGGGATGGAGTGCAGGCAGAAAGGAGGAGAGCTAGCAAGCAACCTATCAAAAGATAGACTAGAATGATGGCTAAATTAAAAGGTAAATTCTTGCCTAGTGATTACCAGCTGACATTGTATAAGCAAATGTAGAACCTGAGACAGAGGTTGCTGACAGTAAAAGAATACATAGGGGAATTCTACAGAGTAAGCATAACGGCTGGGCAATTTCAAGACACACCAGAGAAGACTGCCAGATATGTGAATGGTCTCAAGCTGGAGGTCCAAGATGAGATTGGTCTCCTGTCTCCTAAGACAGTGGAAGAGGCCTATCAGATGGCCTTGAAAGCAGAGGAGAAACTCCTGAGGAAACAGTCTGCCAAGAAGAGAGGTACTTTCCATGGAAAGGGAAGTCAGGGTGGTAGAGGAAAGCCTACTACACCCAGGGATGGAACTAACAGTAGCTCACCTCAGAATGCATCTACAGAGGATGATGCAAGGGGCAGAAGGGGTTATTACAGTGGAAAATGAAGAGGAGGTAGAGACAGAGGTAGAGGTAGAGAGTTGAGGTGTTATAGATGTCAACAAGTGGGACATAAGCACTATGAGTGTCCAGAGAATGTGGGTGTTGGTCCAAGGAATGTTGTTGTTGCCCAGACTGGAGAAGAGGCAGAAACTGAAGAAGAAATTTTTCTAGAGAGGGGAGAATCCTTGGTGGTAAATAAGGTCCTGTTGAAGCAAGCCAAAGAGGTCACTGAGCCTGCAAAAAGGAAGACTTTGTTTAGGAGCATATGCAAAGTCCAAGGGAAGTGCTGCCAGCTAGTCATTGACAGTGGTAGCACATAAAATCTGGTTTCCACTGAGGTAATAGAAAAGTTGAAGTTGAAGACAAGGGAGCATCCAACTCCCTACAGGGTGTCCTGGCTGCATAAAGGGCACCAGCTGGTTGTGAAAGAACAGTGTGAGATAGAGCTGCAAATGGGCAAATATAAAGATAAGGTCCTGTGTGATGTAATGCCAATGGATGTGTGTCATATACTACTAGGTAGACCTTGGTAGTTTGACAGAGCAACAGTGCATGATGGAAAGAAGAACACTTACAAGTTCTTCAAAGATGGGGTACACCATACATTGATACCCATGGAAGAAGGAGAGCCATCCAGCAGAGTGATTGATCCAAAGACCTTGTTGCTGAGCGGGAAGGAATATCTGCAGCAGATAGAAGAAGAAGAGGTAAGTTTTGATTTAGTTTGAAAACCTAAATTAGTTCTTACTTCTACAAAGATTTATGATTTACCAGTAGAAATCCAAGATATGTTAGATGATTACTGTGACATTTTTGTGGATGATTTACCTGATGAGCTGCCACCTGTGAGAAAGATCAGTCATCAGATAGATTTTATCCCTTGTTCAAATCCGCCAAACAAGGCAGCCTACAGAATGACTCCCAAGGAAAATGAGGAAATCATGAGACAAGTACAAGAATTGGTGGACAAGGGGTTGATTAGAGAAAGTTTGAGTCCATGTGCAATACCAGCAGTATTGAGCCCAAAGAAAGATGGAGGTTGGAGGATGTGTACTGATTCTAGAGCAATCAATAAGATCACAATCAGGTACAGATTCCATTTTCCCAGAGTTGAGGACTTAATGGACTGTTTGAGTGGTGCTAAATATTTCTCAAAGATAGAAATGAAAAGTGGATACCATCAGATTAGAATAAGAGAGGGTGATGAGTGGAAAACTTCCTTTAAAACAAATGAAGGACTGTATGAATGGATGGTAATGCCTTTTGGGTTGTCAAATTCACCTAGCACTTTTATGAGACTTATGAATGAGGTATTGAAAGAGTTCATTGGTAAATTTGTGATAGTGTATCTGGATGATATATTAGTTTTCAACAAAACTAAAGAAGAGCATTTAAGGCATCTTAATCATGTCTTGAAGAAGCTGCACCAAGAGAAATTGCTGATAAATTTGAAGAAATGCTCATTCATGAAAGAGGAGTTGGTGTATTTGGGGTTTTTTTTTTCTGTAGAAGGATTGAAGATGGACCCAGAAAAGGTTAAGGCAATTGTGGAGTGGCCTTCACCCAGGAATGTTTTTGAGGTAAGAAGTTTCCATGGACTTGCTAGTTTTTACAGAAAGTTTATAAGAAACTTCAGTAAGATCAATGCACCCATAATTGAGACAATAAAGAAGAGAAAACAACCATTTAAATGGACTGCTGATGCAAAAAGAAATTTTAAAATTTTGAAGCAAAAGATAATTGAGAAGCCTGTTTTGATTCTTCCTGATTTTACTAAACCATTTCAAGTGAAGTGTGATGCCAGTGGAGAGGCCATTGGAGTTGTGTTGAGTCAGGATGATAGGCCTGTGGCATATTTTAGTGAAAAGCTGAATGACACTAGAAGAAAGTATTCCTCTTATGAGAAGGAATTCTATGAAAATTTTCAAGCACTGAAGAAGTGGAAACATTATTTGATGTCCAGGGAATTTGTATTATATTCTGACAATCATGCTTTGCAGTATATTGTACAGTAGCCCAAGTTGAAACATAAGCACGCTAAATGGGTTGAGTATCTCCAAGGTTTTAATTTTGTTTTGAAACATATAAGTGGCCAAGCCAATAAAGTAGCTGATGCTTTGAGTAGGAGATACATGTTGGTTCAAGAAACTAATTTTGAAGTTGTAGGATTTGATTTTCTCAAGGAATTGTATAAAACAGATCTAGATTTTAAGGAAGCATTTGAGGCATGTAGTAACCCTATTTTAACAAATATAAGCCAGTGGCTGGATTATTTCCTGTAGGAGGACTTGTTATTCAGAAGAAGCCAACTGTGTGTACCAAGATGTTCCATGAGGGAAAATTTGATCAAAGAGAAGCATAGTGGTGGACTTGCTGGACACTTTGGTACTGATAAGACTTATGAGCAGCTAAGTCACTTCTATTACTAGCCCAAGGTGAGAGTAGAAGTGGAAAAGTTTGTGAAGAATTGAAAAATCTGTCAGTATGCTAAAGGAAGGAGCCAGAATGCAGGATTGTACACTCCCTTGCCTATTCCAGACAGGCCTTGGGACATGGTGAGTATGGATTTTGTTCTAGGATTGCCCAAGACTCAGAGAGGGAATGATGCAGTCTTTGTTGTAGTGGATAGATTCTCCAAAATGGCACATTTTATTCCATGCTATAAAACTAGTGATGCCACCCATGTTGCTAACTTGTTCTTCAAAGAAGTTGTTAGATTGCATGGGTTGCCCAAGAGTATTGTTTCAGACAGAGATGCCAGGTTTGTGGGTCATTTTTGGAGGACATTGTGGAAGAAACTTGGTACCAAAATAAGTTTCAGCTCAGCTTATCATCCCTAGACTAATGGACAAACTGAGGTAGTGAATAGGATTCTGGGAAATTTGTTGAGAAGTCTTGCAAGAGAACATCCCAAGCAGTGGGGTCATATTTTTCCCCAGGCATAATATGCATATAATGAATCACCAAACAGGAGCACAGGGCAGATTCCATTTCATATTGTTTATGGAATGCACCCCAGAGGAATATCAGAGTTAAGAAATTTGGGAAGAGCAGAGCTAAGGAGTGCAGATGGTGAGGAATTTGCTTCAGAGATCCAGGCCATACATGAACAAGTGAAACAACAACTACAAGGCAGCAACATCAAATACAAAAGCAGAGTAGACTTGAGCAGAAAAGAAGTTCATTTTGAAGTAGGAGATCAGGTTTTGGCACACTTGAGAAAGGAGAGATTCCCAAATAAGCAGTACAACAAATTGAAGTTCAAAAATATTGGGCCATGCAAGATACTTAGGAAGTTTTCTGCAAATGCTTATGAGATTGAATTACCTCCTGATGTTGGAATATCTCCCATTTTTAATGTTGCAAATTTGTACAAGTATGAAGATGATGGTGTAGAAGAAATATCAGCAGACAAGGAACAAATTGAGTGGAGGGAACAACTACCTCCAGCACAGCCATTGCAACCAGAGAAGATATTGGATAAAAGACCATTCAAAAGGACTAGAGGACAAGAGTAATTTCATTACTTGATCAAATGGAAAGATAAGCTAGAGGAAGATGCCACTTGGATGACTGAAGGAATGTTGCAGAAGATAGGCAGATTAGTGGAAGAGCTCATGGACAAGAGCCCATGAAGAAAATTGCCCTCGACAGTCTGATGCAGGGGCATTAGACACTAGCCAGCAATGTAGGAGTTTTTTCCACATGTTGTGGCTAGGAGGGTTTGAAAACATTTGAATTGTAACAGCTAGGTGTCAAAAGCTCAGCTGACTGTATTATTTAGACCAGCTAGAGTTAGTGGAAGTCGAATAGTTAGCCATCTCTCATATTTCAATTATTTGAATGAATTGTAATTAGACCTTTGATTTCTAGAAAGGTCCTCTAAGAGGAACCGAAGAGTCATATGTTTGTGTATATAAATGTAATTCCTCGGATGTATTGGGAGAGAAGAGAGGAAAAAGGAGAAATTCTGTAATAAAAACTCTGTGTATTGAGCAATTGCTTTCGGTTGAATAGACTTCGAGTCCGGTTGATTTCCAAACTGTCTGAGTTGATAATTGTGAAGAATTGTTTAACTGTGAGGCGATTGTGCACTAGAATTTCGTTTCTCTGTCTTTGAATTCCCGTAAATTGGTTGGATAACCCTGTAAATCCACCCCAACCGTAGGCGAGGTCTGTGTAGAGAACCATGGGCATGAACACTGTTCAAATATAAAATCCCCGCTTAAAAAGGAGAGACAGCGTCGTTGATTTCGGAACCTGACCCAAAGATTAGACATGAGTTAAAAACCAAAAGGAATAACGTAACCCCGGACAAACCCTGGTAAGGCACTGTACAAAACCACGAGCGGATTTGAGGAGGTGGATTGCCATATCGCATCTCTTTTGGTGTGCAAGTGGTATTTCCTGGTCGCGGAGCGATTCCATAGAGCTATTGACGCGTGGCAAGGTGGACCCCCGGAAAACCACCGTTCAGAGCATGCCATCGTGCGTTAAAATTCATACCAGGAGGCCGAGCGATATGCGTATGAGCCGTTGATTTGGGAGAGGGCCATCGGACGGTGATCGTTGGATAAAGACGCGTGGGAGATAACTGGTATGGTGCGTGCGGTTGATTGGGCCATCGAGCATAGAGGTCGGGCCCGGTACGAGGGTTATTACACAGCGAACGGGTTTAATATAAAGTTTCAAAGATTAAACATTGGCTATAAGGTTGGTGGCATAATATAAAGTTCGGAGATAATATATATAGGCCGGGATTATAATATAACATTCGAAAGTTGCGAATATGTTTATTTGTCAATTTCTTTGAAATTGATAAATAAAAATAAAAAGAATATAAAGAACCATGTGGGTAAACCAAAGGGAAATGCTGACAGAGCCATGCTATAGCTGACCAGCTCTCCGTGGGGCTGACTTTCAGTTTTGTTGTGTCATCCTGTCTCATTTTTCTTAGCTAATCAGTGTGGGTCATCATCCTAGGGTTTCTAGGTGACTTTTGTAGCTTTTTTGGCTACCTCCTCGTTGAGCCTTCTGAGTTGAGTCTGAGTCAGTGTAGTCTTTCATATTTTTAGCTTGTTGACTGATTGTTTGATATTTTCTTTAGATTGTACATGTTGCTGGGTCGTTGAATTGTCATCTTGGTGTCTGTTTGACCTTCCATCTATCACCCTGAGCATAAATCACATTTCTCACTGAGTCGATTCGAAAGTCCTCTTTTGCTTGAAGGAATGCGTCTCTGTTTTGAGTGTGTTTTACATTCGCATTGGATTGGTCTCTTTGTTTTTGATCATTTTGTTCGAGTGACTCAAAACTAGTACTAATTTGGTCTTTTAGTGTAACAGTGCATTCTGCTTCTCATTCATCTAAAAGAACAAAATTTGGATTCTTTCTCTTGGTTTGAAAATGAAAAATTCTCTTTTGCATTATTAGATTTTAGTGAACAAGGAAAAATATTTTCGTTTTCTACTTTGGTTTTGTTAGATGCATTAGGAAAAGTTCTTCTCATATTCGATTGGTTGTTGCTTTGTTGTGAACTACTATCCTTCTCTTAGCTAGCTATTCATCGAATTGGAATGATTTTATTCACATGTAGTTGTGCATTAGGGATTCGAGATTACATTCGGTAAGGCCTTGAAACTGCAACATTAATTCAAGGTAAAATTTAAAATGAAATCAATCAACCTAAGGAAGGATTGAAACTTAACACTCATATTTAAAGGTCTAGGCTAGTGACTTGTTCTGGCATCATTAAACCTAGTGGTTTTCATTCGCCATCTGGAATTAGACAACACTAGCATGGACTTGTGCTCCCCGTACTATCGAGTATATAAAGGGAGACTCTCATAGGTTGAAATCATTTATCCATAGGAAGCCGAGTCTGCCATCCTATAGTCATGATACATCGAACACAACATTTAGGGAGATTTCCTGTACGTATGTTAAGTCCTTGGTCATTTCTCTTTCATTTGATCACCAAGGTGTATATTGCAGTTCACGGAAAATTGGTACACCCTCTTGCTTAGATTTTCTGAGTAGTCATTTTGATCTTTTTGTGACTCTCTAAAATTGAAAATATCATCGAGCACTAGAGTCACCTGAAAGTGACTAGAGTCACCTTTTTCCTTTTTCTCAACTCTTAAATTATGAGAAGGAAGAGTTTTGTTTCAGTGTCATAAAATGAATTGCCTATAATCACACACCCATTAAATTTATTTTCTTGGCTTGTTCTTAGGTAAGTCCTTGGTGTTTGGTCTTGTAGCCTCGAATCACTTATCTTGTTTCTCCCTTGCTTTTGAGGCAAAGTCACGGTGGTGGAACCACCAGTTTCTTCATCCCCTTCATTACTGTTACACCATTTTTTGGTCATCTAACTCTTCATCATTAGATGGACCCAAGTACACCATGTAAGACCAGTTTTACCCCAAGTAAAACTGCTTTCACTATGTTAATTAGGAAACCCCAAAAGGAATAATTAATTAAACCATAATTTAATTATTATTCCCAGTCATGTTTAACCCAAAAACAAAGAAACTAATGAGATAAACCCATAGTTATCTTATTATTTTCTAGGAATAATTATTTAAATAATATTCCTTGTTAAATATGACCAAATCAAACACCATTAATCAACTAAATCATTATTTATTTGATTATATCCCAACCACTTCCTTAAAAAGATAAATAAATCATTTATTTATTTATTTTTCACTAATCAAGTGATTTGACCCAAGTCAAACACCCTTTCCCTCCAACAAATAATAATAAAATATTCCATAGAGGTGGATCTAGATTTGGTTAACATTATTTTAATCATGCACCAAGATCTAGAATGACCCAATATTTTGTTATAAATAGGAGGGTTTTCCCCTTCATTCTTCACCTTTTGGTTGCATATTAGATCACTCTGGATCTATACACTTGGTCTCATTTCTGCCATTTTGCTCCCATTGAGCTCTACCTTCTGCATTGGGTTTTTCTACATCTACAAGAGAGAGAAAGCTTAGATCTGAAGTGCTGAGGACTACAAAGAACCCATCCCATTGAGGAGATCTGGATACACCTTCTTGTTTCCTCCCAGGTGCCCTGTAAAATAAAAATTCATTCAAAAATCGTGTTCTTGTCTTGTCTGTTGGATGCATGGAGCAAACTCTTTACTTTACTGCTTAATGTCTTTCCATTTATAGATCTGTTTGTTGCAGCACTTTAACTACTAATTGCAGATCTGAAGATGTTTTGCAGCCATTGTTGTTGTTAGGGCTATTAGTTATGCGTAGCTAAAGTGGTTCTTTTTCGTACACTTCGACGAAGAATTCATACTAACAAATGGCGACTCCACACGGGTTTTAAATTACGACCGCTGTCGTTTTTCATATTCCTGCATATCCAGCTACTTCAGGCCCTAGGGCTTCTTTTCAGCTGCTTAGTTTTTCTCTTTTCATGTCATTTTCTCACATAAAACCCTAAAAACTTAAAATTTCTAACTTCTGTGTGTTTCTGGCCCTATTGCGCAGGTAAGCGACACCGTGCTTTGAGACGGCAATTTCGGAAAAATACGCGCGAAAGCTTGTTCGGGCAGAGGGTCGCACCTTTGACAAAAACATAACGACTTTACGGACGCACTTTTCGACACCGCGGCTGTGATCTCCAGCAAAATCGGTCCCGGCAACCGACCGCCTTTCCCGACATTTTTTATCGGTACACGGGTTTCTGCTGCCGACCTGCGGTTTTCGACCTCGTCTCGGCCACTTTCCTTGAATGCGATACGGTACTCATCTAAGTGGGAACCCGGCCCCTTAGGGCTTTAGTACCCTCCACTTTTTGTGGAAGAGTTTCAGCTGTTTCAGCCGTCGGTTTCAGAGCTTCAGCCCTTTCTTTTTCCAGATCTGTGACCTCACTTCCAGATCCATCGAAATCAGCCTCTTTTCCTTTCAAATCACCTCTTGTCGTTTTGTTTGGACCTCCCTAAAGGCCTCTGCCTTGCCCCTCCCGGCTTTTTGCTGATTTCCCTTTTTTCCAGCCACCTTGCCCCTGTCTCTTGGCTGTGATCTGCACCCCTTATCTGCAGCTTTATCCTCCAGATCCCTGTCCCCTTTGACCCTAGATCTGTTGAGCTTCGTTTGTGTGTGTTTCCATAGTTTTTCCCTTTCTTTTCAGCATAGTTTTGAGAGACCCACTTTCTTGGGTTTAATAGATGCATATGTAGCTGTTATTTTTCTGTTATTTCAGCATTTTTATTCTGTTCTCTGTAGGTTTATTTTCAGCTACGTTGCACACTTTTTTGCTCTCAACAACGGAAAGGGTTTAAAAATTAAGATTAACGCACACCACACACTGACCCTAAGTGAAGAAGCGCCTGGTTTACACCGCCTGGCAAAGACTCTAAAATCAATTGTCACTGCACCTTATCTGCCCTTGACCTTCTTGATTCTGTCCCTTTCTGCCCTTGTCGGTTTCCTTCTTCTTGTCATCATTGCGCCCCCAAGGCGCCTTTCCCGGAGACTTCTTGGCCTTCATCCTCAGTTTCCGGTTGATCGACCTGCTCCGCACCGTCGTCGTCGAGCCAGTCCACCTTCGAGTCCGCACTCCGACTCCTCTCCTGATTCATCGGGTCCCCCTTCTCCTCCCGGTTCTCCCCCTTTTACCTTCACCATGTCCGGATCAGGGCCTAACGCTAGTGGTTCTCCCGGCCCCAATGCCGGCCCTACTTCTAGCGGAACCGTCACAACCACTACTCCGGCCACCCCTGTGCTGCCGTACATTGCAGGCCTCAGCCTCCCCGATTTCCATCAGTTGATTAATGACCCCATTCACCATAATACTACCTGGCCCGCTATGCCCACCAAGCTACCCTCTGATATCCCTAAGTTTGAGGGCCTTGACGAACCCAACCAATCACGTCCGGTCTTTCCACATGTGGTGTTCCTCCAACTCCATTACCGATGACTCCATCCGTCTTCGTTTGTTCCAACGCACACTTACCGGCGAAGCTTCTAAATGGTATGTCGAACAGGCCACTTCCTCTCATACCACGTTCGAGACTCTTGCCCAAGCCTTCTTGTCGTACTTCCAGCTCCCTCTCCGATACGACACTGGTACGGAGCTCTTGACTTCATTTAAGCAATCCTCTTCCACACGCCTTTCTGCCCATGTTCAGGAATGGCGACGAAGACGGAGCTTATGTCGAGCCCCTCCCTTTGAAGATCGGGTTTACATGGACTGGTTCCTTCACACCCTCCCGTCTCCCATCGGCAAAGATGTCGCCTCTCATTTTCCTCAATCTGAAGAAGCCGCCCTCCAAATAGCTTTAAAATATGACCTGATCTATGCTCAATCTGGTTATGTTTATACCGTTCTTCCTGACATCCCCCGGCCCGGTGGCGCTAACGCCCCGGGGGCATCTCATTCCGCCGGCGGTATTGTTGGATCTCTTTCCCACCCCTCTGCTCATCCTCCTATGAGCCATGGCCCTCCTCAGGGAGGGGCCAGCACCTCTAGCACTCTGCCCCCTCCCGGCAACATGTATCCAGGATACGGCATGCCTCCTCCTTTTGCCCAACCTCCTGCTTACCTCAATGCTGCCCAACCCAACCCTTACTTTTATCCGCAGCCTGGTGCGCCAGCTCCCCCAGCATATACGTTTCCGCCTCCCTTGCCTCCTCACCACCTGCAACAGCCCTTACAACCCCCTCCAGGGCAAGTATTTGCGCAGCAGGGTGCGTTTAATCCCCCTTCCCAAAGAAGGCGGAGAGGCAACCAGAACCCATCTGCCCACAATGGCAAGGGACCCAGTGCTGGTCGGAGACCCCTGCCCCGGCGGCCACGGGGCATTCCGCCCGGTGGGACGGGCGGCCCCGCGCGGGCAAGCACGATCGTGTTGCGGTGTTTTACGGCCACTACACTCCGATTGCCACTCTCTTCCCAGGATACGACGGATGTGAGTCTCGGCTTCGATGGCAGACCCCCACCTCCTGACGCTCTCTAATGGCCACTACCCGACGGTTGTGTTCCGCGGTCCTTTCCTTGCGAAAGGGCTCATAGAACACCCCACGTGACCATCACGGAGTAGTGACCAAGGGAACGGTTCCTCGACTGCGGATCCTCGCAGTCTTCTCCGATACGGTCCCCTTGACCGACCTTCACCTTCAAGCAGGTCTGCTTGATGCCAAACACATTCGATGCATACGAGCCCCCATCTTGAATTTCTCGAGCCTCTTCGACATCTGATGGCCCGCCACATCCCTCAACCCAAAGTTGAGGTTCACCCAAAGATTCCAAAGGGTCCATTACGCCGGAATGCTGCTTCTGGTCGAGCCGCTCAATCGTACAGTATAGTAGATGATTTGGCACAATCCCCTGCTGCCATTTCCACACTGGAACTCCTCCAGTCGTGCCCTTCTCAACGGAAGGCTCTACTATCTGCCGTGGGCGCTGTTGATCCTGCTGATGACCAAATGATTTTTTTCGACGCCACTCAATCGGACCACCCTCCTCTTCCTCCTTCCGTTGCTTTCCAAATCCCAGTCAAAATCCGGAACGCCACTGTATCCCGGTGTATAATTGATGAGGGGGCATCCACCTGTGTGATGTCCGCTTCGGTTTGGAAGCAACTCGGATCCCCTGAGTTGGCCCCTTCCACGATCACCCTTCGGGCGTGGGATGGTCATGCCTCCCAGCCTATTGGCCTGTTTCGTAACTGTCCCATCACCCTCGCCGGTAAGACTGTTTGCGTTGATGTCGAAGTCATTGACGCCCCTCTAGACTACAACATCCTATTGGGGCGAAGCTACACCTATGCCATGTCTGCTGTCCCATCCGCAGTCTTCCGTAAGATGTCTTTTCCACATAACGGGAAGATAGTCACCATTGACCAGCTATCGTATCATGAGTCATCGTCTCAATCCTCCTCCGAGACGACCATCT
Source organism: Pinus albicaulis (assembly GCA_034641835.2). Taxonomy (NCBI): domain Eukaryota; kingdom Viridiplantae; phylum Streptophyta; class Pinopsida; order Pinales; family Pinaceae; genus Pinus; species Pinus albicaulis. The sequence continues at coordinate 1,319,396,626 of CM076578.1, read as the reverse complement.
CTTCTGTAGCCAACAAGCAAACTGTCGATTCCTTGACCAGTGTCTCCCCCGGCGTTTATAAAGATTCCACCTTGCTTGGTGCTTTTCCTCACCTTCCTCCCCCTCCCGTTACTGATCCCAGCTTGTCGAATGTTTGCATGATGCAATCATCTCGGTACGCCCATAAGCAGCTTTATCGACTAACCGCACCACTCTCCCCGCCCTCCCGCCCGACCCGCTCCTAGCCATCCATCTCCAGCCGCCCTCCCCTCCCCTTGCGGCCTCCCCCTACGGTGGCACCCCGCACCTCTTTGTCCTCCAGGGATCGGTCCCTCTGTATCGCTACATCTTAGAGCCGTTCCTCACGGATATCCGGCCACTGTTGGACGGATCCTTGCATTTATCATTCCCCTCCGGGAGTATGTTCGAGTCCCGTCCATCGCCACCCTTTCTTTCTTCGACCTTGGGTATTCCGGTTTGGTGCCTTGACCCCCCTACTTCACCCCCTGGTCACCAAACCTTACGCAGCTTTGACACGGGTTCAACCGATCCCCCTCGCTTCCTCCATAGCCACTGTGCCCCCTGCACCTCCACCGGACCCTTCTCCTATTGTGCCGGCTCCCGAGAAGACAGGCAAAGCCCGCAGGGGGGCAACCCATAACGATCCAGCCCCCCCGACGTCCCGTAACCCCCCACGACCACCAAAGCCCGCCATTCGATGTGCTTTGTGTGATGTCGTCGGTCACGCCACTCACATGTGTCCTGAATTGCCCCACCTCAAACTTCTGGTCAACGAGACATTCCCCGACTCTGATCTCCCAGAATTCCATGTCACTATCCCCGACTCCCTCCCAAAACTCAAACACTTGCGCACAAACCACCCTTGTGCCTTGTGCGATTTTCACGGCCATTACACCCACCTCTGTCGCCGCCTTGACGAGTACCGTTCCTCCTTGGACTTGTCCCGCCAATTCAAGGCCGCTTCGCTCGGACCAAAGGACATTCACATTCCGCCCCCCGCTTTTAAGCCAACGGAGCCCTCCGTCACCATTTTGTATTTGTCATCATCCTTGAGACCTAATTCACCAGCCACTCAACATACTGATCCCCTCAGCTTCTCAGCCGACCTTGGGTCTGTTGATATCGCCCATATGAGCCCTTCTCCTCATGATGAACCGTTCCCCATCACTACTCCCTCAGGTGTCCCTTCTGCCTCCAATCTTCCCATCTTCCAATCTGATGAAGACATCATGGAAGCCATGACCAACCCCGACTTTCCCTGGGATGATATGCACCATCGCGCATATTTCCTCCCACAGCCATCCCAAGACCAATACGCTGTGGAAACCAAAGACTTCATCCCCCATGCAGTTGATTGGTTCAAAAACCCCATTCCTGCACCTGACGCTTTCGAAGAAGGAAACATGGCCAATATCTCGTCTACCATCAAAATTAACATTTCGGCCACACCAGGAATCGAAGAATACATCACATTGGGTGCCCAATGCACCCCGGAAGAAATTGAAACTTACACCCAGCTTTTCAAAGAATTCCGCGATATCTTTGCCTGGTCCTATTCTGAAATGCCCGGACTCGATCCTGCCATTGTCGAGCATCATATCGACACCTGGCCTGACGCCAAACCAGTCCGCCAAAAGATGAGACCCATTCATCCTTCCCGACGTGACACTATTAAAGCCGAAATCGATAAGCTCAAGCAGGCTGGTTTCATTTACCCCATTGAATACACCACTTGGGTTTCTAACCGCGTTCCTGTTCTCAAGAAACAAGGCACCATTCGTGTCTGCACGGACTTTCGCGACCTGAACAAAGCTTGTCCCAAAGACAACTTCCCCACACCGTTCATCGACCAAATCATTGACGAGTGTGCGGGGCATGAGATCCTATCCTTCATGGATGGTTTCTCCGGATACAACCAAATTGCTATCCGTCCTGCTGATCAATTAAAAACTGCGTTCATTAGTCCGTGGGGAACCTTCGCTTACCGGGTCATGCCTTTCGGCCTAAAAAACGCCGGCGCCACCTTTCAACGGGCCATGTCTTATTTCTTCCATGACTTAGCTCATATTATCCTTGCCTACTTAGACGACCTCACGGCACGTTCTAAGCATCGGGCGCAACACATACACGATTTGCGCACCATTTTTCTCCGATGTCGCAAGTATAATATCCGACTTAACCCGTTGAAATGTGTCTTTTGCGTTCTTGCCGGCCGCCTCCTAGGCTTCATCGTGTCTAAGGACGGTATCACTCTTGACCCTTTGAAAGTTCAAGCCATTCTTGAACTCCCAATCCCGCGTACCCTCCGCCAGCTCCAAAGCCTCCAAGGCAAAGCTAATTTCCTTCGTCGGTTCGTCCCTGACTATGCCACCACCGCGCACGGGTTCCTTAGACTCCTACGCTCCCATATCCCCTTCGTTTGGGATACCCATGCTCACGAGTCTTTCGATGCCCTCAAACAAGCTCTCACATCTGCTCCCTTAATTCGCCCTCCTGACTTTAATCGGGACTTCATCCTATATATCTCCGCTTCCACCTATTCGGTCGCTGGAGTCCTTATCCAAGAGGATGACCATGGCATCAAGCATGTGATCTACTATGTTAGTAAGAACCTTGTGGGACCCCCTGTCTCATATTCCTATGACGAGAAATTAGCGCTGGCTATCGTGTTCTCAGTCCAAAAACTTCGTCATTATATCCTCCTGCGCTCCACCAAGGTTGTGACAAATTCCAACCCCATGGCCTTCCTACTGAGTCGTCGTATACTTACTGGGAAGTACGCCCGTTGGGTCGTTATCCTTCAAGAATTCGATCTTGAGTTTGTCACCCCAAAAAGTAAGAAAGGCTTAGCCCTCGCTGAGCTTATTTCTGAATTACCTACCGGATCCCAAGACCCTCCCGTTAATGACGATTTTCCTGATGAACACCTGTTTGCCATTACTTCCGATGACCCGTGGTACGACGATATTCTTACTTATTTGCGAACCCAAAAGTTCGCTCTCCACCTTGACCGTGAGGCTCGTCGACGTATCCGAGACCAAGCCCCCCGATACCTTCTTATTGGTGACGACCTCTATCGTCGCGGGGTCGATACGGTCCTTCGCCGTTGCCTCACACACGCTGAAGCTGAGCAGGTCCTTAATGCCTGCCATAGCGGCGCTTGCAGTGGCCACCTCTCCGGTCTTGCTACCGCCCAAAAAATAATGCGCGCCGGGTATTTTTGGCCTTCCCTCTTCAATGATTGCATTGAGGCAGTCAAACACTGTCCCAACTGCCAACATTTCGCCCCAAAAGCGAGAGCTCCACCAGCTCCCCTCCATCCGGTCGTTTCCACTGGTCCCTTTTGTAAATGGGCCATCGACTTTATGGAGTGTCGCCCGCCATCCTCTGGTAGCCACAAGTATATCATCGTGGCGGTCGACTATTTCACCAAATGGGCCGAGGCCATGCCAACGTTCAACAACACGGCAGCTACCGCGGCTCTCTTTTTCTTTAACCATGTTATAGCTCGCTTCGGGGTTCCCAAGCAACTGGTCTCTGATCACGGCAGACATTTTGAAGCTGAGATATGGCGTGAGCTATCCTCACTGTTGGGTTTTGAGCACCAATATTCCTCCTCCTATTACCCCCAAGGTAATGGCCAAGTCGAAGCAGTCAACAAAATCCTCAAGACTATGCTTCAACGAACAGTGAATAAGCACAAAACCAACTGGCATCTCATGCTCTTTCCTGCCTTATGGGCCTTTCGAACCTCTGTCAAAATCGCCACCGGGTTCACCCCTTTCCACCTCGTCTTTGGAGAGGAGGCGGTTTTACCGATCGAGTGTGAAATTCCTTCTCTACAACTAGCCGTTGAACTTCTCCCTGACACCCAACCACTAGAACAACGACTTATCATGCTCGGGCGTGCCTCCGAAGACCGCCGTATTGCCTTACAAACCATGGAAGCGGCCAAAAAACGCACCAAAGCTCAGTATGACCGAAAAGTCCAGCCTCGCACTTTTCACGAAGGCGACCTTGTTCTAGTCTATGACCAGGCCCATGATGTCCTGGGTCATGGGAAGTTTGACTCATTATGGCTAGGACCTTACATCATTAGTAAGGACCTTGGAAAGGGGGCATACCTCTTATAGGATTTCGAAGGCCATCCCCTTCCTAACCCTCGCAATGCACTCTATCTTAAGAAATATTACCCTTAGCATTTCCCCTCGGAAATGCATGTTTTATTTTTCTTTTAGATAGCCAGCATCTGTTGTTTCATTTTTTCTACTGCACCAGGACCCATCTTCGTCCAACATACAGTTACCTCCCTTCCATTCAAAATCGAATTTCCTCGCTTACGACACTTGTACTGGGGGCACCGTATCGCCCCCTTACTTGTCCATGTTCGTGTTGATTTTCGTCATGAGTACCCACCTTGTACTCATGCTTCTATGACCCCCCATTGGGGCCTTTATTGTGTGGCAGCACTATCTAGTCGCCCTTGCTTAGAGCATCCGAGTTGAGTCATCATTGCATTCATGGAGTCTATCCTGCATCCTTTTACACCCTACTATAGCCCTCCATTCATTTTGCTTGGTTCCTCTCTTGTGTCGCATCTCCTGACCCTCAGCCCCACTGTCCCCTGTCCCTTTCGATATTGTGCTTCAGTCGCGCCATGTCATTCATGCCCTTTATGCTCTAACGAGAGAAGTCTCCGTCGCCACTCACCGCTTCCCATTTCTGTCATCATCGATTAATAAGTTTGGCGTCACTCTGTTGCTTTTTTCTCTCGTACCTTGATTGAGATCTCTCTCATTGCCTCACTAAGGCGGGCCTCCTGCAATCGACCTCAGCACACTTGTTCAGAAGACAGGTCTGAAGGGCGGTGTACCTTGGTTCCCAGCTTCCACTTTGTTCGGTGCCTCGCGGATCGAGCGAGAAGTTTCTTACCTCCCGCGACGTTGCTTCCGGCTCCTTTCGACGTGATGGAGGTCGTATGTGGACGGTCCGGTGACCCGAGCGGCAGCTCGGTAATTCCCGGCGTGTGTGAAGATATACAAAGCCCTCATGAGGGGTAGCCCACTGGTGTATGCCGGGATGACCTCTTCATTGCGGCCCACAGTGCGCTCCGATTTTGATGATGTTGGCCTTAGCCACTTGCAGCACCTCTTTGATTTGCATGTATCAGTCAGATTTTGTGAGCCCTTCCCCATTTACGGGGGGCATTTGGGTTGTATTTATCTCATGTACTCAGATATTATTGTACTAGTCCTGGCTGTTATCCCAGGCACAGCATGTATGTGGGACTCTTCATTGTATTTTTATCTGGCCCTTTATTATGCCAGCTGTACTCTATGGTTCGGTCCCTTGTTTACTGGACACACTATTCTTTTGTACTTTGTCACGGCGAGCATAGGTATGCCTCCCCCGCCGCCTTCAGCACAGGTACCCTCTCATAACAGAGACTTGTTGCACCTGCGAGTCTCGTCTCCTCAGGGTCTAGTCCTTCAGCACACTATCTACCTCATATTTCTCTCTCTGACATACCCTTTTGTTGTCTAGTGATTGTCTTCTTACAACGTGCTTCGGTCATACGATTTGCTCCTGACACTCGCACGCTGGGGGGCAATCTGTTACACCATTTTTTGGTCATCTAACTTTTCATCATTAGATGGACCCAAGTACACCATGTAAGACCAGTTTTACCCCAAGTAAAACTGCTTTCACTATGATTAATTAAGAAACCCCAAAAGGAATAATTAATTAAACCATAATTTAATTATTATTCCCAGTCATGTTTAACCCAAAAACAAAGAAATTAATGAGATAAACCCATAGTTATCTTATTATTTTCTAGGAATAATTAGTTAAATAATATTCCTTGTTAAATATGACCAAATCAACCACCATTAATCAACTAAATCATTATTTATTTGATTATATCCCAACCACTTCCTTAAAAAGATAAATAAATCATTTATTTATTTATTTTTCACTAATCAAGGGATTTGACCCAAGTCAAGCACCCTTTCCCTCCAACAAATAATAATAAAATATTCCATAGAGGTGGATCTAGATTTGGTTAACATTATTTTAATCATGCACCAAGATCTAGAATGACCCAATATTTTGTTATAAATAGGAGGGTTTTCCCCTTCATTCTTCACCTTTTGTTACATACTAGATCACTCTGGATCTATACACTTGGTCTCATTTTCTGCCATTGTTGCTCCCATTGAGCTCTACCTTCTACATTGGGTTTTCTACATCTACAAGAGAGAGAAAGCTTAGATCTGAAGTGCTGAGGACTACAAAGAACCCATCCCATTGAGGAGATCTGGATATACCTTCTTGTTTCCTCCCAGGTGCCCTGTAATATAAAAATTCATTCAAAAAATCGTGTTCTTGTCTTGTCTATTGGATGCATGGAGCAAACTCTTTACTTTACTGCTTAATGTCTTTCCATTTATAGATCTGTTTGTTGCTGTACTCTAACTACTAATTGCAGATCTGAAGATATTTTGCAGCTATTATTGTTGTTAGGGCTATTAGTTATGCGTAGCTAAAGTGGGTCTTTTTCGTACACTTCGACAAAGAATCCATACTAACAATTACCTTGTAGTGGAGATCCTTCTCCTAAAGTTTCTTCAGAGGCACCTCAGCCTACTAGGCCTATAGGTTACTGGCTTTCTATTATTCCGAGTATTCTACCCCTTGCTACTCGATCTCCTCCAGAGGAACCATTTGATATGAATTGGAAACCTCTGGACGTTTGGGCTGGTTTCAGGGATGCAGAAGAATATCCTCCTCTTACCTCAGAACCGCCTGCCTCGGAACCACTTGAATCACCATTAATGCGTGCTTTACTTGCCACTACTCATCACCTTTTCACAGACAACATTTCTTCATCCGACATGGATGCTACGAGTCCCATCAATAGTGAAGATACTTATGTTTCTACGGGATACTATCAGTTCTCTCTGGAGAAATTTCCTTATGTCTTGGGTCAACCTTCCTCACAGCCATTATCTCTCCCGGCTAGTTATCGTTCATTGAGTTAGATCATTTGTGGTGCTACATCTTTGTATCAAAATCCTATATGGTCGGGTACATTGTCTCCCTCACAAGGTTCATTGTATTGGGTACATCCCCTTCGACTCCCATTATGTTGACGATCGTTATGTCTCCCAACCAAGCCCATAGTTTGTGTGGCTTCATCTACACCATCTGTTAGTGTGATTCCTTCATTACCGCCATCTTATATTATTCATGGGATGACTCCAATTGCTTCCATGATACATGTTGGGCCCACCGTGAGTGGATCACAGCCTCACGTTTCAGGAGTCCAACCTACTTGTAGTGCGCTCGCCTCTTCTAATCCAATTCTTGAAGGTTTAACTTCTGATCAATACATGTTGGCCATTCAACAACAAAATTATATCCCTCAGGGTTCTCAATGGATGCAAGCTCCCATCAATCCTCTGTATTATTATGATGAACATGGAAATCACATCTATTTACATGGGCCTAATCTACCAGGTCCATTATATGTTCAGACACCACAAATGCCAGTTTACCCCAACCAATTCGCATACCTATAGGAACAACCCTATGGTCCACAAGGACAACCCTTTCAAGGACAAACTTCGGTCCAACAGGGACAACCCTATGGTCCACAAGGACAATGCTTCGAGGGACAACCTTCGGTCCAACACAGACAACCCTATGGTCTTGTTGGTCAACCTTATGTTCAACAGGGAGTATCATATGTTCCCTAGGGGAAAACCTACCCATATCAGGGACAACCTTTTCTGCAACAGAAAAAACCTTATGTTCAGCAAGGCCCAACTTTTGTACAACAAGGTCAACGCTCTACTGCCCAGCCGGGCCAAGCAACCTGGCTCGTCGCAGTTGGTCCAACCTAGTCTTGAGGGGAAACCTGGCTCATCTCAACCATCAATCCAACCTATTCCTCGGGGATAGATTGGTGGCTCTCAGCATTTAGGCCAAAATGTACCCCAGGGACAACCTATCCAACCCTAATAGCAAGGCCAACTTGCACCCCAGGGATAGCCTATTCAACCACAACATCCGGGTCAACCTACATCCCAAAGGAAACTTGTGCAGCCTCAAGGCCCACCTTATATTCCTCAAGGTCAATCTCAGATGTTACAAGTTCTGCCCCAAGGAATTTCTTACATTCCACAACAAAATCCATATGTTGTTCAGATAGGACATCAGTGGTTTGCTCAGAATCAATATCCTGGTCCTTAACCAATGTATGGGCATAATTATCAGGCTTATAACCCCTATGGAAAAAATCCTCCAGGATAGAACATATGGGGTCAGAATTTCTCCCAACCTGGTTGGAATCAAAATACTAGTCTTTATCAAAGACCTGCAATTCCTTTCAATCCACAATTTTGTTTTCTCGCTACTCTGGAACTGCCCGATGTGTCAAGTTGACGAATGATCCTATACTTCATAATCCACATTGGCCTCCAATTTTGACTAAAATCCCTGGTGATTTTCCCAAATTTGATGGCAAGTCCGGAGAAGACCCCCTAGCGCATGTTATGACTTACCATATTTTGAGTTCCTCTAACTCTTGGGTCGACGATTCCATTCAACTATGTCTTTTCCAACAGACTCTCACTGGTGCTGCTGCAAAGTGGTACATTGAACTCTCTGATAGCATCTTTCAATATTTCAACTCTCTTTCTATGGAATTTCTCACGCACTTTCAGTTACTTGTTCGATATGAAAATGGGACGCACCTCCTCACATCCTTGAAACAAGATCAGGCTACTTACATCTCCGATCATATTCATGAATGGAGGCAGCAACATTGTTTGATCGAGTTTTCAATTCTTGATCAACTTCTAACTAATTGGTTTGCTATCTCTTTTATCGGTCCAATTTCTAAGGACATCGCTATGGGGGCATGTGTTACTCAGGAAAAATCCTTTACGCGTGCCTAGTACCTTGATATTGTGTACTCTTAGTGCGACACAATGTATGAATTCTTACCCGATGATCTGCGACATGGAACTACCAAAGCATAGGCAACACCATCTGTTGATAGTATCGTTGGTTTTGTGTCTCAGACTTCTCGAAAGTCTTCTCCAAATCCTATGAAGCAAAAATCTACTCCTTCCATTGATACTGCTTCTCATCCACCTCCAAATCCTAGTAAGACCATGGAAGTGAATGCTATCTAGCCCAATCCAACAGATAAAGCTTCCAAAGGTAAGAAGAAGGGTAAAGATAAGGCTAAATCTGATACCCCTAAACATGATTCTCTGAAACCTAATGCTGATGATGGTTCAAAATGCAAACTGAATTACTCTTGTTTTATGTGTGACAATGAGCATTACACCAAGGACTATCCACGATGGGCTGAGGTGAGTCGACTTCTCAAAGGAACTCAAGGCAATCTATCTATTCTTAAAGAACCATTCCCATCACAGCAAACTCAGATGGTGGAGAAACCTTAGTCCTCCACCCCATTTGGCTCTTAGGTTTTCATGATGAACTGTCCTACACTCATATCTATCACTACTCGATCGAAAGATTATACTGAAATACATCAGGAAGCAGGGAAGGAAATTGCTGATGGTCCTACTCCCCTGCTTGCTTTTTGCCCTCTTCACATCGAAAGGCCCAGTAATAAGCCCATTGTAAGTTCACCTTCTAAAGGTGTACTCCAAAATTCTTCCTATAATCCCAATTCTCATGCTGCTTAGCATTACAGTATTGTTGAGGATTTGTCTCATGTGCCATATGCTATGTTTGCATTGGAAGTACTTCAGAGCTTTCCATCACAATGAAAGGCTTTGTTATCTTTCATCAGAGGGATTGACCTTGCTGATTCTAGCCTTATCACTTTCGATTTGGAAAATTTCGTCCCACGTCTCCCTCACCAGCTTGCACTAATCATCCAAGTTGGGATTAATGGAAAGAATATCCATCGAGTAGTCGTAGATGAGGGTGCATCTATGTGCATCATGTCTTCTGCACGTTGAAAATCCCTTGGTTCTCCAGCCCTCAATCAATCTCCAAATGCTTTAGAATCTTTTGACAGGAGGGAATCTCGCCCTCTTGGTGTTATCACTAGTTTACCTATTATGTTAGAAGGGAGAACGGTTAACGTTGAGGTTGAACCCATTGATTCCAAACTTAATTACAATCTTCTCCTCAGTTGCAGTTGGGCTCATTCCATGCTATGTGTCCCGTCCACTCTCTTTCGTGTTCTTTGATTTCAGCACGAAGGAAATATCATCACTGTCGATCAGTTGTCCTTTTTCATTTCCACGTCTTCCGAGAGCAATGTTCCATATGTAGATCGTATTCCTATGCCTTATGAGAGCATAGGACCCGGTCTTTTCAAATATCCTGCCCTTATGGGTCTTTTTCCTCTTCCTTCACCCAACATTGCTCAGGTCAACATGATCTCCAGGTCTTCTGATCCGTGGATCATCCCTTCTCTTGAAAATATTGATTCATTTGGTGACGCAATGTCGTTAAGCCCAATAGAAATTGATTATTGTGAACTTATTTTGGCTTCGGCTCCTCCTCCCTTTGACCATACTCCTTTGAGTGTATCTCTTGACACATATTCTCAATCCCCTTGGCTCAGAGCTTCATAGTCTCTTGATCCCTTAAATGAGATATTTCTCACTAGTGAGGCCATTGTGGAAACCATGTATCTCAAGGATCCCCCTTGGGACAATAGTCATCATCGTTCCTCCTTATGCCTGGCCTCGGGGCCATGTCTACTTGTCTCGAGAAGTTTTCTTCCCAAGCTCCTTCCCATCCACTTCAAACACCCATCTTGACACATGAAGTCTTTGCGGAAGGTAACATGGGAAACATTACACAAACAATGCCTATTGACATCTTCGCTAAACTGGGGGTTTTTGAGAACATCCACATTTGGGTGACCTATTATCCTTATGAGAACAAGGTCTACACTAGTCTCTTCCGAGATTTTTGAGACATTTTTCGCTTGGTCTTATGAAGAAATTCTCAACATTGATTCGAGTACAATTATGCACGCCATCCCTACTTATCCTGGTACGAAGCCTGTTCGCTAACATCTTCGTCCTATGCACCCTAGAAAGGAAGCCACCATCAAGAGAGAAGTTGAAAAAATTCTTAAAGCTGGCTTCATTTATCTGATTCCCTTGAAAAAATAGGTTTCTAATATTTTTCCTATGGATAAAAATCAGGGTACTATTTTTGTCTGTGTGGATTACTGTGATATCAACCACGCTTGTCCTAAGGATAACTATCCCACTCCTTTTATTGACCAAATCATTGACGAATGTGCTAGGAGTGAGATATTTTTCATTATGGATGGTTTTTTTGGTTTCAACCAGATCAATATTCTTTTGGCTAATCAACACAATACAACCTTTATCTATCCTTGGGGTGCCTTTGCCTACAAGAAGCTCCCTTTTGGTCTTAAGAATGTTGGTGCCACATTTCAAAGATAAATTTCGTACAATTTCCATGATATCAAGCGCATTGTTCAACCTTACATGGATGACTTTATGGCTCATTCTTCTAAGCGTAAGGAACACCCAGATCATCTCTGTCAAATATTTCTTCATTGTAGATGCTATAACATTCGGCTCAGTCCACATAAGTTTGTCTTCTAAATTGATTCCAGTAGACTCCTAGGGTTTATTGTCTCTAAAGACGAAATTCATCTTGGTCCCCTCAAGGTTGAAGCTATTTTCAATCTCCCCTCCCCTTCCTCTTTACATCAGTTGCAGAGTCTGCAAGGGAAATCTAATTTCCGGCGTCATTTTATATTGAAATATGCTGAAGTAGCCAAAGGATTCACGTGATTACTTAAGCAAGGTGTCCCATTCCTCCGGGATGAGATCGCCCAAAAATACTTCGATGCTATGAAGACATTGCTTATCAATGCTCCTCTCTTGCATCCTCCCAATTATCATCGTGACTACTCCCTCTACTTGGCTGCCGCATTTAGCACTATTGCCATGGTTCTGGTGAAAGATGACAACGATGATGAGGAACACTTCATTTATTATTTGAGCCAAATCTTCTCGATACTGAAACACATTACACACATGTTGAGAAATTAGCGTTGGCTACTGTTCAAGCCGTCCAACGTTTTTTCCATTATATTCTACTGAACATAGTAACCGTGATTTCTGATTGCATCCCCATGACCTACATATTGAATCGAAAATTTCTTGGGGGGGAATAATTAAAGTGGATTATTATCCTCGAAGAGTTCGATTTGGAATTCACTACTGCCAAATCAATGAAATCATTGTTTTTTACTGATTTTATTTTCTCTTTACCTTATGAATCTACTCCATTTGGTTCTGAGGAACAAATTCCAAACGACACTTGTTTTCTCATTAGCACCCTTGACCCATGGTACAGTAATATCATAGTGATCATAGTCTATCTCCAGACTTCCACCTTCTAATCCGAGTTGATGAAGGATGCTCGTTGACATGTCTGCCATCATTCACAACCTTATCGCATAGTTGGAGATACTCTATACTGCATCGGATCTGACTCTGTTCTCTGCCGATGTTTAACCCTTGAGGAGGCTGAAAAAGTCCTCAATTATTTACATTCTTGTGCATGTGGCGGTCACATGTCTAGATATGCTACTGCCCAAAATATTCTTCATGCTAGATATTTCTGGCCTACCATTTTTAAATACTACATTGTTGTTGTCCATAAGTGTCACGATTTCCATATTTACCAATGCAATATGTTCGCGCCACCTGCTCACGTCTATCCTATCATTACCATTGGTCCCTTTGTGAAGTGGGGCTTCGATTTTATGACGTGTAACCCTCACTCAGTCGGGGGGCATGCTTGTATTATCGTAGTTGTTGACTACTTCACTAAATGGGCCAAAGAAATGCTTACACTCACAGCTGATGGTAAGATGGCCACAAAATTTTTGTTCAATCATGTCATTACCAAGTTTGGTGTCCCTCAAGCCATTGTCACCAATCATGGCTCTAATTTTTTCCAGTACATGATGGTTTAATTGAATTCTAAGTCGGGTCTGCGTCACGATAGATCAATGCCATACTACGTTTAGGCCAATGGCCAGGTTGAAGCCGTGAACAAGGTTCTAGTCACCATGCTTCAGTGTATGATTGGGATGCATAAGTCCAACTAGAATCTCATGTTGTTTTCAGCTCTCTGGGCTTACTGAACCTCGGTGAAGGATGCGACCGGATTCACTCCATCTCAGCTTGTTTATGGTCTGGAAGCTACCCTTTTGATTGAATGTGAAATCCCTTCTCTCAAGATAGATGTTGAATTACTGCCTAATACCTTGCCAGAAGAAGAGTGTCTTATATATTTGAAGATGCTTGATGAAACTTTCAGCTTTGCTGCTCTTGTCATAGAAGCACAGAAAAAGTGGTTCGAAGCTAATTTTGACCAGCCAATTTCCACTTGTACCATTGTAGAAGGAGACCTCGTCCTCTTGTATGACCAAGCTCATGATCAGCTGGGGGCAGGAAAATTTGAACCCATGTGGCATGGGCCCTATATTGTTAAGCACATTTTGTAGAAATTTGAATAACTGATATGTTATCCACCGAGATTCTCCTGATCACACTGTTTGTCTTGGCTGCAAATACGTAATCATATGGTGATGTTCGCATGCGGAAATAAAATCAATTGCATGCATACATTAAAACCACAAACAATCACACATATGAACACAGTATTTAATGGGAAAGCTTAAAGCTGAAAACCCCAACTATCTGTATATTATATATGTCATATAGGTCATGTAACAATCATCATACAAAGCTCCTCACAAGCTCTCAGTATAATCTCCACTTGCTACTAATAAAATTGAATCTGTAGAAACACAGCACTCAAATCCTACGCGCAACAGTAACTGCCTCTCTTTTACCACATGATCCTGTCAGGGAAATGCCTCTTGATGAGAGTTAAATTACCCCAGCCTTGCTCACGCAGTCTTTATAGGCATCTCTACTAAGTGTTGGATGCAAACCATGCATCACTTATAGTCACAACTGATAGTCACACTTGCCCTTTCACCTATCTCTGCACTGGTCTCCATTGAAACTGTTCATGCACTGAAGTTAACTGATGTATTCTTTAGTTGATTAATGAGTTTATAATTAGTGAATTAATTAATAATTAATTCACACCACTCTCACTAGTGTATCAATCAGTTAGACTAGATACAACTAGCTCAACTATGTTTAGATTAGTTAAAATGAACACAACTCCATTAACTTCCTCAATCAACTCCACCAAACTCTCTCACATGAGTTCTAACTGAAGTATCCATGCAATAGCTCCACATAACCCTCAGGAATAGCGTAATTCCTTCTGTCAGCTCCTGTGCCACATCTGTGCACTTAACTGAAGTGCTCCAAGAGAATAAGATAATGTTTAGAGTCCAAATATTAATAAGAGCTAATAATGTTTCGCTTGTATCTCTATTTTAATTTGAAATCTAAAATATATTCGCAATGTGTCAAAAATGAAATCCATGTTTTCAACCATCATCCATCCCACAAATATCATCACGCAACTCAACAGAATATGATCCATGTGTCTAAAAATGAGCATAGTCTAAAAATGTGAACTTTGGCAAAGCAAAAATCACATGTAGCCCCCACTAGTTTTGGTGCAATCGCCTTGGAAATAGGATCAGGAAAGATGTTTCAGGATGCCTCCTTCACTGTTTCTTGTTGCAATATTCAAAACTCCCTCTCAACAAGAAAGGATTGTCTTTGCATGCGACATGCAACTCCATGCATTTGCCCTGCAACCTTCACAAGCGCCATGCAACTCCATGCATCTGCTCTATAACTCCTCTGAAACTGAATAGGATCCAAAAAACTCAATTAGTCTGATGCATCTATCATCAAATTCTTTGACTTCTGCTGGGCCCAACTTCACATGTCATCAGGAACCACTGCACTATTGAACTCTTGCACCCATGCACTCTGCACTTGCTGTCAACTCTCATCCGCGCTCCAGTATCCGACACTGTCACTTTGATCTGCCTGCATCAATCCAGCTGATCATGCTACTAATTCACTATGGGCACCTCGTAGCCAAGTTAAATTCATGAGATCCACACCATCTCATGAATCCTACCCAGAAATATCCTCTTGGGATTAATCATGCATGTCGCCCCACCTCTCCCTTGGTGGTGTATCTGCATGCACTCCCTCTGCCCATCTGGCACGATATTTCTCTGCATGAGTGGTTTCTTCCACTCCATGATCCTCATCTTGTGGCTGATCCACATCCCGAGGTTCACTTTTACCTGCATGCAAAAATTTCTCCCTCTCAAGCATCAATTGCATGTCTTTCTCACACTTCCCAACAATAGGAAGCTCCGTAGATATCCTATCTACTTCAAGTCTGTAGAGATTATTTTCTTGAATCCCAACCTTCTTGACTTGTCCTGTTGCCTTCTGCTGAAGGAAAACTTTTCCTTCACTAAAGACAACATCATACCCTTTATCCTCTAACATTGTTGAATCAGGTGTACTTTCGCTTTCAAACCTTTTTTCATCTTGTAAAAATAGGTTACACTGACTTTCTGAAAGAGTTGTAATTTTCAGCGTTCACATTCATTGTATAATCCATTTTAACCCAAATCAACACATCGCTAAGTCTTTCTCCATAAAAATGTGGCTCCTGCTTCACATCTCCAGTCATGTGAAAGAAGTGCCACTATTCCCAAAATACTACCCAAATCCCGAATACCTTGAACACCATGCTCGATAAATAGAAAGTCATCTCAAATTTGAGACAAGAGCCTCCCAACTACGGCTCATTTTCTTGTTCTTCCTTTATACATATGTGGACAGTTAATGGCATAATACCCATGTCGTATTGATGAAAACACTTCACTTTTTCTTTTGAACTGTCACCATCTCTTCTGTCGCGCTGTTAGAAAGCATTCTGCCACGGCACGCCTTCCTTGCTTTGTGGCCAGAAATTTTAATCTCTTCATCCATCATTCTTTGATGAAGATCCATCCTGAGTAGTCCTCCTTATCTCCTCCTGCATGAGATCCGCCCAAAGGCGCTCCCATCTGCAACAGTTCTCTAAGGCAAATTGACGATCTGATGAGGGTACCAGCTCTTCGGAAACCCGAGGAGGCCAATCTCATAAATTCCTCATCACCCACTAACTCCTGCATCCCCAAGTTCGTCACTGCAGTTGGAAAAACACCGCCAGTATACTGAAATAGTATCATTATTCTCCATCTTTATGTTTCTGAGTCTATCCTTGAGCGCCAACTTCCTCTGGTCACTCTTGCTTTGGAATAAATCTGTCAAAGCTTTCCACATCAAGAATGGAGAAGATTTACCATGAAGGCTGGATACTATGTGATCCTTCACACCTTCCAACAGAATCCTTCGACACTTTGTTGTCTTCTTTTTCCATGCATCAAGTACGACAGCATCACTAGAAGTAGGCTTTGGAATTTCTGCATCTATGAACTCCTTCAACCAATTGTCATCCAGCACCGCCTCCATCCTGTCCTTCCATGAAATATAATTCGAGCTGCCCTCAAGGGCATACTCCAATCGCAATCCGTTGAAAGACATCTCAACTTCGACACCAAGAAAACACTGCTGCAAATTCAAATTCCACCAGCACAAAACTCAACCGCTTCAATGTTTTGAAATTGCTCCAATGATCAATATCGCTCTGATACCATGTAGAAATTTGAATAACTGATATATTATTCACCGAGATTCTCCTGATCACACACTATTTTAGCTTCATGCATAATACAGAATCTCTTCTACCATTGATCATCACATGCGGAAATAAAATCAATTACATGCACACATTAAAGCCATAAAAATTCACACATATGAACACAGTATGTAATGGGAAAGCTTAAAGCTGAAAACCCCAACTATCTGTATATTATATAAGTCATAGAGATCATGTAACAATCATCATACAAAGCTCCTCACGAGCTCTCAGTATAATCTCCACTTGCTACACACTAATCAGGCTTGATGATCTGCTTCAGCTGCAACACTCCAATCTCTTGTATGAGTAGCTTGCCTCAACTATGCAATCCCTGCTAAAGAATGCCTCTTGATGAGAATTAATGTTACCCTAGCCTTGCTCACGTCGTATTTATAGGCATCTCTACTAAGTTTTGGATGCAAACCATGCATCACTTATAGTCACAACAAATAGTCACACTTGCCCTTTCACCTATCTTTGCACTGGTCTCCACTGAAACTGTCCATGCACTGAAGTTAACTGATGTATTCTTTAGTTGATTAATGAGTTTATAATTAGTGAATTAATTAATAATTAATTCACACCACTCTCACTAGTGTATCAATCGGTTAGACTAGATACAACTAGCTCAACGCCTTCTTGCGGGATTAAGCCCAGAACACAAATCACAACTACTTCTACAACTCACATAGCTATGTCACATGAGTTCTAATTAGGTATCCCGTACAATGGCTCACTTAACCCTCGGGGATAGCGTAATTCCTTCCTGTCGACTCCACACGTACCCACATACGCGCAAAGCTGAAAGTGTCAAAGAAATAAGATAATGTTTAGAGTCCAAATATTATTAAGAGCTAATAATATTTGACATATCTATTTTTAGACTGGCAATCTAAAAATAGATTCTGCCCAATATGTCTAAAAACAGAAATCCATCTATTTTTCCAACTTGACCAACCATCCACAAATAGCATCCCGCAACTCATAGAATATGATCCATATGTCTAAAAATAGACATAGTCTAAAAATAGACTTTGCGATAAAAATCACCTGTGTGGCCCCCACCTAGTTTTGGTGATCACTTTCCAACTACGATCAGGAAAGATGTTTCAGGATGCCTCCTTCACTGTTTTTTGTTGCAATCTTCAACAAAATTTTGCAGAATGGGGCTTATGAGCTAATTGGCTATGAAGGTTATCATTTGAATCAACCCAAAGATGGGTTGTATCTCAAAAAATACTATGCATGAGTTTCTCGTGCATGTTCTTTTGTACATTAATGTGTTTTTCATTTTTGTACGTTTTCACTTGGTGTGCTTTGCGATCAGTTTTTCCTGCTTATTATGTTGTTGCTTACTGTGTAGATGTCTGCCACTCCTTATGTTGGTTTCGCGGATGGTGCCTCCCACAATACTTGGAATATGTCTTCCGCAACCTGGGTGATTTATAATCCTAATGGTCAGTTGATAGACCTTCAAGGTATTTGTCTAGGACGAACAACAAACAATGTCACTGAATATATTGTCATCATTGGACTCTTAACCGAGGCCATTTCTCTTGAGATTCGTGTATTAATTGTTAAACTAGACTCTCAGCTTGTTGTTCTTCAGCTCAATGGGAATTATTCTATTAGAAATCCTCAGATTTTAAGGTTTTATTTGTGTGTTCATTTATTAGAAAGGAATTTTGATTACATCACATATCAACAAATTCCTAGAGGAATGAATGCATTAACTGATGCAGTAGCCAATATTGTATCATATATAAATTTTCGTAATTTGTAAAAGCATCATCATCACATAATAATATTTATACAGGAAACTAGGCATATATATATATATATATATATATATATATATATATATATATATATATATCAAATGTTTTCAGCCATGTGCATCATAAGTTCAAAAAATATGTGTGTTTTGGTTACATCCTGAGACATCATGTCTCTCAAAAAATATGAAGAAATAAAAGCCTAGTCATCTAATCGACGTGATTCTCATGATAACATGTCACTGCACGCACAACCCACCTCAATAAATGGTGGACATGATTGGACACCCCTGCAGTGTGCCTCTGGTATGCACGAGGAACATCGTCAAATCTTGCATAATCTGGGATTCTGTTGGTGAGTCCCTCTAGGTTGTGTACGATCTCCTCCTCCTTGCTTCCCTCACCATGAGGGGCTGCATCAAAATCGCATAGAACTCTCCGTGCTATAGGGGACATTCCTGCAGGTCTCTCCGAATTGACATCTGCAAATACATGGATAAATATCAGAACACATATAGAAAAAAAATCATAATACTCATCAAAATAAAAAAATGAGTCTTACCTAATGCTTCATCCCAATCCTCTCCTTCTGGGAGTGGAATATCTGAATCACTGATGAAGTTCATGCTAGTATAGGGCCAGTCCTCCATGATAATGAGTTGTCGGTTAAACCAGTCAAAGAATTCTAGTCTCCATGACATATGTTGATCGCCTCCCACTCTAGGCATCAAAGCCACCAAATGAACCATATGTGGCTCTCATAATGGTGGTGCAGGGATTATCACCTCCTGGTGTTGATATATTGGAAATCATTCTAGGATGAACGATACCAAGATGGACCCATATCGAAATTGTTTCAACTTGTAATTCTTGCATTTAATCAGTTGGCATTTCAGGTTGATTGTTACAGCCTCCACCCATTTGAAAATGGTTGGGGCCATACAATCCATGACAAGTAGAAGCTACGTTTTTGTGGCTTCATGAGGGGCTTGAGATCCAGCAGCTCGTGTAATGGTGTGCATCACTACCTTTAGTGCCAAATCAGGAATGGTTTGAATATTGACTTTCCCACTCTTTTGTGCTTTCCTTTCCCCTCGACAAACCTTGTTTATGAGCATGCTCATGTTTTCCATCGTAGGATGCGTACCTATCAGGATCGGTGCTGCTCCTCTCTGTGATAATCCGCTAATGAAATATATGTCAGAGACTTCAATATCTAAATCTTGATCATGTGTTATGACCCAAAAAAATTTCAAGACATCATTGTGTCAAGTTTTTTTTCTGATCATGGGTCAAAATAGGGTCTTAGGAATCTTTTCTTGAATTTGACCAAAAGGGAGTATTATATTTTTAGGTTTGAACCTTCCTTAGTGTTAAACAAATCCATTTTAAAGGTTTTTCATGTCAATTCATTCATAATTTCATCATTCATTTCATTTCCCTAATTTTTTTCATCCAAACTAGCCAATTAGCCAAGAAACCTTACTTTCGTAGCGCCACTAGTTAAAAAAAGTTGATTTGCGCCACGAAATTGCTGAAAGTCATGAAGAAAAAACTTTGTTTTCTGGTTTTGAGCAGTCAACTTCCAAGGAGGTTTTTGAGCAACTAAAAACGAATTTAGGAAACCTGAAAGAGGTTTTTCTTCCTAAAATACCTAACTGAAAAAAAGTCTCTCCATTTCTTCCAATTCATTAGGAGGTGGGAGAAATTGATAAATTAAAACGTGTTACAAAACTGTTGTTACAAAACTGTCCTGTACATGACTGTTTAGCAGTCAACTTCAAGTTCAGTTTCTGGCCAAATAAAAAAGTAGTTTGGAATTATGAAAGAGTTTTGTATTTACCATAGCCCCAGTGACAATAACCTCTCTCATGTTTATGACAAGTGTTATCAGTTGGGAGATACAAGGCTTTATTTGAAGCCCTATTTTTAGAAACAAAGTTTTCCTATTTTACACATGTTTTTCAAAGGTAGGTTCGGAACAACAGGAGATGTGTTTCAAAAACCCAAGAGAGGTTTTTATTAAAGACATCATGTTATACAAAAACCTCCTTATTTTTTGCAAAATAAATCATGTAGTAGGAGATATAGGCTTTGTCCCAAGACCTAGTTTTTAGGAAAAAATAGGAAAAACCAATAGGCCAACCTATTGCAAATGAAGAAGGGACCTCAAGAAGGTTGGAATGACTCTGTTTTTCAAGTGATATGATGAAATCAGATTTATTTTTAGTTTTAGAACATTTAAAATTTTCATTTTGGAAAAGTTTGGACAAAACTGCTCACTCAGCAGTTTCGTAGCGCAAACAGTGTAAAAAGGGAGAAAAGTGCTACGAAACTGCTGTAGTAGCTTTTCTTGCCCTTTTTTTGTCACATTTTGGGGGGTAAAAATATGAATTAAGGATTGAAATTTCTCAGGAGGATATATATAAAGGTAATGAAAATGATTTTGAAGGAAGGAAGTCAATATTTTTAAGAAAAAAAGGTTAAAGGGTAGCACTACGAAAAGCGCTACAAAACTGTCTTGTTTTCATAGCGCAATCTATTTTTAGTTCATTTGAACAGTTTGATGATGGTTTTGGACAACTAGAGTCTAGGGAGGAGTTTTTTCATGTGTTAATTCAACTTCCAATAGCAAAGGACCACAAAATGAAGAGTACATGATGGTCATAATGTTCAATGAATGCAAAAGACCATATGCCTAAAAAGCAGGGTTTGGTTTCCTACCTTTGAGGAGGTCAACAAAGTGGTCATGAAGAGCTCAAGTCCATCATCAAAATTCGACCATGTGATGAAATACTTGTCAATGATGTAATTTCAAGTAGATAAGGTTGTTAGGATAAGGTTATTAAAGATAGTAATAAGGAGTTTGAGTCCTAGTTGAAATAGGATTGTCAAGTAGGATAGGTGTCTGTTTGTCATAAATTTCATGTTTTATGGTTGTGCAAGGTGTTAGTAGTTATAAATTTGATGTATCTAGCCTAAGAGGAGATCATATGATGTTGTAAGATGTATATTAAAGGCCAAGAGGTCGAATTAGCAAAGGGTTGGAGACTTTTTGGCAAAACTGGTGCATATTGTAAAAAGACTGTTTTAGCTAATGTAGAAAGCTTCTACTTGATCAACTTGAGATTCAGAAGGGTTTTTTAGTGTATTCCCGTTCTATCAGTTTTTATTATATATCTTATTTACAGTTTTTTTCATCTATATTACTCAAAAATCATATTTATATGCTCTGAATTCCTTTATAAATGGACTGACTGTGTTTTTACATGTTTCAAGTGTATGTCTCATGACTAAAAACCTTGATATGCCTCAATTTCCATGTCAATTATATTCACTGATTTTCTGAGATTTCTTTGACTTCATAATCCCAATGTATACACGATAATGTTTGTTTCAACCTATAGGTTGAAAAATGTTATCTAAGAAGACCACTTTGTAAAGCTTTGGATTGACTGATATATATAGTAACATACAACTTTTCTTCACCTGAGATTCTTAGTGTATTTTCAATGAGTTTTATGCCCTATCTTTGAAATGTTTCTATTCCATAGCCTTGATGTCTCATTACTCAAAATTCATGTATTACATGCTCTGACTTCCTTTTAACTTTCAAGTTATTGGGATTTTCCTGAATGTGTTACTCTTTCATTGAAATATATACAAGCCTCAGCTTCCACTAGAAGAGCTATTGTTATCTTTATCCCTGTCATTGACTCCATAGACCAATGGTAGCAAGCCTCCATATTTTCAAACTGTAAACATACAAAATCAAAACACATAGATTTAGCCATCTATCTACATCTTTACTCAATATCATTAACCTTTGAGAGAGCCCTCTCGGGTTGAGGAGGCTAAGCCTCAATCAAAATATTGGTTTGAAAGAGCTACATTGAAGTTGTCTGATCAGTAGCCAATCAGGTACAATGTTGGTGATAACATCGTGAATCATAAATATTTCCTGATTGGTGTCCCACATAGTGATGAGATATTGTAGTAACTTTGGCTGAGCTTGGAAACACGGTGCCATGAAGAATTTCAAGAGCCCGCAGTCTCTTAGGGAATCCATGCATCTTACACTTCTCATGGCTTGGTCATATTTTTCCCCATGTTCTCTTTCCTTCCATTCAATCACCATTTATAACTCTCACACACATGAAAATCATCATTGGGGCTTTCATTAGTAAAATTATTAACTTTTGAATTGTTTAAAACATGCCATTTAATAGAATTTGCAAGCAAAATTGGTTGCAGCGATTGGCGTGACTGTTTTAAAAATAGCAGCACCAATTGGCGCATCCCCATTGAAATTCAAGGCAAGTTGGCATGAATCCGTCCCCGGAAACCCTGTCGACCATTGCACCCATATTTGAACAAAATATCCCCAAAAATATAAAATATTGAAAATGAAGGCAATGAAATTTAATTTAAAATGCAGGCAAGGATAAGAGCTCTTACCTGAAGAAAATGGATTCACGATTGGTCTCCTAGATTGTTTGTTGCAAGCTCCACAAGATCACAATGAAAAATGGTAAAAATTCTCACAAGAGGTGAAAAGGTGAAAAGTAATTTATTTTTACTATTTCTGTCATTTTATAACCTTTTCAAAACCGTAATTAGTTTTTTTAGCTTATTTTTCGATTATTTTAATATTTTACCTTGAAAAATGGATTTTACGTGTGTTTCTTGTGTAGCAACAGGTCCTAAGCATAATGATGATGAAGTAACGGGTTATATTTTATTACTTTTTCGGACTCAGTAAAAACACAAAAAATTCACCCCTGGAGTCATCTTTCAGCTCTTTTCTGACTCTTGAAAATTGAAAATATTGCCGAGACTCTTGTCATTTTGAACTCGTTAAAGGTTGCAAAACATCATCTGGCTAGTACATGTTTACCCCTTTTTTGGGTTGTGACAGATTATTTATGAAAAAGGAATACCTTAGCCTATCGCGACTAAGAGGTTCTCTTAGATATTGCTTTCTACCTTTTCGGATCTATGAGACTACCTACGAAAAGGGACCTGCTAGAGTTTTCTTTTCCGCTTCTTTTCAAACTCTCTAAACATGAAAAGATGTCGAGTTATTCCTTTGGTAACCATGTTCCTCCTTCATAGGGCTCGTAAAATATATTAGGATGGATTTTTCCGAATGACAAACTTATATCAAAAGCATATGCTATCCCCTTCAAGCTTGTTTTTAAAAATAGTTGGGGTACTCGCCAGAAATGGTGGGGGGAAATGGAACATGTTCTCAGTTGTGTTGGTAGTATGTCGCTCTTGAACATGACACTTGTCTGAAATTTGTGTCGAGTTGGGGACATCCCATTTCATCATTTTTACCTCCATGGGTTTTGGTTATTTGTTTTGGCCTGTCATTTGCTCTTTGCCACATCATCATGACCTTAGATCCATTGATGTCAAATACTGCCAAATTCTGGTGTCATGTCACCAATATGTTCAAGAGAAGTTTCCGTCTGCAGTTTTCAACCCCTGATCCTCTGTTGGGTCTTGATTCACTATCATCTTTTTCCTCTATCTCGTGTCGATGATGTGGGAAAAATTATGGCCCTCCTTCACCGATCACTTCCTGTCGACTTTAGCTCATTATCCAGAAAGCTAATCTAGAGACTCCCTTTTTGTACCTTGGATCTTGTATGCCTCAATGGAAAGTTCTTCACATTTGACGACAGGTCCTCATCATTGGACTTCGATCGAGTGATTTTACGGGTGTTCGACTCCAACTCACTGTTCACATTCTGCAGATTGTACTAGTTGTACCTTGAGAGAAATTTTCATTATTGGTGATTTCTCTTTTGTTTGTTAATAACTTTTCTCATTGGCTTGTAATCAGGTGACTTTATTGCATGTTCAACTTCGGTTTTCTCATTTGCATGCTTGAATTTTTACTTCTTTGGGTCAAGATGGAACGCAAGACCCTAGTTTTTGTCTGATAAAATTCAGGCTGTGAGATGATTTTGTTTATCATGACTCTTATGATTATATGGCTGCGACCACACCTGAGTCTATTTGATGATCCTTCTTACAAGATGGTTGTGTCCATACCTCAGATCTTATTTTTATATCTACTCTATTATGGATGGCTGCGCCCATACCACATATTCATGTATAAGAGATATCAGTTTTCCTTGTTCTTGTAGGTCTTCTGATGGCGGCATTTGGTTTGGGAATTTTCTCATAAATAATTTCACCCCCCCCTCTCTCTCGGGCCTCATGCTTTAGGGGGGATATGTTACATAGTATTTTTTCACCGTCCCTGCAATCCCAATCTCGAACATTGGATGACCATTTTGGTGACTTTTGTGTATTTTCATACCTTGCTATAAGTATCATTGCATCCCTTGGCATTTCAAGAACATTTCCTCTATTTACCATTCCTCAAGTAGACTCTCAAAAACATATGATTTTGGGTCGGCGCTGGTAGGAATTTATGGCCTCGCGCCCATAAAGAAATTAACACTAGGCCCCACGCCCATTGGCACTTTGTCTCAATGGGGCACTGACGCCGAGCTATTTTTGGAATTTTTTTAACATAGAAACAAATTTTCCATTCCTCACAACTCCGTAAGTGGAGTCATCATCATTTTTTTGACTGAATAACATCGAAGTCCTCCCTTTTGATTCTTGTTTCCTACAATTTTGAAACTCCCCAAAGGTATAAGACCTCTCTTCCACCTTATGAGGGATCCCAAACCACCTCCTCCTCTCCTATAAATACTTCCTTCTCACATGGTTTCAGCTAGCTGAACAATCCTTACTATAGTTGGTGTGTAGAAGAAGGCAGAGAAGAACCCCTTGTCGAGAGAAATTTTAGGCCCGTTGCCTCATCAAGTCCGATCCTCGATGAATGCTTGAGATGCGACCGACTGAACCCGTCAAAGGAGGCTACAACATCAAGGAATTAATGTTGTAAACTTATTTTCTCTATCATTCATACACGAATGGTTTTTTGGTTCCAATTTTGTGCTTAATTATATGCAAAATGTTTGATTCTCCTTGACCAATCGAATAACTATAGATGAAATTATGTTTTCATATGCTGTCACCATTCACTTGATTCTTGTGCAAGTACATGGAAATTATCATTCAAGGACCATGAAGTGTGAAGAAAAATATCAAAGGATCACTGCTGCAAGCTATGAAGAGAGTGTTGGACCAAGGTAGGTCCTCTATCCCAACTCGTTTTTCATTTATAAGCTAGGAGTCTGAAATTCTAGCATGTTCCCTTGTTGCTAGACCCACCCTAGGGCTAGAGGGATTGCCTCTATCCGCAGAGGGGATTTACCTGCTCTACAGGTTTTTCATACTCTTTCACATGAAATTATGTGAACATCACAAAAGTAAAATATCGTGGTTAATTTCGGTAGTTGAGAGAATCTAAATCAGGTTTGGTATCATAGCGGTATTCTTGCTGATGCGAATTGCGAGTGTGAATGATACACATATATTGAACGTGAAAGGAGAAAAAAATGGAGGATCACAAATATCTCTACAAGTTCTTCTACACGATGGAAATTATGGTAGATATAATGTATGCAACTTTTGAGGAGAAAATGGCGAAAGAGGAACATGAGAAAGGGAGAGTGGAGGATGATGCTCCGTATCCATATTTGAATGGATATATTTCTTCTTCATCTTCTTCTCATCATTCAAATGAAGAGATCAACTAGAAACTTCAAGAAAATAATTTTGAATTGAGGAGACTTCTACAAGAAGCAGAAGAGGAGAAGAAAAGATAGAAACTTCAGTTACGAGCCATGGAAGAGGTCTTGTAAAGGTTGAAGATCAATGAGGTCTTAGCAAAGCCATCATCACCTACATCAGAGGTAGACAATTTTGGTAATTCTTCAGTTTAATTTTCACATGATGATGATGATTTGGGTGCTTTTAAAAATTACATTATAAGCACTGGTTCAAGATTAATGAATAATATGGAATATGAAGACAAGGGCCTAGGAGCTAATGGGAAAGGCATTTTGAATCCCATCCAAGTGGCGAAATTACCATGACATGCAGGATTGGGATATGTCAAAAAGGAAGAGAGAGGAGAATCTTCAAGCGACAAGTCTAAGACAATGAAGGATGCTAAGAGTACATCAAAATCCTCCATTATTCATGATTTCAATTCATTTCCAAATGGAAGTGAGCATTCCAAAGAGAGGGCTAAAGAAAAGTATAAAAAGTCTCAGTATTATAAATTTCATTTTGATTACAATCAAATTGGTAATAGTCAACAAAATTTGTGGCATAAAAAACCATGTAGTTTTTTTGGCTTATATAACCAAGTTGTTGTCGAGTGCTAGAAGAGAATGGAAGCAAGGAAAAAGATAAGACATGTAAGCCATTATACACATTAGGGAAGGAAGAATGTTAAGTAGGTATGCAGGAAGATGAATTTTTGCAGCCGTTGTAACAAGAATGGACATAAGAGAGCTACATGTTGGGAGCTCCATCCAGAGCAGCAACCGAAGGACCGTAAATGACCTAAAAAAGAACCTATCAATGAATCAAATCAATGAGAAATAAAACCACGAGGAGAGATCCCATTAACTTGGTTGGGTAAGAGATGGGTAACATTTTTAAGTAGTTGATCATGAACACATTTGTAAATCACATGTTGCGAAATAATTGTAAGAGTTGTGAAGTGTTTTCCATCACTTATGGATGCAACATGATGATGTTTTTGGTATTTTAGTTGATAGCTTAGGTATTGGGTTTCTATTATGATTTTGATGTAAACTTTACCAAAGAGTGTGTTACAAACTCTTGGCAAGTATGGGGTTTTATTGGGCCATGATAGGCATGTAATTGAACATGTATTGTTCAAGATGTGCTACAGGTTTTCCTAAAGTACAAGTGTCGGTTCATCAGTTATGGCTCCCAAGAAAAAGGGTGAAGGAGAGGTAAGTGTGGCATATTAAGAAACTTGTTTTGCATACGAGGGAGTACAATATATTTTAGATATTTTTCATGCTTTTAGAGGACCAAAAGCTCCTTATTGGGGAGGAACGATCTAGGTGGCTCCAAAAAAACTCAAAAATCATTGTGCTCAAAATTTGATGGGAAAATCCCCAAGTTTTAGTTATTTTAATTAGGATTCTAGTGGTGTGAAGGACACTCAAATCTAAGTTTTTATGGTCAGCTTATCATAGTGTGAAGTTGACAAGATAAGTAGGAAAAGGGGGTCCACAATGTGCCACATGGCATTTTAATTAACAAGTGGGACCCACATATTACATGGTAGTCGAATAGTGGCCTATCAACCATTGACATTTATTGTCTCCTTATCCCTGCAAAAAGACAAAAAGACAAAAAAATAATAATTAGAAATTCTATATAAACCAAAAAAACTATATAAAACAAACCCATATGTAAAAAACAAAATTGTGAGGCACATGGTGCATTAATATGGTATATGCCATATATGGTTAATTCACCCATTAAAATTGATTAAAATATGGTTTATCTAATTAAATGATTTTGGGTATAAATATGGTTCATACCGTATATTTGTAACCATATTCAAAACCTTTACATTTAAATATTATATATGATTATGTTAATAACCATAACACCAAATGAAAAAGTCGTAAAATCCAACGAATATGTCAAAAAGGCAAATGTTAAAATATTATAGTGGTGATATATTGCAACATGGTTGTTATATATATATATATATATATATTTTGTGATATTGTAGAGATTAATGTGTAGATTCTATTAGACTCTTGTATTTTTACAGTATCACAAGATGACTGTCTATTCCTTATATTTTTTATGCTGAAAATAATATTCCCTGAATATCATTTATTTTCAGAAATCTTACTGTCTTCATTATTTTCCATTTAAACCTCTCCATTACCTTTCATGTTACATTTTCTGACACTCCCATGCTCTAAAAACCCATTTTTAACCCCTTACATTATTTAAAACCCCACTCCCACTGATAAAAATCCCTTCCCCTTCACTCATTCCCCTTATTTCATTAAAAACAATGTAAAACCCACTTTTACAATGTTTAAAAAAAAAATTTAATCTATCGGGTCCCACCTAAATAAACCCTGTTTATTTAAATCCCAACCCTTACTGTGTTAAAAGCCACGCTTTTGTTTCTTTTTACTCCTTCGCTTTAATGTTTTTCCCGGGCCCCGCATTATATTTAACCCACCACTTTATTTAAATCTTGGCCCCTACCATGTTAAAAACCCTGCTTTTGTTTCTTTTTACTCCCTCGCTTTAATATTTTCCCTGGGCCCCGCATTATATTTAACCCACCACATTATTTAAACCCCGACCCCACCTAGCATCCTAACCCACGATTGATCCATGCCCGACTGCCATCCGATTCCCCCCATCTAATCCGATGTCCCTCATGTCTTTTCACAAACCCAAATTCCTAATGATTAAAACCCTCGGAGGGTTGCGAAATGGGCAGTTTCACAACCCCTCCCATCAACCACGCATCATCTTGACATTTTATCGCATCCCTCCATCCAAAATCACCTAACCTCTTATCATCGCACGATAAAACCACAAACCGCGTCCTCGCATATAATAAAAACACCCCCTGTGTAAAGTCAAACCCACTCACCTCACCCCACACAATACGATCAATCACCATTTCCCATATCCCTGTGGACTGTGCTTTATTAATGATTGTTTTGATTTTTGCAGGTGATCTACACATTAGAAATTGGGAATAAACAATATGCGTTTCTGGTTCCAAATAAATTTATTAAAACCAGGCCCTCTAAATTTCAATTCGAAAGCCTTATGCACCAAAGAATTATGAGCGGAAAGGAGGACTGTTATGATTATAAAGGATCAAACATTTACTCCAAAGAAAAAATAAAGTTTATTCAAAAACGAATTACTGTGACAGCAAAAGGTAAAGGAAGTAAACAAAATAGTCAAGGGTAAAGGTTAAAAATGAAAGACATAGTTATAGGACAGAGTTAAGGAAAAGGAAGATGCAGAGGTAAAATGAAGAATATACAATGACAACAAAAGCAGTGAAAAGATAGAAAGATAAGAAAATTTTAAAGTTTGAAGGATAAATCAGAGAAAAAATCAACGAAGGAAGGCAAAGCTAGATGTTGGCCACCTCTAGCTTAAATTTTGATTGATTAAAAGCCACCAGAGTCAATATTTCAGTCAGAGATATTTTAGCATCAATTCAGAAGTTATTGTAAAAGTTAATTCTATAGGCAGTTGGTCAAAGATATTTTAAAGTTAGCTTAGGATTTAATTTGAGATTTAAACATTGTTACCAATGAAATAGGTAACCTGACCTCAAAACGGGAACTCTAGCCCAAAAAGACTCAAACAAAATGAAAAAACACCCCAAAAACAAAAAAAGTGTATTCCAGAACGCACTTGGTTTTTTTTTAAGGTCAAATTTCAACATTTTATAAAATTATGTTAAAAGCAAAATTGTTTCTTGAAAAAAAGATTGAAAAAACACATTCAAAACAAAACCAGTTGATGTTGGAATAACAAAAAAAAAATTGTGTCATATTTTTGACATTTTTAAAAATAGAAATAACATTTTTTAATTTTTAAAATTCAAACATTAAAAAAAACCTAAACTTTAAGAAAACAAATAAATTTAAAAAATAAAAACATTTTAAAACTTAAAATTTAAAAATATATAGGAATTAAAAAAAAATAAAAAAATTCAAACATTAAAAAAAACCTAAAATTTAAGAAAAAAAATAAAAAATAAAAAATAAAAAAAATTTAAAGATTAAATTTCAAAATATATAGAAATAAAAAAATAAAAATAAAAACAAAATAAAAATATTAAATTTAAAAAAAAAAAAAAACAAGTTAAAAAAAGAAAGAAATTATAAAAAATAAAATATAGAAATTAAATTTTAAAAAGAAAAAGAAAATGTTTATTAAATTTAAAAAAAAAAATTAAATAATTTTTTTTAAAGAAATATATTAAATTTTAACAAATTTAAAACTTAAAAAAAAAAAAAAACCATAATTGAAATAAAAAATAAAAAAAATAAAATTAATTAAAAATAAAAAATGAAAAATAAAATACAATAAAAATATTAAATTTAAAAAAATATATATTAAAAAAACAAATAGATTTTAAAAACTAAATTAAATTTAAATTATAAAAAATAATATATATATATATATATATATATATATATATATAAACTTAAATTAAAAATATATATATTAGATTTTATTAAATATAAAAAAATTTTAATATTAAAATAACAAATTAAATTTAAAAAAAAATTAAATTTTAATAAATAAATGAATAAACAAATAAATTTTGAAATAAAAAATAAATTTTAAATATAAAGAAAAAAAAAAACATTGTTAAAATAAAAAGTTAAAAAACTTTAAAAATCAATTGAAATTGAAAAATTGAAAAAATAAATTAAATAAAATATATTAAATAAAAAACAAATTAATTTGAAAATATTAAGTTTAATTAAAAAAATATCTAATTTTAAATACAAAATTTTAATTGAAATAAAATAATATAAAATTTTTATGTAATTAAAAAAATAATAATAAAAAATTAAAAATTTAAAAAAATATTAAATTCAAATAAATTTAAAAAAAATACAAAATTTACTAAATTTTAAAAAATTAAATGAAAAAACTAAACATAAAATTAAAAAAAAATCAATTAAATTAAAAAAAAAAATACAAAATTTAATAAAAATTATTAACAAAATTTAGAAAAAATAAATAAAAACAAAAAAATGAATAAAATTAAAAAAAAATAAAACAAATTAAATTTCAAATATAAAAATCAAATCAAAAAATAACAATTTTGAATTTTTTGAATTTATAAAAAAAAAGAAAAAAAAATTATTAAAAATTAAAGAAAATAAAAATAAATTTTTTTTTTATCGTGGTGGCATCGCCAATCGGCCTGCCACGGCGGGAGGCCGATTATGGGAATCGCCCTCCCACGGCACGAGAGGTCGATTCCGAGAATCGCCCTCCCGTGTCGAGAGGCTGATTCTGGGAATCACCCTCCCGTACCGGGAGGCCAATTCCGGGAATCGCCCTGAGGGCGCGGGAGACCGATTCCGGGAATCGCCCTCCCGCACCGAGAGGCTGATTCTGGGAATCACCCTGAGGCCGATTCTGGGAGTCGCCCTCCCGCTGCGAGAGGTCGATTGGCGGCGCCACCACGGTCAAAAAATTCTTTTTTTTTTTTTAAATTTTTAAGATTTTTTTTAATTTGTTTTTTTTTTTTTTTAAATTCAAAATATTTAAAATTATTTTTTTTTAATTCAAATTTTTTATTTTAAATTTAATTTGTTTTAATTTTTTTGTTTTTTTTTTATAAATTTTGTTTTAAAATTTATTATTTTAGATTAATTGTTTTTTAAAATTTAAAATTTATTTATTAAATTTATTAAATTTTAATTTAAATTTTTTTTTTTTAATCTTTTAGTTTATTTAGTTTTTCATTTTTTAAATTTATAAATTGTTTCATTTAAAAAAAAAACAGTAAATTTATGGATATTTGTTTTTTAATTATTTGCACGTGATTTTTTTCTTTTCTTTTTTGTTTTTTAATGATAGTTTTTTTTTTTTTTAATTCTTTTATTTTAATTTTATTTTTCAATTTTAAATTTTGTTGTTTTTTTTTTATATGTTTTTTTTTATTAATTTTAAAATTTGTATTTTTTCTTCTTCTTATTATTATTTTTTTAATTTAAATTTTTAAATTTAATTTTTTTTTTGTATTTTTTTTTTAAATCTAAATTTTAATTTTGTAATTTAAATTATTTTTAAATTTTCTATTTTTTTTTTTTAATTACATGGTTTTTTTTACTAACTTAGAAAAAAAATGTTTTTGATGTTTTTTTTTTTTTTGGGTTAATTTTTGTTTTTTTTCTTTAAATTATGTGTTTTTTTTTTTTTCAAATTTTGTCATTTCTTTTGATATAATTTTCGAATATTTTTATTTATTTATTTATTTTTGTTTAAATTTTTTATTTTTATGAGTTAATTTTGTTTTTTTTTTCATTTTTATTGGTTTTTTTAATTGTTTTTATATATATTTTTGTATCTAAGTTTTGTGTTCTATTACCAACATGAAAATCACCACTCTAAAAAAAAAGGTTGATGCTGCATCAATACGTTTCAAAATTAGCATGAAAATCACCGCTCTAAAAAGAAAAAGTTGATGCTGCATCAATACGTTTCAAAATTAGCATGAAAATCACGAACATTTTAAAAAAAATATTCATACTTCATAAATAAAAATATTAAAGTGTAAAAAATGTGCTCAAAAAAAAAATGGTGATTCTGCATCACCACTTTTCAAAATCGGGTGCTTTTTATGCTACCAAAAAAAAGTAGGTAACAGTGCGGTTACCTATTTCATTGGTAACAGTGTTTTTATTATTACAGTAAGTTTGTTAGAGATATTTTTGGCTTGGGCCTTGCATGGTCTCAATTGTCAAAACTTCACTTAATCTGTAGTAAATACAATCTGTCACCCTAGATTGGGGAAACCTCCTCAGTTGCAGATAAACACTGCATGTATTTTGGTTGGTTGTTGGTTGTTAGCTAGACTTTGTTTAGACTCTGATTTGCTAAGACTATTGCATTGGAGCACTGTTATTGTTTTTGAGCTGTACATTAGTAATACAAGCACTTTCACAGGATTCTTGAGCTATGTTAATGGTGATGTTATCCATTTTATGTCAATGTGTTCCCTTTGTTTTTCCATACTGTACATCAATTTATATGATAATAGAACATAAATTTTAGATTGAGATATGTTGTTTGAGCACCTTAACTCTGTCTGTTACTATTATATTAATGTCTTTCTCTAAAAGTATAACTAAATAACTCTTAACTGCTCTTTAGTATTACTGGACTATTGTTTCAAGGTTTTATTTGTGATGTATAGCTAAAGAATTCTTAAATTCTCTTTAGTTTTACCAAACTGTTGTCTTAAAGCTTTTCTCTGAAGTTTCGTTAAAGAATTCTTAATTGCTCTTTAATTTCACTAAACTGTTATCTTAAGTGTTTTTCTCTAAAAGATGTGAATGTAGAATTCAGAGATTATCTACTCTGCATTTATGTTGAAGTATAGTTAAAGGATTCTTAATTTCCCTTTAGCCTTACTGAACTCACAAGTTTTATGCCATATCATATTTCATCTTGCCAAAGAGATCCATTTGATATAGTTAGCTTGCCTTGTGAAAACCCTTGAAAATTTTATGTACAACTCAACCCTTTATGACTCCATAGCCTAATGGATTAAGCTTCCCACATTTTCTATCTATCCAACCAAACAAAAAATCAAACAAGCAACCCCAATATTTATAACTAGCCTAAATCAGAAAATATAATCACAAAGCTAAATCAGTTAATCATAAACACAAAGAGAGCCCTCTCTAAGCCTAGGAAGGCTAAGTCCTGGACTCCAAAGTGGTTTAATGTGGTTCTCTGCTATTTTTTCTTGCCAATATTACAAATTATAGGGAGCCAGAATAATGGTGACCATACTGGGAACCTATTGAGAAAAGCTAATATTATCAAAACTCAAATAGAAACCCAGTCAAAATATTGTGTGAATTAAGTATTTTCCTTCACATACTGGTTGTTTTTCAGCTATTATAAAACTTTCAACCTCTCTATGCCTTGGGTGTAAGTTCTGGCTTCTCAAAGAATCTGTACCAGATCCCATCTTGACCCAAACTCTCCTGCAATAGTTGACAATCCAGAGAAAATCCTAAGGAAAAATCCTAGATCTGAGAGTTCAAATGTTAGCAGACCTATTCACAAGGCAAGTTCCCTACCTGAAGACCTTAAATACTTGCAATATATCCAATTTTACTCAAACTTGGAACAAATATTGTTCAGGACTAGATCCCAAAATTGGATTTCCCAGATAATTTTGGACCCATCCATCTTACAGCAGAGTCCTACTGCAGAAACCTCCACCCCTATTCATACACCCAGTGTCCACCTTCATCCGTTCAACCCTCCACCTCCCTATATCAACCCTCCACTTGTTAACCACCCTTGGGTTCTCCAACCCCCAGCCATGGTAGCCTGGTATGCCCCATTAGTCCTACCATTACCTTTAGTGCCTCTACCACAGGACTATCAATCCAAAATTCCTCTATTTGATGAAAGTAGTTCTACAACTTCTAAACAACATGTGGATAGAATGGATGACTATTTTGATATACAAGAGATAGATGATGAAACCATTAAGATAAGAATGTTTTCTCAAATCTTAGGAGGAGAATCGAGAAAGTGGTTTAAAGGCCTAGCCCCTAATAATATACATGACGTCCCTGCTTTTCACCAACTGTTCCTAAATAAATAGGAAGTCAAGAAAAATCCTCTCCAATGTTGATATTTCTTTTATTAAAATTGGAGAAAATCTCATGAATATGACAACAATAAGATTTGTTGCTAAATTGACTCCATGTAATCTTGATGTGGAGTTATTGCATCCTATTTTTTTGTGATTGAATGTAATGATTCAGTTTCTACTCCCAGCTATAAAATGTAAGCCCGTAGAGGCAAATGAGCATGAGGAATGTGAGGTGAGTGGAAGAGATGTGCAGATGAGAATATTTGTTGTTGTAATTCTCCTTTTGCTGAATGATATTGCCGATGCCTCTGTTTGGTGGACATATCCCAGATTGGTTGGGTGAACCACGTTAAATCTCTGTTGTTTCATGTTTGTTTATGTTGTGTGTTTGATTGTCTATTTTAGTTTCTGCTATGTTTTTCTCTACATCCAAATCTTCTCAGAATATGAAAACATCAAGAGAAACATTGGAGAGAGTGTCCAAGATTACTGCACTAGGTTCAATAGTGTATATAATGCCCTCCCTCCTCACATGAAACCCCGACAAGGTCTAGCCCTAATGAAATTTCCAGATGGTTTTGACCCAGAGATGGCTTATCAACTGAGAGAGATAGAGACCCTCCTACATTAGAAGATATGCAGAGGGGTGCAGTAAGTATGGAAGCAAATTTGATTGCCAAGAGGGCTAGAATGAAAAATGAAAAGAGAGTCACATATAGGGAAGAGGCTGTAGCCTCCTCATATGATACTAAGATTGATAACCTTGTTAGAACCATGGAGAGGATGATGGAGAGAATCAACCTAAACGAGAGAGCTTTCCCCAGAGAAAACCAAGCAGCTCCTCAGAATAGAAACCAAAACCAAAACCAAAACTTTAGGAGAAAACCCCTCAAATAAGACAAAGGGAACAGAAAGGACTTGACCAGTAAATTAGGCCTTCTTTCCAAGAAAAATATTGTGATGAGGATGAGGGGGTGATTGAAGAGCCAGAATAAAGTTAGATTAATATAATGGGAGTTAATGATGAGGATATTGTTTTCCTCACTGCGGAAGAACAAGGAATATTTGCCCCAACTCAAATTGAAGAAGAATGGCATGAATCTGAGGATTATAAACAAGGATTCAAAAATTCCATCATGGAAGTGCATAGGCAATATGACCTCAGAAGCAAGAAAATCCAGGACATTCCCAAGAGAAATAATTTTGAAAATTCTGCTAGAAAGGCCCCTGAAACTAATCCTAAAAGGAAAACAAAAATTTCAAGTGAAATGGTTAAAGGTTCTGATAGGAATAAAAACAAAAACAATCTAAAAATCAGCACTAGTAAATCAACTATTAGCCCTAACAAAGTTGATTCAGCTGATATTCCTAATGAAAAACAACAATCTGAAGTTGATGCAAAAATAATGTCTGGTAAAACTGATTCAAATCTGCCAAAGACACATACACCATTTAGTATTGAGAATGAAATTGCCAAAATAAATATTTCCATACCTCTCACTGAATTAGTTGGCCAAGATGTATATAGATCCCAAGTTTTGAAAGCTATAAACATAGGAGAAAACACTGATGTTATGAACTTGAATGATGATGAACCTAAGATTTTTTTTGGACCTGAAGTAGAAGGTAAATTCCAAGATGGAGGTGTGCCCCCATTTTATGTCAGTTTTATTATTCATGATAAAATCCTCCATAATGCCATGTTAGATTCAGGAGCATCTCATAACCTCATGCCAAAGGTAATTATGGAGAAACTTGGCCTTGACATAACTAGACCATATAAAGGCCTGTACTCTTTTGACTCCAGTAGAGTTAAATGTCTAGGCTTGATCAAATATCTCTATGTTACTTTAGCACAAATACCAGCCAAAAGTCTAGTAATGGATATTGTGGTGGCTGACATTCCCCCTAAATATGGCATGCTTCTATCACACTCATGGGGAGCTAGAATTCAAGGCACCCTCAAAATGTACATGACCTATGCTACCATACCAGTCTTTAGTCAACCAAGAATATTGTATAGGGAAACTCATATGAAATACATGGTGAGAAGCCCAGAAAAACCAGATAACTCCCCTCTCTACTCTGTCTGCTCATACCATGATTCATTTATCCTTTACAATGATGAAAACATTAATGAACAAGTAGCAGTTAATGAAAAAATAGTTGAAAAAAGGGAAGAAAAGGAAGAATAGTCAAAACAAATAGAAAATGAACAACACAAGTCTAAACCCAAACCTCTTTGGAGCATGAGTTTTGATGGTTCTTGTGGCAAGAATGGATCAGGAGCAGGTGTTTGGGTACACAACACTAAGAACAACCACGCAGAGGGTCACTCTTACAAATTGGACTTTCAGTGTATAAGTAATATAGTAGAATATGAGGCACTCCTTCTGGGATTACTAAAGAACTTAGAAGCCAAAGGAATCTCTTTCCATGGGGATTCTGAGTTAGTCATTAGGAAAATTAAGGGAGAATATTCAGCTAAGCATCCTAGATTAAGAGCATATAGGAATGCTACCCTTGACCTCCTAAAAAAATTCAAAGAATATGACCTTGCCTCTATCCCAAGGAATCAAAATATATTTTCCAATGGACTAGAATTTGAAGCCAACACTTGTTAACTACCTCATGCTAATAAACAATACACAGTGAAGGTTAAATATAGACCAACAGTCCCTGATAATATGAAATATTGGCAAGTTTTTGAAAATGACCAATAGATTGAAGACTTCCTGCAATCCAAAAATGAGTTTGAAATTCCCAACTCAGACATTAGGGGAATGAGGTCTAAAATGGGCCTCTTAAGGAAATAATAAAATAATAGTTAAACCAATAAAATAATATTTATGAATTTACAATTCATTTTTTGCACCAAAATCCATGTAACCATGATTAAATTCAATTCAAAAGTTGTACTAAAATAAAATTAATAAAAAAATTGTATTGATGTGACTATAAATGAGAATGATATTTTCAAGAAAAAATCATTATCATTGCACAACTAATGCATTCGTCCTTTGTACTTAAATAACTTAAAATAAAATATAAATAAAATTCATAAATTCTTAATTATAGACTATACTATTAATTAAAATTTATATTATTTAAATTATAAAATAACATGTAATTAATATACTATATAAAAATAATATAACATAATATATTGTTTTTTAAGTATGAATTTTATATTACATATTGAATTGATTTGATTTATAAATAAATATTTGAAAATATAAAAATATAATATTTATTGAAAACTATGTAAATACATGAAGATTGTGTAGGGATATGCATTGTTTATTTCAAAAAATATGAAATGACAATAATAATATTTTATTCAAAAAATGTTAAATGACATTGATTATGAGTACTTTACTTTATGACTTTAAAAGTACTTAGAACACTACCATGGTTAACCATGATTTTTTATCCACCATTGAGAATGTGACAAGTAAGTACCTTTAACTCAAGCAATGCCACCTCAACCATTAGGGATGATGTCATCCCATAAAATGTGATTGGTTCTCATAAAGTGAATTTTGATTGTACATTTTCCTTAGGAGGCCCATTTTAGACCTCAAAATTACCCTAATGCTTATATCATGAAGAGGATTGCTCTACTAAGGAACAAACATACAAGGAGGAACTCCCTCATGATGCTGATATAAATATCTTAGCAAAGAAAGACCCATATAAGACAGAAATGTGGAAAGACCCAGAAAAGGAAGAATTTGAAGTGCCACAATTCAGGGATAATACCCTGCCAAGAGGACTTGTTCCTCTAGAGGAACTTCTTCATTTCAATAATGTTGCCAGAAAGCGAAAAATGGAATCCACTGAAGCAAGTGTAGAGGAGTGCAATATGGGCACTAAGCAAGAGCCCAAGATGGTAAAGTTATCAAAGACACTGCCAACACCTATAAAGCATAAATATATTGAGTTATTAAAATAATTTATTGATGTGTTTTCCTGGAGTTATGAAGACTTGAAGTCCTATGATGCTGATATCATCTAGCACAAAATTCCACTCAGAGAGCCAGAAGCCCTTTAAACAAAAAATACGCAGAATAAATCCTATCCAAATGTCACTGGTTGAGAAAGAGATAAAGAAAATGTACAATGTTGGGGTAATAGTCCCACTCAGGTTCTCAGAATGGGTTTCAAATCTTGTACATGTGAGGAAGAAGACAGGGGAGATTAGACTCTGCATTGACTTCAAAAATCTAAATAAAGCATCCTTGAAGCACAACTACCCTTTACCAAAGATGGACCACATATTGCAAAGGGTAGTAGGCTCCAAAAGGATATCTTTGCTAGATGTATTTTTAGGGTACAACCAGGTGCTGGTACATCCAGATAATCAACACAAAACAACTTTCACTACACCTTGGGGCACCTTTATGTATGTAAAAATGCCTTTTGGGTTAATGAATGCTGGGGCCATCTTACAAAGACAAATGGATATTTCTTTCTCATAAGGAATAAGTTTCTTCATCATGGTATATCTTGATGATATCACAGTCTATTCCAAAAATGATGAAGAACATATAACTCATTTGAGAAAGATCTTTGAGAAATGCAGAAAGTATAGTCTGTATTTGAATACCAAGAAATCCTTATTTTGCCTTTAAGATGGAAAGCTTCTAGGCCACATCATATCTGAAGAAGGGATCAAGATTGACCCAAATAGGATTGAGGGAATATTTCAAATCATTCACCCAAGAAATATCAAAGAGCTGCAATATTTCATTGGAAAGATAATTTTTTTAAGAAGGTTTATACCAAACCTTACAGAACTCCTGAGGAACATCATCAACATTCTCAAAATAGAGTCAGGAGTCAAGTGGACCAAGGAAGCAAAGCGGTCTTTTGACCTAGTGAAACAAGCACTTACACAAGCACCGACTCTGATCAGTCCTGACTTCACCAAAGATTTCTTTATATTTTCCTTTGCATCAAAACACACAATTGTTGTTGTATTGCTGCCAAAAAATACAAAGGACAGGAGCAGCCCATAACATTCTCTAGCTAAGCTTTAAGAGATGCTCCTTTGAAATATAATATCATGGAAAAGCAGGCTTTTGCCTTAATCAAAGCATTAAAGGATTTCAGAGTCTACATTCTACATTCACACATCATTGCGCTTTTGCCTCATATAGTGGTTAAAGGCATCCTAACACAAGATCCTAATGGAAAAAGAGGCAAATGGATTGATGTCATCTTGGAGTATGATTTAGAAATAAAGCCCACCAAAT
This sequence comes from Pinus albicaulis, assembly GCA_034641835.2. NCBI lineage: Eukaryota > Viridiplantae > Streptophyta > Pinopsida > Pinales > Pinaceae > Pinus > Pinus albicaulis. The sequence goes on along the minus strand of CM076578.1, from coordinate 1,319,356,481 downwards.
TAATTAAAGGACAAGGGATGGCTAAATTAATGGTTGAAACAAATTTTCAAGCACTGGACATCAATATGATTCACTCACTGGATGAACAAAAGGATTTGGTGGCTCCACCTATTGAGGAAGAATTCCTAAACTCACCCTGGTATGCAGATATATTGTATGTCATTTTTATTTAAATTCTCATCTTGGTTTGTCCAAAACAAAGGCCAGATTCTTGAAATTAAAAGCTGTAAATTTCTGCATTCTGGAAAAAGTTTTATATTGGAAAAATTTTGGTGATGTATTGCTTAAATGTTTGCCTAAAGAAGACGCAGATAGGATTATGCATGAATTCCATGAAGGATAATGTGGAGGCCACCTCTATTGGAAAACCATTGTTAATGATATCCTTAGGGCTAGCTTCTATTGGCCTACCCTTTTCCAAGAGATCCACAAAATGGTAATTTCCTATCATAAATGCCAAATTTTTGAGGGAAAAATAAAGCTCTTGCCTTTGCCATTAAAACCAATTTCTGTTGAAGCCCCTTTTCAATAATGGGGTCTTGATTTAATTGGAGAAATCCACCCTTCCTCCTCTTCCCAACTGTTAGCCCCCTTTAAATTCCTTGACAAGCAAGCAAGGGGCTAATTAGTTTTCTGAGCCCTCAAGGAATGCATTTCCATTGAAAACACATCATCCTTGAAGCCTTTCCATGTTCCCTACTCTTTAATCCTTTCCCTCTGCTGTTCTTGAGTCAATAAGCCTCACTGATTGCAGAAAATTGTGCTCCAAAAGGCCTTTATTTGCCCTTGTATCCCTGCAGAATGTCCCATTTTACCCCTTTTTTCCTCTTTTCAGAGTCCACTTTCCATCCCAAATTTTCTCCCTTAGTCCTCCTAAATCTCCCCAAAATCCCCTTTAAATTCTACCCTTACCCTTTGTTTGGCCAAATTCCCCTTTTTTCCCCTTACCGTTACCCTTTCCCAATCTTAAAATTCATTAAAAAGGGCCCAAAAACCCACTTTGCACTTTATATTAAGGCCTAAGCCCCTTTTCTTCTAGCCCCTTAACCACTTCCCCACGTAACCAGCACCCAGGACCAAGCGCTAACGGTCCGGGCGCTAATCACAATCGCAGCTTGCAGACCAGTGCATTCCTTTGTTAAATGCAAAAACTCCGATGCGATTGTGTTTTGTTATGAAGACCCGCGAGGTAATCTACACCGTTGATCTGCTATTCTGATCCGACGGTCGAGCGCCAATCGCACTCCCCGCCCAATTGCAATCGAAACTTTTGTAGTGTGTCACCCTTGTTTTTCCCCCGATTACGATTCCAAGGATTAATCTCCACCATCGATCTCCGTCACCAGACTATGATCTGACGGTCCGCGCTCATTTCTCCACCAAAACCCTATTTGTCACTGTTTACGCCATATTATTGCATTATCCACCATTATTTCATCTAAAACCACCACCGCCACGCTATCACTCGACCCGCCCTCCATAGCCACCTCCCTATGCATGAATTTCATAATTGAGTTTCGTGTTCTGCAGGGTTATCAGGTGATGAAAGCCGCCATGATTCAAAGTCTTTGTACAGTCACAGAGAAACAGGAAAGGACCATTTCAAAGAGCTGAACTCATGAAGAAAGGTCTAAGAAGACTTGTGACAGGGCTCGCATTAAAGAGATAGAGTTTAAACTCTGTGAAGTCTTCCCCAGAGTCATTAAAGCATTGATTTCGTAGTTAGAGACAAGCGTGGAAGCGACAAAGAGTATCAGCAGGAAAATAGAGTGTTTAAGGCCTATTATTGAAGATTTTGAGCCTTAACCCAATGATTTGAAGACGGGAACTAGATCAAAGACATCATGGATCTCTTAGAAGGTCCAGCACACAGAAAACAATGCTATAGGGTTTTCACATTAGTAGATTTTTCTAAAGGACCAAGTGCCCATATTGTTTCCTCTATTTACCGTGTTCCATAAGAACATTCAACCTTGACCACAGTCCTAGGCTATCAGAGAATTTGTTATGCAGCATGGCGCACTTCACTGAGATTCATTTTCCTTTTTGTTTATTCACCAAAAGTACTACAGAGTACTATAGCCAGAGTGCATCAGAGCCATACTGGAGTAAATGTAAGCCTGAAGAAGATCACTCTTTCATCCAAAGCATGCCAGAGATAAACGCACAGAGTTTAAAACTGAATGGGATTCAACCCTCTTTCCTTTATGAGTTTTAATGTTTCATTTAGTGTTTCACCTACCCCCTCTGCTAATCTTTTAGCTATAAAATTTGGAGGAAACTCATTGTGAAGGTTGTTGATCAGTTATCAAAGAATTGCAAGTAGTTTCTTTTGAGACACAGTCTCTGTGTAAAGTTGTAAGATAGGCTGAGGAATATGATTTCAGACTGAGTATTCAACTATTGGCAATGTTGTACTTGACTGATATTGCTATTTAATATGACAAGCACATTTCTTTGGATCCTGATCTAAAGCAGCGGTGATGTTTTCCTATCTCTGTATTTTAATTCATTTCATTTCGTTTCTACTGGCTTGCATCAGAATATTGGCATAGGATTTACCCTTGTTAGGTACCCTATGTTTCTGCTCTCCTTTCCTTTGATGTTTTCTACTAAATGTGTTATCTAAGAATTGATTTCAGTTAATTTAACCATTGTGGTGGATGTTATTGCCTGCTCTCTGACGTATGAATTGAATGAATCAGTTCTTAGATGTTTTGGTTGGGATTTAGCTGGAATATTTGGGAACACTGGGGATTAGAGTTAGCCCTGTTCACTAGGATCCTTGTGCGACCATCTGGTCTTTAACTATGCATCCTGACTTTGTGTTGTCTCCTCCTCTCCTACCATTCCATATCACACTATCATCTTTAAGATCCAATGTTTTAGATGACTAGCCCAATTGAAAGCCTGCGTATTGATTAGCAAGCAAATCCTTTCCTAACTCCATTGCCCAATGGTATTGAATGCTCCCTGGAATGCTTCACCTCTACCTAAATTCTCTTTGCTCATTCTTGTCTTACATTGAACCCTTCTTTCCTGATAAACAACAACCAAACAAAAAATCAAACAAACAAACCCCGAGCCTTATAACTAGCCTAATATCTTAAACCTCTTGACCTTCAAAGACATTACCTTTGGCAATCATAGAGAGATCCCTCTCGGGACCTAGGAGGGCTAGATCCTGAGATCTGAAAGTGGGTTGATGTTGTCTCATCTTTTGGTCTTGCCAATCTGGCCAAAACATGGGAACCCCAACATAATGGTGACTCTGCTGGGGAATTCTAAGTACTTTCACCTTACTACATTATAAGAACTTCAGAAACCTACAATCTCTGGTTAAGGTTGGCAGTTAAACACTCCTATTCACAGATCAACCTCTATACCATTTGATGTGTTTTCTCCCACACTCTTAGACAGAGTCTGGAAAGGGCTAGGTAGCCTCCAGATCTCACACTCTTTCAGAGGTGACATATCTGGTAAAAGCCCTCCTAGTCAATCTCTGGTTAGAGTTTGCTGTGTTGTAAAGATATCCTTGAAAAAGGACATCTCATAAGCACTATGGTGGACAATGTACCCTCTAGAAACATCCTAAACCATCCACCCGACAACTCCATAATTCCTAAACGATTTAAAGAATCCACTGGTGATTAGTAGGCCTGCTGATTATCTTGGTTCACATTAGACTCCACTAGGAGACCAAAGCCATAACAACATCAACCACAATAGAAGTAACAAGTAGGGTTAAGCTGCTTGGTTATAAGCAACATTATGGCTTCAAGAAACATCCACACAAGAGCTTATCCTAACCCAAACCCACCTGAAATAGTTGACAACCCTGAGAGCATCCTCAAGAGATCTCCTACACCTAAACAATCAACTATTTCTAGTCACATCCATAGAGCTAACTCTACACCAGAAAACTTTACAGCTCTATCAGACCCACTTTGTGACCTAGGCACTCAAAATAGTTTACCAAGAACTAGGTCATTTAGTGTTCTAGACTAGCCAGACCTTGAGTGTCCTGGTTCACCACCTCAAAGAGGTAAGCACCCTTGGGATAGACAGACCCCTCCATCTACACCTCCTAACATTCACTTCATTCAAAATTTGGGGCTCAGTCACCCTAAAATTGCTCATCAGTCTTCTGCTAGTCATAATATCCCTGTCATCCATATACTAGCTTCCCAATTCAACCCTTTACCTCATCAAAACATCATCATGGCAGCCTAGTATGCACCTCTGGTTTTACCTCAGCCTCTAGTACCCTTACCCAACGATTATCAATCAAAGATCCCACACTTCACTGCAAAAGAGTCTACCATAGCCCAACACCATGTAGATATGCTGGAAGATTCTTTTGACTACATGGAAATAGATGATGATACAGTCAAAATGAGAATCTTTGCCCAAAGCTTAGGAGGTGATGTGAAGAAGTGGTTCAAAAGCCCACCTCCTAATAGTATCCAAGATCTTCCTGCTTTGTATCAGACCTTCATAAACAAATGGGAAGTCAAGGCCAATCCTCTCCAAATCCTAGCAGAATACAAGAACCTGAAAAGAAATGTAGGAGAGAGTGTCCAGGCCTACTCTACAAGGTTTAACAGTGTTTATAATGCTCTTCCCCCACACATGAAACCTCCCCTGGGTATGGTTTTAGTAAAGTACCCTGAAGGCCTTGATGCTGACATGGCCTACCAGATTAGGGAGAGGGAGTACAACACATTGGAAGACATGCAAAAGGGAGCAGTGAGTGTAGAGGCAAATATGATTGAGAAAAAAGCAAGATTGAGAGCTGAGAAAGGGTGACATATAGAGATGATAATGTAACTTCCACATCTGATCCAAATTATGACCGTTTAACCAAAAACGTGGAAAATTTACAACAAATGAAGGAAAAAATGGTTGTCTCAGTCAGTAACCAAAACAGAAATCAAAACCATAACTAGAACCAGAACTTTAGAAGAAATAATGCCACTCCCAACAGACAAAGAGAATCAGATCAGCAAGTTATTCCCCCATTCCAAGAGAATTTTTTAGATGAAGATGAGGGAATCATAGAAGAGTCTGAAGGGAACACAATAAATATGTTTGAAACAGAAGATTCAATCCATAACTGTTACACAGAATAATATCACTCCCCACCCTCTTATTGGGACGATGAATGGTTAGAAACTGAGGATTACAGGTTATGATTTGAAAATGCCATGATGCAGGTTAGAGAACAATATGAACTTAGAAGCAAAAAGAGCCAAGAAACTGCCAAACCAAAATATTCTGAGGTCACCATCAAGAAAAGACCTGAGAAAACTTCTAAAGCAACTAATGAAAGTAACAAATCAACAACTGAGAGTTCTAGGAAGAAAAAAGAAAGGGACAACCAGAACACTGAGAAACAAAGTCAACCAACAAGCAGTACTAACTCAGCAGTTAATACTCCTGATAAAACAGTTTCTAACACTGTACATAGTGAGAATCAGCACACTGATTCAACCACTAAGGTGGTGACTAACAAAACAGAGTTGAACATTCCAAAGAGTCAGTCCACTTTCAATTTGGAAAGTGAGATTGCAAAAATTAAAATCTCTGTCCCACTCTCTGAGCTAGCCACTCAGGATGTATATAAAGGCCAAATTTTGAAACCATTAAATTTAGGTGAAAGCAGTGACACTGTAAATCTGAGTGATGATCAACCTGCCCTTCTGTTTCGTCCAAAGATAGAAGGAAAGTTTCAGAAAGGGGTAGTGCCACCTTTCTATATCAGCCTCAATGTCCATGATAAGATTCTCCATAATGCAATGCATGATTCTGGGGCATCGCACAACCTGATGCCGAAAGTATTGATGGAAATATTAGGCCTAGAGATAATCTGTCCCTATAAAGACCTATATTCATTTGACTCTAGCAGAGTAAAGTGTCTTGGCCTGATCAAATATTTATGTGTGAGCCTTACCCAGATTCCAACCAAGTGTATGGTCATGGATGTTGTTGTGGCAGATGTGCCACCCAAGTATGGCATGTTATTATCAAGATCATGGGGAGCAAAGCTGCAAGGGACAATTCAGATGGTGGGGAGTATGCCACAATCCCAATATTTTTCCAACTTAGAAGACTGTACAGAAAGGCACAAATGAAATTCCTGGTTAGTAGTCCCGAAAAGCCTGAAAATTCACCTTTATAATCTGTACATACAGACCTTGACTCCTTCATCCTCTGTAATGATGAATCCTCAGAAGAATTAGAGTCCAAAAATAGAGATACAAACAAGGAAACAGAGCCCATGGACTTTAACATAATGGCTACTCTAGACTCGGAAGAGAATGATATAGAGAAATTTGAACAGTGCACTGTAACAAAAGGCCAAAATGAACCAGAAATAGAATGCAATCAGCCAACTAGTCACCCCTCTGATTTCCACACCCATGAAGAAAAACAAAACAACCCACAGACTAGTGCAGCTCCTATAATGCAATATAATGGCGAGCCCAGTTGTAGGGAAGGAAGTGATGATAAAATGAAAAATGAACCCTTGTGGGAGATGAATTTCGATGGGTCATGCACCAAGAGAACTGTTGGAGCAGGAGTGTGGATACATACCACAGAGAGTGACTATGCAGAGAGTCATGCCTGCAACCTGCACTTCAAATGTACAAACAATATTGCAGAGTATGAGGCTCTTATCCTAGGTTTAAACTTGTCGAGGAAATTAGGAGCCCGTAGGATAACTGTGCGTGGAGACTCTGAGCTGATTATCAAACAGGCAAATGGTAAATACACAGCGAAACATCCTAGACCGAGAGCCTAAAGGAATGACACTATGGATTTATTGAAAACATTTGTTGAATACGAATTAGTGTTTGTTCCTATGAGTCAAAATTTCATTGCAAACAGATTAGCATGCTTAGCTAGTTCACACCCTAAGACTCCAAGCAACCAACATATCATCATTCAGACCAAATTCAGACCTGCAGTGGCGGACAATGAAAAATATTGGCAGGATTTTGAAGGAGATAAACAGATTGAAGATTTCCTGGTAGGCAGAAATTAGTTTGTATTTTCTGATTCAGACTCCAAATCTGACAGTAGCTGCCTAAGTGAAGAGTCTTCAGACGAGGAAGAAACACCCTGTAACATAGAAATAAACTCTTTAAACGAAGAGATTGGAAATCTAAACGGAAAATGTGAAAACGCAGATAGTGAAGAAGTAGAGGTGCTGCAGGCCAAAGATAAGAACATACCTCGAGGTCTGGCACCCTCAGAGGACCTTTTTGACTTTGATGATGTAGCAAAAAATCCCACTATAGAACATGCAGACTCTGATGTCGAGGAACACAACATAGGCACTGGTGATAAACCCAAGATGATCAAATTGGCTAAGTACCTGCCTGCAAACATGAAAAAGAAATACATTGACCTATTCAAGGAATTCATTGATGTGTTTTCTTGGAGTGATGAGGACTTAAGGGCCTATGACACAAACATTATACAGCATAAAATACCCTTGAAAGAAAATCAGAAGCCCTTCAGAAAAAAACTTGGCAGAATAAACCCAAAACAATTGCCCGCAGTGGAAAAAGAGATTAAGAAAATGTATGAGGCAGGTATAATTGTGCCTGTGAGGTTCTCTGATTGGGTATCAAACCTGGTGGCTGTGGGAAAGAAAACAGGGGAGATCAGATTGTGTATTGATTTCAGGAATCTTAACAGAGCCTCACTCAAAGACAATTACATACACCAAGGAAATGGAACCTCCTTAGGAGGGTAATGAAGCAAAGAATCTCTCTTCAGATGGTTTCGAGTTACAACAAGTCTTAGTAATACGATTCAACTCAAATAGCCTACCCTCCCATGGGGGCACCCTTTATGTATGTGTCACTGCCTTTTAAGATTGATAGACGAAATTACCTTCAAGAAGTAATGCACATGTTTCCCAGATGAAATAGGTCACTTCATTTTGTTCATTTTCTCTTATACGGAACAATTATAACGATCTATTCCAGACTAAGGAAGAACTATAGAACACACAAGAAGAGTATTTGATCTGCCAGAAAGTTTAGTGCATCACTCATAATCCTAAAAAGACTGTATTTGGGCTACAGGAAGGTAAAATTCTTGGCCATATCATATCTGAGAAAGGGATTAGGATAGATCCACGAAGAGTTGAGGGAATACTACAAATCACACACTCGAGGAACATCAAGGAGTTACAGTCCTTCATTGGGAAAATCAACTTCCTCAGGAGGTTTATTTCCAACCTAGCTGAACACCTTAGAAATATGACTAACATGTTGAAGAAATGTGTGGGAGTTAAGTGGACTGTTGAAGCTAAGAAATCTTTTGAATCAGTTAAAATTGCACTCACCCAGGCTCCTGTCCTAATCAGCCCAGATTTCTCAAAATATTTCCTGATTTTTTCATTTGCCTCCAAGCATACGATAGTTGTAGTCCTACTGCAGAAGAATCCAGAGGGAATGGAGCAACCCATTTCTTTCTTCAGCAAAGCACTCAGAGATGCACCCTTGAAATACAACATTATGGAAAAATAGGCCTATGCTCTGATTAAGGCCTTGAAAGACTTTAGGTTGTACATACTACATTCCCACACCATAGCTTATGTGCCAAATATAGTGGTAAAAGATATTTTTTCCCAAGACCCAGATGGGAAAAGGGGAAAATGGATTGCTGTGATATTAGAGTACGATCTTGAGATAAAACCCACCAAACTGATCAAAGGTCAAGGCCTAGCCCAACTAATGGCTTAATCAAATCTACAAACCCTGGACATAAACATGGTGGATGCCTTGGATGAGCAGCAGGGATTACCCAATCCCACTGTTGAGGAGAAGTTTCAGAGCTCTCCTTGGTATTTTGACATTTTGTATGTGCTTACACACCTTAATGCCCCTCCTAAACTATCAAAGACCAAGGCCAGATTCGTAAAGCTAAAAGCTAGAAGCTACTGCATATTGAATAACTGCTTATACTGGAAGAATCCCAATGGCCTATTGCTTAAATTTTTGCCTGAAAATGAGGCAAAGAGGATTAAACAGGAATTCCATGCAGGAGAGTATTATACAGATGCCACACAAAGTGAAGACGCTGTGAACAAAATATAGAGGCACCGCTCATGACAGCTACATCAGCAATGATATCCATAAGATGATAATTGCCTGCCACAAATGCCAGATTTTTGAAGGCAAAAGAAAATTCCTCCCCTTACCTCTACAACCCATCATTGTTGAAGGTCCCTTTATGCAATGGGGCCTAGATTTTATAGGAGAAATTCATCCTGTTTCTTCTGCACAACACAAATGGATCCTAACAGCCACTGATTACTTCACTAAGTGGATAGAGGCCATACCTACTAGTAGTGCCATAGATTCAGTCATCGTTAGGTTCCTATAAGGTCATATCCTCTCTCAGTTTGGCTTCCCAAGGAAAATAATCACTGATAATGTTGCTGCTTTCGGATCCAAGAAAATGGTTGATTTTTGTCACAGGTATCAAATAGCACTCGGTCATTCAACTGCCTATTACCCTCAAGGTAATGGATTAGCTGAATCATCAAACAAGAGCCTGGTGACCATCATCAAAAAGTTGCTGGAAGAGAACAAAAAGTCATGGCATAACAAGTTAGTGCATGCCCTGTGGGCTGACAGGCTTACAACAAAGAAATCCATTGGCATGTCACCATATCAGCTTGTCTATGGAATAGAAGCAGCGTTTCCCACCAGCCTTGGAATACCAGTGATTAAACTTGTTCAAGAGATACAAACAGAAGAAGATAGCATGGTGAGGAGAATAAACCAGACAATTCATCTCCAACAAACAAGGGAATAGGTCTATAACAGAGCTATCAAGGTGCAGGAAAATATCAAGAAGTTATTTGACAAAAGAACTAAGGCCTCTGATTTCAAAATTGGAGATAAAGTTCTGAAGTGGGACTCAAGGAGAGAGGACAAAGGAAAGCACAACAAGTTTGATAGTTTGTGGCAAGGTCCCTACATCATCCAGGCCACTGTGGGTCCAAATGACTTTTTTCTACAGGAGTTAGATGGTACAGAACTGTTTGGGGGTCCTGTCAATGGTAGGATGCTCAAACACTACTTCTGCTGATTTCCAATTTCCAAGTTTCCATTTCCATTGTACATACAATTGCAGTGTTTGTTTTCAAGAAAAAGAGAAAATGATTTAAAAAGAAAAGAAAAGGGAGAGGTTCAGACATGCTCAAAACATGAACCTTTGAAGTGCAAATATTGGCTCTAACATGATCAAAACCTGAGCCAAAGAAGTAAAGATAGCTGGTTCAAACACGCCCAAAACCTGGACCAGCAAAGAAGAAAGAAGAATTAGCTCTAACAAGCCCAAAATCAGAGCTGAAATGAAGAAAAGAAAGTGACTCTAACAAGCTCAAAACTTGAGTCACAAAAGAAGGAAGGATGCTACAAAACTTCAGATTTCAAGCCTTCGAGTTTTGTTTTCAGTTTTCTGCAAATTTCTATCCATGTGAAATTGTCCTTATGCCTTGGATCCATAGCAAAATAGACTGTCTAATCCTATTTTGACTGTTTTTAAATTTTTGTTGTAGAATATAGAGAAGAAATATGCTGGACAGTTTAATCCCAGCATATATTAGAGTAGGTAGAGAAACATGTGAGACCAATAGTTTAATCTGGTCTCATGGAGTAATAAGGGTAGAAATAGAATAGGTTTATTTTCTTGTTTGTAAAAAATAAAAAGATGTAAAGGGTCTGCTAGCTCAAATGCACCCTAGAAGAAGAAAAAATGATAGGATTGTAGCCTGGGTAGGTAGATTGTGTGAGAATGCTTCTGCTAATTGATGTCTTCACGATTGTGGCAGCTGAAACTAAAAGAAGAAAGGTGGCTCAAGCAACAGGCATCTGGCCTACACCAAAGATCTATCTTTTGAATTCTTGACTCCTTCAAGAAGAAGCCATCCCCATGTGGAGCCACTGTTAGCCCCCTTTAAATTCCTTGACAAGCAAGCAAGGGTCTAATTAGCTTTATGAGCCTTCAAGGAATGCATTTCTCTTGAAAACACATCATCCTTGAAGCCTTTCCATGTTCCCTGCTCTTTAATCCTTTCCCTTTGCTGTTCTTGAGTCAATAAGCCTCACTGATTGCAGAAAATTGTGCTCCAAAAGGCCTTTATTTGCCCTTGTATCCCTGCAGAATGTCCCATTTTACCCCCTTTTTCCTCTTTTCAGAGTCCCCTTTCCATCCCAAATTTTCTCCCTTAGTCCTCCTAAATCTCCCCAAAATCCCCTTTAAATTCTACCCTTACCCTTTGTTTGGCCAAATTCCCCTTTTTTCCCCTTACCGTTACCCTTTCCCAATCTTAAAATTCATTAAAAAGGGCCCAAAAACCCACTTTGCACTTTATATTAAGGCATAAGCCCCTTTTCCGCTAGCCCCTTAACCACTTCCCCACGTAACCGACACCCAAGACCAAGCGCTAACGGTCCAGGCGCTAATCGCAATTGCAGCTTGTAGATCGGCGCATTCCTTTGTTAAATGCAAAAACTCCGATGTGATTGTGTTTTGTTATGAAGACTCGCGAGGTAATCTACATTGTTGATCTGTTATTCTAATTCAAAGGTCAAGCACCAATCGCACTCCCTGCCCAATCGCAATCAAAACTTTTGTAGTGTGTCACCCTTGTTTTTCCCCCAATTGCGATTCCCCGATTAAACCACAGCCATCCATCCATTCGGAAATCAACGGCCCAGATCTTATCGCATCGCGTCCCGTCACCCCATCCTTTTCACCGCTGATTCAATATCCGCTGTCAATTAACTATTGGATCCAATGGCCAACACTCAATCTCCCCAATCGCAATCGCATTTCCCAATCGCTGCCACCGTCCGCCCTTTGCGATTGCGATTTCCTGATCAAATATTGACTGTCCGTTAGTCCAGATCCAATGGTCAGGATCTAATCGCACCACCGTCCATCGGATTGTTGATTCCACCCATCTCTTCCCCCGATTTGATTGGAGCCGTTCATTCCTCTAAGATCCAACGGTTTTGGATTTATCCCCCTCCTTCCCTGTCTCCCCGCTGACTAAACCCCCACTGTTGATCTTGATCCAAGATCAACGGCTAGCGCTCAATCACGTCCCCACTCCCAATTGAAATCAGAACTTTGGTAATGTGTCACCCTGGCCCACCCTCGACTGCAATCCTCCGACTTGATCTCAACCGTCCGTTAAATCTGATATCGACGGTCCAGAACTAATCACCCTTCACCCATGCTGGGTGCCACCACACACACATTTCATTGTATTTTCATTCATTTCTATGCATCCTACCCATTTTCATAAACCATTCCAAGGATTAATCTCCGACGTCGATCTCCGTCACCAGACTATGATTTGACGGTCCGCGCTCATTTCTCCACCAAAACCCTATTTGTCGCTGTTTACACCATATTATTGCATTATCCACCATTGTTTCATCTAAAACCACCACTGTCATGCTATCACTCGACCCGCCCTCCATAGCCACCTCCCTATGCATGGATTTCATAACTGAGTTTCGTGTTCTGCAGGTTTATCAGGTGGTGAAAGCCGCCATGATTCAAAATCTCTGTACAGTCATAGAGAAATAGGAAAGGACCATTTCAAAGAGCCTAACTCATGAAGAAAGGTCTGACAAGACGTGTGACTGGGCTCACATTAAAGAGACAGAGTTTAAACTCTGTGAAGTCTTCCCCATAGTCATTAAAGCATTGATTTCGCAGCCAGAGACAAGCGTGGAAGTGGAAAAGAGTATAAACAGGAAAATAGAGTGTTTAAGGCCTGTTATTGAATATTTTGAGCCTTAACCCAATGATTTGAAGACAGGAACTAGATCAAAGACATCATGGATCTCTTAGAAGGTCCAGCGCACAGAAAACAATGCTATCAGGTTTTCACATCAGCAGATTGTTCTAAAGGACTAAGCGCCCATATTGTTTCCTCTATTTACCGTGTTCCAGAAGAACATTCAGCCTTGACCACAGTCCTAGGCTATTAGAGCATTTGTTATGCAGCATGGCGCACTTCACTGACATTCATTTTACTTTTTGTTTATTCAACAAAAGTACTACAGAGTACTGCAGCCAGAATGCATCAGAGCCATACTAGAGTAAATGGAAGCCTAAAGAAGATCGCTCTTTCATCCAAAGCATGCCAGAGATAAATGCACAGAGTTTAAAACTGAATGGGTTTCAACCTTCTTTCTTTTTTGAGTTTAATATTTTATTTAGTGTTTCACCTACCCCCTCCGCTCATCTTTCAGCTATAAAATCTGGAGGAAACTCATTGGGAAGGTTGTTGATCAGTTATCAAAGAATTGCAAGTAGTTTCTTTTGAGACACAGTCTCTATGTAAAGTTGTAAGATAGGCTGAGGAATATGATTTCAAACTAATTATTCAGCTATTGGCAATGTTGTACTTGACTGGTATTGCTATTTAATATGAAAAGCACATTTCTTTGGATCCTGATCTAAAGCAGCGGTGATGTTTTCCTATCTCTATGTTTTAATTCATTTCATTTCATTTCTACTGGCTCGCATCAGAATATTGGCATAGGATTTACCCTTGTTAGGTACCCTATGTTTCTGCTCTCCTTGCCTTTGACATTTTCTATTAAATGTGTTATCTAAGAATTGATTTTAGTTAATTTAACCAGTGTGGTGGATGTTATTGCCTGCTCTCTGATGTATGAATTGAATGAATCAGTTCTTAGATGTTTTGGTTGGGATTTAGCTGAAAGATTTGGGAACACTGGGGATTAGAATTAGCCCTGTTCACTAGGATCCTTGTGCGACCAGCTGGTCTTTAACTGTGCGTCCTGAATCTGTGTTGTCTCCTCCTCTCCTACCATTCCATATCACACTATCATATTTAAGATCCAATGTTTTAGATGACTAGCCCAATTGAAAGCCTGCCTATTGATTAGCAAGCAAATCCTTTCCTGACTCCATTGCCCAATGGTATTGAATGCTCCCTGGAATGCTTCACCTCTGCCTAAATTCTCTTTGCTCATTCTTATCTTACATTGAACCCTTCTTTCCTAATAAACAACAACCAAACAAACAATCAAACAAACAAACCTCGAGCCTTATAACTAGCCTAATATCTTAAACCTCTCGACCTTCAAAGACATTACCTTTGGAAATCATAGATAGATCCCTCTCGGGACCTAGGAGGGCTAGATCCTGAGGTCTGAAAGTGGTTTGATGTTTTCTCATCTTTTGGTCTTGCCAATCTGGCCAAAACATGGGAACCCCAACACCAACATAAATGGATCCCCAATGCAACTAACCATTTTACCAAGTGGATAGAATTTATTCCTTCCAGGACTACCTCAGACTCAATAATTATCAGATTTCTTGAAAGCAACATTTTATCTAGATTGGTTGTCCTAGGAAAATCATTACTGATAACGTTGTTGCCTTTAAATCCAAGAAAATGTTGGATTTCTGCCATAGATATCACATTACTTATATCACATTACTTTGGAACATTGTACAACTTATTACCCTCAATGTAATGGGTTGGCTAAATCTTCGAATATGGGTTGGCTGAATCTTCGAATAAGAGTTTGGTGAACATCACTAAGAAATTACTGGAGGAAAATAAGAAATCATGGCATAAAAATTTGGTACATGCACTATGGGAAGACATGCTAACAAATGAGAAATCAATTGATATGTCACCATATCATCTAGTTTATGGAATGGATGCAGTCTTCCCAAAACCCTTGGGGGTGCCAGTAATGAAACACATTCAAGAGGTGTAGGCTGAAGGGAATGATATACAAAGAATAATAAGCCAAACTATTCAACTGTAGCAGTCCAAAGAATGAGTATACAACATAATACAATTGGTACAAGAAAAAATCAAGAAAATATTTGACAGAAGGACCAAAAAAAATTATTTCAACATTGGATACAAAGTGCTAAAGTGGGATTCAAGAAGAAAGGAAAAATGCAAGCATGGAAAGTTTGATAACCTATGGAAAGGTCTATACATCATTCATTCTGCAAGGGGTAATAATGAATTCTTCTTAAAATAAATGGATGGGAAAAAGTTATTTGTAGGTCTTGTCAATGGTAGGATGCTAAAACATTATTTCAGTTAAGAATCTCAGTTTAAATTCTCTTCATTGTATATAACATTGCCTAAACAAATTTCAAACAAAAACAAGACTATGTTGAGGCCCAAAGAAAAATCCATGAGCCTAGTCTGATAAAACTAAAACAAAGAAAGAAAAAGCAGAAAAGAGGGCATGTAAAAAGAAAAAGGTAAGCCCCATACCAAAAATGAATATTTATGAAAGTGTTGCAAATCAAAATGCCACTAATTTTAAGAAGCCCTTGTTCAATCATACAGTCTAAACATGATTGTAAAAATTTTGAATTTTTGTTGATAAGTTAGAAAATTAAGATTTTCCAAACTATTTAATCTTGGCTATTCACTGATAGTTTACTTTTGCAAATAACATTGTGTGCATCTTGTCCAAAAATTCCACAATTCATGATGATAAAACTACTTAAACTTGATTCATTCATGCTTTAAATTTCACGTTGATAGTTAGTGAATAAAATCTGGCCAAACTGTTTAATCTTGGCAGATCAGTAGTTAGGTAGAGAATAAAAGAGCTCATCAGTTTAATCTGAGTCTTTGGAAGTTATAAGGTTAGAAATAGATAGTTTTCTTTCAAAATAAAAAATGATGTCAAGGTTTGCAAGTATAAATGCACCCCAAAAGGAAGAAAAAATGCTAGAGTAAATGATGGGTAGGCAGAAGCAGTTTCACTAAGTATGTATTTCAGTTTTTAAAGGTCACAGTCGCAAAAGTTGCAACAAATCAGGCTACTAGTCTACAAAGTTCTTAACACCTCCTAAAGGAGCTGCCCTCCCCAGTTGGAACCACTATTAGACTCCTATATTTTTATAGTATCACAAGATGATTGGCTATTCCTTATATTTTTTATGCTGAAAATAATATTCCCTGACTATTATTTATTTTTAGAAATCTCACTGCCTTCATTATTTTCCATTTAAACCTCTCCATTACCTTTCATGTTATCTTTTATGACACTCTCATGCTCTAAAAACCAATTTTTAACCCCTTTCCCTATCTAAAACCCCACTCCCATTGATAAAAATCCATTCCCCTTCACTCATTCCCCTTCTTTCATTAAAAACAATGCAAAACCCACTTTTACATTGTTTTTAAAAAATAAATAAAAATAAAATTAATCTATCGGGTCCCACCTAAATAAACCTTTTTTATTTAAATATCGACCTCTACCGTGTTAAAAACCCCACTTTTGTTTCTTTTTACTCTGCTTTAATATTTTCCTTGGGCCCCGCATTGTATTTAACCCGCCACTTTATTGAAATGTCGACCCCTACCATGTTAAAAACCATGCTTTTGTTTCTTTTTACTCCTCCACTTTAATATTTTCCCTGGGCCCTGCATTATATTTAACCTGCCACTTTATTTAAACCCTGACCCAACCTATCATCCCAACCCATGATTGATTCATGCCCGACCGCCGTCTGATTCCCCCCGTCTAATCCGATAGCCCTCGCGCCTTTTCGCAAACCCAAATGCCCAATTATTAAAACCCTCGAAGGGTTGCAAAATGGGCGGTTTTGCAACCCCTCCCATCCGCCACGCGTCATCCTGACGTTTTATCACATCCCTCCATCCAAAACCTCCTAACTGTTTATCATCGTGTGATAAAACCACAAACCGCCTCCTCACATATAATAGAAACACCCCCTGTGTAAATTCAAACCCACTCACCTCACCACGCGCAATGTGATCAATCACCATTTCCCATCTCCCTATGGACCTGCGCTTTATTAATAATTTTTTTGATTTTTGAAGGTGATCTACACATCGGAAATTGGGAATAAACAATCTGCATTTCTGGTTCCAAAGAAATTGATTAAAACTAGGCCCTCTAAATTTCAATTCGAAAGCCTTATGCACCAGATAATTATGAACGGAAAGGAGGAATGTCATGATTATCAAGGATCATACATTTACTGCAAAGACAAAACAAAGTTTATTCAAAAAATATTTATTGTGTGTTAGCCCCCTATAAATTTTTTCACAAGCAAAGTAAGGGGCTAAATTGTTTTGATTCTTCAAGGAATGCATCTACCCCAAAGAAACATCATCCTTGAAGCCTCCTGTGCCTTTGCCTTGGATAAACCCCCACTGTCGTTCCTAGTTTAAAGGGCCTCAATGATTGTAAAAAACTGTGCTCCAGAAAGGCCTACATTTCCCCTTGTATCCCTGCAGAAATATCCCATTTTAACCCTTTTTTCCATTTTGTCAAAGTCCCCGTTTTACCCTATAAACCCTCCCAAGATCCCCTAAATCCTACATTCACCCCTTGTTTGGTCTAATTCCCCTTTTTCTCCTCTATCGTTACCCTTTCTCGGCCTTGAAACGCGCTAAAAATGGGCCAAAAACCCACTTTTCCATATAATAGAGCCTAGCCCCTTTTTGGCCAGCCCCTGAACTGTATTTCCCCCATGTGGCCTGGCGCTAGAACCTAATGCTAATCCGAAAGGTGCTACCATAAATATATATTGGGATCATTCTGTATCGTTGATTTGTGTAGATTGGACGGTTGTCACGATCCCCACAACATCCACCGTTCACCCCGTTCACCGCTCAGATCGCATCACAGCCATCCGTTAACTTGCTAGATCAATGGTCAGAGTTTACCCACCCCGGTGGTCCCCGAGCACTATTCATAAACCACTGGTTTCCATCGCACTATGTTTGGAGGATGGGCTATAATTTTATTTTTGGAGCGATTCCACTCACCACCCGACACGTGGCTCCATCACTATTTCCCAACCACCCCCCATCGTGCGTTATCGTTCGGTATTTGACATGGCATGATACGCATATACACTATCTGATCTACGATCGTCCATCCAATGTTCTTCACGCCGCAAAGATGCAAGGGAGTTAAACCAAGGTATTCGTACCCCTGGCCCGCCATCCGTCACCCTCCGATGCATTTTCAGCCGTCGATCTCCTCCCGAGATCAGACGGTCCAGATTCATTTGCCCTCTGACATGTCCCCAGCCATCGATCTTCTCCTGAGATCAGACGGTCTAGATTTAACTGCATGCGCTTGCCATTGACCGGTCCCGCCACGTCATTTTTCCACGTGTGTTCGTCATTTTTCGCCCGTCCCTTTATATATCTTTCATTCAAAGGTCAAATGTTAATGTTTTACATTAAAATTTTCCACCTCACCGACCTCCAGAGCATATCCCGTTGATCCACCGTGTTCTTCCATGAAACCCTCTGCATTCATCATGCCACGTCGCCATTCTTTGCATTCATCCATGCTACCCTCCCCATGCATGTTTTTCTTAACATTTGTTCATGTTTTGCAGGGTTACAGGGGGTGAAAAACCGCCATGATTCGTATTCAATATTATTATGACATAACGCGTAGAAGAAGCTAAATTCAAAGCCTGGTATTACAGGAAATATCCGGAAAGGTGTCTGCAGCATAAATTTCATTAAAGGAAAGAGTTTGAACTCTGCAAAACCTCTCTGGCACCATTAAATCTTAGTTTTTCGCTGACAGAGACATTTTGAAGCGGAAAAGAGTATCAGTGAGGGAATTAAAGGTCTAAAGCACATTATTGAAGGTCTTAAGCCTTAATCCAATGTTTAAAAGGCAAGGTACCAAAATTTAAGACCCCTAGGATCAACCAGAAAGTCCAATACACCGAAATAATGGTGGCAGGGTTTTCAAATCAGATGAATGTTTTTCCTGAGCAAGGACACGGTACACATTGTTGTTTTAGTCTACATTGTGTCCAAGTGAAGCTTCCTCCCTGACAACAGTCCTGATGCTATCAGAGCATTTGATTCATGATATAGCAGACCCTAGCATCAATTATTTACTTTTTTTTTATTCACCATAAGTACTTCAAAGTACTGTAGCCAAAGTACATCAGAGACATACCGGAGTAAATGGAAGCCTGGAGAAGACCATTATTTCACCCAAAGAGTGCCATGGATAAATGCATAGAATTTAAATAGAATGTGCCTTGGCCCTCTTCCTTTCCTGAATTTTAATGCTGCATTTAGTTTTCACCTACTTTCTCTGCTCCACTTGAGCTATAAATTCATAAAGAAACTCATTGTAGAGGTTGTTGATCAGTTATCAGAGAACTGCAAGCTATTTCTCTTGAGACATAGTCTCTGTGTAAAGTTGTAAGATAGGCTAAGGAAGATGTTTTTTGATTGAGTATCCAGCTGTTGGCAATGGTGTACTTGACTAGTGTTTCTGTTTAATATGACAAGCACATTTCTTTGGATCCTGATCTAAAGCAGCGGTGGTGTTTTTATATCTCTGTATTTGTGTTTAATTTACATTCCGTTTCATTTCATTTCTACTGGCTTTCATCAGAAATCTGGCATAGGATTTACCCTTGTTAGGTACCCTATGTTTCTGCTCTCCTTGCCTTTGATGTTTTCTACTAAATGTGTTATCTAAGAGTTGATTTTAGTTAATTTAACCAATGTAGTGGATGTTATTGCATGCTATCTGATGTACGAATTAAATGAATATGTTCTTAGATATTCTTGTTAGGATTTAATTGAAATAATTGGGAACACTGGGAGGTCTAGAACCCCGTTTCTATCTCACTCGGATCCTTTTCAATTGATTGAACCTTTCTAAGATCCCTCAAGCTGGAGGCCAAAGCATTGAGAGTTCAAAGTCTCTCTCTGATCTGAGGTATTTAACTTTTTGTTCTAAATCTTTATTATTTCCTCCTCCCTTACCATTCCACACCACACTATCATCTTTAAGATCCAATGTTTTAGATGACTAGCCCAACTGAAAGCCTGCACATTGAATAGCAAGTAAATCCTTTCCTGACTCCATTTCCCAATGGTTTTGAATTATCCCTGGAATACTTCACCTCTGCCTAAATCCTCTTTGCTCATCCTTGTCTTATATTGAACCCTTCTTTCCTGATGACCAGCAACCAAACAAACAATCAAACAAACAAACCCTATGCCTATAACTAGCCTAATATCTCAACCTTTGAACTTCAAAGACATATACCTTAAACAATCATAGAGAGATCCCTCTCTGGACCCAGGAGGGCTATATCCTGAGGTCTGAAAGTGGTTTGATGTTGTCTCATCTTTTGGTCTTGCCAATCTAGCCAAAACATGGGAACCCCAACATAATGGCGACTTGACTGGGGAAAATCTGAGTACCTTCCATCTTACTACATCATAAGAACCTCAAAAACCTACAATCTCTGGTTAGATTGGTAGTTAAACACTCCTATTCACAGATCAACCTCTATACCATTTGTTGTGTTTTCTCCCACACTCTTAGACAGAGTCTGGAAAGGGCCAGGTAGCCTCCAGATCTCACACTCTTTCAGAGGTGACATATCTGTTAAAAGCCCTCCCAATCAATCTCTGGTTAGAGTTTGTTGTGTTTGAAAGTTGCCCTTGAAAAGGGACATATGATAAGCACTACGGTGGACAGTGTATTTCCCATAAGCATCCTAAACCTTCCACCTGGCAACTCCATAATTCCTAAAAGATAAAAGACTCCATTGGTGATCATTAGGCCTGCTGATTATCTTGGTTCACATAAGACTCCACTGGGAGACCAGAGCCTAATACAACATCAACCACACTGAGAAGTAACAAGTAGGGTTAAGCTGCTTGGTTAGAACAACATTCTAGCTTCAAGAACCATTCACACAAGAGCTTATCCAAACCCAAACCCACCTGAAATAGTTTATAACCCTAAGAGCATCCTCAAGGGATCTCCTACACCTAAAATATCAACTATTTCCAGTCACATCCATAGAGCTAACTCTACACCAGAAGACTTTCCAGCTCTATTAGACCCATTTTTTGACCTGGGCACTCAAAACAGTTTACCAAGAACTAGGTCATTTAGTCTCCTAGACTAGTCAAACCTTGAGCTTCCTGTTTCACCACCTCAAAGTGGTAAACAACTTGGGGATAGACATACCCCTCCATATACACCTCCTGATCTTCACTTCATTCAAAAATTGGGGCTCTGCCACCCTAAATCTGCTCATCAGTTTTCTGTTGGTCATAATATCCCTGTCATCCATATACCAACTGCTCAAGTCAACCCTTTACCTCCTCAAAACATCATCATGGCAGCCTGGTATGCACCTCTGGTTTTACCCAAGCCTCTAGTACCCTTACCAAATGATTATCAATCAAAGATCCCACACTTCACTGCAAAAGAGTCCACCACATCTCAACACCATGTAGATAGGATGGAAGATTCTTTTGACTACATGGAAATAGATGATGAAACAGTCAAAATGAGAATCTTTGCCTAGAGCTTAGGAGGTGATGTGAAGAAATGGTTCAAAATCCTACCTCCTAACAGTATCCAAGACCTTCCTGATTTATATCAGACCTTCATAAAAAAATGGGAAGTTAAGGCCAACCCTCTCCAAATCCTAGTAGAATACAAGAACCTGAAAAGAAACGTAGGAGAGAGTGTCCAGGACTACTCTACAAGGTTTAACAACATTTATAATGCTCTTCCTCCACACATGAAACCTCCCCTAGGTATGGTCCTAGTGAAATATCCTGAAGGCCTGGATGCTGACATGGCCTGCCAGCTTAGGGAGAGGGATTACAACACATTGGAAGACATGAAAAAAGGAGCAGTGAGTGTAGAGGCAAATCTGATTGAGAAAAAATCAAGATTGAGAGCTGAGAAAAGGGTAACATATAAAGATGACAATGTAGCTTCCACATCTGACCCTAATAATGACCGCATGTCCAAAGACATGGAAAAGCTAAAACAAATGATGGAAAAAATGTTTGTCACAGTTAGTAACCTAAGCAGAAATAAACACCATAACCAGAACCAGAACTTTAGAAGAAACAATGCCACCCCCAACAGACAAAGAGAATCAGATCAACAAGTTATTCCCCCATTCCAAGAGAAATTTTTAGATGAAGATGAGGGGATCATAGAAGAGTCTGAGGGAAACACCATAAACATGCTTGAAATAGAAGATTAAATCCATAATTGTTACACAGAAGAAGATCAGCCCTCACCTTCATATTGGGATGAGGAAAGATCAGAATCTGAGGATTACAGACTTGGATTTGAAGATGCCATCATGCAGGTTAGATAGTATGAAATTAGGAGCAAGAAAAGCCTAGATAATTCCAAACCCAAAACTTCTGAGGTTACCATCAAGAAAAGGCCTGAGAAATCTTCTAAAGCAACTGCTAAAAGTAACAAATTGGCAGCTGAGAGTTCTGGGACGAACAAAGAAAAAGGCAACCAAAACATTGATAAACAAAACCAACCAACTAGCAGCACTAGCATTGCAGTTAGTGCTCCTGATAAAACTGTCACAAACACTATACATAGCGAAAATCAGCACACTGATTTAACCACTAAGGTAGTGGTTAGCAAAAAAGAGTTGAACATTTCAAAGAGTCAGTCCACTTTCAATTTGGACAGTGAGATTGCAAAAATTAAAATCTCTATCCCACTCTCTGAGCTGGCCACTCAGGATCTATATAAAGGCCAAATTTTGAAAGAATAAAATTTAGGAGAGAACAGTGACACTATAAATCTGAGTGATGATCAACCTGCCCTTCTGTTTGGTCCAAAGATAGAAGGAAAGTTTCAGGAAGGGGTAGTGCCCCATTTTTATATCAGTCTTAATATCCATGATAAGATCCTCCACAATGCAATGTATGATTCTGGGGCATCACACAACCTGATGCCTAAAGTAGTGATGGAAAAATTAGGCCTAGAGATAACTTGCCCCTATAAAGACTTATATTCATTTGATTCTAGTAGGGTAAAGTGTCTTGGCCTAATCAAAGATTTATGTGTGAGCCTTACCCAGATTCCAGCAAAATGTATGGTCATGGATTTTGTTGTGGCAGATGTGCCACCCAAGTATGGCATGTTATTATCAAGATCATGGGGAGCCAAGTTGCAAGGAACAATGCAGATGGATGGGGCTTATGCCACAGTTCCTGTTTTTATCCAACTTAGAATACTGTACAGAGAGGCACAAATGAAATTCCTGGTTAGTAGCCCCGAAAAGCCTGAAAATTCACCTTTATACTCTGTACATACAGACCTTGACTCTTTTATCCTTTGTAACGATGAATCCTCAGGGGGGTGAAAGTCCCAAAATAGAGATACAAACAAGGAAACATAACCCATGGACTTTAACATAATGGCTACTCTAGACTCGGAGGAGAATGATATAGGAAACTCATAACAGTGCACTGAAACAAGAACTCAAAGTGAACCAGAAGGAGAATGCAGCCAGTTGATTAGTCACCCTTCACAAAAATATACACCACACCAAGAATGAAATGATGATAAACCCGAGAATGAAACCTTATGGGAGATGAATTTCGACGGGTCATGCACCAAGAGAACTGCTGGGGCAGGAGTGTGGATACATAACGCAGAGAGTGGTTACGCAAAGAGCCATGCATGTAACTTGCACTTCAAATGTAAAAACAACATTGCAGAGTACGAGGCTCTTATCCTAGGCTTAAACCTATTGAGAAAATTAGGAGCCCGTAGGATAGCTGTGTGTGGGGACTCTGAGCTGATCATTAAACAGGTGAATGGTGAATATACATCAAAACATCCTAGATTGAGGGCATACAAGAGTGACGCTATGGATCTATTGAAAAATTTTGTGGAATACGATCTGGTGTTTGTCCCTAGAGTTCAGAATGAAATGGAAAATGGACTAGCCTGCATGGCTAGTTCATATCATAAGCCTCCCAGTGACCAACATATCATCATTCAGACCAAATTCAGACCTGTAGTGCCGGACAATGAAAAATATTGGCAGGTCTTTGAGGGTGATAAACAGATTGAAGATTTCATGGTAGGCAGAAACGAGTTTGAATTTTCTGATTCAGACTCTAAATTTGACAGTAGCTGCCTAAGTGAAGAGTCCTCGGAGGAGGAAGAAACACCCTGTAATATAGAAATAAACACTTTAAACGAACAGATTGGAAATCCAAACAAAAAATGTGAAAACATAGATAGTGAAGAAGTAGAGGTGCTACAGGCCAAAGATAAGAACATACCTCGAGGTCTGACGCCTTTAGAGGACCTTTTTGACTTTGATGATGTAGCAAAAAAACCCACTATTGAACATGCAAACTTTGATGCTGAGGAATGCAACATAGGCACTGAAGATAAACCCAAGATGATCAAATTGGCTAAGTCCCTGCCTACAAGCATGAAAAAGAAATACATTGACCTATTCAAGGAATTCATTGATGTGTTTTCCTGGAGTTATGAGGACTTAAGGGCCTATGACACAAACATCATACAGCATAAAATACCCTTGAAAGAAAATCAGAAACCCTTAAAACAATAACTTCGCAGAATAAACACAAAACAATTGCCAGCAGTGCAAAAAGAGATTAAGAAAATGTATGAGGCAGGTATAATTGTGCCTGTGAGGTTCTATGATTGGGTATCAAACCTAGTGGCCGTGAGAAAGAAAATAGGGGAGATCACGTTGTGCATTGATTTAAGAAACCTTAATAGAGCCTCACTCAAAGAAAATTACCCTTTGCCTAAAATGGAACATATTATTCAGAGGGTAGTAGGCTCTAAAAGGATCTCCCTGCTAGATGGTTTTTTAGGTTACAACCAAGTCTTAGTAATCCCAGAAGATGAACTCAAAACAACCTTTACCACTCCATGGGGCACTTTTATGTATGTAAATATGCCTTTTGGATTGATGAACGCTGGTGCAACCTTCCAAAGAGCAATGGACATAGCTTTTTCAGATGAAATAGGACACTTCATTGTCATCTATCTGGATGACATAATAGTCTATTTCAAGACTGAGGAAGAACACCTAGAACACCTGAAAAGAGTGTTTGAAAAATGTAGAAGGTTTGGTCTATCACTAAATCCTAAAAAGACTATATTTGGGCTGCAAGAAGGTAAGCTTCTTGGCCACATCATATCTGAGAAAGGGATTAGGATAGATCCACAAAGAGTTGAGGGAATACTACAAATCACACACCCGAGAAACATCAAGGAGTTACAGTCCTTTATTGGGATAATCAACTTCCTCAGGAGGTATATTCCGAACTTAGCTGAACACCTTAGAAATATGACTAACATGATGAAGAAAGGTGTAGGAGTTAAGTGGACTATTGAAGCTAAGAAATATTTTGAATCAGTTAAAATTGCACTCACCCAGGCTCCTGTCCTAATCAGCCCATATTTCTCAAAATATTTCCTGATTTTTTCATTTGCCTCCAAGCATACGATAGTTGCAGTTCTACCACAGAAAAATCCAGAGGGAATGGAACAACCCATTTCTTTCTTCAGCAAAGCACTCTGAGATGCACCCTTGAAATACAACATAATGGAAAAACAAGCCTATGAGGCTCTGATTAAGGCCTTGAAAGACTTTAGGGTGTACATACTAATTCCCACACCATAGCCTATGTACCAAACATAGTGGTTAAAGACATCTTGTCCCAAGACCCAGATGGGAAAAGGGGCAAATGGATTGCTGTAATCTTAGAATATGATCTTGAGATTAAACCCACAAAACTGATTAAAGGTCAGGGCTTAGCTCAACTAATGGCTAAATCAAATCTACAAGCCCTAGACATTAACATGGTAGATGCCTTGGATGAGCAGCAGGGATTACCTGATCCCACTGTTGAGGAGAAGTTTCAGAGCTCTGCTTGGTATTCTGACATTCTATATGTGCTTACACACCTCAATGCCCCTCCTGAAATATCAAATACCAAGGCCAGAAGCTATTGTATTCTGAAGGGATGTTGATACTGGAAAAATCCAAATGGCCTATTGCTTAAATGTTTTCCTGAGTCTGAAGCAGAAAGGATTAAACAAGAGTTCCATGCAGGAGAGTGTGGAGGCCACCTGAACTGGAAAGCCACTGCAAACAAAATACTCAGAGCTGGCTACTATTAGCCTACACTCTTCAATTATATCCATCAGATGATAATTGCCTACCACAAATGCCAGATTTTTGAAGGAAAAAAAAAACTCCTCCCCTTACCTTTACAACCCATCACTGTTGAAGGTCCCTTTATGCAATGGGGCCTAGATTTCATAGGAGAAATTTATCCTGTTTCCTCTGCACAACACAAATGGATCTTAACAGCCACAGACTACTTCACTAAGTGGATAGAGGCCATACCTACTAGGAATGCCACAGATTCAGTCATCATTACGTTCCTAGAAGGTCATATCCTCTCTCGGTTCGGTTGCCCAGGGAAAATAATCACTGATAATGCTGCTACTTTCGGATCCAAGAAAATGGTTGATTTTTGTCACAGGTATCAAATAGCACTCAGTCATTCAAATGCCTATT
This sequence comes from Pinus albicaulis, assembly GCA_034641835.2. Lineage (NCBI taxonomy): Eukaryota > Viridiplantae > Streptophyta > Pinopsida > Pinales > Pinaceae > Pinus > Pinus albicaulis. The sequence goes on along the minus strand of CM076578.1, from coordinate 1,319,330,021 downwards.
ACCCTCAAGGTAATGGATTAGCTAAATCATCAAACAAGAGCCTGGTGACCATCATCAAAAAGCTGCTAGAAGAAAACAAAAATTAATGGCATAACAAGTTAGTGCATGCCCTATGGGCTGATAGGCTTACAACAAAGAAATCCATTGGCATGTCACCATACCAGCTTGTTTATGGAATAGAAGCAGTGTTTCCAACCAGCCTTGGAATACCAGTGATTAAACTTGTTCAAGAGATACAAACAGAGGAAGACAGTATGGTGAGGAGAATAAACCAGAAAATTCATCTCCAACAAAAAAGGGAATAGGTCTATAACAGAGCTATCAAGGTTCAGGAAAATATAAAGAAGTTATTTGGCAAAAGAACTAAGGCCTCTAATTTCAAAATTGGAGATAAAGTTTTGAAGTGGGACTCAAGGAGAGAGGACAAAGGAAAGCATGGCAATTTTGACAGTTTGTGGCAAGGTCCCTACTTCATCCAGGCCACTGTGGGTCCAAATGCCTTTTTTCTACAAGAGTTAGATGGAAAAGAGTTGTTTGGGGGTCCTGTCAATGGCAGGATGCTCAAACACTACTTCTGTTGATTTCCAATTTCCATTTTCCATTTCCATTGTACATACCATTGCAGTGTTTGTTTTTAAGAAAAAGAGAAAGTGTTTCAAAAAAAGAAAAAAAAGAAAAAAAAAACAGAAAGAAAGGAGAGGTTTAGACATGCTCAAAACATGAACCTCTGAAGTGCAAAGATTGGCTCCAATATGATCAAAAACTGAGCCAAAGAAAGAAAATATAGCTGGTTCAAACATGCCCAAAACCTAGACCAGCAAAGAAGAAAAAGAGTCAACTCTAACAAGTCCAAAACCAGAGCTGAAATAAGAAAAAATAAAAAAATGACTCTAACAAGCTCAAAACTTGAGTCACAAAGGAAAGAAGGGTGCTTCAAACTTCAAATTTCAAGCCTTCAAAGTTTTGTTTTCAGTTTTCTACAAGTTTCTGTCCATGTGCAACTGTCTTTATTCCTTGGATCCACAACAAACTAGACTGTCTAATCCTAGTTTGACTGTTTTTAAATTTTTGTTGTAGAATATAGAGAAGAAATCTGCTGGACATTTTAATCCCAGCAGATGTTAGAATAGGTAGAGAAACATATGAGGTCAACAGTTTAATCTGGTCTCATGGAGTAATAAGGGTAGAAATAGAATAGGTTTATTTTCTTGTCTGTAAAAAATAAAAATATGTAAAGGGTCTACTAGCTCAAATGCACCCTAGAAGAGAAAATGCTAGGATTGTAGGAAGGGTAGGTAGATTGATTGGGAAATATTTTCTACTAAATTGATGTTTTCACACTTGTGGCAGCTGAAAATCAAAGAAGAAATGTGGCTCAAGCAGTAGGCATCTGGCCTACACCAAAGATCATTTTTTGAATTTTTGACTCCTTCAAGAAGAATCCATCCCCATGTGGAGCCACTGTTAGCCCCCTATAAATTTTTTGACAAGCAAAGTAAGGGGCTAAATTGTTTTGAGTCTTCAAGGAATGCATCTCCCCTGAAGACACATCATCATTGAAGCCTCCTATGCCTTTGCCTTGGATAAACCCCCACTGTTGTTCCTAGTTTAAAGGGCCTCACTGATTGTAAAAAACTGTGCTCCAGAAAGGCCTACATTTCCCCTTGTATCCCTGCAGAAATATCCCATTTTAAACCTTTTTTCCCTTTTGTCAAAGTCCCCCTTTTACCCTCTAAACCCTCCCAAGATCCCCTAAATACTACATTCACCCCTTTTTTGGTATAATTCCCCTTTTTCTCCTCTATCGTTACCCTTTCCCGGCCTTGAAACGCGCTAAAAATGGGCCAAAAACCCACTTTTCCATATAATAGAGCCTAGCCCCTTTTCGGCCAGCCCCTGAACTATATTTCCCCCATGTGGCCTGGCGCTAGAACCTGACGTTAATCCGAAAGGTGTTACTGCAAATATATATCAGGAGATTTCTGGATCGTCAATATATGTAGATCGGACGGTTTTCGCGATCCCCACAACATCCACCTTTCACCCTGTTCACCGCTTAGATCACATCACAGCTGTCTGTTAACCTGCCAGATCAACGGTCGGAGTTTACCCACCTCGGTGGTCCCCGTGCACTGTTCATAAACCATCGGTTTCCATCGCACCACGTTTTGAGGATGGGTGGTAATTTTATTTTCGAAGCGATTCCACTCACCGCCTGACACGTGGCTCCGTCACTATTTCAAAACCACCCCCCATCACGCATTATCTTTCGGTATTTGACAAGGCATGATATGCATATACACCGTCTGATCTACGATCGTCCATCCAACGGTCCTCATGCCACAAAGATGCATGGGAGTTAAACCAAGGTATCCGTACCCCTAGCCTGCCATTCGTCGCCCTCCGATGCATTTTCAGCCGTTGATCTCCTCCCGAGATCGGATGGTCCAGATTCATTCGCCCTCCGCCATGTCCCCAGCCATCGATTTTCTCCTGAGATCCGATGGTCTAGATTTAACTGCATGCGCCTGCCATTGACTGGTCCCGCCACGCTATTTTTCCACGTGTGTTCGACATTTTTCGCCCGTCCCTTTATATATCTTTCATTCAAAGGTCAAATGTTAATGTTTTACATTAAAATTTTCCACCTCGCCGGCCTTCAGAGCATATCCCGCTGATCCATTGTGTTCTTCCACAAAACCCTCTGCATTCATCATGCCACGTCGCCATTCTTTGTAGTCATCCATGCCACCCTCCCCATGCATGTTTTTCTTAATTTTTTTTCATGTTTTGTAGGGTTACAGGCGGTGAAAAACCACCATGATTCATATTCACTGTTATGATGACACAATGCACAGAAGAAGCTAAATTCAGAGCCTGCTATTATAGGAAATGTCCAGAAAGGTGTCTGCAGCATAAATTTCATTAAAGGACAGAGTTCAAACTCTGAAAAACCTCTTCGGCACCATTAAAGCTCAGTTTTTCACTGACAGAGATAGTTTGAAATGGAAAAGAGTATCAGTGAGGGAATTAAAGGTCTAAAGCACATTGTTGAAGGTCTTAAGCCTTAATACAATGTTTAAAAGGCAAGGTACTAGAATTGAAGACCCCGAGGATCAACCAGAAAGTCCAATACACAGAAACAATGGTGGGAGGGTTGTCAAATCAGCTGAATGTTTTTCGTGAGCAAGGACACTATATGCATTGTTGTTTCAATCTAAATTGCATCCAAGTGAAGCTTCCTCCCTGACAACAGTCCTGATGCTATTAGAGCATTTGATTCACGGTATGGTAGACCCTAGCATCAGTTATTTAATTTTTGCTTATTCACCAGAAGTACTTCAAAGTACTGCAACCAAAGTACATTAGAGACATACTGGAGTAAATGGAAGCCTCGAGAAGACCACTCTTTCACCCAAAGAGTGCCATGGATAAATGCACATAATTTAAATAGAATGGGACTCGGCCCTCTTCCTTTCCTGAATTTTAATGCTGCATTTAGTTTTCACCTACTTTCTCTAAATTCATAAATAAACTCATTGTAGAGGTTGTTGATTAGTTATCAGAGAACTGCAAGCTGTTTCTCTTGAGACATAGTCTCTGTGTAAAGTTGTAAGATAGGCTAAGGAAGATATTTTCTGACTGAGTATCCAGCTGTTGGCAATGTTGTACTTGACTGGTGTTGCTTTTTAATATGACAAGCACATTTCTTTGGATCCTGATCTAAAGCAACGGTGATGTTTTTCTATCTTTGTATTTGTGTTTAATTTACATTCCATTTCATTTCATTTCTACTGGCTTGCATTAGAAATATGGCATAGGATTTACCCTTGTTAGGTAACCTATGTTTTTGCTCTCCTTGCCTTTGATTTTTTCTACTAAATGTGTTATCTAAGAGTTGATTTTAGTTAATTTAACCAGTGTAGTGGATGTTATTGCCTGCTAGCTGATGTATGAATTAAATGAATCTTCTTTTAGATATTCTTGTTAGGATTTAATTGAAATAATTGGGAACACTGGGAGGTCTAGAACCCTGTTTCTATCTCACTAGGATCCTTTTCAATTGATTGAACCTTTCTAAGATCCCTCAAGCTGGAGGCCAAAGCATTGAGAGTTCAAAGTCTCTCTCTGAAATCAGGTCTTTAACTTTGTGTTCTAAATATTTATTGTTTCCTCCTCCCTTACCATTCCATACCACACTATCATCTTTAAGATCCAATGTTTTAGATGACTATCCCAACTGAAAGCTTGCACATTGAATAGCAAGTAAATCCTTTCCTGAATCCATTTCCTAATGGTTTTTAATGCTCCCTGGAATACTTCACCTTTGCCTAAATCCTCTTTGCTCATCCTTGTCTTATATTGAACCCTTCTTTCCTGATGACCAGCAACCAAACAAACAATCAAACAAACAAACCCTATGCCTATAACTAGCCTAATATCTCAACCTTTGAACTTCAAAGACATATACCTTAAACAATCATAGAGAGATCCCTCTTTGGACCCAGGATGGCTAGATCCTGAGGTCTGAAAGTGGTTTGATGTTGTCTCATCTTTTGGTCTTGCCAATCTGGCCAAAACATGGGAACCCCAACACTGTGACAGTAAAAGGTAAAGGAGGTAAATAGAACAGTCAAGGGTGAAGGTTAAAAATTAAAGACACATTTAGAGGATAGAGTTAAGGAAAAGGGAGATTCAAAGGTAAAATGAAGAATCTACAATGACAACAAAAGCAGTGAAAATATAGACAGATAAGGATAGTTTAAAGTTTGAAGGATAAATCAGAGAAAAAATCAACGAAGGAAGGCAAAGCCAGATGTTGGCCACCTTTTGCTTAATGTTTGATTTAATAAATGCAACCAAAGTCAATATTTCATTTAGAGATATTTTAGCATCAATTTAGAAGTTATTGTAAAAGTTAATTCTATAGGAAGTTGGTCAAAGTTATTTTAAAGTTAGCTCAGGAGTTAATTTGAGAGTTATTATTACAGTAAGTTTGTTAGAGATATTTTTGGCTTGGGCCTTGCATGGTCTCAATTTTCAAAACTTCATTTACTTTGTAGTAAATACAGTCTGTCACCCTAGATTAGGGAAACCTCCTCAGTTGCAGATAAATAATACATTTATTTTCGTTGGTTGGTTGGTTGTTGGTTTGTTAGCTGGACTTTGTTTAGACTTTGAGTTACTAAGACTATTGCATTGGAGCACTTTAATTGTTTTTGAGTTGGACATCAGTAATACAAGCACTTTCACAGGATCCTTGGGCTATGTTAATGGTGATGTTATCCCTTTTATGTTAATTTGTTCCCTTTTTTTTTTCCATACTGTACATCAATTTCTCTGATAATAGAACATAAATTTTAGATTGAGATATGTTGTTTGAGCACCTTAACTCTGTCTGTTACTATTATGTTAATGTTTTCCTATGAAATTATAACTAAATAATTTGTAATTTCTCTTTAGTATTATTGGACTGTTGTTTTAATGTTTTCTTTGTGAAGTATAGCTAAATAATTCTTAAATGCTCTTTAGTTTTACCAAAATGTTGTCTTAAACCTTTTCTCTGAAGTTTAGTTAAATAATTCTTAACTGCTCTTTATTTTCACTGAACTGTTATCTTAAGTGTTTTTTTCTAAAAGACGTGAATGTAGAATTCAGAGACTGTCTGCTCTACATTTATGTTGAAGTATAGTTAAAGGATTCTTAATTTCCCTTTAGCCTTACTAAACTCACAATTTTTCTGCCATTTCATATTACATCTTGCCAAAGAGATCCATTTGATATAGTTAGCTTGCCCTATGAAAACCCTTGAAATGTTGATATACAAGTCAACCCTTTATGACTCCATATCCCAATGGATTAATCTTCCCACATTTTCTATATATCCAACCAAAAAAACAATCAAACAAACAACCCCAATATTTATAACTAGCCTAAAATTAGAAAATATAATCACAAAGCTAAATCAGTTAATCATAAACACAGATAGAGCCCTCTCTGAGCCCAAGAAGGCTAAGTCCTGGACTCCAGAGTGGTTTTATGTGGTTCTTTGCTATTTGTTCTTTCCAATCCTACAAATTACATAGAGCCAATAGATTCTAAAATTCTCATGAAATTTACTAAATCACAAGACTAGAAGCTACTCTACTGATCTGCGGAAGCTAATTCACGACTGAGAACACATATCATTAACATGAAAAAGGAAAAATCACAGATGCACAAAGATTTATCTAGGGGAAATAAACTACTAAAAACTCCTTACTATCTATATTGCATTAATCAAAGAATAGAGATGAAATACAATGCTTGTTGAAGCCTGAGCACAACTTGCAAGTGTATAGTCTATCTCTTTGCCTGACTGGCTGAACCTGACCAATAATTAGGTAATTTTTCAAGCCTCCAAGATCCTATTTCCTTGTGATTTTCCTTGAGGAACTAACCCATATTTTTTAGGGAAATTCCTCAATTGGATTGTGTAATTCCTGTAGGCCCATCCTTTGGCTGTATGTACCACCTGTACACATGGGACTAGTCTACAAATGATAGTACATTGTCTTCGAAAATCCATCTCAACTAGGTAACTCGAATTGTATGCATGCATTATTTATTTTGGGCTGATTTATCAGTTAATTGGATGACCACTGAGTGTGATTAAAGTTACACTACACAACTTGACCTTCCACTAGTTTATCCAATAGTTGAACTAGTTGAACTAACAATAACTAAACTTAACTGAAATATGTTGCTATAAATTAGCAATCAACCATACTGAACTGAGCTCAATATTCCCGAAATCAAATTTACAGGGTTAATTGAGTGACAAGTTCCATGTCACCTCAGTTAACTACCTCCAAGATTATGTTGATGTGGAAATTAAAATTTTCTCTAATTATACCAAGGAAAGGTCAAATTGAGATTTTTCTTGCTTCACTTTCAACACTCCCTCTTAGAAAGAAAGGGATTATATGCCACCCTAATCCTGTCTCTACGGAACTCAAATTTTCCTCTTAAAAATTACTTTTTCAAAACTTTTTCATTTTGTTGCTTTGTTAGAATGTACTTGAAAAACATGATTCACCTATACAAACATTCTTGTAGATTTTGATACCAAATATATATGTGTTTGGATCGATCATGGAAAACAACATTTCCAGAGAGCTTGATGCAAATTTGATTATCAAATTAAATCACATTAATATCCATAATTTTACCAAATAAACCAACAAGAATATTTCTCATCCACATTTCCTCACATGTTTCTTGACTGATAGCCATGTATGAGTGTTATAGCATCATTTTTCACCCTCATGTGATTCATTATTATCTCTTTGGCCTTGGGAACCGATTCCCACAGACTTGAGTAAAATTTCATAAAAAACATTGTTTAAAATCCCATACGTAGGTATGCCCAGACTTTTCCACTTGTATACGCGAGTCCAGAGATACTTTTCCGCGTATGCCATTAAAATCATTAAAAAATATATAAAAATCCCTATTTTCAAGGTTGGGTTGATGGTTATTCCAGTAATTCAACCACCCCAGCCCGTGGCCAACTGTTTCCAACAGATTGAAACTACTTTTAGGGAGTATAAAATCCCCTCATATACATGGCCTAAGGGAGAGAGAAAATTATAGACATTATACTCTGTCGGAGCCCAATTCAAGTCTTATTTCCCGTGCCTCCTGCACTTCCCAGATTTTTACAGGAAACCCTTGTTTCCTAGAGATGTTCATCAGCTTATATATGTCATCGCGTGTGCACAAGTCTTGAAAGAGTCCTAGTGAGGCAAGGGTGGGACGGATCCGAACAATTTTAAAATAAAATCATCAACATATAAAAGTATAATAAAAAATTTACTCTCTACCAAAATGTGATAGAGGTTTGCATCCACTTCACCTTTGGTAATCCCCAAACTAGTGAGATAGCTATCAATATTGGTGTACCAAGCACAGGGTGCTTGCTTCAATCCATACAACACTTGCTTGATTTTGCACACATGCGACTCTCTGGCAAAGGCCTAAAAAATTTCTGGTTTCTCGATGTACACATCCTCCTCAATAACTCCATTGAGGAATGTTTTCTTCACAACCATCAAGTGGATCTTCCACCCCAGCTGTGCATCAAGCACTAGAATTGATCTGATGGAAGAGTACCTTGCTACTGGAGAAAAGGTCTCCTCATAGTCAATTCCTTGAACTTGAGAGTACCCCTTCGCCACAAATATGTCCTTATATTTCTCTATGCTTCTATATGCTACACTCTTTACCTTGTAAATCCATCTTGTAATATCCCAAAATGGAATAATGCATTGATACAAAAAAAAAAATATTTGAAACACAGAAAATGTACATGTAACATTATGATCAACACAGATATACATAGAATAGGAGAGACATTTTATTATTATGGAGATGATTCAGTTACAAAAGTGTACAAAATAAAGGTACTCTAGCCAAAGAGATGGCCTAGAATGACCCTGAAAGCATGCCACAACAAGCATTGTGTAACTGGAGAGCTGTTGGAAGAAATAATGCGTTGTCCCTTCAGTAGATGATGAACATATGACTGCTAGATGAAAGAGAAATGCATATCTATGGAGCTCTAATGATGCCAAGATTCAAGATCTGGGCACTATGATGGGAACCCAAGATAACCTAGAAAGGAAATTCCAAGTCTATGATATTGGAAATTTACCCTCTTAGGGAGTGATACCTTGACTGATGGGTTATGCAGATCTGAAGCTAGATATAATCATAGGATGGCTGCAATGTGATGTACAAATAGATCAAAGCTTTGAGGGTTGATCCCTCCTTTGGATCTCCAAGCTACAAGCTTGAGATATTGTCTCTCCTTCCTCCTCCTCAAAATGCAGCAACTGAATATGAAGCTACTAGAAAAATTGCACTGTACAGGAGGGATAGACTAAAGCATACTGAATAATGCAACAAATAATATCAAGGATTATATAAACAGTGATCCCAAAGTGAGAGGATGATCCCTCACAGGATTTCTAGCTGAATTGCTAGAAACTTCCCTTCTCCCTTGGATCTGCAAGACTGGACTATGTAACTCCTGATGGAACTACTGTTGTTGGGAGATGTATGATGGATGGCCTGATTCCTGATATAGATATGAAGTGCAGGAAGGCTGATCTTGAAGCTCAAGGTGATAGGATGGATCCTTCACTCATTCCTCGGCTGAAATATTGAAGGACAACCTCCTCCTCTCAAACTCTGATGCAGAAATGCGTTGTTTCTGAAGATAAGTGGGCTGCAGAAAGTAGGAACAATGTGGAACCAATTATTGATGATGAATAGCAGCTCATAATAATATTCCTAGAGTAGGCACTCAAATTCAAGCATGGGTAAGGGTGGTATTTCCACTCGGAAACACCCTATGCTAAACAACACCGTGAACTTAGTTAAACAACATAAGCATGCTTGGAATGTAAAATGACAACTCTTGATCTAAACATATCAAAAATAAATAATACAAAAGCCTTCATTTGTTGTGCCTTCATCTTCCTTATATATATTATGAGCCTTCACATGCCTTGGCCCACCTCATAACTACGCTGTACATGTGGACATAGGTCTCCATGTTGATTGCATTGTCTCTCCATGATCTCCATCATGTATGCATGTAATGATCACCCTATCCATCATGTGTGAATTAATGCACCACTTCCTCCATCATCTCATCATGAATTATTTATGATATTACATTTGATTCCCTCCATGATCTTAGTTGACTGCTTCAACCTTCATGATATTTCTCATTAATGAGACATGATCTCCACTCCTTTCACATTAAGAAGTTGCTCCACTACTCCATAATGTAGATCTAGATCTAAAATATCCACATACACACATCAAAATTTGATTTTATTTATCTATGGGGTTTTTGGGTCCCTCCACCCTCTTATTTACTTAATTAATTATGAAAATCAAGAATTCTAATATTCCAATTATCTTGTGGAATATTGGGAATATTATGGTCCTCCCCGGTAGAATGTTGCTTGTCCTCAAGCAACTACAAAAGTAGATGCAAAATCCATCTATCCCCCTCCAAATGGCATCCACATAAGGAAGGCCTCCCCATCTACTGTAATGTGTTATGTACGTTTGGTTCCAAAGTTGTCTCTCAAGAATGCATAGAGTAACCTCCAATTGTGTAGTTATATGTCACTCATTTTCCAAGAAGTACCAAGTGACAACCATAAGATGCCCAACATCATCATCAATACATGAGATACTTAAAATAAAGTGGTTCACCCCACAAAAGGAATGCCCCATCTCAAAAAGCATCTCTTCATCCCATGCTTTATGAAGTAAATTGAGCATTGACATGCCCTCATCCTTAGCCCTGTTGGACTTGTTGGATCCAAGCATCATTCCAACATTGTGCAAAAGAAGAAATAGAGACACATGGGTTGAAAAATATGCCAAACCATATTCTCCCAATAGTAACCACTGTATTAAGGCCTCTTGCTACCATCCTCCACCTTCATTATGCAAGATGGTCAAGCCAAACTCTCCCAAAAAAAACCAAATAAACAAGAGATATTGATGCCTCTTCACCTTCTCATGTGCATCATGGAGTAAAAACATATTGATAGACATGTGGAATTCCACATCAGCCCAATACAAGAAAACACCATCATTACACATCATGAGAGTACCATGCCAATTTCTACACAATACAAAACACATAGGCATAGGAGATATCATGTGATGGCCAAACTCTCTTAGCAATAACCAAAGTAACCATGCCTTTTTATTTTTCATTATTCCAGTGATGTGCAAGGCATGAATCATAAAAATATGAACCATTGGGTGGTAACCATACTCACCCAAGAGCAGCCAGCGTAGCCATACCTCCTTATTAATTATATGAGTGTTATTAAAGGCATGGATCAAAGAAATAGGAGCTTTTGGGTAGTAACCATACTCACCCAAGAGCAACCAGTGCAACCATGCTTCTTGCTGCCCTGTATCACAGATATGCAGGTGGTTTGGCAACCCCTTGCTCCATATCATCAACCATTCATCCCAATGTGGATGATGGATCTCATTATGAAAAAACTTGGTATCCTCCCTTGGTAGGACACCAATCTCCTCAAAATGTTGAAGAACTTTGCACTCCATGATATTTTTAAGTGCACCTCCAATGAGATCTCTCCATGAGATTCTCTTCTCATCAATGGCCCTCCAAAACCAATAAGGTTATGGATCTGCTTCAGGTATAAATTTCTCTTTTAGCTATGAGATGCTCATTGAGAAAAAGTCATCTTGAAAGGGGAAAATATTTCCCATCTCAATATGTCTACCATATATCATCTTATTCTCCATGGCTTCATGAATGAAGCTTCCATTGGATTGATCCCATAAGGAATGGGTCCTCTTCTTCTCACTGCTACTCATCGACAGCTCTACTAATATCCATAATGACGTATATGATGTCTCAAAGAAAGGCATAATGCTGAACTCATAGCCATTCATAGTACATAGAATCATACTCATCCCATCTTCTGAAACTCTACATTTCAACTCAAAGGGTTGAATGTATCTCAACAATGATGAACTGGGATATCAATGCATCTTCTCCTTGATCATATCAAGCGTCCTCTGCGTAGTGATATGTTGTTGCTTTAGATCAACATGTTGTTCTAATCCTTGGTCATGCAATAGCCCTGATGGCATGTCCACATAAGTTTCAATAAGAGGTACTAAAACAATATGAGATTAAGGTGGTTGCATAACTTGGATCAACTAATGTGTGGGAACCTCTTGCAAGACCACAAGAGTTCCTCCAACCAGGACAATGGTGTCTCCAATTGCTGGTAGTGATGATGGTTGCATCTCTACAATTGTACCAGCACTGGTATCTGTCTCCTCCTAATCATGCATCTCATCAATCATGCATGGGGATAAAAATGTCAAGAACTAAATACCATCTTGCAAATATGCAAGTGATCCTCCTCTTGTTGTACGTGCATCTGCAGCTGGTGGTGGTAGAGGCTCCTCCTCCTGAGTGATAATGAGGAAATCTTCCTTGGGCTCTTCATGCACTATCCCCTTGATTATGGGAGATGTCACTATGTGAGATGTCTCTGGTTTCTTTCTACCATACCTCTTCTTCAGTATTTGAATAAAATCTACATAAGCAGACACTTTCATGTGTGACAAGTGACTGAACCACCAATCCCTTGCTTCACCTTCTAGGTGCAGTGCTGCAAACTCCGCAACCTCTCTTTCTGATATAGGATATTTCATAAAGAAGGTAGCCAATTCTTCCCTCCAAACCCTCAATGTGCTTGTGGAAGATCCATCAAATGTACGCAAGAATAATCTATGCCTCTTTCTTCTATTGTTGCTTCTCGATCTCCTCTATTCTTTGAGTTGCAAAAACTATTAGAGAGAGAGATTCTCCTTCAATTCTCTTGGCTATGACTTGTACTCAGACATATATTTTCTTAGGTCTCATGCCCCAAGTCTCCATCTTATTCAGACCATTCCTCTTTCTCATCAAAGAAAGTGGATCTAGTGGAATAATGTGAAGCTATTTTCTTCTCCAGTCTTCTTTTTTGCTGTTGATAAGAAGTACTGGGACCTTCTTCATTTTGAAACCTTATTGAGGTTTCTCTTTGCCTTTCTCTTCTTGTTTCATTGATATCTTTGGAGAGATCCTTCATAGTTATAAAGAAAGATAAAGAAAAACTTAATCCCTCCATAGTAGATCTCTACTATCTGATTTTCATATGTTGTCAATAATGTCCACAAGCTGAGCCAAAGATTATGCTTTGATACCACTGTAATATCCAAAAATGGAATAATGCATTGATACACAAACACAATATTTGAAACACAGAAAATGTACATGTAAAATTATGATCAACACAAATATACATAGAATAGGGGAGCCATTTTATTATTATGGAGATGATTAAGTTATAAAAATGTACAAAATAAAGGTACTCTAGCCAAATAGATGGCCTAGAATGACCCTGAAAGCATGCCACAACAAGAACTACGTAACTGGAGAGCTTCTGGAAGAAATACTGCACTGTCCCTTCAGTAGATTATGAACATATGACTGCTGGCTGAAAGTAAAATGAAAATATATGGAGCTCAGGAGCTATGATGATGCCAAGATTCAAGATCTAGGCACTATGATGGGAACCCAAGATAACCCAAAAGGAAATTCCAGATCTATGAGATTGGAAATTTACCCTCCTGGGGTTTGATCCCTTGACTGTTGGGTTATAAAGATCTGAAGCTAGATATGATCATATGATGGTTGCAATGTGATGTACAAACATATCTAAGCTTTGGGGGCTGATCCCTCCTTCAAATCTCCAAGCTAGAAGCTTGAGATCTTGTCTCTCTTTCCTCCTCCTCAAAATGCAGCAATTGAATATGAAGCTGCTGGAAAAACTACATTTTACAAGAGGGAGAGACTCAAGCCTACTGAAGAATGTAGAAAATAAGCTCAAGGCTGATGTAAAAAGTGATCCCAAAGTGAGGGGATGATCCCTCATAGTATTTCTAGCTGAATTTCTAGAAACTTCCCTTCTCCCTTGGATCTGCAAGACTAGACTACGTAATTCCTAATGGAACTACTATTGCTGGGAGATGTATGATGGATGGCCTAATACATGATATATATCTAAAGTGTAGGAAGGCTGGTATTAAAGCTCAAGGTGATAGGATGGATATTTCACCGGTTCCTCAACTGAAATATTGAAGGGCAACCTCCTCCTCTCAAACCCTGATGCAAAAATGTGCTATTTCTGAAGATAAGTGGGCTGCAGAAAGTAGGAAAAATGTGGCACCAATGCTTGATGATGAATAGCGGCTCAGAATAACCTTCCCAGAGTAGGCACTCAAAGTCCTCCATGGGTAAGGGTTGGATTTCCATTCGAAAACACACTGTGCTAAACATCATTGCAGACTTAGCTAAACAACATAAGCATGCTTGGAATGTCAAATGACAACTCCCGATCTAAACAGATCAAAAATCAATAATACAAAATACTTCTTCTATTATGCCTTCCTCTTCCTTATATATATTATGAGCCTTCCCATGCCTTGACCCACCTCATAACTGTGTTGTACATGTGGACATAGGTCTCCATGTTGACTGCATTGTCTCTCCATGATCTCCATCATGTATGCATGTAATGATCGACCTCTCCATCATGTGTGCATTAATGCACCACTTCCTCCATCATCTAATCGTGAATTCTCTATGATCTTACATTTAACTCCCTCCATGATCTTAGTTTACTTCTTCAACCTCCATGATCTTTCTCATTAATTTGACATTATCTCCACTCCTTTCACATTAAGAAGCTTCTCCACTACTCCATAATGTAGATCTAGATCTAAAATATCCACATACACACATCAAAAGTGGATTTTATTTATCTATGGGGTTTTTGGGTCCCTCCACCCTCTTATTTACTTAATTAATTATGAAAATTAAGAACTCTAATATTCCAATTATCTTGTGGAAAATTGGGAATATTACACATCTCAAACCCACCATTGATTTATCCTCTATTCTTGGGACCACTTCCCAAACATTGATTTTGACAATGGAATTATATTCCTCTACTATAGCATTAAGCCATATAGGTTTCTCTACTGCTTCCTCGAATGAGGATGGTTCTTTCTTTACTAGCTCAGTCATCAAAGCCATGTAGCTAGTGTACTGAGCCGGTGACCTCCTCTTCCTACATTATGAAGTGGGTTATCCCACATTCTCTCTATAATCCTACAATAATATGTCATCTTCCCTGGTTTGTTTCCTTCTTTGGATGTCGCTGATTGGGTGATTGTCTCCACTCTCTAGTCTTATGATTTTGGTTGCTCCACAAATTCCTGAGGTTCTTCCTTTGGAGCCAAAATCTCCTGATCTGAATGCAACTGAAACTCCCTCCCAAGAGACCACCTCAGTTCCTTCTCCTCATCAAACTTCACATTCCTTCAAACAACTGTTATTCGTAGGGATGAAAAAGACACACTATAGTTGTGAGGTGTTTCTGTGTACCCCATAAATATCACCAACTCCTATCGGATTTATATTTTTCCTTGATTCCTTGGAGACATGGCAATATATTGATGATCCAAAGATCCTGAAGTGTGACATATCTAGTATCTTACCTAAAAATGCTTCTTCTGGTGTACTCATCCCAAGAATCCGATGAGGACTCTTGCTTTGCAAATAGACCACTATGTTGCATGCTTCAACCCAAAAGTGGAGTGGTAGGCCTTGTTCATGCAACATCGCCCTTGCTTCTCCCATAATAATTATGTTCTTCCTCTTAGCCACCCAATTTTGCTGTGGGTTGTGGGGTGCTATCAACTCCCGTCGAATTCCTTTCTCTGCCTAGAAAATTTTAAACTAATTCGAAACATACTCACCTTCGTTATCTCTCCTAAGAGCCTTCACTTTCTTGCTATTTTATTTCTCAACAAGTGCTTTAAATTCAAGAAAATTGGATAATATCTGGTCTTTCTTCTAGATGAAAGGTACACCGTTTTCATCTATCCTATTGCTATAGTTCTCCTTTGAGGAGGCCTGTGGTGATATTTTGCATAATTTTCAAATCTCCATGATGCAAATGCCCAAGTCTTCTATGCCATAATTCGTTGACATCTCAGCTCTACACCTTCTATGCCTTTGTGCTCAAAGCAACACATTATTCCACATCCAGCTTGTAGAGGTTCTTCACTCTAACCCCAATATGATTCACTTGTCCTATGGTGATGTGTCTTGGGAATGCCTTTCCTTTTCTTAATAAATCATGATATCCATAGTATTCCAACACTGCAATGGAAATTAGATGATTTTTTAGACCTAGTACAAACATCATATACTTGAGCCTAAGAGGGGAGCCTGAATCCCTCTCAAAGGTGACTGTGCCAATCCCAGTCATGTTTTACCTTCCATCATATCCCATATCAATGTGCATCTGGAGATACTTCTCCTCCAACTTACTAAAAAATATTTTTTTCCCCATCATGTGTAACGAGGCACCACTATTGAGATACCACACAATTCCCACTATTATTCTTTCCATGCATGAAATTAGGGCAAAGTCAAGCTCAAATTGTGAAGCAAAAGCTTCACCAGTCGCTCCTCCTGATGCCTTAGTTCTTTCCTTATTGTTTGGAAACTTCGTAGCATAGTTCCCAAATTCATGACAGTGAATGGACTTGATTTTGGACAAGTATTTCTTCGTGCCTTCTTTTCCTTTCCATCTAAGGCACAATTTTCTTCATCCTCACCCTTGGATGAAGTCTTGTCTTTGGCATTCCGCCTTATTTCCTCCTTTAGCAAATTAGACCATAAATGCTCCCAATTTTGTAGTTTCTCCCTCCCATTCACCTTATCTTGGTAGTTGTGACATCTCTTGGGAAGGCCTAGAAGTGTTAGGCTCACAAAATCATCATCTGGGACTCTGACACTGGCTCCTGCAAGTTCATCGTGACATTATGTGAACCTGATCGGATACTTCTTAATTGATTCATTCTTCTACATCTTGATACTTCAAAGTTTATCCTTGAGCGCCAATTTATTGTGGTCACTTCTATTCTAGAAAAAAACTATCAATGCTTTCCACGTTGCATATGGCGTCTCTTTCCCATGGATATTTGAGACAATATGGTCTCGTACTCCCTCCAATATGATTCTCCTCGCCCTAGATACACACTTCTTCCATTCTGCTAGATTCTGAGTATCAATTGTTGTTGGTTTCATAATTCCACTCTCAAAAAATTCCTTCAATCCATTATCTTCGAGCACTGCCTCCATGCGGTCCTTCCAAGGAACATAATTTGAGCTTACCTCAAGGGCATACTCAAGTCTTAGTCCATAAAATTTCATCCTTCTAGCTCTAAAGAATTGATCCTACAAAGCTGATCCTCCTGCAAATACAACTTCGAAATCTCTTCTCTATTGTGAATCTAGCTCTGATACCATGTAGAAATTAATATGTAGATTCTAAAATTCTCATCAAATTTACTAAATCACAAGACTAGAAGCCACTCTACTGGTCTATAGAAGCTATTTCATGATCGATAAAATATATCATAAACATGAAAAAGGAAACATCACACATACACAATGGGTTTCTTCTAATTTTCCCGCAAAAGGTTGTTCCAGCTTCAATTCTAGTCACAATTACCATTGTCAACAAAAATGGCATCATCCTTCTCTGCCATCGTCCGGGCCTAGGATATTTTGCCTAATTAAGTATATTTTTCCATATAGGAATAGATCAGGCTATCTTCATGATTCACCTTAATCCTCCTCTCTCTCAAGTGAAGCTGTTGCATCTAATAGATATCCTATTGGTGACTATGTTGGGAGCTCTCTACATGAGCCATTTTCATTAGCACTACTAGGGAAGCTATTGTAGCAAACATAACTGGTGTAAATACTAGAACTATACAGAAAAGAGCATATCATCAAATTCCCACCCCATTTGAAGAACATGAGATAGATTAAGAGGAATGGCTTAAAGGTGATCTCCCAAGGGAAATCAATATAGTTCTAGTATTTACATCATTCCACTTCATCTATCTCATGAGATGAGGTAGATGAAGAGGAATGGATTAAAGCCAATCTCCCAAGAAGCTGAGGTGTGCACTTGATGAGATGCTCTTTTTTGTATATTTCTAGTTATAGTTTTTAGTGTATGACTTCCTTTTTTCATAATTTTTCTTTCAAATTTTATTTCCACCTTGACTGCCTTCTCCAATGAATTAGGCTCCCAAAGGTGAACCTCATGTTGGATGTTATCCTTTAAATTCCCTATGAATACATCAATCCAATGATCCTTTGGAATATCATTTACCTCGATATTAAATCTTTGGAAGTCCTCAATGTGCTCCTCCATTAAACCCTTTTGTTTGAGATTTATAAATTGGCTAAACAAGGTATTTCTCTTTGTATCCTCATAATGTGATAGCAATTATTCCACAAAAATTTTCCAAGTGACAATTGATTCCCAAGAAAAAATCCATCTATGCCACACGAACTTATTTTGTTCTAAATATAAATATGCAATACATACCTTTTTTTTGTATGGTACATCATGTAGATCAAAGAATTGGTCCATATGTAGTATCCTTGTTACCAGATCCTTGATATCAAACTTCCTCATATCTATCTTTGGAATGTGGTGGGTCTTAAACCCAATGTTGGAGTCTCTAAAATCATATTTCATATTATTTTTGTCCTCATCCTGATTTTCATGGAGTACCTTGTCACTGCTAGGAAGAATTTCTTGTAATAACTTTGTCAAACCTTCCTTCAAACCTTCCATTTATGCTTTTAAACCATTCTTCAAATATTACATGTTGTCTTTCACTTTTTCTTCTATACCATCCATACTGGCTTCCAATTCATTTTTGGTTACTCTTTGCGAGAGTGAAATTTGTTACACTTGGTCTCGTAAATTTTATAGATCATGTTGTATTTCTTCCTCTTATTCATGTGTCATAGTAGAGCTTTCTAGTTGGTTACTAGGTGTTTCTATTTTTTTTGTTTCAAGGAATTTTAGAATCAAACAATGATATCTATGCTTCATTATTCCCTTTGAATCACTTCAAACTGATTTTTCAGAAAAGAGCAGTAGATTGATCAGATATAGATCTGATATATTGGGATTTACAATAGGGATTTTAGAGAAATGAAAGCCAGTTGTAGAATCGTCCATCATTTTACCTAGTTCAGCACATGAATTTGTTATCTAAAGTCCTTATTATATTCACCCGACCTGATTAGAATTCTTGAATGAAGACCCAATAAAATAGTTCTCATCACTTAGATAGATATTGATTTGAAAGAGATGATATATAGTCATATATGATATATTTTCATTTTAATTTAACTGCCCTTTTGATTGGCGTGCCTTACCCTTATAACTTGCTTTACTATATTATTGGCCTGAGATGCCCTACCTTACCTATTATAGAAAACCTCATAACTAGACAGATTGGAAAGTGTAAGGCTTTTTATAACAAGTGTCCAGGGGGTTTAATAGTCTTTCAGAATTGGTGTCCAAGGTGTAACATTAAAGGAAGGGATAGAGCAAGGAAATGCATGGAGAAAGGCCTTAATAGTTACCATCTCTTGGGTTGAATTATCTTTATGGATGGTACGGCTTTTATTCTTGCTGGTATAGAGCCAGTGGTCCTGGATCAACAACTGGTGGGTCTTCACGGGCAACAAGATCAGACCCTTAATCTGGTGGGGGTGGGGGGGGGGGGGGTGTGCTTCTGCTAATAGGGGTGGGTCATGTGTTGCCTTTATTCAGGAATATATCTTCCCGTTTCCTTCTTGAGTTGGGAAGGGATAGTACCTAGTTCCCTAGGTAAGCACCCTTCAAGAATGATAGGAAAGGCCAAGTTCTTCTCATTTTTCATGCTTTATTACACAAAGTGTCTTCATGCCTTATATTTGTTATTTAGATTTAGATATATTACCTATTATGGTTGAATTTAACAATTGCTTACAAGGGAAGGGATCTCAACAGGTCTTAAATGTGTCGTGTCACTGGGCTCACTGGTTAAGCTTACAAATAAGATTCTTATTGAACGAATAAATGGGTGACATTTTTCTTGCTTTTTAGGAGCTCGATATTGACATTTTTGTATCTCTATAATTTTGGATCTCCAAGGTCTGCAATTATTTCCTAAAATATCCCTTTGAGTATTCTTTCCAACACCACAAGTTTCAGCAATATTGGAATCTTCAAGAAAAGGTTATGTCCAATATCCCATGATGACTTGATTATATATTAGTTCAACAGAGAACACTTGTACGAAGTTCCATATTTCACTATTTTGACCTTGAAAATGATACACAAAAAATAAAATATTGTTCAATTTCAATCACCTTTTAAGAAATTCAAATCCGATGCTCGAAGAAAAAGTTATGATGATTTTCCCTAGGTCAGTTGTTTGAGAATGAATTCTGGAGCCTGCAAAAACCCTATCTTCTTTGGAAGATATCTCTAAAAATATAGTGAACCAAGATCTAAAATCTGTACACAAATTTCAACAGTATTTCGGATCAACATGGTCACAATTTAAGCTTATGAAACCTCATAGAAAAAAAAATCATAGTGAAAATTCCAGGGTGACCTATTTGAAGAAGCAAAACCCTAGAATCCAAAGATCTGATACCAAATGTTATGCAACCAACTCACAAAATAGAAGAAAATATAGATCAAAGACTTGAGAAATAGCCTCTTTGAGGGTGAAATCTCCTTTACATCACATGAATGAATAATTCTTGGATGATATAAATGAAAATACCTCCTTTGAATATATAGGAGTCTAAGGGGTCACAATATAATCAGAGCCTACATAACAATAATAATGTAAGGGCACAAAAATAACAATAGTGGGATTCTATGGGGCACAACAATAAAATAATGGAAGCTACATGGGAACAAAAATAACAATAAGGGGGATACATTAGCATTATAGGGACTTAAATGACACCAAATGAAAATGTTATGGCCTTCAGAAGTTGAAGGAAGAATAAGGGTGAGACACACAAGGATGACACGTGGCACACCCAGAGGATGACATATGGCACACAAAATAGTGATATAGAATTATGATAAGTTGACACATGCCATGGCATAGGTTGACATGGATTGATGGAATGATGACACATAACACCACATGGACCTACTAAAGGCTTCCACGTGCACCAAATATAATTTTTCACATGGATCCTCTAGAAGGTATATGTGGACTAGATGTGTCACGTGTCAAAATTGTATTAAAAAATTATAACAATGGCAAGATTTGAATCGCCAACCTTGACGATACAATTTTTTCACCTTACCACTAAGCCAAGATGCATACCATGTTAAATTGGGGAAAGGTTCTATTATTTATGTCATTTGTTGCAAATGAGATCCCATAAAATATGAACCTGCAAGATTTAAACCATTGACCTCTTGTATACCAACTACAAATCTTACAACTACACCATAAGTTGTAGATGTGTTAAGTTATCCATGGATTTATTTAGATAAAATTTAGTTTTCGAGGTATTATTCCAAAATATCTTGTAATATCCCAACATATCATGCAACAATTGAAATTAAACTCACAACCTTAAGGTTATAAATTATATGCCTTACCACTAGACCACAGCTTCAATTTGTGATGTATAATGTGCATAATCGCTCTTTAGATGTAATGTTCAATATAATTTTGGAGAATAAAGGCCATAAATCCATTTTGTTTGTAGGATGCAAGTGGAAAAAGTGTTCCAGTAGTCCTATTATCTTCGTAGAAAGGTCTTAAAGGATTTTTTATTACAGATTGGAGATCAATTTTGATGGTAGATGTAACAGCCCTCATGAAAATTCCATGTAATAAAAGTTTAAAATAATAACCATGTTTGATGGGACACTCATTCCAAGCTCAATGTTGGGGAAAAAATCCTAGTGGGTGTTCGTTTAAGTTATTATGACTAAAGGAAATTGGAAAAGGTTTTGGCAAATGAATTTGGAAAGGAAAATTGGAATGTTTGGCACATTTATTTATGAAAATAACAAAAAATAGAAGAAAATGAAGATGAAAGGTCATAGGTTACATGTGAGGAGGAAAATGAAGGAAAATAATGGAAAATGAAGAAAATAGATGCCTCATCAATAAAAAGGCTTTTGAGGATCAGTTGGCAATATTTTTTTCTCACACTTATGGATCTCTCTCATTTTTCTCTATCTCTCTCTCTCACTCTTGGACACTTATATTTTCTTGGAGAATTTTGGCATTAGAATGAGAAAGGATATAAATCAAGAAGAAGGAGGAATAAAGCAAGGAGGAGTAGGAATCAAGTAGCTACAACAAGATTCTTGGAAGGTATTGATTTTCATGTGTGTTTTCCTTGCTATATATGGCATGCATGTTATTTCATGTGGTTTTTTTCTATCATGGGATGGGTTTTTCTAGGTGTGACAATGTTTTTCAACCTAGCCTTTTCATTTCAATATATCTTTGTGGAGATGGGTTTCTCATACTTTGGTTGAGCTAGATTTTCAGATGGATTCGAAGCTGAGTGGGGTGGATCTATGAAATGAAACAAACATGGCCTAGTGGTCCTTGAACCAGATTGTGGATCATAATAAATCCACTGGCCTACTAACCCCTAAACCAGACTGTGGGTTGCAGTAAATATAGATTGTGTGCCTCAATGGGCCTAGGAATCCTTTTCAGTGAATGGGGGGATATAAAATAAAGCCAAGAGGTGTATTTCTCTCCGTTGGGCCTAGTAGTCCAGGGAGGGGATGTATGGTAAATCCTGGAGACTATGATTCGGTTTAAGGCATAGTGATCCCTGATTTGGATTGTGGATTACGATAAAGCCTGAGAGACTAGGAGGAATTCAAATTCTTCACGATGTAGGTGGAGAACCCTAGTAGAATTCATGCTTGTTTGGTTCTTTTTGGTTGGTTATGAGTCCCACATTTATGCTTGGAATATGGCATGGGGGTGATTGGTTGAAGAGAGATTTGGCTCAACCAATCTATGGTCGGGTGGAATGTGGAAGTCCCATATTCAGTTGGTTTTTAATTTCAGTAATGAAGAGTTCATTCCATTGGTATTTGGTATGCAAATGAACTAATTATTATGTGGATTCTATTTTTTTTGTATCCACTTTATTTATGTTCATATTATGGTTTTTATAAGCATGTATTTTATCAGTGATGATGTATGGTTCTATCCATGTTTTTACTTGTGAATGAATGCACTATGTATCTATGGTCAAAAATATTGTATTGCAACTAATGATGTAAGGGATAAATTCTTCTTACCGATTCTCAGATATTTATGATACTCCTATGCTTAAATCTATTACTTACACTTGTAGATTCAATGTTTGTGACAAGTTTGACAAAATTCTTGTCATGGCTAGGAGGGGTCCAGATGAGTTCTTTTTTATGTGATTGCTTTTGTATCATTGTCTTATTGTAATTTTGCATCCCTTAAGTTTTCATGGAGTTTTGGGTAGTAACTTGGGCTCTAGGCCTGAAAAGGTGGCTCAAATCCCAGAGCCACAGGCACATAACTAAGATTTTGGGGCCCTTTCCACTGGCATGTAGTGTTATTCCTATGGATATAACATACTAGCCCCTGAAACGTAGTGTTATGCCTGTGGCTATGGCTCAAATGGGGTCAAAATGTCAGTGTGACCCAGGGGTAAGAGGCCTTAATGGTTGGGTTATCTCCTGGGGGTGTTTTGGTTGCTGTAAAAGGTTTTTATATCATTTTTTCTGTCTGTTCCATTTCCTTAAGGTCACATAGTGTTGGGTTTGTGTTATATTCTTTCCACAACTAGTCACGTGTGGGGGGGGGGGGGTAATAGGGGGGACGATAGCCCCCCCTGTCGGGGTCTGGGGCAGCACCCTCGGAAAAAAAATTTGGTCCTTATTTTCCAGTGGGCAAATCCGCCCATGGTTTTATGCATGGGTTTGTACATGGTTTTGGGGCATGATGGTTTTCGGCCCTTGGTATTTTGTAGATACGTTCAAGGGAACTACGGTTATGTTCTAATCCAGGGCTAATGGGTTGGGGTTTATGTATGCTTTGGCATGTATATATATGTGTTGTAACACTAAAAGGAATATAATGAAAAATCAAGCTGGTTGTCCCGATTTGGGATCCAGGGGAAAATATCTGTGTATATATGTTTTATGTTTTATGCTCTTGCTATTGTTTATTTTCTATTTTTAAGATTCGTTTGCAGCTAATTTATATACAGGGTTAAAACCTACATTTGGTATTAGAGAATTTTTGGCTTCAAGGGGATGCCTTTACTACTGAGGGGTTTTTTTCTCGGGCCTGAGGTAGACCCTGTTCAGTGGGAGATCTGCGGGATCGATTATTGTGGTGAAAGAAGATGGCGAGCGGCGAGAAGATAGAGATCGAGAAATTTAATGGTCAGAGTTTTGAGCTGTGGAAGCTCAAGATGGAGGATCTGCTGGTGGATAAAGATCAGTGGATTGTGGTAGATCCGAGTACAAAACCAATGAAAATTTTAGATGAAGATTGGAAGAAGCTGGATCGGAAGGAAAAGAGAACAATACGGTTGTGTGTCTCAGATTCTGTATTGTTGAATGTATCTGGGGAAGCTATGATGAAGACCTTGTGGGACAAGCTAGGGAATTTGTACCAATCTAATTCTCTGGTGAATAAATTGTTCCTGTAGAAAAAGTTGTATAACCTGAGGATGAAGGATGGAGATTCAGTGACAGAGCATCTGAATGCCTTTAATACTGTGGTAAGTCAGCTTTCATCTATTGATATTAAAATCTTAGATGAAGATAAGTGCATCAGTTTGTTGTGTTCTCTACCAGATTCATGGGACAGTCTGGTTATTGCAATAGGTAGCAATACAACTACCTTGAATTTTGATGACATTGTCTCAGCCTTGATTTTTGAGGAAATGAGACGGAGAAATATGGAGGGTCAGAATGGAGATGCCTTATCTGTACGAGGAATGTCTGAGAATAGAAACAATAAGAAGGCTTCGAGTGGGAGATCTAAATCTAGAGGGAGATCTAAATCTTCTGGGAAGTTTGTAAAGGTGTGTTGGAAATGCGGAAAGGAAGGGTGCTACAAAAAGGACTGCAGATCTAAAGCTCCTAAGAAAGGAAAGGGATCTGATGATGCTCCTTCTGTAGAGGCAAAAACCACCTCGAATGAAGGTGGGGATGTGTATTTTCCTTGTTCTTCAAATACACATGTAGATCATGAGTCATGGCTGATTAACTCGGGTGCATCCTTTCACTTCACTCCCCATAGGGAGTGGTTCTGCGAGTATGAGAAATATGATGGCGGTGATGTCTTCTTAGGTGATGATAAGAAGTCCAGAATCATCGGATGTGGAAAATTCAAGCTGAAGCTGCAAGGTGGAAGGATTAGAACACTTCCTGGTGTTTTGCACATTCCTGCATTGGCAAGAAATCTGGTTTCTGTAAGCAAGATGGATGATGCAGGTTTAAAAAACAGTGTTCTAGAAAGATGCTTGTAAGATGGTTCGGGAGCACTGGTATTAATGCGGGGAGTTTGGATTGGAACTCTGTACAAGCTTCAGGGCAGCACTATTATTGATGGGTGCAACAGTTCTATGGTTCCTGAAAGTGGAGCGGAAAGCCTAGCGGTCTCTGGAGAAAATACCATGCTATGGAATCAAAGGCTTTGACATATTGGAGAGAAGGGCCTTCGGATATTGCATGGAAATGGTATGGTAGAAGGTATGTCCAATAGCTCTTTTGATTTCGATTTCTTTGAACATTGTGTGTATGGGAAGTAGAATCGAGTGAGTTTTCCTTTTGGTGCTAAGAGGGCGAACAAGAAATTAGATCTTGTGCACAGTGATGTGTTTGGACCTGTGTCGGTTCCATCACTGGGTAAGTCTATGTACTATTTTTCATTCATAGATGACTTCTCAAGGAATACATGGATATATTTATTGAGGAAGAAACCTGAAGTCTTTGACAGATTTAAAGAATTTAAGGCTCTGGTGGAAAACCAGACAGAGAAGAAGATAAAGGTGTTGAGGACAGATAATGGTGGGGAGTTCTGCAAGAAGGAATTTGAAGAGTTTTGTAAGGTGTGGTATAGCACAGAAGAAGACTACTCCATACACACCTCAACAAAATGGAGTTTCAGAAAGAATGAAAATAACGTTGATGGAAAAGGCAAGAAGCATGCTCAGTGGTACCGGGTTAGGACAAGAATTCTGGGCAGAGGCAGTGGAGACTGCATTTTACTTGGTTAACAAATCACCTTCATCAGTGTTGGAGGATAAGACTCCACATGAGGTATGGACTGGTAAGAAACCCTCTCTTTCACATCTGAGGGTATTTAGATTTGATGTATATGTACATGTTCGAAAGGAGAAAAGGAGCAAGTTGGATAATAAATCTGAACGGTGCATCTTTATTGGGTATAAGGATGGTTTAAAGGGTTACAAGCTTTGGAACCCATAAACAAGGAAGGTTGTGTACAATCGAGATGTGGTGTTTAGAGAGGTGAAAGATATTGTTAAACATGAAGTCCTACCAAAGGAACCTGAGAAGATAGAGTTTGAGCTAAAGGAGGATGAATTAGACTCTACAACAGAAGAAGACTCAGAAGAGGAAGAGCCAAAAACTCCAACTGTTAGAAGATCAGTTCGGGAAAGAAGACAACCAGAAAGGTATAGTCATATTATTTCTATTCAAATTTTGCTTTAACTATAACTGATGATGATCCTAGAACCATCAGGGAGGCAGTAGATTTAGAGGATGGAAAACTCTGGAAGGAGGCCATGGTTGATGAAATGGCATCCTTGCATAAAAATGAGGCATGGGATCTAGTGGAGTTTTCGGCTGGAAGAAAGCCCATCGAGAGAAAATGGGTGTTTAAGAAGAAGATGAATGTAGAAGGCAAGGTGGAGAATACAAAGCTCGGTTGGTAGAAAAAGGTTATTCCCAGGTGTCGGGAATTGATTTTGGTGATATTTTTTCTCCTGTTTCCAAAGTTACTTCTATTAGATTACTTTTATCTGTTGTTGCTGCATTTGATTTTGAGGTAGAACAGATGGATGTGAAGACAACATTTCTTCATGGGGATCTGGAAGAGGAGATCTACATGAAACAACCTGAAGGCTTTATGGTGAAGGGGAAGAAAGAGCTGGTATGTAGGTTAAAGAAGTCTCTGTATGGGTTAAAACAGTCACCAAGGATGTGGTATCAGAAATTTGATACCTATATACGGGGACTTGGCTTCACCAGAAGCAAGGAGGATCACTGTGTTTATTTAAAATTAATTGGTGACCATGTTATTTATTTGGTCTTGTATGTGGATGATATGTTGTTGATTGGAAATGACAAAGAAATTATCCAAGATTTGAAGACCCAAATTTTCTCCAAATTCGACATGAAGGATCTTGGTGTTGCAAACTATATTTTGGGCATGGAAATTAAGAGAGATCGGGCAAAGAGGAAGCTCTGGTTAAACCAGAGGAAGTATGTCGAGACTATATTGCGGAGGTTCAATATGCAGGATAGTAAACCGGTGAAGGTTCCTATTCCTGTAGGTGTAAAGCTGTCTGCTGAACAGTGTCCCAAGACACAAGAAGAAGAGGAGTATATGTCCCGTGTTCCATATGCAAGTGCAGTAGGTAGCTTGATGTATGCAATGGTCTGTACTAGACCAGACATTGCACATGCAGTGGGAGTATTGAGCAGGTTTATGTCAAACCCAGGGAAGGAGCATTGGACAACATTGAAGCGGGTTTTCAGATATTTACGTGGCACTAGTGATTATGGCTTGTGCTACCAGGGAAGACCAGGATTGGAAAGAATGTTGGACATTCGTGGTTTTGTTGATGCAGACTGGGCTGGAGATCTGGACCAAAGAAGATCTACAAGTGGGTGTGTGTTTAGCCTATTTGGAGGCGCAGTCAGTTGGATGAGTAAAAGACAGTCTGTAGTGGCTCTTTCAACTACAGAGGCAGAATACATAGCAGCCACTCATGCAAGAAAGGAAGAAATTTGGTTGCAGAGATTGTGTTCAAGTATGGGGTTGGTACAGCAAGCTATAAGGATAGACTGTGATAGCCAAAGTGCAATTTTCTTGGCTAAGAACCCTGCTTATCATTCAAAGACAAAGCACATTGATGTTCAATATCACTTTGTGAGATATGTGGTTGAAGCTAAAAGGGTGTTGCTGGTAAAGGTGGACACTTTGAAGAATGTTGCAGATGATTTGACAAAGTCTATGTGCACTCAAAAGCTCTCTTGGTGTAGAGAAACAATGGGTGTTGCAAAGCTAGGCTAATGAATCAGCTCTCCTGTGGCCTATTATCTCCCCGTAATTTGCTAGATTGATTGAGATACAAAGGTACAGGGTAACATCAAACCAAGCTTTGGAATCCAAGGACCTAGCCTTCCTGGATTCAGAGAGGGATCTCTCAAGTAGGTGCAAATATATGAACTTGCTTACTGATTAGGGTTGATTTTAGGCTAGATGTTAAGTGCAGGGTATTTTGATTGTTTTTGGTTGGGTATGATGCTCAGATAGATTTAGATATAAAACAAGGAAGATTGTTAAGTCATTGGGAAATGGAGTCAAACAAGGTCATGAATGAGTTCATCAATGGTTTCGAGAGCATTTGTAGGGAAATTTAACTTGGTTGGTGGATCTTTAAGGTTGTGAAGGATCATGTGATGGACATTAAACTTGGGAAATACAAGCTAATAAAGGGAAAAAACAAAATCCTTTATGTACTTGTAAAATAAGGGAGTTAGAAGATATATAAGCATAGTAAGAGAATAAAAGGCTTAAGAAAAACTGATCCATTTGATTTTAGACTAAAAGTAGATAATCAACCAAGACAACATTCAAATAAAACATAGAAAGGAAAAACTTATTGAATCTTTCATGGATTTTATCATCAAGAGCAGGAAAAACATTTAAGTTGCACAAGTAACTGTAACAATAGAAGAAGAGACAAACCCTAGCATCCACAGTGACAGCTATGAGAGTTCCTTGAGACAATTTTAGCTAAGGCAAAGAGCATGATTAAGACAGACTTCTTTGACAAACTATAGGCAAAGCTGCTTCAAAAGATGATTTCAAGAATAGAGTACTTCAGAGGTAACAATATGAAGGGCTAGCTATAAATCATAATTGATACTAACTGATCTAAATCATTCAAGAAAATGGACAAGCCAAAAAATTATTAGAGAGAAAAAATATGAATTCCCTAACATATCTTAAGCAGAAGAAAACATTTAGGCAGTGAAGGAAACAAACACATCTAAGGTGCCATCAACAAGCATATCTTAGTCTAAATTTTTTGTCCTACTGTAGCATAGATGGATGGAAAACATATGAGAAACTTATAAAACATTAACAAGATAAAACTTCACCATCAACCAGGCCTATCTATCCTGCAAACAGTCCTGCTCCATCAACAAGTGAATCAAATCATGCATAAGCTCCAAGACATCAATTTCTCATCAAAGGCTTCAAGGGACTATGTATTACTTTAGCATAAGTCATCAACATCCAACAAAATATACAAGAGCCTCATGCTCTATTTATGGAGCAAATGAGGAGGTGGAAACCCCAAGAGGCTTCCAGAAACCCTAATTCAGCCATAAATGTCATAAATGTGCTTAATGACCATGCAAGGCCCAAGACACATAAGAGATAAGAAAATAAATGAAACACACCAAAACATAACTCCCCAATCAAATCAAGAGTGTTTTGTCCAAGAAAATATTAAAAAAACCAATTTTCCATTAATTAGTGTCTTTTGTTGACTTTTTGAAAAAAAACTCTCTCTCGCATAGCTCCAAATTAGAAAAAATTGGGGTCTGTTGCAGCTGATTTTTGGACCCCTTCCCGGCATCGTATTTGGGCCCGTGATGGCTCATTGGAAAGATCTGTATGTATAATTTCCAGAACTACTTGAGTTATCTCAAACTGATCCATGGAAGTCTATCAAAAAGTGGACTAAGTGAAAAACACCAGGAGCTTAGCACATGCTGATATTTGAGGCAGAAAGGTAAAAATTGACTGTTTTTTGCCTCTTTGGGGGATTAAAACACCTTATTTTGATCTGAAATTTTCTGAATAGATTCCCTCAAATTTAAGACATCCAAAAATATAACTTTCATGAGCTGAGGATGCTCCAAGAAAAATGGAAGTTCCTAGAAAGATGCGCAATTAGGCCTAAAAATCACAAAAAACAAGATCATGTCAAAAATTGCTCAATTTTGGTGAGCAAACCCCTAATGGGTTTCTAGAAGCATGCAAGGAAGCTTGAGCCAAGATTCCAAGCCTAGATATGTCTTTTCCTCCCTTTTTCACCAGGCACCTCCTTTGGATGGTTTTGAGCTTTTCTTGGGCAATCTTGAGTTTCCTTCGAGCAATTTGATTCAATTTCTTATAATTCCCTGTCATCTTCCCTTGAAAATGCAAATATTTGTTTTCCTTGTCCAATTTTTCCTCCAAGTGCTTGTTTGATCTTTCAAGCCATGATTATTTTTCATTTTCTATCTCTTGGGAAAACAACTGTGTGAGAGGATATTGTTGAGAAAGGGTTGTTTCTTCTTGTCTTTGTTTCTCCAAAGCTTTCCTAATACCTATAGTCCTAGGCCTTTTCCTTACTGGTTGCTCCTCCTCTTCATCATCATCAAATTTCCCCATATACTCCTCATGTTTGACTTGTGCTTTGTATGCTTCCCTTTGGTATTTGAGTGCCTGGGCCTCATAGATGGCCATTTTCCCGCTCATTTGTCTATTTTGCAACTGTAGGAAGTGAATGAGGTCTTTAGACCTCTCTAAGTTAGCTTCTAAATCTTCAATTTGAGATTCTCTGTTTTGTAGAAGAGAGTTTAGAATTCTGATCTGGTCATCTTCGACATCACTATCCACTTCGATAATGTCAAACTCTTTCTCTTGTCCATGGATGCTCTCATGCTTCTCTACTTTTTCCTTACCTTTGCTTTGAATGGGCTTATTTTCCCTTATCTTCTTTGGCACTTCAATGATAGGCTGCTTGGGAAACTTTCCTATACTCCAGAGTGCTCTAGTAACATTTGGAGTTACAGCTTGAAAATTCTTCTTCTTTGTAGTTTTAGGTTTTGTTACCTTTGGAGAAAGAGTCATGGCCCCTTGCCTAGGAGAGGCAGCTAGCACATGATTTCGAGGACTCTCTTCATGCTTACTATTTTCATTATTTTTTTTTGGGCTGCCTTTCTCACTATCTTTGATTTTATCGTGACTGCCTTTAGGATTTTTTTCATCTTTTTGTTTCATGCTGCCACCCTCAATTTGCTCACTACTTTATGCTTGTTTGCCATCACTGTGGCTGCCTTCACCTTGAATGTTTTCTTGCTGAGTGTCCTCTTTAAGTTGCTGCAATTTACCACTATCCTTTTCTTCAAATGAGTGAGGGTTGTCTTCCACCTCTTGAGACCTATTACTTTCCTCATTACTATTCTTGCTTATATTTCTTTGTTCATCATTTATTCATTTGTCCTCTTCAAGTTCAGTGTCATCATTAGTTTCATGGATGTCCTCTTTATCTTGCTTGTTGTCTTCTTGGAAACTATCTTCACTAGTTGTATGAGGGCTTTCATCATGCTCACTACCTTGATGATTATCACTCTATTCCTCATCACTAATCTGCTGAGTGTCATTTAGTTCCTCATCATATCTTCTTTGTTAAGGATTGTTTTGTTCCTCATCATCACTGTTTTGATTAGACTCTTCTTTTTCACTATCAATCATAGAGTATTTTTGCTTCTAAGGGGTATATTTACTAAAAGAAGGGGAGACATAGTGAGTGGATGGTGAGGAAGGTGCATGAGATGGACCATGGGATGAATAGGCAGTGGTGAAATTAGGATGGGAGATGAAGGATTCCCAAGGAACTCTTGTTTGCTCAAGTTGATGGAGGATGAGAATTTTTATGAGAGAATGATGAAATAAGATAGCCTTTTGTTGAGCAGGGGGTTTCTTTTGGAAAAATGAGGCCATTTTTTCAATGCTCCTATAGAGGAAGAAAGGGAGGTTCAATAGCTGAGTCTGAGTGAAGTGCATCAACAGTCAGACATGATATGAATAGACTCAAGAATATCTCCCTTCAAATGTAAAGTATTTCATGATGACCTTCATTAGAGGTGCATAACTATTCAATAGACGAGAAAAGGGGAGGATAGCCTTGCATTCATTTTGGTAAGCTAGTTTCAAGAATGGCTTGTTGTGTTCTAGGTCCAAATAGGCTTGTTTGAACCATTTCTCACCAAGATAGGGAATCTTGGTTGCCTTTGACATTGATCTAGGGGTGAGCACAAAATAGAGGCCTGCTATGTGAACATGTTCTCCTTGCAGCCTCAGGGCAAACAACTGTGTCAAGGGAGGGTGATTGGTGACCTCTTGGATTCTTTGGAAAAAATCAAGGCACCCTACCTCATGAAATTTGAAAAGAACTGAAGGGGATTCATTTATCTCCTGAGTTGTAGTAGGCTCAAACCTATTGTGATATCCACCTTTGTTGTCTTTCCTTGGAGGCATGTTTGCTTTAGGTTTCCTTCACTGGCTTATCAGAAGATACTTTTGAATGAAGTGAAAGTAGATCCCTTCTTCAAAACATTATTTCTCTTCCTTAGTTGGAAAACCAATTCTTGATCAATGAAAACAAGTCTCCTTCCTAAGAATGGTGTTTTTCCTTGTGACTGAGCAAAGGGGCCTTCAAAGCAACCTCTGTTTTCTCTTTATAGAATGTGTTACCTTTCATGCACTTGATTTAAGACAAGATTTAAACTGTCACTAAGTATTCTTCTTCAAACAATGCTTCTCTCTTTCATTTAGTAAATTGGACATTTATAAAAAAAAGTCTACCATTCTCCCTAAAATCATTGTTTTCCATCCTTGGCTAGAAAACAAGTTATTTTTGATGAAGATCAGTTTGTTTCTATAAAACAATATTTTTCCTTGTCACTAAGTAAATAGGCCTTCAAAATGAATTATTCCTTTTTAACAAATAGATTTTCTTGGCCCTTTAAAACATTGTATCTTCTTCCTCACAGTTTGATTTTAAAACCTCTTTCAAATCAAAAACTTAGGTAAAGAGAAACCCAAATACCTTTTAAAAAATGTCTTAGCTGTTTTTGAAGACAATTCCTTGTGCAAAAACTAGTTTTTTAGCAACTTTGAGGGTTCTTTGTAGGTTTTTGCAAACTCCTTTTAGCATTGGCCCAGGCGGTTAGACCTTCGTTCAGAATTGGCTCGAGCGGTGGGCCGTTCAGAGGTGGCCCAGGCGGTGGGTCGTTTAGAGGTGGCCCGAAGAAACGTGTCGCGTGTAGGGTGACTAGGCATCAGGTGCTTGCATAGGCATGTCATGTCCTGTGAAAAAATCTTCTGCAAACACCTACAGGCATGTCGCAATAGTTTTTAGGTGCATTGCGTGTTGATAACGCTGCAGAGGTGTTAAAAAAATGTCTCTTCTCCTTTGCTAAATTTTTGCACAAAACATAATGAAGAGTATAAGAGCTCGAGTGAGGCCTTTTATATCTTAGGGAGGGTTTGAAAAATCCTTTTTTTCCTTTCATCAAATTGAAACATTCCCCTTTAAAACATTTTATTTGTGTTGAAAAATGACTTTTCCCTTTTGTTGAGGATTTAACTGCTTTACCTTTTTTTGGATGGTGTTTTTTCTACCATATTTCTTCACCTCACTAGTGGCCTTGGGTTACTCAAAATCATTGCCAAGCCCTCTTCTCATCTTTTGGAGGAGGCGATTTTGATAAAATGAAATGTTGCCCCCTGGTGTAATGATTGGAGGAGGCTTCTTGACAATTAGTGCTTTTGACTTCTAATTTTTATTAAAGGGGGCACTGTAAACCCAAAGTTTTCCCTCATCTCTGATACACCATTTTGAGGTTTGTCTTTTGAACCAGCTTGTCTTTGAGACCTATGTTTTTCATGAAGGAGGTTTTTTAGAAACACCATCTGGGCGCTCTGTTTATACCTTAGGTTTCAACTTCTAACAATTTTTTAAGGACCTGTATCTATTTTGCAAAATGAAGAATGCCTTTAAACAAATCAACTGTGTAACTTCCCTTCTTTATCATTTGCAAAATTTCCCTTAAACAAAACCTTGCCTAACTTTGTTTATCAATTGAAGAAGGTTCTCCTCAAAAATTTAACCTTGTAATTTTCATCTGATGGAGGCATCAAGTACAAACTGCTTGTTATCTTTGTTTATCATTTAATGAACTTTTTTAAATAAGGTCTCTCAACTCTGTCTATTAATGACAAATTTTCTCCAATACAGAATTAACACTTGGTGATTTTCCCTTTGCTTGTTTTTTAGGGTGGCCATAAAAATGTGTTTTTGACCCTCTGCTTATCATGAAGGAGGTCCTATCAAACATAGAAACTTCATCCATCTCAACACTGTGCCCTTGGTTTGTTTGTTTAAAAAAATACAAAATAGAAAACAAATGTGAATCTTTTCCACTTATCATTGATGAAATCATTTGAACATACTGTCTTCTTGCTTTATGAGGACCTATCTATAATGTATATCTCTTTTTCATAACATCACTGTGAAACCTGGGAGAAAACAATGTGATTTTTAAATGGTAAATGCTCACTGTGTGTATTCTTGAAGTAACTCCTTTTTCCTGACTGTGCTTTCATAAGGTACAGTGAATTTGTCTTTGACTTATTTTCAAAGTCCAGGTTCATGGTAAGATATAAGAAGCAAATTTCCTTCTTACACCTTCACTATGATGCCTAATTTTCTTTAAAGCTCTTTCTATCAAAGACTATCTTCTTCCTTGAAATAGAGTGATTTGCAGGGCTAGGTCACCTTTTTGAGAGCTCATGCAAAGATGCCTTTGGAGTTAGGATGGGGCGCCGAAGAGAGACATCACCTAATCCTTTGTGTTCATTTGTCCTTGATGAATTACCTTTGTCTTTAGGCACCCTTTGGATTTGAAACCTGTATGTTTTCTTTCTTTCACTTACTACACTTCATTTGATTCATGATGGAAAAATACTTCAACATGAGAGACATGTTTGAATTTGTTCTTTTGCTCCCATTTGCACTCTGTCATCATTGAATACACCCATGCAGAGATGTATTTGGTAGATGATCTTTGATTTCCTAAGAGCTTAGCAGTGTGCCGTAAAATCAAGCTTGAAATGACCACCTTGTTTCATTCATGAAACTTTTTAGAATCCTGCTCTTTTCCTGAAATGAATATTTATGAGCTTTGCTAAAAAATAAAAACAAGTAACCGGTTAGTGGTGTATGACCTAAGGCTAAACCAGTATGTTGTTTTGCAGAATAGGAAACAATTTATGGCTGAATGGTACTAGACACAGGGTTTTTTGACTTAGGACAGCTTTGTCAAGGAAAATTGTCCTAAACAACACCACCTAGACCTACAGACCTTGTCACAGATTTTGAATATTTCCTTAGGTGTGATCATGTTATCATAATGATTATATGATCAGTGAGAGATGGGTAGGCACCTTGTCAAATGATGGGAAATGAGATGCATGAAAACAAGGGAAAATGATAGCAGAGAAACAAAGCTATGACAGATATAGACAAGGAGACTTTGCTGTAATGAGATAGGTTTAGAAAACTGAAGGGTTTTCTCATCATAGACTGAAGGGGAGGGGTAGGAAGAAAAAAATTTGTTTGAGGTGTTTTCTAGATGACAAATTGACAGATTGAGATTAGCTACTAGAAAAATCAGCCAAGGAATCTAGTCATCAAAACATGCAAAAATATTGATGACTAACAGATCAGTAGTAGGGAATCTTGTAGATAAGAAAAACAAAGGATTTGGGCCAAAAGGCAAGACATGGTAAAAAATGAGTGACAGTTGGGGCAAAACAATATGGCTTGAACCTAGGATGGGTCTTCCAGGGGTATTGGGCTAGTGATGGCTAGATAGGATGAATGATAAACTAGTGAAAATTTATCCTAAGGATAATGAAGGCAGTGAGATTTCTATAACTCGCAACGTTCATGAACTTTGTTTCTAGAAATCTAGGATAAGTATTTTAGTCATCCATGAGAAGTAAAAATTACTGATGACTAACAGTGGCTCCACTTGGGGAGGGCAACTCCTTTTTAGGAGGTGTCCAGAACTTTAGATCTCTGGCTTTATGGAGACCAGTGCCTCATCCATTGGGCAGATTTTTACCTCTTTTCATTTGTTGATGCTTTCTTGAAGCTGTGATCTTAGTAATCTGAAAAAAAACATGATAAACATCAACATCATCTCTACCTACCCAACCTATTTGCCTAACATTTTTTCTTCCTTGGGTGCATTTGGACTGGAAAACCCTTGACATTTTTATTTTTGAAAACACAAATCAAACTATCTAATTGTACCCTTATTTCTTCCAAGAGTTCAAATTAGGCTAATGAACTCTCTTATTCTCTACCTAGTCTAATCATTTGTTAATATTACGCTGTTTGACAAACTTCATTCCCTAAGCTATAAACATGAAATTGAAAGTATGATTTAAATCGGAATTAGGAAATCTAATTTACCATGAGTTGTGGCATAAGAACAAGCTGCAACAAACATTGTTTTTCATGAAAGTAAAATAGAAAGATAAGGGTTGTGATCTATCATTTGTTATGCATCCTCATCTTCCTCTTTGGTTCTGTTTTGAGCATGTGGAACTAGTATTTTTTCATTCCTAATATATTCTCTTTTGACAAGTCAAGTTTACATGATTTTGACAAGTTTTTATTTTACTAACCTATCAACAACTAAATTGAAAACATGTTCATCCATGATTAGGCTAGATGACTGAACAAGACTTGTTTTTCAAAGACTAGTAGTGGCATTTAGACTTGCACACTTTCAGCAACATCATTTTTTTTGGTATGGGGCTGTACCTATCTTTCCATTCCTGCCCTCTTTTCCCCTTTTCTATTTTTTAGGGTTCTTGTCTTTATATCCTTTCATCAAACAATGGTATGTACAAGGAATGAGAAAGTTTAAACTAAGGTTCTTGACAAAAGTAATGTTTAAGAATCCTCCCATTTATAGGACCTCCAAACATTTCAATTCCATCAAGTTCCTTCAGAAAGAAAGTATTGTTGCCTCTCACCAAATCAATGATATAGGGACCTTTCCACAGATTTTCAAGCTTACCATGTTTTCCTTTGTCCTCCCTTCTTGAATCCCATTTCAGAACCTTGTCTGCAATTTGGAAATCATTTTCTTTGGTTCTTCTATCAAATATTTTCTTGATTTTATCATGGATAGCTTGGGTCATTTTGTAAACTTATTCTCTTGATTGCTGCAAATGAATGGTTTGGTTCAGCCTACTCTGCATGTCATTTTCTTCTGATTGAACCTCTTGAAGAAGCTTCATGACTGGGACTCCTAAAGAAGTGGGAAAAAATACATCCATGCCATACACTAGTTGATAGGGAGACATACCAATGGATTTCTTGGTGGTTATTCTATCAGCCCATAGTGCATGCACTAGTTTTCTATGCCATGCTTTTTGATTTTGTCCTAAGATCTTCTTAATTATGTTTACCAAGCTCTTGTTGGAGGACTCAGCTAGTCCATTCCCTTGTGGGTAATAAGCAGTGGAGTGACCGAGGGTGATGTGATATTTGTAGCAAAATTCCACCATTTTCTTAGATGTAAAGGCAACAGCGTTATCGGTGATGATCTTCTTAGGACAACCAAACTTGGATAGGATGTTGGTCTCAATGAATTTGATGATAACTGAATCAGTGGCGTTTCTACAAGGGATGGCTTCTATCCACTTAGTGAAATAGCCGGTGGCAGTGAGGATCCATTTATGTTGGGAAGATGAAGTAGGATGGATCTCTCCTATGAAGTCCAAAACCCACTGCTGAAAAGGGGCTTCAAAGGTAGGAGCTTTCTTTTTCCATCAAATATTTGGCATTTATGGCAAGTTGTGACTAGTTTCCGAGTATCAGAAAATAAGGTGGGCCTATAGTAGCCAGCTCTAAGGATCTTGTTGGCTGTGGTCTTCCAATAGAAATTACCCCCACATTCTACTTCATGTAATTCATGCATGATTTTCTCTACATCATCTTCAAGCAAACATTTAAGCAGTAAACCAGCAAAAATATTCTAGTACAATACTCCATCCAAAATGCAGAAATTTAATGTTTTTAGTTTTAATAATCTTTCTTTAGTTTTTGACAAAGGAGGCGGAGAATTGAGATAAAGAAGCACATAACTAATATCAGCATACCAAGGTGAATTTAGAAACATTTCTTTAATGTATGGGGCTGTACTTTCTTCAGTTTCTTCTAACATGCCAACCACATCCATGTCTAGAGCTTGGAAATTTGAGTCAGCCATAAGTTTTTCAAGTCCTTGTCCCTCAATTAATTTAGTGGGTCTGATTTCCAAATCATATTCTAAAATGGTAGCAATCCACTTGCCCCTTTTACCATCAGGGTCTTGATTAAGTATATATTTGACAACAGTGTTTGGGACAAAGGCTATGATATGTGAATGCAAAATATAAACTCTAAAATCCTTCAAATATTTGATTAAGGCAAAGGCTTGTTTCTCCATAATGTCATATTTCAGAGGAGCATCCCTTAAGGCTTTGTTGAAGAAAGCTATGGGCTGCTCTTGTCCCATGATGTTCTTTTGCAACAATACTGCTGCCACAGTATGTTGAGAGGCAAAGGAGAAAATGTAAAATTCCTTGGTGAAGTCAGGGTTGATTAAGACTGGTGTTTGCATGAGTGCTTGTTTTACCAGCTCAAAAGATTGTTTTTCTTCCATATTCCACTTCACTCCTACTTCCTTTTTCAACATATTGGTGATATTTCTTAGGAGCTCAACAAGGTTAGGGATGAATCTTCTTAGGAAGTTAATCTTTCCAATGAAAGATTGCAGCTCTTTAATGTTTCTAGGGTGGTTGATTTGTAAGATGCCTTCTATTATTTTGGGATCTATCTTGATTCCCTTCTCAGAGGTGATGTGACCCAAGAGTTTTCCTTCTTGAAGGCCAAATAAATTTTTCTTAGGATTGAGGGACAGGCTATACTTTCTACATTTTTCGAAGACTTTTCTCAAGTGGACTAAGTGCTCCTCATCAGTGTTAGAGTAGACAGTGATGTCATCAAGGTATATGTCTATGAAGTAACCTATGTCTTCTAAAAAATATATGTCCATTTCCCTTTGGAAATTAGCCCCTGCATTCATTAAACCAAATGGCATTTTAACATACATGAATGTACCCCAAGGTGTAGTGAAAGTAGTTTTAAGTTGGTCATTTGGGAAGACTAGAATTTGGTTGTAATCTAAGAACCCATTCAGTAGTGAAATCCTTTATGAGCCAACTACCTTTTGGAGTATGAGATCCATTTTAGGCAAAGGGTAATTGTCTTTCAAGGAGGCTTTGTTCAAATTTCTGAAGTCAATACAAAGCCTAATTTCACCGGTCTTCTTCCTAACTGACACGAGGTTGGAAACCCATTCCGAGTATCGGACCGAGACTATGATCCCGACATCGTACATATTTTTGATTTCTTTCTCAACTGAGGGTAACAAAAGGGGGTTTATTCTTCTCAACTTTTGTTTAAATGGTTTCTGATTTTCTTTGAGAGGAATTTTATGTTGAATTATTTTTGTGTCATAGGATTTCAAGTCTTCATACCCCCAAGCAAACACATCTTTAAATTCTCTAAAAATCTCAATGTATTTCTGTTTTGTGAGAGATGGGAGAGCTTTTGACAGCTTGATCATTTTGGGCTCTTTCATCTCTCCAATGTCTCACTCTTCTACATTTGTTTCAGTGGATTCCATCTTGGGTTTTTTAGCTACATCATTAAAATCAAACAGCTCTTCTAGTGGTGTAAGGCCTCTTGGCAAGGTGTAATTTTTGTACTGCAAAATTTCAAATTATTTTGGATCATATTTATCAAATAATTCTGCTACACAAGAGTTTTGAAGGTGGTTTATATCATCATCAAAGGGCAGATTTGTTTTGGGAGTTTCTTTTTCAGCAAAAGTATTTCTTTCAAATCTCAACCTCTGTTTTATACTTGCAAAGTCATCCATTTGGTCATCATTTTCAAACACTTGCCAATGGTTTAGGTTGTCCGGTACAATAGGCCTGTTCTTTATTTTGATGAGGCATTTATTCTCTTCATAAGGTAAAGAGAAATTTCTGGCAGCATAGGCAAGCTCATTGGTAAGGCAGTTTTGGGCCCTAGGGATGAAAGTGAGCTCATACTTCTCAAAGGTTTTGAGAAGGTCTAGGGAAAAATTTCTATATTCCCTTAACCTATGGTTCTTGGATGAATATTCTCCCTTAATTTGATTTATGATCAGTTCTTAATCTCCTTGAACCAATATTTTCTTAGCTTTGAGGTCTTTGAGTAGGTGTAAACCAATAAGGAGAGCCTCATATTCTACAACATTGTTGGTGCATTGGAAATATAGCCTATAGGAATGGCCTTTATTTGTGTTGTGGAACCAAACCCCTGCTCCTGAACCATATTTACCATAGGAGCCATCAAAGCTTATATGCCAAAGGGTGTCAGTTTCAGTTTTGTCAATATTCTGCACTTTGGGGCTGCAAGGATTTGGGGTGTCATTTTCGTGGTCAAAGGACGGGCTTGGTTGTTTTGAGGGGATTAGTCTTTTTTCCTTGTCATCTATTTGTTCATCTATGTCATTTTCATTTTACAGGATGAAGGAGTCAAGGTCTGAGTGAATGGAATAAACCGGTGTGTTAATTGGCCTATCTATGTTACTCAACATGTATTTCATGTGGGATTCCTGGTATAATCTCCTTGTTTGATTGAACACTGGGATGGTGGCATAATTCATGTCCATTTGAAGGCTTCCCTGGAGTTTGGCCCCCCATGATATAGATAAAATCATGCCATATTTTGGGGGGATGTCAGCCACAACTATATCCATGACTAAACTTTTAGTGGGTATTTGTGTGAGATTGACACACAGATCCTTGATTAGGCCTAGACACTTGACCCTACTGGAATCAAAAGAGTACAAATATTTGTAGGGTTTTGTGATCTCTAAGCCCAATCTCTCCATCACAACCTTTGGCATGAGGTTGTGTGAGGCACCAGAGTCTAACATAGCATTATGCAGAATTTTATCATGTATGTTCAGACTTACATAGAAAGGAGGGACAACTCCTTGATATTTTCCCTCTACTTCGGGACCAAACAACAATTCTGGTTTATCATCAATTAAGTTTAAAGTATCGGTATCACTCCCTATATTTAAAAATTTGAAAATCTGAGATATGTATACCTCTTGGGTTACCAGCTCAGTGAGGGGTATGGTTATCTTGATCTTGGAAATCTCCCCCTCAAAACTGAAGGGTGTAGGTGTCTTTATTGCATTTACATTAGTTTTATCATCCATGAACTTTTCTACATTTTTAATTTGTTGATTCTTATTTAATGGTTTGGAAAGCAGGATTTTTTCAGGGCCACTAGTTAAAGTACTAGGGCAGATTGAATCTTTGTTAGGTAGACTAGTCTTTGGTATGTTTATTTCAGTTTTTTTAGCCACAGTATTTGTATTTTCTACTATATTTTTAGGGATAGGTTCAGAGGTTTTTCTAACAGCAGTGTTTGGCTGATTGGTTTTAGGAATATCTTGACTCTTTTTACTCCTAAGGTCATACTTCCTATGGACTTCCATTATGGAATTCTCAAATCCTAATATATAGTCTTCAGAATCTTCATATGATTTCTCATGTGGTTTTGAGGAAAACATCCTTTGTTCTTCTTCGGTAAGGAATTTGTTAACCTCATCATCCGAACCTATGACATTTACATGGTCTTCTTCCAACTGCTCAGGCTCTCTTTCTTCTTCATCTACATATCTGTCTTGGAAAGGGGGTCTAATTTGTTGGTCACTCTCTCTTTTTTTGACTGGAGGAGGGTCTCTTATAAAATTTTGATTTCTATTCATGTTTTGAATATTGGCTTGATTTTCCCTAGGAGGTGTTCTCTCCTTCAAACTGAATTTTTCCATCATCCTCTCCATTGTCCGGACTATGGAGTCAATTTTGGTGACGGAAGAGGAGGGTTTAGGTGTTGTGTCATTTCTACAAGTCACCCTTTTTTCTGATCTTACCCTAGCCCTCTTCTCAATCAAATTGTCCTCTACACTTACAACCCCCTTTTGCATGTCTTCTAGAGTTAGGTAATCTCTCTCCCTTAGTTGATAGGCCATATCAGCATCAAAGCCTTCAGGATATTTCACCAAGGCCAAGCCTTGTGGAGGTTTTATGTGAGGTGGAAGAGCATTGTAAACACTGTTAAACCTAGTGGAGTAGTCATGAATGCTTTCTCCCAGATTTCTCTTAAGATTGTTATATTCAGACAGAATTTGGAGAGGCTTTTTCTTGATTTTCCATTTGTTCACATAAGCTTGGTATAGAGTAGGGAGATCATGAATGTTGTTAGGAGGCAAGTCTTTAAACCATTTCTTGGGTTCTCCCCCTAGGCTCTGAGCAAAAATCCTCATTTTTATGGTTTCTTCTTCTATCTCCATATAGTCAAAAGAATCATTAATTCTATCTACATGTTTTTGAGCAGTGATGGATTCAGTCCCTAAGAAGTGAGGGATTTTGGACTAATATTCATTTGGTAGAGGTAATAGTGGTTGTTTTAGAGCGAACAGAGCATACTAGGCTACCATGATGGGAGGGAAAGGAAACAAGGGCTAATTTACAAGGGGAGGATTTGTGAGAGGTGGAGGAGGATTGAGTGAGGTGGTTTGCACACTAATGGTATGGATGGGTGTAGCTGAGGTACGTGGACTGGAAGACTGATTCTGAGTAGATTTGAGATGAAAAGGGCTGAGGTGATGGAGAAGCTGAAAATCAAGTGGAGTGGAAGGAGAGGCTTCTCTACTGGGGCTTTGCTGCAAATCTATGGGCTCAAAGTCAGCTTGGTCAACCCTACTTTGTGATTTGGTCCTGAATAGGTTCTTGGTATGGTGCAAATCAAACTAAGGATCTTGTGAAACTGTAAGGTGTTCCGGTGCAAAACTTTCTCTATGGATGGTCCTAACAGTGGGTGAGTTTCCATCTTTAGGATTTTTCCACAAAATCTTTTCCAGATTATCAACTACGGTAGGGGGACTTGGGTCCGGGTGTGATCTGGTATATATCTTTCGTGAAGACGGATCTCTCTATTCACACAAGGTACAACTAGGCCTTACAAACTTCTTAGGACTGATTTGACATAATCAGAGAACAACCTAGGGGACTAGTGGGATGAGGAAGGCCTACTGGAGGCTTAGTGGAGTCGCTAGGTGGATTTTTTTGAAATTTTGAGGATATGTATACAATGTTCCACCACCAAATTCTTGATAAAAAATCAATATAGGGAGTACTTTTTGGGTTTTTAGTTTATTTATGCAGCCTTAAAGTAAATGAGTATTCCCTAGCTAAATCATCATCTTACCAGGATGGTGAAGTAATTAGTTTCTACTCTGGATATGGGTTGGTTTTTTAAGTCAAACTAGGGATGGATATGAGTCTACAAGAGTTTATCAGGCTACTATGAACTTGGTCCCATCGTGATCACCATTATGTTATCTCCCCGTAATTTTGTAGATTGATTGAGATACAAAGGTACTGGGTAACATCAAACCAAGCTTTAGAATCCAAGGACTTAGCCTTCCTGGATTCGGAGAGGGATCTCTCAAGTAGGTGCAAAGATGTGAACTTGCTTACTGATTAGGGTTGATTTTAGGCTAGATGTTAAGTGCAGGGTATTTTGATTGTTTTTGGTTGGGTATGATGCTTAGATAGATTTAGATAGAAAACAAGGAATATTGTTAATTCATTGGAAAATGGAGTCAAACAAGGTCATGAATGAGTTCATCAATGGTTCAAGAGCATTTGCAGAGAAATTTAACTTGGTTGGTGGATCTTTAAGGTTGTGAAGGATCATGAGATGGACATTAAACTTGGGAACTACAAGCTAATAAAGGGCAGAAACAGAATCCTTTATATACTTGTAAACTGAGGAAGTTAGAAGATATATAATCATAGCAAGAGAATCAAAGGCTTAAGCAAAACTGATCCATTTGATTTTAGACTGAAAGCAGATAATCAACCAAGACAAAATTCAGATAAAACATAGAAAGGCAAAACTTATGAATCTTTCACCGGTTTTATCATCAAGAGCAGGAAAAACACTTAAGTTGCACAAGTAACTGTAACCATAG
This sequence comes from Pinus albicaulis, assembly GCA_034641835.2. Classification (NCBI taxonomy): domain Eukaryota; kingdom Viridiplantae; phylum Streptophyta; class Pinopsida; order Pinales; family Pinaceae; genus Pinus; species Pinus albicaulis. Next base: position 1,319,286,204 of record CM076578.1, on the reverse strand, counting down.
AAGAAGAGACAAACCCTAGCATCCACAGTGACAGCTATGAGAGTTCCTTGAGACAATTTTAGCAGAGCATGATTAAGACATACTTCTTTGACAAACTATAGGCAAAGCTGCTTCAAAAGATGATTTCAAGAACAAAGTGCTTCAGAGGTAAAAATATGCAGGGCTAGCCATAAATCATAATTGATACTAACTAATGTAAATCATTCAAGAAAATATACAAGCCAAAAAATTATTAGAGAAAAAATATGAATTCTCTAACATATCTTAAGCAGAAGAAAACATTTAGGCAGTGAAGGAAATAAACAGATCTAAGGTGCCATCAACAAGCATATCTTAGTCTAAATTTTTTGTCCTCCTGCAGCATAGATGGACGGAAAAAATATGAGAAACTTAGAAAATATAAACAAGAGAAAACTTCACCATCAACTAGGCCTATGGATCCTACAAACAGTCCTACTCCATCAACAAGTGAATCAGATCATGCATAAGCTCCAAGACATCAATTTCTCATAAAAGGCTTCAAGGGACTATGTATTAATTCAGCATAAGTCATCAACATCCAAAAAAATATACAAGATCCTCATGCTCTATTTATGGAGAAAATTAGGAGGTGGAAACCCTAAGAGGCTTCCAGAAACCCTAATTCAGCCATAAATGTCATAAATGTGCTTAATGACCATGCAAGGCCCAAGACACATAAGAGATAAGAAAATAAATGAAACACACCAAAAAATAACTCCCTAATAAAATCAGGAGTTTTTTTTCCAAGAAAATATTTAAAAAACCAAGTTTCCATTAATTAGTGTCTTTTGTTGACTTTTTGAAAAAAAACTCTCTGTGTGTAGCTCCAAATCAGAAAAAATTGGGGTCTGTTGCAGTTGAGTTTTTGAACCCTTCCCGACATTGGATTCAGGCCCGTGATGGCTCATTGGAAAGATATAGATGTCTACTTTCTATAACTACTTGATTTATCTCAAACTGATCCCTAGAAGTCTGTCAAAAAGTGGACTGAGCGAAAAAACCCAGGAGCGTAGCACCTGCTGATATTTGAGGCAGAAAGGTAAAAATTGATTGTTTTTTGCCTCTTTGGGGGATCAAAAAACCTTCTTTTGATCTGAAATTTTATGAATAGATTCCCTCAAATTTAATACATCCAAAAATATAACTTTCATGAGCTTAGGAATCTCTAAGCAAAAATGGCAGCACCTAGAAAAATGTGCAATTAGGCCTAAAAATCACAAAAAACAAGATCATGTCAAAAATTGCTCAATTTTGGTGATAAAACCCCTTATGGGTTTCTAGAAGCATGCAAGGAAGCTTGAGCCAAGATTCCGAGCCTAGATATGTATTTTCCTCCCTTTTTCACTGGGCGCCTGCTTTGGGTAGTTTTGAGCTTTTCTTGGGCAATCTTGAGTTTCCTTCAGGCAATTTGATTCAAATTCTTATAATGCTCGGTCATATTCCTTTGAAAACCCAAATATTTGTTTGCTTTGTACAATTTTTCCTCCAAGTGCTTATTTTCTCTTTCAAGCCATGATTCTTTGTCATTTTCTATCTCTTGGGCAAACAGCTGTGTGAGAGGATATTGTTGAGCAAGGGTTGTTTCTTCTTGTCTTTGTTTCTCCAAAGCTTTCCTAAGACCTATAGTCCTAGGCCTTTTCCTTACTGGTTGCTCCTCCTCTTCATCATTATCAAATTTTCCCATATACTCCTCATGTTTGACTTGTGCTTTGTATGCTTCCCTTTGGTATTTGAGTGCCCGGGCCTCATAGATGGCCATTTGCCCGCTCATTTGTCTATTTTGCAACTGTAGGAAGTGAATGAGGTCTTTAGACCTCTCTAAGTTAGCTTCTAAATCTTTAATTTGAGATTCTCTGTTTTGTAGAAGAGAGTTTAGAATTCTGATCTGGTCATCTTCGACATCACTATCCACTTGGATAATGTCAAACTCTTTCTCTTGTTCATGGCTGCTCTCATGCTGCTCTACTTTTTCCTTACCTTTGCTTTGAATGGGCCTATTTTCCCTTATCTTCTTTGGCACTTCAATGATAGGCTGCTTGGGAAACTTTCCTATACTCCAGAGTGCTCTAGTAACATTTGGAGTTACAGCTTGAAAATTATTCTTCTTTGTAGTTTTAGGTTTTGTTACCTTTGGAGAAAGAGTCATGGCCCCTTGCCTAGGGGAGGGAGCTAGCACATGATTTCGAGGACTCTCTTCATGTTTACTATTTTCATTATTTTGTTTTGGGCTTCCTTTCTCACTATCTTTGATTTTATCGTGACTACCTTTAGGAATTTTTTCCTCTTTTTGTTTCATGCTGCCACCCTCAATTTTCTCACTGCTTTATGCTTGTTTGCCATCACTGTGGCTGCCTTCACCTTGAATGTTTTCTTCCTGAGTGTCCTCTTTAAGTTGCTGCAATTTACCACTGTCCTTTTCTTCAAATGAGTGAGGGTTGTCTTCCACCTCTTGAGACCTGTTAATTTCCTCATTACTGTGCTTGCTTATATTTCTTTGTTCATCATTTAGTGATTTTTCCTCTTCAAGTTTAGTGTCATCATTAGTTTCATGGTTGTCATATTTATCTTGCTTGCTGTCTTCTTGGATACTATCTTCACTAGCTGTATGAGGGCTTTCATCATGCTCACTACCTTGATGATTATCACTCTGTTCCTCATCACTGCTCTACTGAGTGTCATTTGGTTCCTCATCATCTCTGCTTTGTTGAGGACTATTTTGTTCCTCATCATCACTATTTTGATTAGACTCTTCTTTTTCACTATCAATCATAGAGGATTTTTGCTTTTGAGGGGTAGATTGACTAGAAGAAGGGGACACATAGTGAGTGGATGGTGAGGAAGGTGCATGAGATGGACCATGGGATGAAGAGGCAGTGGTGAAATCAGGATGGGAGATGAAGGATTCCCAAGGAATTCCTTTTTTCTCAAGTTGATGGAAGATACGAATTTTTATGAGAGAATGATGAAATAAGCTAGCCTTTTGTTGAGTAGGGGGTTTCTTTTGGAAAAATGAGGCCATTTTGTCAATTCTCCTGCAGAGGAAGAAAGGGAGGTTCAATAGCTGAGTACGAGTGAAGTGCATCAACAATCAGACATGATATGAATAGACTCGAGAATATCTCCCTTCACATGTAAAGTATTTCATGATGACCTTCATTAGAGGCGCATAACTGTTCAATAGATGAGAAAAGGGGAAGATAGCCTTGTATTCATTTTGGTAAGCTGGTTTCATGAAGGGCTTGTAGTGGTCTAGGTCCAAATAGGCTTGTTTGAACCATTTCTCACCAAGATAGGGAATCTTGGTTGCCTTTGACACTGATCTACGGGTGAGCACAAAATCAAGGCCTGCTATGTGAACATGTTCTCCTTGCAGCCTCAGGGCAAACAACTATGTCAAGGGAGAGTGATTGGTGACCTCTTGGATTATTTTGCAAAAATCAAGGCACCCTACCTCATGAAATTTGAAAAGAACTGAAGGGGATTCATTTATCTCTTGAGTTATAGTAGGCTCAAACATATTGTGATATCCACCTTTGTTGGCTTTCCTTGGAGGCATGTTTGCTTTAGGTTTCCTTCACTGGATTATCAGAAGATACTTTTGAATGAACTGAAAGTAGATCCCTTCTTCAAAACACTATTTCTCTTCCTTAGTTGGCGAACCAGTTCTTGATCAATGAAAAGAAGTCTCCTTCCTAAGAACTGTGTTTTTCCTTATGACTGAGCAAAGGGGCCTTCAAAGCAACCTCTATTTTCTCTTTATAGAATGTGTTACCTTTCACGCACTTGATTTAAAACAAGCTTTAAACTATCACTAAGTATTATTCTTCAAACAATGCTTCTCTCTTTCATTTAGTAAACTGGACATTTATAAAACAAAGTCTACCATTATCCCTAAAATCATTGTTTTCCTTCCTTGGCTAGCAAACAAGTTATTTTTTATGAGGATCAGTTTGTTTCTCTAAAACAATATTTTTCCTTTTCACTGAGTAAAGAGGCCTTCAAAATGACTTATGCCTTTTTAAAAAATATATTTTCTCGGCCCTCTAAAAAATTGTGTCTTCTTCCTCATAGTTTGATTTTAAAACCTCTTTCAAATAAAAAAATTAGGTAAAGAGAAACCCAAATACCTTTTAAACAATGTCTTAGTTTTTGTTGAAGACAATTCCTTGTGAATAAACTAGTTTTTTAGCAACTTTAAGGGCTCTTTGCAGGCTGTTGCAAACTCCTTTTAGCATTTCCCCGGGCAGTCAGACCTTCATTCAGAAGTGGCCCAAGCGGTGGGCCGTTCAAAGGTGGCCCAGGTGGTGGGCAGTTCAGAGGTGGCCCGGAGAAATGCATTGCGTGTAGGATGACTGGGCATTGGGTGCTTGCATAGGCGTGTCACGTCGCTCGACAGACGCATCGTGTCCCATGAAAAATGCTTCTGCAAACACCTACAGGCGTGTCGCAATAGTTTTTAGGCGCGTCACGTGTTGATAACACTGCTGAGGTGTTAAAAAAAAATGTCTCCTCTCCTTTGCTAAATGTTTGCACAAAACATAATGAAGAGTAGAAGAGCTCGAGTGAGGCCTTTTGTATCTTAGGGAGGGTTTGAAAAATCCTTTTTCTCCTTTCATCAATTTGAAAAATTCCCCTTTAAAACATTTTATTTGCGTTGAAAAGTGACTTTTCCCTTTTGTTGAGGATTTAACTTCCTTACCCTTTTTTGGATGGTGTCTTTTATACCATATTTCTTCACCTCACTAGTTGCCCTGGGTTACTCAAAATCACTGCCAAGCCCTCTGCTCATCTTTTGGAGGAGGCAATTTTGATAAAATGAAATGTTGCCCCCTGGTGTAATGATTAGAGGGGGCTTCTTGACAATTAGTGCTTTTGCCTCTGCTTTTTATTAAAGGGGGCACTGTAAACCCAAAGTTTTCCCTCATCTTTGATACATCATTTAGAGGTTTGTCTTTTGAACCAGATTGTCTTTGAGACCACTATTTTTCATGAAGGATGTTTTTCAGAAACACCATCTGGGCACTCTGTTTATACCTTAGGTTTCAACTTCTTACAATTTTTTAAGGACTTGTCTCTATTTTGCAAAATGAAGAATGCCTTTAAACAAATCAACTGTGTAACTTCCCTTCTTTATCATTTGCAAAATTTCCCTTAAACAGAACCTTGCCTAACTTTGTTTATCAATTGAAGAAGGTTCTCCTCAAAACTTTAAATTTGTAATTGTCATCTGTTGGAGGCATCAAGTACAAACTGCTTGTTATCTTTTTTTATCATTTAATGAACTTTTTTAAATAAGGTCTCTCAACTCTGTTTATTAATGACAATTTTTCTCAAATACAGAGTTAACACCTGGTGATTTTCCCTCTTCTTGTTTGTGAGGGAGGCCATAAAAATGTGTTTTTCCCCTCTTCTTATCATGAAGGAGGTCAAACATAGAAACTTCATCCATCTCAACATTGTTCCCTTGGTCTGTTTGTTTAAAAAAATACAAAATAGAAAACAAATGTGAATCTTTGCCACTTATCATTGATGAAATCATTTGAACATACTGTCTTCTTGCTTTATGAGGTCTTATCTGTAATGTATATCTCTTTTTCATAACATCACTGTGAAACCTGGGAGAAAACAATGTGATTTGTAAATGGTAAATGCTCACTGTGTGTATTCCTGAAGTAACTCCTTTTTCCCAACTGTGCTCTCATAAGGTACAATGGATTTTTCTTTGACTGATTTTCAAAGTCCAGTTTCATGGTAAGATATAAGAAGAAGCTTTCCTTCTTACACCTTCACTATGATGCCTAATATACTTTAAAGCTCTTTCTATCAAACACTGTCTTCTTCCTTGAAATAGAGTGATTTGTAGGGCTAGGTCACCTTTTTGAGAGCTCATGGAAAGATGCCTTTGGAGTTAGGATGGGGCGCTGAAGAGAGACATCACCTAATCATTTGTGTTCATTTTTCTTTGATGAATGACCTTTTTCTTTAGGCACCCTTTGGATTTGAAACTTGTATGTTTGATTTCTTTCACTTACTACACTTCATCTGATTCATGATGGAAAAATACTTCAGCATGAGAGACCTGTTTGAATTTGTTATTTTTCTCCCATTTGCACTCTGTCATCATTGAATACACCCCTGCAGAGATGTATTTGGTAGATGATATTTGATTTCCTGAGAGCTTAGCAGTGTGTCATAAAATCAAGCTTGAAATGACCACCTTCTTTCATTCATGAAACTTTTTAGAATCCTTCTCTTTTCCTAAAATGAATATTTATGAGCTTTTCTAAAAAATAAAAACAAGTAACCAGTTAGTGGTGTATGACCTAAGGCTAAATCAGTATATTGTTTTGCAGAATAGGAAACAATTTATGGCTGACTGGTACTAGACACAGGGTTTTTTGACTTAGGAAAACTTTGTCAAGGAAAATTGTCCTAAACACCACCACCTAGACCTACAGACCTTGTCACAGATTCTGAATATTTCCTTAGGTATGATCAGGTTATCATAATGATTGAATGATCAGAGAGAGAGGGGCAGACACCTTGTCAAATGATGGGCAATGAGATGCATGAAAACAAGGGAAAATGATAGCAGAGAAACAAAGTTATGACAACTATAGACAGGCGGACTTTTCTGTAATGAGATAGGTTTATAAAATTGAAGGGTTTTCTCATCATAGGGTGAAGGGGAGGGGTAGGAAGACAAAAAATTGTTTGAGGTGTTTTCTAGATGACAAATTGACAGATTGAGATTAGCTTCTAGAAAACTCAGCCAAGGAATCTAGTCATCAAAACATGAAAAAATATTGATGACTAACAGATCAGTAGTAGGGAATCTTGTAGATAAGAAAAACAAAGGATTTGGGCCAAAAGGAAAGACATGGTAAAAAATGAGTGACAGTTGGGGCAAAACAATATGGCTTGAACCTAAGATGGGTCTTCCAGGGGTATTGGGCTAGTGATGGCTAGATAGAATGAATGATAAACTAGTGAAAATTTATCCTAAGGATAATGAAGGCAATGAGATTTCTAGAACTCACAATGTTCATGAACTTTGTTTCTAGAAATCTAGGATAAGTATTTTAGTCATCCATGAGAAGTAAAAATTACTGATGACTAACATGCCCCCCTACAGAAAGAAAATAACAAGTGGGAGAATGTTGGATTTGTGTTATATTATTTCCACGACTATTCACGTGTGGGAGGGTAACAGGGGGGTCAATAGCCCCCCCTATATGTTGCACTGGGCGCTGTTAGAGTCGGTCCTTACAGCCCTCCGTCAGAGATCATCTCGCTTTTTGCATATCATTTTTAGGTGTCTCGCTCATTCTACCTTCTTTCATTTCGCTAAGGGCATGCCATTTACTGATGAGAGGGTATGGTCGTTTTGTGTTTCCTCATGCTTGTACCTGCAGGGCTAATTAAAATTCGTCAAAAATCACTGAAGTTCAGGTCACATCATTCATGGTCATAAATGATTATTTTCGTCAAGAAGAGTCTTTAGTCCTAGATTCTAGGGTTTTTCAGTCTTTTGATACATGTGATAAAAGCCCACAAGCTATGAGGTTGGTTTGGAAAAGGTTCCCATTTCATATTTTTATTCTTAAAAACATTTGAAGACATTTCTAGTCCAAAAATCTGTTTTGGAACTAGAAACTGTCAAATTTATTTTTTGTAATAATTATGTATTTGTTCCATCATAGAAAGTTCAAAGCAGCCTTTGGTCTTTGCCGAAGCCAATATGCCAAAATCCCTGCAAAAACAACCAAGTTTCATCAGTCCAAGACTCAGAAAAAACAGTGAAAATCCAAAGACAGAATTGCATTAAATAACAAAGTGCCAAGATTACCAAACATTGCAAAGTGGGTTATGGAGAAAATTAAAAGAAAATCTGATTCTTGTGAGATATTTTCCAACCTATATAAAGCATTGAAGACAAATCCTTTTCATAAATTTCCAAAGAAAAGTCGAGTTGGAGTGTTGGAGTCAAGTTTGGAGTGTTTCAGAGCCGTGGAGTTGGAGTGGAAGTGCGCGCGATGCACTGGGCTTCACAGGCCTGTGCAAATTTTCATGCGCGCGACGCACACACAGCGCGCGACGCACTGGGCATACGCACAACGCATAGAATTTCAGGGCCAAAAAATTTTTCTCCTTCGCCCAGATTCATGCCAAATTGCCTCGATTTGCTTGCATGTAGGTTCTTCACGCTTACTTAGTGAATTTTGGACATGATTATGGTGTTTTGAAAATGAAAAGGCAAGTGTTTAGTGTGGTGATATATAAACCCTATGTTCATTTCTAAATCACTCCCTAGGGTTTTGAAACAAATGTTAGTAATATTGTGGGGGTTTCCGGACTTGTGTTATTGAGATATATGCTCATGCTCTCTATTATTATTGCTGTCATCGCTTATTGTTCACCATAGCCTCATGCTCTCTCTCTCCTATTTACATCACTGTTGTCATTATTATTGCCATTGTTATTATCACACTGTTTATCATTCATGTTATAACATAGTCCCATATTCACTTGTGTATATCCTCCATCGACATTGTCAAACACTGCAAGGGCTATTGTCACTTTTGTTCCTAATAGTTATTTCCTCCACATTACACTCTTTTCTACTCATTTGTCAAATCCCCTTGTAGTCAAAATAGTGGTTGTTTTCCATTCAAATTCATTTGACAGTGCCTTTATCATTATGGTTTTCCTATAGCGCCTTGATACACATGTGACACAATTGGGATTAGAGCATACACTGAAACTTTTGTTTTCACCATACCTATATCAGCATATATTTGTCAGACATCTTGATTTCAGCAAAATGTCAGAGACGGATTTAGTTTATGAGCAGGAGTATGATAGTGATTCCACAGTAGAGATTAATGTGCCACGAAGGTCTCACAAAAGTGGCAAAAGTGGTAGGCATGTCAGGGAGGAGCCTACTTCTTTGGCTCAATTGCAGGCTTGCCTGCTTGCAATGGATTGTTTTCAACATCAGTCATGTTTCCAATACTGTGAGATGATTTTTCGAAGTCAGCATCATCATGAGCTAGCTCACCTATTTGTTCTACATTTACATGATGGCCATGTAAACCTTGCCAGAGTAGATTTCATTCTGTCACCAGAGACCATTGCTCAAGCCACCGGGATACCAAACATAGGAGAGGAATGGAACAAACGATAGCAGCTAGAGAAATCCTACTATGAGCCATACATCAAACCTGGGTTTATGAGGCAACTGAGCAGGGTATTTCCATTCAGATTTCTGAAGGATGAGTTTGCACCATTGATGAAACTCATCATTCGATATTTCAGTTGCGAGGGCAGATTCTCGCACCTCTATGCATATCATGTCCGTTTGTTGATGCATTTCACGAGGGTATGTATGATGAGCATTCCATACTTCATGTATCGCAACATAGAGCGGATGAATTTTCTTGTACAAAAGAAGACCCCAGCACAGCAGCATAGCAACATATATCATTACGCGCTGATCAAAATCATGGTGGTACATCAGTTGACACAACAGGGCATTACTTGGGAGGATTTCATCTCTCGTGACTTCTTCGCAGCACCACAGCCGCCTCCCGAGGAAGTTCATGATGAGGGAGAGCCTTCACACCAGCTTGACATTACTGAGACTAAGCATATCAGTGCTCCAGTGTATTTGACATATCAGCGAGGCCACAGAGCCTTATTTGCAGCTACATGACGAGTACTATCTCCACCCGGGGTGGAAGGGGTCTCGTTGACTTCATTAGCAGTGCGAGTATTATCTCCACCCGGGGTGGAAGGGGTCTCGCCTTCTTCTTCAGTACATGTACAGATTCAGGACAGAGGCAAGAGGCCTATGCACGATGAGGGCCCTTCAGGAGGCCGAGACACTGACTTTACACTCATCGATGTTGATGCGAGCTCTCCTAGCTCGAAACTGAAAGAGATCGTCCAGGAGCAGAAGGCCGAGATTGACACGCTGAATGTCAAGTTGTAGAGAGCTCAGTGGGTGATAAACTACCTGGAGCAGCGTAACAAATAGCTAGAGGACTAGCACACACTTGTAGAGCTACGGCGAATCCGTGAGGATCGACAATTGGCCCGGAAGAGACCTGGTGACATGACACCAATTGAGCGAGAGACATGCCTCACACATGTTAAAATTCATCTGGAGAAACTTTTGGAAAAGGCCAATAGAGAAAAATACATGCTCCGTCACATGAAAGGTCATTATTGGGCCCGCATGCACGTCTGCAAAGAAAAAATGAAGATTCTGAAGAGGAGGTTGAGCAGAGCACTAAAATGACGGAAGAGGCCTGATCCACTCTGGATTTTGGCCAAGGCTTCATTGGCTGGGCATGATACATGATTGAGGGTCTTCGCTCCGAATTTGAGAAAATTTGAAGAATTTTTTGTCATTTTGGAAAATTTTGGTCTCAAAACAGGTTTTTCAGCCCAACGCGTAGTGTGTCGACGCGCGCGCTTATGATTGGGACACTTGCTAGAGGAAAAATTTATATTTTTGGATTTTTCATGGTAATTTATGCATGCTTTAGTATGGACAAAGCATTTAACCAAGTTCTGGATGATCAAAAGGGCCAAAAACACCATGAAAATCACCTTTCTGCCACCTTTTTTAGCAGCAGGAAGTACTTGTGGGAGAATGAATTTTTGGAGGGAAAAATAAGCTCCAAATTGGGAAATTCCACTTGGGCTAGATAGCAGAAATCCAGGGATTTCCAACAAGCTATCATGAGCTTGATTTGGATGCCGAGAAGTGCTCCAAAAATAGGCTGAAAGGCGCGCGACGCATAGATCTCAGGCGCGTGGCGCATAGAGAAATTTGGCCAATTTTTCACCTTCTAGCTCAGGATTCTGGCCAGTTGGATCAGTTTTGATTGTGGATGTAATTTTTGACTTACCTTGATGTAATTTTGTGGTTGTAATTTAATTTTGACTTGCTTTTACCTATTCTAGATGATTCACTCTCAAAAAAGTGAAAATCAAGTGAATGAATCAGTTTCCTTCCTTTTAGAGGCAAGTTGTTTAGCTGCCTAGTTTTTAGCTCCTTGTTTAGAATTAGTTAAAACTACTCCTAGAAGGAGGAATTCGACCCCTAGAGGCATGGGAAGGGGTTAGGGTGGTATATATATTGTAATTTCTGAGACATTCTACAGGTTGGACTTTTGGGAAAAGTTTGGCACACTATTGTACATATTTTTCACATTTTGGCTAAGGAAAGATCAGAGGTTTTGCAGCACCTGTTGGGATTCTTGTGGCTTTCAGTTCTTGATGGTGTTTTCTCTCAGTTTATTGTAATTTCTTTCATTTTTGATGAATTCCATTCCCTTCTTATGCTTCTGAAACTAAATAAATGAGTAAATGAGGTAGAATCCATTGATTTTAGTGCTCTGCTTTTAAATTTGTTTAGTTTTATATATTTTCGCCTGTTTGGAGAGGATTCCTGTTCTCCCTTTCCCCATTTATCTCCTTGTCATTCTGATCCATCCATACACATAATCAAAAGCATCAATACTACTGCCTACCTTGCCCCAACTCGAATTTTGCAAAGATCTGGCTTCATCCCCGAGCCCAAAATTGTTTTTCCCATTTTTTCAACAAAAACCCAAAAAAATCAAAATCAAACTTTCCTATCTCTTTACTAGCCTAAAATCAGTTCCCATTATAATTCATCTCAGCCCCTTTGAAGACCTTTTGCCGAGATAGACCCGGAGAGAGCCCTCTCCTGTCCTCGTAGGGCTAGCTACGAGGTTGAGCGTGGTTTGATATAGCCTTGAGTTTTACCTTTTTTCAGCCTAAGGTAGATTTGAGCGCTAACATAGTGGCGACCATACTGGGGAAAAATCTCAATGGTTTTCTTGTTGATGTGTTTGTTTCATGAGTCATAGACGGAGTCTGAAGTCACGCCAGGTAGCTTTCGAAATGATTTTTCCATGCATAAGCGGAAGTAGATAAACGATGCTTCAGTCGATCTTCGGTTAGCTTGTGAATGTAGCACTTGATTTGAAAATTACCCCAGTATACTTATTCGTTCTAGAATTTTGGATGATTGAGTCTAGAAGTTGATAGGCTGAAAATAATCTATTGTGTCCCTTGAATTTTTCTTGAGTAGATCAATACACTGGCTTCAAAAAGGCATACCAGATCAAATCCTGATCCAAATCCACCTCCAGTATATGAAAACCCCAACCTAATCCCAAGAATTTTCCGTCGAGAAGCTCCCATTATTCCTTTGGTCAAATCTCACTCATACCCCACTGTTTTTTAATACATTGAAGATATTGAGTTTGACAATCAGTTCGAGTTATCATTGTTTGAAACCAAATCCGAAAGTGCCACTGGTTCTACCGTCATCAATCCTGAGTTCATCAAGTATCTAGAAGTTGAGCAAGCAAATAGATCTATCGATAATTATATCCTGAATCTTTAGAACTCCATTGTGGCAACCAACATTCCCGAATTCATTGAATCTGCTTCACAAACTCTTGGGCCATCTGAAATTTCATCCGGTTCACAAATTCCCACTGAACCTCCCTTTATCCCTACCATTCCCGTACAACCTAAGATCTCTGATAAAAAATCAGCAGTAGTTTCTCCCCCTTCTCCATCGCATACACCTTGTTCATCTACGGCTCCCATTCCACCTGTTTCTCCGAGACAGCAGATTATAAATCCGCCAAGAGCCATGGCTGCGAGATTCACACCTCTTGTTTTACCTGCAAATTTGGATCCTATGCCTGCTGATTATCAGAGTAAGATTCCAATATTTGATGGTACTCCACAGAGTATATCTTCTCAGCAGCATATTGTTAGAATGACATATTTCTTAGACCTGCATGAAGTAGATGAAGAGAATGTGTCCATGAGGTTGTTCGCCCAGACTTTTGGAGGTGAGGTTCGTAAATGGTTCAGAGCTCTATAGCCCACAAGTATCAATACATTATAAGAGCTTCAGACATAATTCTTAGATCGGTGGGAGATGAAAAAAGATCCGCTGCAGATTACTTCTGAGTATACTAGCATCAAACGTAATCCTGGTGAGTCCGTTCAGGATTATATTATCAGATTCAATACAGTTTATAATGCAATCCCAAATGACTTAAGACCGTCTAGAAAGTAATCTCTCCTTAAATTCCCGGATGGTTTTGATCCGGAGATGGCTTATTCACTACGAGACAGAGATCCGCCTACCTTGGAAGATATGCAGAAGATTGCTGTTAGTGTTGAGGCGAATCTGAATGATAAGAGAGCCTGGTTGAAAGCAGAAAAGAGAGTGACCATAAAAGAAGAAGCTTCCACATCTGTATCAGAACTGCACTGGCTTCGTGAGATGGAAAAAATGTTCAAAATAATGACGCTTGATAAGCCAGAAACGCAGATTCGTAATCCCAACTACCGTGGCCAGCAGCAGCCACAGTTCAGAATTAAGCAGCGTGAACAGAGAGCACAAGAGCCGACAGCCCAGCAGCAAGTTAAAACACCTCTTTTGCAAAATTTTGTGAGTCAAGATTCAGACGATGATGATGATGTAATAGGGGAGCAAAACCACTTCTTTACTCCCAATGATCTGCCCATTTACATCACTGAGGATGAAGAATATGGAGAAAGTTCAGCTGCACAGAAAGATGAGGATTTAATTTTAGCAAACGATGAAGCTCTGGAGGAAGAATCAAATGAATACCAAAGAGGGTATATGAATGCTTTGTTCGCTCAGCTGAAGCAATACTCATTGAGAAACAGAGATGTGCCCATAAACCCAATTCAGAAGAGAAAAGAGGCTTCAGCACCAAAGATGGATTCACCTATACCACAGAAGAAAGGAAAAGAGACAATTGATCCCGCAGCTAGTAAACCATCATCAGCAGAAAAGGCCAATCAATCAAGTATAATGAAGGATAAGGCTGAAAAGAAAGAAGTTCCGGTCAAAGAAGTTGAAAGAGTTTCAGCCTTTAGTTTGGAAAATGAAATTTCCAAATTGAAGGTATCTATTCCTTTGACAGAAATTATGAAGAACAACAGCTATCGAGGTCAAGTCTCCAAAATTCTGAATTTTGATCCAATGTTTGACACGGTAAATATTGAAGATGATCAGCTTGAATTGATATTTGGGCCTGCTTTAGATGGTGAGTCCCCTGACAGTGATGTTCCTCCCTTTTATATCATTTTGAGGTTGCATGAATATATATTGCACAATGCCATGTTTGATTTTGGTGCTTTGCACAATCTGATGCCAAAGGTGATCATGGAAAAGTTGGGTTTAGATATTACAAGGAAATACCATGATTTGTATTCATTTGATTCCAGCCGCGTGAGATGTATCGGACTCATCAAATATTTGGTTGTAAGTTTAGATCAAATTCCTGTGAAGAATGTCTTGATGGACGTGGTTGTGGCGGACATTCCTCCTCGATTTGGGATGCTCCTTTCTAGATCTTGGGGAGCGAAGTTGAAAGGTACACTACAGTTAGATTTCTCCTATGCAACAATTTCAGTCTTTGGTCAAATGAGAAAGTTATATCGAGAGCAGAAGATGAAATACATGATAACAAGCAAGGAGAAACCAATCAATCATCCTGTAAATTATGTACATACCGACTTAGAGTCTTTTGTTTTGTTTGCCGATAGTTTTAATGATATAGATAGTCAATTATTTCAGGCAGAAGATATACCAGAAATCACCGAGAATTTTAGAGAAGTTCTGCAGAAAGAAAGACGAGAAAAGCAAGATACTGTTGAGCAATCAGCTAAAGACGATGGGCAGCAAACAGGAAAAACAGAGTTGGCGCAATTTTAGCACTTAGAGGAGGATGAAGATGGTCTTTGGACCATGGATTTCGATGGCGCAGTGGGTAGTGATGGTGCTGGAATTGGTGTTTGGATACGCAGTACATTTTCCACTCCGGATAAGGTTCCAAGAAATGTGAGAGTATGTTCCTACAAACTAGCATTTGACTGTTCTAACAATGAGGCAGAGTATGAGGCTCTGATTGCTGGCCTTAAGATTCTAAGAAAGATGAAAGCGAAAAGAATTTCAGTCTATGGTGATTCAGAGTTGGTGATAAAGCAGGTAAAGGGTGAGTTTCAAGCCAAGCATCCTCGCATGAGGGCTTACCGTAATGCAGTTTTAGACATTTTGAAGTTATTTTCAGATTGTACCTTGACGTGTGTGCCTCGCATACAAAATGGTGTTGCTGATGGACTTGCTAAGGCAGCAAGCAATTTAAAAATCCCAATGAATTCCAGCAACAAGTTCGAGATCCATGTGAAGCACCACCCCACCGTTCCAGACAATCAGAGATGTTGGCAAGTTTTTCAGGGCGACGAGAAGATTAGTGATTTTCTGCAAAATAAGGGTAAGTTTAAAGACACCTCCATAGATACAGAACATGATGATGGTAATGATGATATACAAATAAATAAAATGGAAGTGTTGCAACTTAAAGATAACATCATTCCTAAAGGATTGATTCCTTTAGAGGAACTCTTTGATCAAGACGATGTAGCTCGTAAACCGACATTGAGGCCGACTGAAAAAGGTGTTGAAGAAGTAAATATTGGGACAGCTGAAAATCCCAAGATGGTAAAGTTATCCAAGTCATTGTCAGCAAAGGTAAGAGCAGAGTATGTGAGATTGTTGTCTTCATTTGCTGATGCTTTTGCATGGGATTACTCAGATTTAAAAACATATGACACTAATATCATTCAGCATACTATCCCTATTAAACCAAATCAGAAGCCTTTCCATCAGAAGTTGAGGAGAATTAGTCCGAAGCTGCTACCGTCGATTGAAAAAGAGGTAAACAGGTTGTATAAGTCAGGAATCATTGTGCCTATCAGATTTTCTGATTGGATATCAAATTTGGTGCCCGTGAGAAAAAATACAGGTAAAAACCGTTTGTGTATCGATTTCAGAAATTTAAATAAGGTATCATTAAAAGACAATTATCCGCTGCCAAAAATGGACCATATATTGCAGCGAGTAGTTGGAGCATCAAGGATGTCACTACTCGACGGCTATTCAGGATATAATCAAATTTTAGTGCATGAGGACGATCATGACAAAACTGCGTTCACCACTCCATGGGGAACGTTTCATTATGCAAAAATGCCGTTTGGTTTGAAAAATGCAGGTGCCACTTTTCAGCGTGCAATGGACATGGATTTCGCCAATGAAAAAGATGTATTTTTGGTTGTTTACCTTGATGATCTGACCGTGTTTTCAAATTCTGATGAAGAACATTTATATCACTTGAAAGTTGTTTTCCAGAAGTGCAGAAAATATGGCATTTCGCTGAATCCGAAAAAGAGTCTTTTTGCCATGGATGAAGGCAAGCTCCTTGGCCACATCATATCGAAATACGGCATTCGTGTTGACCCTGCATGTGTTGAGGCCATCCAGCAAATTGAACAACCCAGAAACAAGAAAGAAATACAGTCATTTAATGGTAAAATGAATTTTTTGCGTCGTTTCATTCCAAATCTTGCTGAGCATCTTAGAGAAATCACAAACATGCTGAAAAAGGACAGTCAGGTAAAGTGGACAGAAGAGGCGGTGAAATCATTCAATTTGGTAAAGTTAGCTCTTTCTTCAGCCCCTATTTTAATCAGCCCGGACTACACACAGGACTTCATTTTGTTTTTGTTTGCTTCTGAGCACAATTTGGCAGTTGTTTTAATGCAGAAAAGGGATGGAGTTGAGAAGCCCATTGCTTTTTTTAGTCGGATTATAAGGGACGGAGCATTGAAATACAACATTATTGAGAAACAAGCACTTGCGCTTGTAAAGGCCTTGAAATATTTCCGTTTGTATATACTGTATTCTCACATTATAGCCTACGTTCCTAACGCAGCAGTTAAAGATGTTTTGGTACAGGCAGATCCAGAAGGAAGACGGGGTAAGTGGATCACTGCGTTGTTAGAATATGATGTGGAGATTAAACCGACCAAGCTGATCAAAGGACAAGGACTAGCCAAGCTCATGGCTGAAACAAATCTGCATGCTCTAGACATAAATTTGATCACTGCCATGTCCGATGAAGATGAGGAGAGTACATAATTTCAGGTATCTGATATTTTTGTTTCTTCCCCTTGGTATGCTGACATTTTATACGTACTTCAGAATTTGTCTCCACCACCCGGGATGCCTAGAAATAAGAGTAGAACCTTGAAGTTGAGGGTTGCAAAGTTTTTCATATTGAATTCTGCATTATATTGGAAAGACCCTGGTGGAATGTTATTGAATTTTTTGGTAGAGGAGGAAGCCAAAAGAGTTTTGGAGGACTTTCATAGAGGAGACTACCGGAGCCATCTGTTTTGGAAAACCACGGCGAATAAGATTCTAAGGGCAGGTTACTATTGGCCTTCTTTGTTTTTTGATGTATATAAGGCTGTTAAGAATTGTCACGAATGTCAAATTTTCGAAGGGAAGCAGAAACTACAGCCTTTGCCTCTCAAACCAATTGAAGTCAGTGTACCATTTCAGCAGTGGGGATTGGATTTCATTGGGGAAATCCATCTGGCATCATCAGGACAGCATAGATGGATATTGACAGCAACGGATTACTTCACGAAGTGGATCGAGGCGATTCCCACTCGACAAGCCATGGATGCGGTAATTATCTCTTTTCTTGAAAATAATATTCTGTCACGTTTTGGGTGTCCTAGTAAGATAATCACAGATAATGCAGTAGCCTTCAAGTCTAAGAGGATGGTTGAATTTTTCTATAAGTAAAACATCAGCTTGGGACATTCGACTGCCTACCATCCGCAAGGAAATGGCTTGGCGGAATCTTCAAATAAGTCTTTGGTAAATATCATTAAGAAATTGTTGGAAATTAATAAAAAGGGCTGGCACAAGAAATTAGTGAATTCACTTTGGGCTGATAGGGTAAGTCAAAAAAAATCTATTGGCATGTCTCCTTTCGAGTTGGTGTATGGGGTAGACACAGTTTTTCCCACTTCTTTTGCTGTCCGGTAGTCAAATTGCTTCAGGAAGCCGGTAGTGAGGAAGATCCCATGTAGCGAAGGATTAATTAGATGATTCATTTACAGCAGACACGGGAGGAGGTCTTTCAAAATACATTCAAGTTGCAAGAGCGCATTAAGAAGATTTATGATAGGAAGGTGAAAGCAGATAAATTTCAGCTGGATGAGGTGGTTTTGAAGTGGGATGCTCGAAATGAAGATAAGGGAAAGCACGGCAAATTTGAAAACCTATGGAAGGGTCCTTTTAAGATTGCAGCGTATCGTGGTCAAAACGCCTTTATTCTCAAGGAAATGAACAGGGATGATTTTCCGGGAGGGCCGATCAATCGTCGGCTGCTCAAGCGATGCCACTTCTGAGTATTTTCTACTGATTTCATCATCATTGTATATATCGTTTTACTTCTGTTTCATCGCAAGTGTGGACTAATCTCTTTTCTTCAGTCTGGTGCCTGAAGCGAAGGCTATAATTTTGGAAAAGGAGGTTAGTTGGTTTGAAGTTTGTTAAGTCAGTTTTATCCGTCTTTTCAGTTTTAAAATCGAGTCAGTTTTAGTCAAGTTTCAGTCAGTTTTCAGTTAAGTTTTCAGTCAATAAATGTGTCCAAGGTTTTGTGTTATCTATTGAAATAATGACTCCATCGCCCAATGGATGAAGGCACTGTCTGACTCCCCCAGAGATCTGACGTTCTTGGCATCTCCTTGGAGCCAGCATCCCCATTGGAGCCAATGTTAGAGTCGGTCCTTACAGCCCTCCGTCAGAGATCATCTCACTTTTTGCATATCATTTTTAGGTGTCTCGCTCATTCTACTTTGTTGCATTTTGCTAGGGGCATGCCATTGATTGATGAGAGGGTATGGTCGTCTTGTGTTTCCTCATGCTTGTACCTGCAGGGCTAATTAAAATTCCTCAAAAATCACTGAAGTTCAGGTCACGTCATTCATGGTCATAAATGATTATTTTCGTCAAGAAGAGTCTTTAGTCCTAGAGTCTAGGGTTTTACAGTATTTTGAAACATGTGATAAAAGCCCGCAGGCCATGAGGTTGGTTTGGAAAAGGTTCCCATTTCATATTTTTATTCTTAAAAACATTTGAAGACATTTCTAGTCCAAAACTATGTTTTGGAACTAGAAACTGTCAAATTTATTTTTTGTAATAATTATGTATTTGTTCCACCATAGAAAGTTTAAAGTAGCCTCTGGTCTTTTCCAAAGCCAAAATGCCAAAATCCCTGCAAAAACAACCAAGTTTCATCAGTCCAAGACTCAGAAAAAACAGTGAAAATCCAAAGACAGAATTGCATTAAATAACAAAGTGCCAAGATTACCAAACATTGCAAAGTGGGTTATGGAGAAAATTAAAAGAAAATCTGATTCTTGTGAGATATTTTCCAACCTATATAAAGCATTGAAGACAAATCCTTTTCATAAATTTCCAAAGAAAAGTCGAGTTGGAGTGTTGGAGTCAAGTTTGGAGTGTTTCAGAGCCGTGGAGTTGGAGTGGAAGTGTGTGCGGCGCATACAAGAGGCGCGCGACACAAATACCGCGCACGACGCACTGGGCTTCACGGGCCTGTGCAAATTTGCATGCGCGCAACGCACACACAGCGCGCGACGCACTGGGCATACGCGCGGCGCATAGAATTTCAGGCCCAAAATTTTTTGCTCCTTTGCCCAGATTCATGCCAAATTGCCTCGATTTGCTTGCAAGTAGGTTCTTCACGCTTACTTAGTGAATTTTGGACATGATTATGGTGTTTTGAAAATGAAAAGGCAAGTGTTTAGTGTGGTGAGATATAAACCCTATGTTCATTGTTAAATCACTCCCTAGGGTTTTGAAACAAATGTTAGTAATATTGTGGGGGTTTCCGGACTTGTGTTATTGAGATATATGCTCATGCTCTCTATTATTATTGTTGTCATCGCTTATTGTTTACCATAGCCTCACACTCTCTCTCTCCTATTTACATCACTGCTGTCATTATTATTGCCATTGTTATTATCACACTGTTTATCATTCATGTTATAACATAGTCCCATATTCACTTGTCTATATCCTCCATTGACATTGTCAAACACTGCAAGGGCTATTGTCACTTTTGTTCCTAATAGTTATTTCCTCCACATTACACTCTTTTCTACTCATTTTTTAAATCCCCTTGTAGTCAAAACAGTGACTGTTTTCCATTCAAATTCATTTGACAGTGCCTTTATCATTATGGTTTTCCTATAGTGCCTTGATACACATGTGACACAGTTGGGATTAGAGCATACACTGAAACTTTTGTTTTCACCATACCTATATCAACATATATCTGTCAGACATCTTGATTTCAGCACAATGTCAGAGACGGATTCAGTTTATGAGCAGGAGTATGACAATGATTCCACAGCAAAGATTAATGTGCCACAGAGGTCTCACAAAAGTGGCAAAAGTGGTAGGCATGTCAGGGAGGAGCCTACTTCTTTGGCTCAATTGCAGGATTTCCCGCTTGCAATGGATTGTTTTCAGCATTAGTCATGTTTCCAATACTGTGAGATGATTTCCCAAACTCAGCATCATCATGAGCTAGCTCGCCTATTTGTTCTACATTTACATGATGGCCGTGTAAACCTTGCCGGAGTAGATTTCATTCTGTCACCAGAGACCATTGCTCAGGCCACCAGGATACCAAACATAGGAGAGGAATGGAACAAACGACAGCAGCTAGAGAAATCCTACTATGAGCCATACATCAAACCTAGGTTTATGAGGTAGCTGAGCAGGGTATTTCCATTCAGATTTCTAAAGGATGAGTTTGCACCATTGATGAAACTCATCATTCGATATTTCAGTTGCGAGGGCAGATTCTCACACCTCTATGCGTATCATGTCCGTTTGTTGATGCATTTCACGAGGGTACGTATGATGAGCATTCCATACTTCATGTATCGCAACATAGAGCGGATGAATTTTCTTGTACAGAATAAGACCCCAGCACAGCAACATAGCAGCATATATCATTACGCGCTGATCAAAATCATGGTGGTACATCAGTTGACATAGCAGGGCATTACTTGGGAGGATTTCATCTCCCGTGACTTCTTCGCAGCGCCACAGCCGCCTCCCGAGGTAGTTCATGATGAGGGAGAGCCTTCACACCAGCTTGACATTCCTAAGACCGAGCATATCAGTGCTCCAGTGTATTTGACATATCAGCGAGGCCACAGAGCCTTATTTGCAGCTACACGATGAGTACTATCTCCACCCGGGGTGGAAGGGGTCTCGTTGACTTCATCAGCATCGTGAGTATTATCTCCACCCGGGGTGGAAGGGGTCTTGCCTTCTTCTTCAGCATAGGTATAGATTCAGGACAGAGGAAAGAGGCCTATGCACGATGAGGGCCCTTCAGGAGGCCGAGACACTGACTTTACACTCATCGATGTTGATGCGAGCTCTCCTAGCTCGAAACTGAAAGAGATTGTCCAGGAGCAGAAGGCCGAGATTGACATGCTAAATTTCAATTTTTAGAGAGATCAGTGGGTGATAAACTACCTGGAGCAGCGTAACAAACAGCTAGAGGACCATCACACACTTGTAGAGCTGCAACGAATCCGTGAGGATCGACAATTGGCCCGGAAGAGACCTGGTGACATGACACTAATTGAGCGAGAGACATGCCTCACACATGTTAAAATTCATCTGGAGAAGCTGTTGGAAAAGGCCAATAGAGACAAAGACATTCTCCGTCACATGAAAGGTCATTATTGGGCCCGCATGCACGTCTGCAAAGCAAAAATGAAGATTCTGAAGAGGAGGTTGAGCAGAGCACTAAAACGACGGAAGAGGCCTGATCCACTCCGGATTTTGGCCGAGGTTTCATTGGCTGGGCATGATACATGATGGAGGGTCTTCGCTCTGAATTTGAGCAAATTTGAAGAAGTTTTTGTCATTTTGGAAAATTTTGTTCTCAAAATAGGTTTTTCAGCCCAACGCGTAGTGCGTCGACGCGCGCGCTTATGATTAGGACACTTGCTGGAGGAAAAATTTATATTTTTGGATTTTTCATGGTAATTTATGCATTCTCCAGTATGGACAAAGAATTTAACCAAGTTCTGGATGATCAAAAGGGCCAAAAACACCATGAAAATCACCTTTCTGCCACCTTTTTCAGTAGCAGGAAGTACTTGTGGGAGAATGAAGTTTTGGAGGGAAAAATAAGCTCCAAATTGGGAAATTCCACTTGGGATGGATAGAAGACATCCTGGGCTTTCCAACAAGCTATCATGAGCTTGATTTGGATGCTGGGAAGTGCCCCAAAAACAGGCTGAAAGGCGTGCGATGCATAGAGCTCAGGCGCGCGGCGCATAGAGAAATTTGGCCAATTTTTCACCTTCCAGCTCAGGATTCCGGCCAGTTGGATCAGTTTTGATTGTGGATGTAATTTTTGACTTACCTTGATGTAATTTTGTGGTTTTAATGTAATGTTGACTTGCTTTTACCTATTCTAGATGATTCACTCTCAAAAAAGTGAAAATCAAGTGAATGAATCAGTTTCCTTCCTTTTAGAGGCAAGTTGTTTGGCTGCTTAGTTTTTAGCTCCTTGTTTAGAATTAGTTAAAACTGCTCCTAGAAGGAGGAATTCGACCCCTATAGGCATGGGAAGGGGTTAGGGTGGTCTATATATTGTAATTTCTGAGACATTCTACAGGTTGGACTTTTGGGAAAAGTTTGGCACACTATTGTACATATTTTTCACATTTTGGCTAAGGAAAGATCAGAGGTTTTGCAGCACCTGTTGGGATTCTTGTGGCTTTCAGTTCTTGATGGTGTTTTCTCTTATTTTATTGTAATTTCTTTCATGTTTGATGTATGCCATTCCCTTCTTATGCTTCTGAAACTAAATAAATGAGTAAATGAGGTAGAATCCATTGATTTCAGTGCTCTGCTTTTAAATTTGTTTAGTTTTATATGTTTTCGCCTGTTTGGAGAGGATTCCTGTTCTCCCTTGCCCTCTTCATCTCCTTGTCATTCTGATCCATCCATACACATAATCAAAAGCATCAAGACTACTGCCTACCTTGCCCCAACTCGAATTCTGCAAAGATCTGGCTTCATCCCCGAGCCCAAAATTGTTTTTCCCATTTTTTCAACAAAAACCCAAAAAAATCAAAATCAAACTTTCCTATCTCTTTACTAGCCTAAAATCAGTTCCCATTATAAGTCATCTCAGACCCTTTGAAGACTTTTTGCCGAGATAGACCTGGAGAGAGCCCTCTCCTGTCCTCGTAGAGCTAGCTACAAGGCTGAGCATGGTTTGATGTAGCCTTGAGTTTTACCTTTTTTCAGCCTAAGGTAGATTTGAGCGCTAACAGGCGCAACATACGGGGGGGTCACAGGGGGGCTGTAGCCTCCCCTGTTGGGGTTTGGGGCAGTGCCTCGGGAAAATATTTTGGTCCTTATTTTCTGGTGGGTGGATCCGCCCATGGCTTTGTGCATGGTTTTGCACATGGTTTTGGGGCATGATGGTTTTCGACCCTTGGTATTTTGTAGATCCGGTCAAGGGAACTATGGTTATGTTCTAATCTAGGGTTAATGGAATTGGGTTTATGTATGCTTCGACATGTATATAAATGTGTGGTAACACTAAAAGGAATATAATGAAAAATCAAGTTGGTCGTCCTGATTTGGGATCCAAGGGAAAATCTTTGTGTATATCTATTTTATGTTTTATGCTCTTGCTATTGTTTATTTTCTATTTTTTAAGATTCGTTAGCAACTAATTTCTGTACAGGGTTAAAACCTACACGTAGGAGCTTGAATCTCATTATAGTAGACTCTCGTCGCATGTTTATCCCGATTGGCTGGTTACTTGGGTAGATGTGGGAAGGGGGTGTTACATAAGAAAAATTTGAAGTGTTTTGCATCATTTTAATGGATTGGTTTCTCATTTGAATCGACCCAGAAACGTAGGCTAGGAAGGGTGAATTTTATTATCAAATTTCTCTTCTTTTTTTTTAATTTTTTTTTTATTCTGCAAGTACATATTTTTTATTTCTCTTTAAAATTTATTAATAAAGTTAAAAGAATCCACAATTATAATAGAAAACTATTTCAAGTTGTAATTTCAAATCAATATAGTTGTTATTGTTACAATAATTTTATATAACCATCAACAGTAAGCAAGGAAAATTCAACGTCATAGACAATTTTGTTTCGATACTTACCACAATAAAAAATGAGCCACTTGTCAAAGAATTTTTTCCCAATGGAAATATTTTTGTAGTATCCATCAACTCACCATGGTTTATAGATATTTTTAATTATTTGGTTGGAGGGAAGCTTCCACCTCGTCTATCTCCAAAGGATGACAAATGATCATCAAACAAAGTTGGAGGTTTTCATGGATTGATGGATTCCTCTTTTCCACAGGGTCGGGTTTAGTTATTCAATGTTGTGAAAGGGAGGATGAGATCCATGATATATTAATGGCTTATCATGATGGGCCTTATGGTGGCCATTTTGTAGATAAGAGTGTCAACTACAAAGTGCTCGATTAAGGGTAATTCTAGTCCTCCATATTATGAGATGTCAAATAGTAAATGAAAAGAGTGATTGCTACCAGCGCATGGGAAGGTTATTCTGGTTATATGAAATTCCATTACAGTCACGAATAGTGTCAGAACCCTTTGAGAAGTGGGTTGTTTATTTTATCAAACCCATAAACCCTCCATATTGACAAAACTCCTATATCCTAGTTTGCACAAATTATGTTACAAATTGGTTAGAAATAAAGGCATTTCCAACAACAACAGAACAAGTAGTAGCATAATTCCTCCATGGGGGAATATTTGTCAATTTTTAGGTACCACAAGAGATTTCAATGGATGGAGTAACAGAGTTCACTTCAGGAATCATTAAAGATATCATGGAAACATATATGATTAAGCATGTGGTGATGATTCCATATAATATGAAATCAAATGGGTGGGTGGAAGGGAAAAAATGTAGCAGACTCAGGCTAAAATTTCATGTAATAAAATTTAATAAAGACAAAAATAATACCATGATTAAGGGACACTTATTCCAAGCTAAATGTGGGGGAAAAAATCCTAGTGTGGATGTTCAATTCGGTTTATTATGTCTAAGGCATTGGAAAGTCAAAAAGGAATTTTTGGCACATTATTTATGAAAATAATTGAAATTAGGATAAAAGGAAGGTGAAAGGTCACAGGTTGCATGTGAGGAGTAAAATGAAGGAAATTGAATAAATTAGAGGCATTAATGATAAAAAGTATGTTGAGGTTCAGTTCACAGCTTTGTTTTAGATCATTTTCAGAATTATACTCAGAGAGGACAAGAGAACCAAGAGGAGAAGGGGATTAGGCAAGAAAATGAAAGGAAAAGAAAGAAAAGTAAGGAAAATAAAAGGAAGAGAAAGTAAAGATCAAGCAAGGAAGAGTAGGATCAAGTAGCTTCAACATGAATACTTGCAGGTAATAGATTACATGTATGATTTCCTAGCTAGTTTTGAAATGGATGGTATGTGCATGTTGGTATTTGGTTCTTTTGTTTTTGGTGACATGGTTTTGTTGGGTTTTGATATTGGTTTTCAGCCTTGTCTTGAATTTTTATGGATAACCATGGTTTGATGGGATTTTTCTCAATTTTGAGCCTTGGAATTGTTAGATGGTTTTAGAATTCGGGGTGGAGGTGTGTAATATCCCAAAGGGGAGAATGCAACAATACTTCACACAATATAAGAACTTACAACAATATAAACAATAAATCTAAGTACAAATCAGAATATGCAGAAAGAGCTGAGCCATTTTATTATATTGGAGATTAATAAGTTACACAAGTACAAGATATAGGTAGATCTAGCCAAAAAGATGAGTTAAGATCACCCTCAAAACATGTGTGAAGCAGGTACAACATAACTATTGAGGCTCTGCAGCAAATACTGCGTTGTCTCTTCAGCAGAATATAGACATGGAGTTGCAGGCTGAAAAGAGAAATGCATATCTACTCAAAACTGGAGCTCCGATGATGCCAAGATTCAGGATCTGGCCAATGTGATGGATTCCCAAGGTAACCCAGAAAGGATTTTCCAGATCTACAACTTTGGAAAATCACCTCCCTAGGATTTGATCCTTGATCTGCTAGGAAATACAGATCTAAAACTAGATTTGAAGAATAGATCACTAAAATATGTGCTCAGATAAGATCTATGCTTGAAGGGTTGATCCCTTCCTCAGATCTATGAGCTAGAAGCTCTAGATATAGCTTCTCAATCCTCCAAACAATGATTGCAGCTATTGCAACACAATTACCTATGAAAACTATGTTGTGAGGGAAAGAGAGGCCTTCTGCCTGCTGAAATATGCTGCAATAAACTCCAAGCTGATGGTGAGACTGATGGCAATGTGGAGGAATGATCCTCCACTAGATTGGTAGTTGAAGTACTAGCAACCTCCTTCCTCCTTTCAGATCGACAGTATGGACAACGTTATTCTTGGAGAAAATACTGCTGCTAGGAGGTCAATAACATTTGGCCTAATGCCAGAACTGAAATGTGGCTCTGGGAGTGCTTAAATAGAAGCCCAAGTGATGGGAATAATCCCTCACCTTGTTCTCCAGCTGAAGTACTGAAGACAACTTCCACCTTCCAAACTGATCTTCAGAAAACTGCAGTTTTCTCAATATGAATGTTCTGCAGAAAGTAGAAAAAGGAAATGGCACTAAAATCCTGATGTATAATGAAGTAAAAACCTTTTCCTTAGATATCACTCAAATAAAGAGGAGGGATTCCTGCCCGGGAACACTCCATGCTAAACAACACTTACAATCTCTACTAAATAACCCAAGAATGTAGTGGAATGTCACTTAACAAATCCAGATCTAAAAGATCATACATCAAAATAATCCAAGATTCCTTTCACCTTTGCCTTCATCTCCATTATAATGATTGATCCATCCCAAGCCTTGTCCCTAATCTCAACTACGCAGTGTCATGTGGACAAGATCCTCCAAGTGGGACTATGTTGTTTGACCAAATCAACCAAACAATCTAGGTGCAATGTACACCTCCTCCATCATGTGTGCTTCATTTGCACATGATCCTCCACCACTTTATCATTAATGACCCTTTAACATCTTCAAGATCTTAGTTTACTGAATCAACCCTCCATGATCTCTCTCATTAAATGAGACATGATCTCCAATCTCATTCACATTAGTAGTTTTCTCAACTACCTCTTTTTGCAGATCTATTCTAAATTAATCCACATTCACACACACAAAGTGGATACTTATTCTTATTGAGGATTGTGGGTCCCTCCACCCTTTTATTTACTTAATTCATTAAGAAAATCAAGGACTCTAATATTCCAAATATGATATGAAAGTTTGGGAATATTACAAGGTGGTCTCAAGAACATTCCCAAATGCCTAGGAATCCCTTGATCAGTTTTGGCAGGATACATGGTAAAGCCTAAGGGTGGTGTCTTAGTAAGGGCCTAGTGGTCTGGTGTGAATTATGGTAAAGCCTAGATAAAAGGAGATGAAAAATTCCTCAAGGATAGTGATGATATCCAAAGGAATTCCAAGCTCATTTCGGTTTAGTGATCTTGGTGTTAGTTTAGGAGGGATCATGATATGGTGAGGGTGGAGGAATTTTAACATATGGATTCCCTTGGTTGTTTTTGGATTGGTTTATCTATGAGATCCTACATTCATGCTTGGAATATGGCACAGGGGTGACTAGCTAAAAGAAAAATTTATTTCAACCATGTCCATGGTTAGATGGTACATGGAAGTCTCGAACCTTATTGGATCTTTCCTATGTTTAATAAAAGCTAATTTCTCTTAATTTTGTACTTGTTATTATGTGGCTTTAATGGTTTTTATCTTTTGGTTATTCGTGTGTTTATATGTTGGCTATAAGCATGGTCATGTGACTGGTTCTAGTCATGGTCCATTTCATGCTTTTACTTGTAACTAAAAAAATAATGGATACAAGACCTAATTGATGTTAATAAAACTAAATAGAGAGGGTGGTGATCCCTCTTGTTAAGTTTGATATGAATTTCCAGTCCCTTTTTCTCAGCCTTGTATTCATGAATTCTAGGTTGCATTTTTCCCAAGTGTTTTGTAGACTTTCAGTCCTGATAGGGGATGCTCAGGCCTAGTCCTAGTGACATTTTTTGGTTTACAAGCATTGTCCTTGTGTAATTTATGAATATTGGAAGTTACATGGATTTATGGGTAGAGGCCTAGTCCCAACCCTGAAATATAGCAATAAAATTCGGAATCTCTAGCACAAAATTGATACAAAAAGGCTCCAGTCACACTGCTGTAGGCCTATGGAAGCGATTTGGAGTTTCCATTTGCACTAATGCCTTGGCAAGGGAGGGAATAGGGGTGAAACTCATGGGAAGGTCAAGTTGGATTAGGGGGTGGACACCTGGAGGGGTTGGGTTACTCCTGGAGGGTCCTTTGGAACATGAGGGAAGTCATTAAGGTTTGTTTGTCGACTCCATTTCCTCAAGGTCACCTAGGAGGTTGAGTATTGTCATAACGAAACTCATGTCATGTTTACCTTGGGTAAGCCAATGAAAGTGGGTAGATGTGAGGGGAGGTGACGTTACTAGTGGTATCGGAGCATCGTTAAAGCAATTGGACCAGATGGGATGAATGCATGTTGTAATGCATGCATTGTGATGGTTAAGGATGTCATTCATGAGATCATTGCATGTAATTTTATGTCATTATGATGCTATCACTATGTTATGATTTTTATGTGTTGGCTGAGATAGATCAAGAGAAGCAGATCGTCAGAGAGAGGTTGCAACCCTAGAATTTGGGGTAAGAGAAAATCGTCATATAGGTATTGTACATTTAGCATGCACGTATGTTGGTTAATGATTGTTATATGCATTAAGGTTGTGTACATGTCTGTCATTCTATGCTTGTTGCAGTTACATATATGATAGATGTTACATAATCAGTGTGATCATATGTACCTATGTCGGTTAGTCATGAAGGATTATAACTTGTTGTTATATGCATTGTGGTCATATATATGATGGATATGGTCATTGTACTTAGGATCTTGATGTTATATGTAGCATGATAATTTGGATTGACCTATGCAGATGATTAGGGTTATGACATTCATGTATGAGCCAATATTCTTGTGATATTGTTTCATAATAATCTAGATCGACTGTGCATATGTTATTTTTATGCATGATTGAAAATTGTTTATTAGTTTATGATGTGAAAATGTTAGCTAGTTATTGTTATGGACATCATAACCTTACTTATGTTTGAGTTGATAGATTGTGAATTTATATCGTTCTAATCTAGATTTATTGTGTAGATAAGATATCCTCCCCTGAGATACATTGAGGTATGAGTTTGATTATGTGATCTATTTGGTGTTTGAGTTTTTTGGTGTCTATTATGTCGTCTATATATTGTTTGAATGTTTGAATAGTTGCATGATGTGAGTTTTTATCTATAATATGTTGGGTATGTGTTATATTCTTTCCACGACTAGCCCCACGCGCTGTACGTTGTGCCGGGCGTAGCAGGGTGGTCACAGGGGGGGTGGCAGCCCTCCCTGTTAGGGTCCGAGGCAGCGCCCCGGCGAAATTTTTTTTGGTATGCGGTCCCACTCATATGCGGACCCACCCATGTTTTGTGCATGAGTTTGCACATGGTTTTGGGGTACGATGGTTTTCGGCCCCTGGTATTTTGTAGATCCGGTCAAAGGAACTACGGTTATGTTCTAATCCAGGGTTAATGGATTGGGGTTTATGTATGCTTTGGCATGTATATATATGTGTTGTAACACTAAAAGGAATAAAAATGAAAAATCAAGTTGGTAGTCCCAATTTGGGATCCAGGGGAAAATCTCTGTGTTTATCTGTTTCATGTTTTATGCTCTCGCTATTGTTTATTTTCTGTTATAAGATTCGTGTGTAGATAATTTCTGTTTAGGGTTAAAACCTACATAATATTTCATGAAGGAATTATATTTTTTTGAGATGGTTTCATTAACACATTGTGTTCTTAGAACAACTGATATGTACTTGAGTGTAAGTAGGTGAAAGTTGTATAAATATGTATTATGATTGATGAATGTGAGTTGATTGTTGATTATGACATGGTTGTTAGACTTGGTAAAGGTTTATTTCAAATTAATATATATTTTGTATTTATCTTTGGAACATGTGGTTGAATTATGTGTTCAGTTACAAGGCATCGTGCTAGGCACAACAAGGTAAGATAATTGGGTATATTCTTATATTTATTTATACACTAATAGTTATGTGTTTATGGTAGTATGATATAGGGGATTGCATGGCAAAGAAAATACCTTGAAATTTGGAGAAGGAACAGGTTGAGCTATCCTTTGGAAGTATTGGGAAGCCATGGGGATTGAGTCATGGTGTTTTTTGCTAGTCATGTGCTTTTGGTCTTTTGTGATTTTTTGTTCTTGATTACAGATTTGTTTATGTCTAGTGTATGGCCATACCACTTTGTTTGTAGTGTCATATTTCTCTTTTTTTTCATGGGTTTCTCTTGGTTTCTTTCAGTTATTTCCTTTTTTATTTTGAGGGCCTTGGGGATTGGTTGGGAAAGAGGAAAATTATTGGAGCTCGGGGAGAGATAAATGAAACCTAACAGGTAATGTAAGACTCAGATGAAGCTCAGTGCATGTATAAGGGCAGTTGAAGAGAGTACGATAGTCGGTTGGATTGGTGGGGTCCATTGGGGTAAATTGGTGGTGGCATGATAATGATGAGAAAGGTTACATGAAAGGAAAACAAAATGGATTTTATGCATCATATGCCTTGGCTAAGTTGGGAACTGTTGTTCTCAATGTTTTGCATGACGTGGACGGATAAAGGGATTTCTCTTAACTTTGACCTTATGTTATATGATAATTATGTTGTGATCATGATTATGCTAATGTCAACATCTATATATATGGATGTATGTATGTCATTATCTGACAGGATTTTCATAGATCATGATTTTTTTATGTTGATGTTTATATGTATATATGTATGTATGTATGTCATTGTCTGACAAGGTCTTCACAGATCATGCTTGTTTTATGTTGATGTTTATATGTATATATATGTGTATGTATGTAGTTGTCTAACAGTGTTATAGGTAAATTTGGGCATCATTCCTGATGACCTAGTTAACTGGGCATCATCTCCAGGACCAATGATTAAGGGTCTATCATCCCCTATCATTTCAAGTTGCTACATGCCCTAAGACAATGAACAAGACAAATCAAGCATGAATTTCATCAAGCAAAGGTTTCCAAGGTTTGAAGTTTATTATATAGCATATGAGAGCTCATCAACATTGCCTCTAAAGGGACTAAGTGCATTGCATATGCAGGTATCCCCATGCAAGGCTGCTCTGCAAAGCACTTCATGACATTCACAGGTGCATTGGTCACATTGGGAGTGAAATTCTCATTGTTCCGGAATATCCACTTGGAAAGTGCCTTCTAGAAGAGTTCACATGTTTCAAGCTTCGAATCCAAGTGTCCATTTGAAATCTAAAATATTGGAAACATGTCTTGTCTATTATTGGAAAGTCATTGATTGCAAAACAACCTTCAACTCCTCTATAAATTGAGCACAGATCTGAGTGTTTGGTAAGGAATAATTTGAGTAGAGAAATGCTGGTGGATTTTCAATTGAGAGTTATATTTTTGTAACAGCTGCTGGAGATATTTATACTGTGATGAGGCTAGGAATGTTGTTGGAATGGTTACTTCAAATCAGTCACTAGGTTGTAACCTCTCCTTCTATCATCAATAAATAATACAACTTACTTTTCCCTATATGCATCTGTATTGGATTTGATTTTCCATATTGTAATATTTTATTTGATGTATATGGTTTATGCTTTACTGATTTAGCTAACTAACTTGAATAGACATCTATATTATTGCTATCTTCTATTGTTTTAGTGCTCTTTCTTGCAGGAAGAATTTTGCACAAACTGCTTGAATTTGAAGCTACAACGGAAGCGACAGAAGGAGCCATTTAGAAGCACTTGGATTCCAAGTAAGCCTCTAATCCTTTCTGTGTGTCTACTCTGAGTTAGGAAAAGTATTCGTATAGTCTTTAACCTTTTGTTCTAGATTATCACATGTCTAGGGAAGCATGTTTTGTCCGTAATTCACAATTATGTCCAACAAATTGGCAAATCCACTAGGGAAAGAATTTCTCTTAGTTCTAGGTGTTTTAGTCTCTGATTTTCTCTGTTAATCCATCCAGTAGTTGTTATTCACAAATATAAAACTTTTTGAAATATTACTTTGCAAAAGAATTGTGTTAAAAAATGGTGTTTTTCCTTATACACTGCACCCAATGCACTCTTGGACAGGACACAGTGATTTTCATAGCACTGTCTCTCTTTAGTGACTGTGTTGCCTCCTGAAGCCATCCAAATTCAAGTGAAAAGCCTGAGCCTCATATTAACCAGTGAATTCTTCTACCTCTTCCTCCTTTGAAGGAAAATTTGTTCAATGTTTGTTTAAAGCATTTTTCTTTATCATTGGAAAGTTTATTTCAAAGTACTTTTATTGTCGCATTAGATCCATTTTCTTTTGAAAAAGGAAATTCTCGTAAAATATTCGTTTCCTGATAGGAGAAATTGTTGTTTCATTCCTCATTTTTCCTTCAAAAGAGAAATTGTTGTTTGTATTCCTCATTTCTCAAAAGTAAAAGGCACTTGATTTTGTTGATTTAGTGCACTTAGTTACTTTTCTGCATCTATAACATTAAAGGAATTGAAAAGAAAAATTTGCATTTGCATATAGCGGTTTGTGTTTTTTGAAAAAAGGAACAATTAGGAAATATGTGTTTAGTTTGTGTTTTCTAATTTGTTTGCTCGCACATTGATTGCTCTTTCACTCTAGTAGCTAGGATTTTCATTAAAAAACTAAAAGTGAAAGATTTCTTATCATTATTAGTTGCATTTTAGAATTTTCCAATACATCATCGGGGTGAACCTTTGAAAGGCAAATTGTTAAGCAAGATCAACATAAAATTAATCTCAATTTACCTAACAAAGCATTGGAACCATAACGATAACATTTAGAAGGTCCAGGTTAGAGACGTGTTCCAGCATCATAAAATATAGTAGTTGTCGTTAACTTGTCTATGATACATTCCAAGTGTGATACCTCACTCCACGTACATAAGTATATCGTAGCTCGTCCACGTAGTTTCAGGTATATCGGGCGGTGTTACAATACGATAAGTATAAAGGGGTGCTCTCACTGTGCGGTTTCGCATCAGACAGTGCTAATATGGACTTAGGCCTCCACGTACCATCAGGTATATTTGGGAGGAAAAATTTTAGGTGGTATTCATCCATAGTGAACCGAGTTGACCTCCTTGTAAATTGTGATACACTGAACACAACATTCAGGGATATTCCCGCCCGTACTTCTTGGTTCGCCATGAGGTATTCTGTAGTTCACATTTTCTTGGTAAACCCTTTTGCCTAGCATTAACCTTTTATTTTTTTTATTTTTTTTTAGTTAAAATAAATCAGTAATCATGGAAGAACAAAATCCTTTCCCCCATTGTTCGCATAGACTAGCGTTAAAACCACCTTTACCACCAGAAGTTACTTCTGGTAGGCGAAGGTGATCACGATCTACCAAATCAAGTACAATTCGTACCTTTGGTGAAACATAATTTTTCCATAAACCAGAGTTAGCTCAAGTTGTTTCTACAAATCTTGGTTTGTCTACTACTATCGAGACAGAGTCCTCATAGCTACATGTGGTCACAATCCATCCAATTTGTGAGACCATACGTCCCGAACCTGACGTTGTTCAACTGGAAGTTGATTCGGATCCCATTGTGCTTTAGGGGGTAGCTCTTATTGGCCAAACTCAACATCATCCCCAAGACCAATGAAATAGGGTCTATCATCCCCTTATATTTCAGTTGCTATATTCCCTAAGTGGAGAAAATCTTTATCCCGAAGTCGAACAACCAGAAGTTGTTCCTGTATTGGTCACTCCAAAATCTATTATGGTCGTTGAGTCTCCAATATCGCACAATCAACCACTTGAAATATACTTCTTACCAAACGACAAAGTTATTCCACCTAGTTTGATTTTGATTGAAGGAATATCACAAGACGAGACACCTTTAACTCCAACTCATTTTCGGTAGGAGCTTTACCTGTACGAGTCTTTTCCTCAATCACCTTCCTCTACTTTTTTTGATCCTATTTCACTTCGAGTTCCCGTATATTCTATAGGGTATACATTGGGTCATTTGACCATGGATGAGATAACATCTCAGAATGAACCATCTATTTCAGCTGCGACATCATCTACTGTTGTTTCATCTTCGATGTTTTGTCCATTGACTTCACCCATGTCATTATCTGGAATCCTATCTGATTGCTCCCTTATGATTATTGAATGGCTTGATCATTTATTCACATCTTCAGTGCAATATCAAGCTGATCCCATCATTTATTCTCCTTGGTGGCCGGTGATACCACAAAAATTACCCTTGAAAATTCCAAATTTCAATGGAAACCCTGGAGAAGAACTATCAACGCATGTTATAAATTATCATTTGTGGTGCTCATCAAGCTCCTTAAATGATGAATCCATTAGGCTAATTACTTTCCATGCACACTCACTAATCCAACTGCATAGTGAGGATGGTTCTTTTACTGTGTCAACCTCATTAAAAAATGAAATAGGTTTTGAGGATAGTTCTTTTTTCTTGTGTCAACCTCGTTAAAAAATGAAACAAGTACCTATGAGGATAGTTCTTTTTTCTTATGTCAAACTTGTTAAAAAATGAAACAAGTGCCTTTAAGGAAATTTATTTTACTATGTCAACCTCGTTAAAAAATGAAACAGGTCATGGGCATAGTTCTTTTCCTATGTCAAGCTCATTAAAAAATGAAACAAATCCTCCCCTATAATGAACCTTCATTCCACCCAGGTATTAGTAACCAGTAGTCTACTTAGATGAATGAAATGAAGCTTGGGGGGCACCTACTCTTGCAGGGGGCATTCAAAACATTCTTACCAATTGCATACAATCGACCGCTGAAGTTTGGGGGAAAAACAGGTTCAGAGCTCCAAAATGAAAATGGTAACTATTGAATGGTAAAATTGAATAGTAAAACTACTTTTAATAGTCATTTAATTATTTTCAAATTAAATTTATTTCTATGACTATGGTTTTATTATGTTTTTTTATCATGAAACAAGTATTTTTAATCCATTTGATGTTGTTCTGAACAGGTCTTACAACTAATGAACATATTTGTCGTGCATATTTATTTCAAGAATGATTTGACCACAAAGCATACTTTTTCTCCTTTTTTTCGAGCTTTATTAAAAACGAAAAAGGATTTGAAGCGCACTTTTATCTCTTTTTCGAGCTTCAATAATAGCGAAAAAGGAACCCCTGGAGTCTTCTTTTAGCTCTTTTCAAACTCTGCTAATGTGAAAATATTGCTGAGGACTTGTCTTGTCGAGCTCATAAAAGTAAATGAATTTATATCTACTCATTATAAGTTTAACCCTTTTTCAGATTGAGATAGATTAATTACGAAAAAGGAATACCTTGGTTAAACATGACCAAAGAGGTTCTCTCATATATCATTTTACACTTTTTCGGATCTGAGTGACAAATTTACGAAAAAGTACTTATGGAGTTTTCTTTCATCCTCTTTTTCAAACTCTCTAAATATGAAAAAGGACTAGGCTATCATTTTCGTTAAGTTCGTTAAAACATAAAATGGCGACGGGCTTGTCGATCATGGCAAGAATCGAGTTTCATTCATCGCTAGACTAGTTAAATTATTAAATAATGACACTTTTTTCACCCGAAGGGTTGAATTATAGATCAATAAAATGTTATCCTCCTCAAGCTTGTTAAAAAATAAATAGGTACTGGTTGAAAAATGACCAGGGAAAATTTGGGAAAAGTGAGCAAAATTTCTTTATGTTAGCAAGTCGCTCTTGAACATGACACTTCCTTCACTCCATGTCTGTGACTGTTTGGGTTGGGTAATTATCTTTACGGATCATTCATACCTATGGTTCATCATAAGTTCACTTTGGTTTTGGGTCAATGCTGCCAACTCATCACAGTGTCACCGATATGTTCAAGAGAAGTCATCTAGTGAATAAACTCATCCTTATACAATACTCGTAAACCTTTATTCTCATGACCCTCATCCCTAAAAATCGCTATATCAAGTCATACCCTTGTCTTCAAAATCAGTAACTCCCGCTTCGCAATAAGGTGACTTCCTATCGAAAACAAATCAACATCCAGGAAGTTCACTTAGAAACATTAGATTCTAGTACCATGAGGCTTGTTACAGCATCAACAAGATCCTTGCTTCTAGACCTTTGACTGAAAGATTTTGTTTGGCATTCGACATCAAATCATCTATTCACGGCTTACGAAATGTACTGCAATAACTTAAGGGAAATTTTGATTAATGGTGTTTCTCTCGCATTTTTTAACAACTCACATCATTGGCTGGTAATCAAATGATGTCTTTCCATGTTCGATGACAAATCATATATTCACATGGCTAGACTTGTGCCTGAATGATCAAGTGAAAAAGATAAGAAGACCCCGTATCTAGTTTCAGCCATCCGAGCTGTGATTTTATGATTTTTATACACATCATATGTACGGTGACCTTACATATAGATCATCATCCAAACATGGGCCTATATCTGTAGGCATGTCTGCATTGGGAAACATTCCAATGTCGACGACTTTCTGAATTATGTACATGTTATTAGATTGTTTATGTGCTAAACATGGGAATGCCTACCCTCAACAATTATGATCAAAGAGGATATATCATGATGTAATGTATTGTAATATTTATGCAGGTGACCACTCTGCTTCATCTCCAGCCCATCACAGTGTAAAGCATCTCAATCAAATTTTATTATTATTATTTTGACCTCATGCTTTAGGGGGAAATTGTTATAGGCAAATTTGGGCATCATTCCCAATGACCTGGATAACTGGGCATCATCTCCAGGACCAATGACTAAGGTTCCATCATCCCCTATCATTTCAAGTTGCTACATGCTCTAAGACAAGAACAAGACAAATCAAGGATGACTTTTATCAAGAAAAGGTTTCCAAGGTTTGAAGTTTATTATGTAACATATGAGAGCTCACCAACGCTGCCTCTAAAGGGACTAAGTGCATTGCATATGTAGGTATCCCCATGCAAGGCTGCTTAGCAAAGAACTTCCTGACATTCACAGGTGTGTTGGTCACATTGGGAGCGAAATTCTCATTGTTCCAGAATCTCCACTTGGCAAGTGCCTTCTAGAAGAGTTCACATGTGTCAAGCTTCGAATCCAAGTGTCCATTTGACATATACAAGATTAAGAATAGGTCTTGCCTATTATTGGAAAGTCATTGATTATAAAACAACCTTCATCTCCTCTATAAATTGAGCACAGATCTGAGTGCTTGAGAAGGAAGAATTTGAGTAGAGAAATGCTGGTGGATTTTCAATTGAGAGTTATATTTGTGTAACAGCTGCTGCAGAGATTTATACTTTGATGAGGCTAGGAATGTTGCTAGAATGGTTACTTCAAATCAGTCACTAGGTTGTAACCTCTCCTTCTATCATCAATAAATAATACAACTTAATTTTCCCTATATGCATCTGTATTGGCTTTGATTTTCCATATTGTAAGATCTTAGTTGATGTATATGGTTTATGCTTTTACTAATTTAGCTAACTAACTTGAATAGACATCTATATTATTGCTATCTTCTGTTGTTTTAGTGTTCTTTCTTGCAGGAAGCATTTTGCACAAACCGCTTGAATTTGAAGCTACAACAAAAGCGACAGAAGGAGCCATTTAGAAGCGCTTGGATTCCAAGTAAGCCTATAATCCTTTCTGTGTGTCTACTCTAACTTAGGAAAAGTAGTTGTATAGTCTTTAACCTGTTGTTCTAGATTATCACATGTCTACGAAAGCGTGTTTTATCCGTAATTCACAATTATGTCCAACAGGCAGGGTCATCAAGAATCTTTCTTGTGGAGGAATGGTTGCCTATGCATGTGAATGATATGAAGAGATTATTGGTTCATGAGAAATCAAGTGGGAATTATAGTCCTGAAAAATATACAAGGTTAGTATCATGTCATTATGAATTAATATTATGTGATTATACTATGTATATGTTTATGTTATGGATAGGCTATGCTAAGGGATACTTTAGCGGAATGAAATTAGTGTGCTTGCGGCATGTCAGGACAAGCATGTATAAGACATTAGAAGCAAGGTTGCTCGGTAAGGACAATGTAGTATTAGGATGTGCAGTACCAGTGTTGTGTGCATGTTGCAT
The DNA here is from genome assembly GCA_034641835.2 of Pinus albicaulis. Classification (NCBI taxonomy): domain Eukaryota; kingdom Viridiplantae; phylum Streptophyta; class Pinopsida; order Pinales; family Pinaceae; genus Pinus; species Pinus albicaulis. Next base: position 1,319,247,774 of record CM076578.1, on the reverse strand, counting down.
ATATAGTGTTGTGTTCATGTTTGCACATGCAGTGTTAGGTACTGACAGTGCTAAGTACATTATGGATATGCAGTGCTATGTATGGATGGTGTTATGTACATGTTGTAAATGTGGTGCTATGTACATTTGGTGCAGTTTACATGTTGTATATGTGGTGCTATGTACATATGGTGCAATGTACATGTTGTACATGCGGCATTGTGCACATATGGTGCAGTGTACATGTGGTTCTATGTACATGTGGTACATGTGGTGTTGTGTGCATCAGGTGTTTTATACACGTTGTGCAGATGGTGTTGTGTACATGTGGTGCTATGTAGATGTTGTACAAGTGGTATTGTGTACACATTGTACAGGTGGTGTAGTGTACATGTGGTGTTGTGCACACGTTGTGAAAGTGGTGTCATGTACATGTGGTGTTGTGTACACATTATTCAGATGGCGTTGTGTACATGTGGTAATGTTTACATGTTGTACATGTGGTATTGTGTACATGTCATACATGTTGTGTTGTGTATATTTGGTGTGGTGTTACAGGTATTGGGTAGTTGTTGTACCATGACATGTTTATTCATGGCGTTGAACGGTGTGTATGTATATATATTGTGTTTTACACTAGGAGTAGGTGTATGTGTTGTGTTGTACACCGGGTGTAGGTGTATGTGTGGTGTTGTACAAGTAGTGTAGGTATATATGTTGTGTTGTACATCGAGTGTAGGTGTATATGTTGTGTTGTACACCTGGGGTGTAGGTGTACATGTTTTGGTACACTCCTTATGTTTATGTGTTGTACAGTGTGATGGGACAAACATGTATGGTATTGTATGGTCCTTGTTTTTTATATTGAGGGTTGAGGTGGTTTAGTCTCTGGATTTCATTGTTGTTGCTATTGAGGGTTGAGGTATTTTAGTCTATGGATTCCCTTGTTGTTGATATTGAGCATTGAGTTGGTTAATTCTCGGGATGCCCTTGTTGTTGATATTGAGTGAGGAGGAGGTTTAGTCTCTGGATTCCATTTTTTCTTAAAGAGAAGGCACTGGGTGCTTGCCAGGTTTGGAAACCGATTTAGTGTGTGTATAGAAAGGATAAAGAACAAAGGAAAAAGAAAATAACTATTTGAAAGATAAGTATCAATATTTTATTTCAGTTTTAATTATGCATGTGATCTATGATTTTAATTATGAGGGTTTTATTTGAGCTAACCTAATGTGATATGTTTATATTTTTATACATGATGATTTTATTAAGAGCTAATTTGATTTGCAATTGATAGAAAGTAAACAAAATTGCAAGTGTACCTTATTGACAAGTCATAAATGAGGTATGATTTGAATTATTTTCAATTCCTTTTTATTCTAATGGAAATTATGTGCTTGGTACAAGAAAGCATGAAACTGCTTGGTTTGGGGTGGTTGAAACTAACTACAAGGATTAGCAGTGGCAAAAGTAATTGAAACATACAATAGTATGCTGGTAAAGAATTCAAGAATAGGGCCATTGTGGGACACTGGTACCCAATAGTGTCCATTGATTTCCATGAGCATGCTATGAATGATATGATGGTTTTGAGGCAGGGATATGAATTGGTTTTGAGGTAGGGATATGCCTTGGTTCTTGGACATTCCGATGAAAGGAAGCCTTTCCAAGGGATGGATCCGCCGGGATAGGGGATGTCAGGGAACTTGGAAGGTCAGTGAATACATAGAAGGGGGTGACCATATTTCCCGAGGGACTGTGTACTAGGGAAGGGAAGGTCTGGGAATGTATTTGTTTTGTTCATTATCATTTCCTGATGGAATCATATGCATATTAGGAGTGTGCCCTGGAACAATGAATCAGTAACTATTCACTGAGAGGACAAGTGGTGCAGGATTGTAGCTGGTGAGCCCTGGTATTGCACCAAGAGTGTTGCAACTCCCAAGGGATGTTCTAATTTACTTTATCAACCTGGGGTTTGTACAAACTTAGAGGTGACAGTGCTATATACACAACAGATGCATTCTGTTCATGTCATCCTCTTCTGCTTTACAAAAGGGTTTTATTTCCTAAACTATGATAAAAACTGAAAAGTAAATTGCTAGAAGGAGATTACTGAAAGGAAACTAACTTAATTTGTAGAAAGGAAATGACAGAAATCAAACTAATTTAATGTGCAAGAAGGAAATGAAAGAAAGAAACTAATTAAATTGTTGAAAATAAATGACAGTAAAGGAACTAATTTAATTTACAGGAAAGAAATGGCAGAAAGGAAACTAATTCTAAACCACACTTAACTTGGCCAAATGGATAAATGCATTCTATTTATCTTATGGTATATCTACCATGCATCTACCCATGCAACTAAGCTATTAATGACTTAATCCTAATTGAAAGAGTGTTGAGTTTGTAGCTTGGAGGAGAGAAAAGGGGCTAAAGAGGCTAATGGAGGGCTTAATGTGTGAAACAGGGATTAGAAGTCGAAAGTAGGGGTTTAAACTTGAAAAAATATTTATTATGGCGCATAAATGGCTTTGGAGCAGAATGAATTGAGAAGTGTGATGGCAGAGATGTGATGGAGGAAAAAGTTGTGATATGCAATATCGTAATCGCAACTTCGCAAAATTGGAGCGGTAAGTGTTAAAGGAAAAAAAAATGTGATTTGAAATGTACGATGTGGAGTGGTGACGTGGAGGTGGGGCTGATATCATAATCACAATATCATAGAGTTGGAGCAGTAAGTGTTAAAGAAACGAACAAAAAACACAATTTTCAATGTGCAATGTAGAGTGGTGACATGGAGGTGAGGTCGATATCGCAATCGCAATATCGCAGAGTTGGGGAGGTAAGTGTTAAAGAAAGAAACAAAAAAGTTACGATGAGTGACCTACGATGTGGTGGCAATATCGTATCGGCGTTCAGAAGTGGTAAGTGTTAAAGGAAACATGGAAATGTTGCATTTTGTAAAGTGCGATCTACGATAGCAGGAGATTCGAGGAGCAAGGATGGAAGTCAAATTAAAATGGTTTTCAAGCGTTTTGCATTAAGAAGGTAAGGCAATCGTGAATAACAAAATTCAAAGGAATGAGGTGGGCTAAAGGGTTTTTAAGTGTTTTTGGGAATAAAATGTGGGTGCAGCAGTAAAAATAAGAAGAAAAAAGGAGGGGATGGAGGCGCACCAAAAGTTCTCATAAGTGTAACACACCTGCGGATTAATGCACGGAAAGTAGACAAAAATGCACGATAAAAACAATGAAATAGAGACTCGAAATTGGTAATGCAATTTCTTCCCTAAACTCAAACAAAAATCAATTTTTGGCCTGTGGGAAGGTCTACCCTGCTCAAAATCAATTGACAAAGATGAGAGGGGGAGGCTTGACCACAAATTTTGGATTTTTTCCTCTATCCTACTACTCACAAGAAAATGAACTACAAAAACAGACTGGAATAAAAACTAAACAACAATGAAACTATTAAAATTAGAACTAATTGAATGATAGAAACAAAACTAGCTTAACAATAGAAATGAAAAGATAGTAACAATAGAGAGGCTGAGGCACATGGATTGGGCCCTAACCCATGATCCTAGCTCTCTGAAACTTAAATCAGTCAAATGAAATCAATCTGCTCATTTCATAAAATAATAACCTCATACATCTCTGGAACATTGAGCACTGAGTAAAATAATAAAAATCTCAATAGCTTGCAACAAAGTTTCAACTAGAATCGACTAACTGACTAACTCTATTTATTCTTTAGGGAAAGTACCAATAGCTCCCTAGAAAAATGTTGATTGAGTCCACTTGAATCCAAGTAAATAAAGACTAAGTGCTTGGCTGACACTGGAATTCGAATTGCTAGAGAGAATCCTTGGGGATCCTTTGGCTGACTTTGGAATTCGAATTGCTAGAGAGAATATTTGGGATCCTTTGGTTGCCTTTGAGAGTTAAGGAGGGTGGAAAATCCCATAATAATTTCTCCTTGCTATCTCCTCCAAGTATTTATGATAAAATCTTTATAAAAATTCTTGATAAATCATGATTTTCTACACTCAACCTCATATTAGGCACTTAGAGTATGTTAGCCTTAATCACCACCTATAATAGAATCATAAAACCAATTAATAATAAAAATGCAATAAAAATAGATCTAAGAAGGAAAAAAGGTGATCATTAACCCATCCAAATATGTCTAATGATGCATCTCATCATCACCCCCTACTGAATGGTTGCTCATCGTCTGAGAAACTAATCCTCCTCCTGCATTTCCTTCAAGGCTTTGATATCCCCCCTGATTTCCTGAGGAAGAAGTGTGGGAGTTTCCCCAAGGGGGTAAAAACCATTATTCTTTTCTGAATTCTCCCATCCTCTATCTTTTTCATTCTTTTCCTTTTCATCATTCAGCTCCAGTGGCAAAGGTGGGATGAGCTTTAGTCCCAACCATTAGATCTTTTTGGCCTACATGGCCCTCTTGTATAATGGTGTTCTTTCCAATGCACCCCTCAATCTTTCTGGAGTATGGTACTCCCTATTCTTGAGGTTGTGAGGGAGGTTGTTCCATCTCCTCTGGCTGGCCATAATGCACTCATCTTCTTTTTGCCTAGAAACATCATCAAAGTGACCTATAACCTGGGTTTGAGCCTGAAGGTAGCTTTCAACGAGTGCAGGTTCCTTTTCAATCTCTTGATGGTTAAGGATGACTCCCCTTAGGCTAAAAAATTTAGGTCTGATATATAAGGGTTCTTTGCTTCTTCTTCCCATGACTTTCCATATCTCTTTTGCTCTAGTTTCCTCATTCAACATCCAAGATACGAGAGCCATCAACTACATATCCCCCATTGTAGGATTTGGGTCCCAAATATCCAGATTTTTGAACACAAGGTTATGCACATAAAACTTTTCCATCTTTTCCTGATCAGTCATGTTAGATTTCTTGTAGAAATTCATGAATTTCCTACAATATTGGAAAGGTAGTGATCCATGGGAGGCTAGAGTTTTGATTTGAAATAGGAGCCATTTCTCCTTGAGGTATACAACATATGATTTAGAAGGGAATCTATGTTGAAGGGCTTCTATGCATAAGTCTTCCATGGTGGCTAATTGCTCCCCTTTTTGCTACAATTTCTCCTTCAATCCTACATTCTTTGCCTGTGCCTTCTACAGCTGCTCCTTCATAACTATTTCTTCGATTATTTCCTCCTCCCTTGGTGATTCTTCAATTATAATCGAGATCATTGGAGGAGTTTTTGGCTTTCTCTGACTCTTCTCAGCTTTGAAATACATATAGGTCTGTCTTTTTCTATTTTCACTTAGAGGAGCTACAGTGGAAACTACCTCTTTGTATTGAGGGGATGTGGTGTTGTGTTGTGAGTCTGTTCCTTGCCCATTTTTTTCTATCTCTATGAATTCTATGGCCATCTCTTCTATTTTTCCTTGGCCCTTTATCTCTTCCTCTTCTTCTTCGGGTTCTTCTTGTTCTGCTTCTTCTTCTTCTTCTGGTTCTTCCTCTTCTTTTGGTTCTTCCTCTTCTATTGGTTCTTCTTCTGGTATTTTTCTCTTCTTCTAGTTCTTCATCTCTTTCTTCTCTAAGCACCGCAGGCTTCTATCGATCCCTCTCCTTTTAAAAAATTTTGATTTACTAGTTTGGATGAGACAGACCCTCTTTATTATTAGACCGTGCAACTCATTCTTGAGCTCTTATGTAACTCGTGTTCATCTCCAGTTTCTGTTGTAGACACTTGTTCCCTTATCCCTGTTAATTCATGATGGATTGTGTGTTGCCTCCCCTTGTTCTCCTCTACTCCATTTGGTTTAAATTCTTTTCTTTTGCATGCCCATGTGGCGTGAATTTGTATTTCTCCCTAGTCATACTTCGAAATGGTGGCCAAGCTAACTGGCGACCTTTTTGCCTCTTAAACTCTAAGTCTACAAATTTAATTATTTCTGGCTATTATGGATGCATAGTGAGCGGTGAGAAGCTATGACTGAGTTTACCTGTCATTTCCAAGGTGTTTGCAAGAGCTGAATTGAGGAGACAAGTCTTTTATATGTTGTGTTCTTCACTATTTTATGTTCTCTGAGTGAGAAGTTTGCTGAATGAGCAACTCTCTAAGTGAGTTGTTGATCTTTCCTTGTTGTTTCTTCCTACTAGAGATGTTGCATGGGGGGTGCTCCAAATTCCATGGGAAGCACTCTTGTCTTTCCTGGGGTCTTCTTCATGAGCTCCTCCCTTTTTTGTATTTTTTTTCAAGAACAGATGTATGTGTTGTAGGAATTCCCTGATGTTTGTAGTAGTCCTTGTTTGGATTTCCTTGCTACATTGTGCTCAAGGATGGAGGAATGTGGTGCATGGAGGTGATGGAGGAAGTTATGAAAATGAAGGGAGTGAATGATGGGATGGATGGTAAAATAGAAGAAGGGAAAAGAAGATGAATGCTTCATTGTGTTTCTAGAAACCATTAATAACTTGCAAAACATTTAACAGAAAAAACACAAAAATGCAAATATTTTTTTATTTTTATTTTTGGAAAGAAAGTGGGATGCCTCCATGGAGGTTTTCAACCCACATTTCCTTGGGCACCTTAGAGAGGTTTTCACCCATGGATCTTTATTTTATTTTATTTTTCCTCTTCTTTTTTTTTGAGCAAGTGAGCTGCCTCCATCGAGGTTTTCAACCCACAAGCTTGCCTTGGGTGCCTCGGAGAGGTTTTCACCCATGGATCTTTATTAAGTTTTTTTTTTTTTTTTTTATCAAGTGAGTTTTCCCTATCGAGGTTTTCAGCCCACAAGCTTGCCTTGGGTGCCTCAGAGGGTTTTTCACCCATGGAACTTTATTATTTTTCTTTTTCTTTCAGGAGGTGTGGGAAACTATGGAGTTTCCCATCACATAAACCTCTCTTATTATTGAATTTATGAACTCTTCCTTTGACAAAGGCTTCTTGTAAATTTTAAGTCTATGATCATTGACAAGAAAGGGGATTCCTTTCTCATCTGTGGTTCTGATTTGAACTGTGCCATTATCAAAACATTTTTCCACTATGTAAGGTCCCAACCATCTTGTCATCAACTTTCCTTTGAAATATTTAAACCTTGAATCATACAACAATGCCCAATATCCTTCTTGGAAGGTATTTTCTTTGATGTTCTTTTCATGTCTGGCCTTCCTTTGCAGTTGAACTACCTCCGTGTGAAGAAGTTCTTGCATTCTAAACTCATCCAATCCATTTAGTTGCAGTAACCTCTCTTTTTGGTAATTTGATAGATCTAGATTTAATTCAGCTACCATTCTTAAAGTATTGAATTCAAACTCAATAAAAGTAGAGCTTTCTTACCATAGAATAGTTCATAAGGAGTGAATCCTATTGTTATCTTTCAAGTAGTGTTGTAGGCCTAAGTAGCTTCTACCAATCGATCTGCCCAATATTTTCTACTGCTACTCACAACCTTGGTGAGGATGCTTTCTAAAGCTCTGTTAGTTACTTCCACTCGGCCATTCGCCTGAGGGTGATAGGTAGTAGAAGTTCTATGCTTAATCTTGTGCTTCCTCAAAATATTCTCAATGAGGTGGGAGGTGAATTGTGCTCCCTGATCAGTGACTATTTCTTTGGGGTATCCAAACTTGTAAAACACATTCTCCCTCAGAAATTCTGCTACTTTATCCTCAGTTTCTACCTTCACTGCTTTTGTTTCAACCCACTTTTTCATGTAATCAGTGCAAACTATGATATACTTATTTTGTCTAGATGGCGGATTGATAGGTCCAAAAAATTCCATGCCCCACTTATCAAATGGATCAAGAGCCACCTGAGGGTGTAAAGGAATTTCATCCCTTTGTTTGGGTTTCCCCATCCTCTGGCACTGGTCACACCTACTGGTGTATCTTCTAGAATCTTGATGAAGGGTAGGTCAATAGTATCCTTCCTGCAAAAATTTGTAAGAAGTTCTATTTGCAGCAAGGTGACCTCCACATGGGTTGTCATGACATGCAGAGATGATATCAAAAAATTCTTCCTCCCTCACACGTCTCCTTAGGATTTGATCAGGGCCTAGCTTTCCTTCAATCCATGTGAAAGGGGCACTTTTTATGATGATTTTTCTCCTCTCCCTGAATGAAATATTAGGAGGGATTATCCCTGCAACCAAGTAGTTGGCTATATTAGAAAACCATGCGAGAGTGTTGATATAGAAAAGAGGTGCTCATCTGGCAGCTGGTCATCCACCATTCCTTCTTCTCCTACGGAGAGAGCTAACCTAGACAAAAAATCTACAACAAAATTCTCCTTTCCAGGTTTATCAATAATAGTCAAATCAAATTGCTACAAAAGTAACAACCATATAATTATCCTAGCATTCACATTTGTTTTTTTCATTAAATACTTGATGGCTACATGGTCAGTGTGAAAAAAGGTCTGATATCTAGTTACATAATGCCTGAATTTGTTCAATGCATGGAAAATAGCTAACATCTCCTTCTCAGTAACAATATAATTCAGCTCAGCCTTGGACAAGTTCTTGCTAATAAAATAAATGGAATAGTGGATTTTTTCCTATAATTTTCCTAATGTCACCCCTATAGCTTTTTCGGATGCATCGGTGTTGATATGGAAAGACAGAGTCCAATTTGGACCTCGGAGGATGGGGGAAGTCGTCAAATTTTTCTTAATGAGCTCGAAAGACTCTTGACAAGGACCTGACCAAATAAAATCAGAATATTCGGCCAATAACCCAAATAATGGCGAAGCCATCTTACTGAAATATTTGATGACCCTTCTATAGTAACCAGCTAAGCCTAAGAAACTCTTGACATATTTTTTCTTTTGAGGAGAAGGTACCCTTTTGATGATGGTGATTTTGTTTGGGTCTACCTGGGTTCCTGCTTGGGATATGGAGTGTCCTAACACAACCCCTGATTTATTCATGAAGTCACACTTTTCTGGGCTTGAGGAGAGATGCATCTCAATACACCTTCTTATTAGTTTACCCAAATTAGAGAGAGCTTCCTGGAAGTCATCCCCGTATGGTTTGAAATCATCCATGTATATTTCAACAGAGTCATGGAATAACTTAGAAAATATGCTCAAGACAGCTCTTTGGAAGGTAGCTGGGGCATTTCACAACCCAAAGGGTAAGACTCTATAAGTGAAGGTACCCCAAGGGCAGGTGAAAGTAGTCTTATCCTAGTCTTCAGGGCTGATTTGAATCTAATTGTACCCACTGAATCCATCTAAGAAGGAAAATAACTTCTTCCCTGCAAGGCCATCTAGGACTTGGTTTATAGAGGGCAAAGGGAAATGGTCTTTCTTGGTGGCTTTGTTAAGTTATCGATAATAAACACAAATTTTCCACTTCCAATTCTTATTTGGGACTAAGACAAGAGGAGATACCCACTCACTATCAGATATAAGATATATGAACCCTACATCCAATAGTTTCTGCAGCTCTTCTTTGACTATGTCCTTCAGATCTGGGTGCATCCTTCTTTGGGGTTGTCTCATAGGATGGGATTGCATCCTTCCTTGATGTAAATATGATGTTTTCACACTGAAGGATGCACCCCTTTCATGTCTTTGTAATCCCAAGAAAATGCATCTAGATTTTCTTTCAAAAGCTAACACACCTGCTTCTCTTCTTCATTCGAGAGGTTTGGGTTGATTTTCAAAGATCTGGATGTCCCAAACTCAATAGCCTTGGTGGATTAAGAAGTTGAATCAACTGAGTGCACTTTCGTCCAAGGTTGGCTTTCAAACTCTTTGACTAAGGTTTTGAGAGGAATGTTAGTGGAGGAGTAGTTTTGAATGGCATAGTCGTTGAGTTTATCTTCATCAAGCTGCCCCCCTTTAAGAATAGCATATATGGTACACCTTGGGGCAGTGTTATATAACCCATCCTCTTCATTCTCCAACCATATAGGGATATCATGATCAATGGAAGGCTGGGCTAGAGGATATAACACTAGTTGTTTATACAAAGGCCCATTTTTTATAGTCATGTTTCCAACCCAACAACTAATATAAGCATTTGTAGTGGCTAACCAAGGTCTCCCTAAGATGAGGGGATAACCATTGAACTTGGGTTTTGGTTGTAGGACTAGGAAATCTATAGGATACTCCCAAGAGTCAATGGTAACCATAACATCCTCAACAATTCCCTTTGGAGTTATTGTGGATCGATGTGCAAGTTGTAGAATTGTTGTGGTTTTCCTCAAAGTCCCTTGGAGATTAAGTTTCAACATAGTTTCCTTGGTCATGACGTTGATGACATCCCTTAGATAAATCACAGTGTTGGGGACTATGACACCATTTACATGCACATCAAAAATGGACTACCTGGGTCCAGGTACTTTGGAAATATCACACTTCCCAACATTAGGTTAGAAAGTTGTCCTACTACATTGATGGTGGGGGTATCTTTCTTCCTTCTCCCAAGTTTCTTGAAGAAATTTTCTTTGATGGGCCTATTGTAGATAGGGACATCCTTAATGTCCTGGAGAAGTGGTATATTTACACAAAAAAATTCCAATTCTCCTAGGAGTTCAGTCTCCTCAAGGGTGTGCTATCTAGGGTGGATCAAGGGCTCACGAAAAGGAGCTTGCTAGGTCTGAGTGTTAACTTATTCCTTTTCCTCCTCGACCTCTATAGGTGGAGATGGAGGATGGTTGTCTGGGAGTACTCTTCCTGACCTAAGATTAACCTCCTGTATCTCCACAACATAAGCTGGATAGGATGTTTCTCCACTGGGAGCCTGTTGTGCCTATCTATTATTTGGGTTCGGATTGGGCTGTGCAGGTATATGTAGCCTAGGTGGAGCAACATGAGTAAGCTGAGGTTGAGGTTGGGGTGGAGTCATTAGAGAAGGTGGTTGATTTTTTTTAGGCCTCCACCCTTGGGATGGATTGTTCCACTAAGGTTGTTGTGGAACATACTGCTGGAATGGTTGGTTTACTAGCTCAGGATGATATGAAGGGTTGTAAGGCCAAATAGGAGGTGTAGACTGGGATGGAGGAGTGGAGGTGTACGAAGTTTGCGTGGGTGCAATCTGATTGGTGTCATAGTAAGAGTAAGGTGCACCTTACATACCTTGTTGATATGGTCAAGGGCTTGAGGCCTTCTATGGTTGGTAAAACATAGTTGCTCTGGCATTGCTTCCCCACCTTGATATACAGCCTTTAGTCCAGGTAAGGAGGGACACTTTTCTGTGGCATGATTCTACTCCTAGACTAAGAAAACCTCTATGACATTGAGTGGAAATTAATTTAATGGATGCTTCCTGGTACATCTAGGACAAATGATGGTCAGGGCTCTCTCTTCTTCCTCTTTCTTCCTTTTTGACCTGCATTGTGTCCATTTTCAAAGAAAATGTGTGCAACATGCCACTCTTAAAATCCTCTAGCATGTTTCCAATCTCATGTTTTATGAAGGTGGAAGAGGAAGGGGTATTGGATGTATTTTGGCTAGCTCTGCCCTTCTTCCTAAATGCCCTAGAATGGTTCGGGAAGACAATTTTGATTGCTTCATAGGGTTGTTGGTATATATCTTCTCCTGATATCATATTCAAGGTTTCTATCATATCTTCACTGATCCCTCGAAGAATTACAAGCTTAATTGATGCAAGATCAAGAGTGCAGTTGGCTCTCTTATAGTTTAATTGAAACCTCTTTTCATAGTCCTCTAGGGATTCATTAGGTCCTAGAGTCATCCTAAAGATCTCATCCTTAGTTTCCTTAGACCTAAAATATTCTTTGTATTTGTTGCCAAAGGTCTCTTCCATCTGTGCCCAGGTAGTGATGTTATCCCCAGGCAGCCCCATGAACCAGTGCAAGGTTTCATCCTTAAGGGCGGATGGGAATAGCTTCAACTTCTGATCATCATAGGTGTAGTCATAAGTCCTACAAACAACATCAAATTCAAACATGAATGTGTCAGGGTCCTCAGAGGTGAGTCCATGAAAGTGTGGGAGAGCTGAGGGGATAATGTTTTTCATCTTTGTTTCTGCATCTGCCTCTCTTATGGGAAAGGTTCTCTAGGTCCCAACCATGGTTAAGATAGCTGAAGCAGGTCCCTCAGTTGAAACAAGGTCTTCTTCTTCTTCCCCAATAGGATCCTCAAAGTATTCAGAAGGCTCTTGTATAAGGGTTTTAATCTCACTACCACTGAAGAAGATTGAAGGGTTGCTCGGATGTGATGTGGGGGTTTTGGGTAAGGTTTGTCTTTGGGTATTCCTAGTCCTACGAGGCATGAAAATCAATTTTTTTTGTATTTTTTCAATATTTTTGAAATGACATGAAAGAAATGAAAGAAGAAAAGAATGCTAAAAACAAAATCAAAGCATCTACTAGACACTTCCCTGATAACAATGCAAAAAAGTGGTGAGCCCTGGTATTGCACCAAGAGTGATGCAACTCCTAGGGGTTTCCCTACTTTACTTTATCAACCGAGGGTTCATACAAACTTGGAGTTGACAGTGCTATATACGCAGAAGATGCATTCTGTTCATGTCATCCTCTTCTGCTTTACGAAAGGGTGCTATTTCTTAAACTATGATACAAACTAAAAGTTAAATTGTAGGAAGGAAATGACAGAAAGGAAACTAACTTAATTTTCAGAAAGGAAATGAAGGAAAGGAAACTAATTTAATGTGCAGGAAGGAAATGAAATAAATTAAATAAATTAAATTGCTGAAAAGAAATGACAGGAATGGAACTAATTTAATTTGCAGGAAATAAATGACAGAAATGAAACTAGTTCTAAACCACACTTAACTTGGCCAAACAACAAAATGCACTCTATTTATCCTATGGTTTATCTACCATGCATCTACCCATGCAACTAAGCTATTCATGACTTAATCCTAATTCAAAGAGTGTTGAGTTTGCATCTTGGAGGAGATAAAAAGGGCTAAAGAGGCTAATGGAGGGCTTAACACGTGAAATAGGGATTCGAAGTTGAAAGGAGAGGTTTAAACATGATAAAAGATTTATTATGGCTTATAGATGGCTTTGGAGTGGAATGAATTGAGAAGTGTAATGGCAAAGATGCGATGGAGGCAAAAGTTGTGATATGCAATATCGTAATTGCAACTTCCCAAAATTGGAGCGGTATGCGTTAAAGGAAAAAACAAAAAATGAGATTTGCAATGTGTGATGTAGAGTGGTGACATGGAGGTGGGGCCGATATTGCAAACAAAATATCATAGAGTTGGAGTGGTAAGTGTTAAAGAAAGAAACAAAAAACACGATTTGCAATGTGTGATGTGGAGTGGTGACGTGGAGGTGGGGTCAATATCGCAATCGCAATATCGCAAAGTTGAAGCGGTAAGTGTTAAAGAAAGAAACAAAAAGGTTTCGAGGAGAAATCTGCGATGCGGTGGCAATATCGTATCGGCATTCGGAAGTGGTAAGTGTTAAAGGAAATAGTGAAATGTTGCGGTTTGTGAAGTGCAATGTACGGTAGCAGGAGATTCAAGGAGCAAGGGTGGAAGTTGAATTCCAATGGTTTTCAAGCATTTTGCGTTAAGAAGGTAAGGCAATCGTGAATAACAAAAGACAAAGGAATGAGGCGAGCTGAAGGGTTTTTAAGCATTTTTGGGAATAAAAGGTGGTTACATCAGTAAAAAGAAGTGGAAAACAGGAGGGAATGGAGGCGCACTAGCAGTGCTCAGAAGTGTAACACACCTGCAGATTCATGCATGGAAAGCAGACAAAAATTTCTTGATAAAATAAGTGAAATAGAGACTCGAACTTGGTAATGCAATTTCTTCCCTAAACTCAAACACAAAGCAATTTTTGGCTCGTGGGAAGGTCTACCTTCCTCTAACTCTATTGATAGAGATGCGAGGGGGAGGCTTGACCACAACTTTTGAATTTTTTCCTCTATTCTACTACTCACAATAAAATGAACTACAAAAACTCACTGGAAGAAAAACTAAACATCAATGAAACTATTAAAAGCAAAACTAATTGAATGACATAAAAAAAATTAGCTTAATGGTAGAATGGAAAAGATAGTAATAGTAGAGAAGCTGAGGCACATGGATTGGGCCCTAACCCATGAACCTAGCTCTCTGAAACTTAAATCAGTCGAATGAAATTAGTCTGCACATTTCATAAAAGAATAAACTCATACATCTATGAAATTTTGATCACTGAGTAAAATAATAAAAAGCTCAATAGATTGCACCAAAGCTTCAACTAGAATAGAATAACTGACTAACTCTTCCTAGCTCTAGCTCTGCTCTATTTATTCTACAGGGAAACTACCAACAACTCCCTAGAAAAATTGCGATTGATTCCACTTAACTCCAAGTAAACAAAGTGTCATGAAACCAACTCCAAAAATAGAAGAAAAGAGATATCAACGCCTTATAAATAAGCCACTTCGAGGGGGAAACCTCCAACACTTTACATGAATGAACAATTCTTGGATGATACAAATTAAAAAACCTCTTTTCTATATATAGGACTCCATGGGGCCACAATGTAATCCTAGTGGGGCCACGATGTAATCCTAGCCGACCTAATAATAATAATTTAAGGGCACAATAATAACAATATGGGGGTTACAGGGGTACAATAATAACATTAAGGGGGTTACACTAACAAAAATAAGGGACTATACTAGTAATATAGGGACCTAACATGCCCCTCTCCTTCAAAAAATTGTTGTCCTCAATGCTTGAGTAGCTCTAGGTGCTTCTGTATAAAATTCTCATCCTCCCATGTAGAATCTTCAGTGGGTAAGTTCTTCCACTTGATGAGATACTCTGAAATTGATCGATTCCGTAGCTGTCGAGTTCTTGTTTCCATGACCACTTCATGTTCCAATATGATTTTTCCTTCCTCATCAAGTTCTGGCAATATTGTTTGAACTGGAAGATTTTCACCTATAACCTTCTTTAAGCATGAAACATGGAAAACTGAATGTACTTGCGAAGAAGCAGGAAGCTCCAATTTGTATGCCATAGTACCAATCTTTTGCAACACCTTGTAAGGACCATAGTACTTTGGTGATAATTTATTATCCTTCTTAGCTTGCTTGAGGGACATTTTTTTGTATGGTTGCAGCCGTAAAAATACCCAATCTCCTACATCAAAACTTCTCTCGCTGCAATGTTGATCTGCCTGTTGTTTCATTCGATTTTGTGCCAAATTTAGGTTATCCTTTAAGAGTTGGAGAACTTCTTGTTGATGCTCGATGTGATCTTCCACCACTTGAACCTTCGAATTTTCTCTTAAAGATGATGTGATGGATGGTGGATGATATCCATAAAGTGCCATAAATGGGGTCATTTTTGCTGCAGTATGGAAGGAAGTGTTATACCACCATTCATAAAGAGGTAACCACTTTACCCATTGTGTTTGTTTATTAGATACAAAAAAACGAAGATATCCTTCCAAACATTTATTTATGATCTCAGTTTGACCATCAGATTGAGGATGATAAGATGAGCTATGAGCTAATTGAGTACCCAAACAAGAAAATAACTCCGTCCAAAAATTTCCAGTAAAAATGGGATCTCTGCCGCTCACAATAACCCTTGGGTTTCCATGTAGCTTTTGAATTGTGTCCATAAATGTAGTAGCAACTGTACTTGCTTTAAATGGATGAGATAATGCACAAAAGTGTGCATACTTGGTAAGTCTATCAACTACCACCATGATGGCACTCTTTCCTTCGGACTTAGGTAAACTTGTGATAAAATCCATTGAAATCTCCTCCCAACGTTGACTTGGAATGGATAAAGGTTGTAGAAGTCCTGTGGTCTTAATTGTCTGCACTTTATTCTGCTGGCAAACCAAACATTCCGCCACAAACTTTTGAATATCAGATTTAAGGCCATCCCAAAAAAATTCTTTCTTCACCCTGTGGTAAGTTTTTAAAAATCCTGAGTGTCCTCCTAAAGGAGAAGTGTGCAATTCCAGAAGAATATTTGTTTTAGTTGGGAATTCTTACAAATATATAAGCGATCTTTCTACCATAAGGAATCATTTTTCCAAATAAATGTATCAGATGTACTAGGATCTTGCTGCAACTTTTGAATGAGTGTCCATACATCTTGTCCTTCTTCCATTCATCTCTTGCTTCAGTTATCCAATCTGGTTGGATAATAGAAATGGCACAAAGCAATGCTTCCACCTCTTCATTCTTTCTTAAGAGTGCATCTGCAACAACATTAAGCTTTCCTTTTTTGTAGATTATTTCAAAGTCATAACCCAACATCTTTGTGACCCATTTTTGTTGCTCTTCTAAAGATATTCTTTGTTCCAAAAAGTTTTTAAGACTATCATGATCATTTTTTACCTTCAAGTGTCTTCCCATTAGGTAAGTTCACCATTTATTTAGTGCATGCAGTATTGCTAACATTTCCTTCTCATAAATAGGTTTCTGTAAATACTTTCCTTTGATTGGACGACTTTCAAAAGCAATGGGTCTTCCTTCCTGCATTAAAACTGCACCAATTCCATTTCCTGAGGCATCACATTCCACAATAAAGGTTTCTGTGAAGTCTGGTGTAGCTAAGACCGGTGCTAGGCACATTGCCTCTTTAAGACGTTCAAAGGCCTTAGTTGCTTCAGGAGTCCATGAAAATGCATCTTTCTTCAATAATGTTGTTAGAGGTGCTGCTATTCTCCCATAATTCTAACAAACTTGCGATAATACCCTGTTAACTCGAGAAATCCTCGCAACTGCTTTATGGTTGTGGGGACTTTCCATTCCTTAATGGCTTTAATTTTGTTAGGGTCTACTTTAACACCCTCGTGAGATACAATATGACCCAGATATTCCACCTCTTGTACTCCAAAGAAACATTTGGATTTTTTTGCATATAATTGTTTCTCCCGCAATAGTTTGAGCACCCTGTCAACATGTTCAACATGATCCTTCCAAGACCTGTTGTAGATTAGTATATCATCAAAAAATACTAGCACAAATTTTCTAAGGAAGAGTTTGAAAATGGAATTCATCAACCCTTGAAATGTAGAAGGTGCATTGGTAAGGCCAAAAGGCATGACCAAAAATTCATAATGACCCTCATTAGTTCGAAATGATGTTTTTAGAATATCTTCAGTCTTCATTCTAATTTGATGATATCCTGAATGAAGATCCAACTTGGTAAAATAAATTGCTCCATGTAATTCATCCAATAATTCATCAATCATAGGAATGGGAAATTTATCTTTAATGGTGAGCTTATTGAGCTCCCTATAATCCGGACACATTCGCCATGGTCCATCCTTCTTGTGTACCAATACTACAGGAGCAGAGAAAGAACTTTGACTAGGTTGAATTATACCTGCCTCTAACATTTCTGCAATCATACGTTCAATTTCGCTCTTTTGGAAGTAAGGATATCTATAAGGCCTGATGTTTGGAGGAACACTTCCTGGAATCAAATGAATAGCATGATCATGATCATGAATAGGTGGGAGTCCTTTGGGAGTTTCAAACACCTTGGAATGATTGTCCAAGACTTGTTGGAGATTTACAGAAATAGATGATTTTGATGTTGGAACTTCTAGTGAGCATAATTGTGCAATTACGCCTTGTTGTTATTTATTTAGAATCTTTTTCATGACATTAGAGCTTATTATCTTTCCTGGCTTCCCTACAATACCCCATAATTCAACTTCCTTTCCTTTTGAAAAAAAAATCAAGAAAAGTTCTTGAAAATTAAAAGCTACTGTTCCCAAATATTGTAACCATTGTACTCCTAGTACAACATCAGAACCTCCCATAGGAATGGAAATCATTGGATTATTCAATACATATTCCGCCATGGTTAGCTTGATATTATGGAATTTTCCAGAGCAATTTATAGTTCCTCCATTTGCAACCATCACTTGACATTCTGGTGCTGGGTATAGGAAACAATTCAATTCCTTGGCTACCTTACAATGAATAAAATTATGGGTGCTACCTGAATCAATCAACACTATTACCTTTTTCTTCTTGATATTTCCTTCTATATTGAGAGTTTGAGGAGTGTTAATTCCTTCCAATGCATTACACGATATGGTCAGACTCATTTCTTCCTCTTCTAGGGCTGGTTCCTGGTGTATATCCTCTTATTGTTCATTTTCTTCTTCCTCTTCACAATCTGTGTAAAATAATTTCTTCTCAACACACTTATGACCTTTAGTGTATTTTCTATCACAATTATAGCAAAGCCCTTTTGCTCCTTTTTCTTCCAATTGTTGTGGTTTCAACCTTGTAGGTTGTGGAAATCTAGGCGTAGCAACACTTCATTCTTTATAGAAGTGAGTGGTAGGCTTCCTTGTCGCCATTATTTTACATTCAAATTTTCTTGCCAACCTGAATGCCTTCTCCAATGAATCCGGTTCCAAAACACTAACTTCATGTTGGATGTTATCCTTTAAAGTGCCTATGAAGAGATCGATCCTGTGTTCCTCTGGAATATCAGTTACCCTTATATTCAATTTTTGGAAGTCCTCAATGTGCTTCCCCACTAAACCCTTTTGTTTGAGATTTATCAATTGGCTAAAGAAGGTGTTGCTCTTTGTATCCTCATAATGTGCTATCATTTCCTCCGTAAAAATCGACCAAGTGACAATTTTTTTATGGGAGCAAAGCCATCGATACCATACAAATGTATTTTGTTCTAAATGTAAAGTTGCAATGCGTACCTTTTATGTGTTTTGCACATTATGGAGATCAAAATATTGCTCCATCTGTAGTATCCATGTTACAGGATCCTTTCCATCAAACTTCCTCATATAAATTTTTGGAATATGGTGGTTCTTCCTACCAACATTAGAGTTTATGAAGTCACAATTAACATTAGTTTCCTTTGCTATCTTTTCACCATTAGGAAAAATTTCTTGTATCAACTTTGTCAAACCTTCCATGTCTTCTTTTAGACCATTCTTCATGTTTTCCATGTTGTCTTTCATTTTTTCATCGATCTTAGCTTCCATGTGATCCATCTTAGATTCCATGCCAGCTTCCATGACATCTATCTTAGATTCCATGCCTTTCTTCAAACCATCCATATTATTCTTCAAACCATCCATCTTCGCTTCCATGCCTTTCTTCAAAAATTCCATTTCATTTTTTGTTGTTCTTTGCGAGAGTGAAATTTGGTGCACTTGCACTTGTAATTTTGATAGATCATGTTGCAATTATTCATCTTCATGAGTCATAGTAGAGCCTTCTGAAGGCTTAATGGGTGTTGAATTATTTTTACGGGGCATTTTTTAGAACCCAATACTGATATCTATTCTACAATATGCCCTTGGAATCAATTCAAATTGATTCTTCAAACATGACTTATGCAATTTGGAAAACAAATACACACCTTTTTCTTGCTTTTGAGTAGGTCGATATTGAAATTGGATTATCTTTGTGATTGCAACTCTTCAATATCCGAAATTTGGCACTGAGGTAGCCTTCTGAATTATATTTCAAATGCCACAGGTTTGACTTCATTTGGATTCTCCAAGGCAAAGTTATGTCCAATCTCCCACAATGACCTAATTATGGACTGGTTTAGTAGAGCGAACTTGTATGACTTGCCACGTGTAATTGTTTCATCTTTTAGCTCTGAAATTTATAGCAAACAAACTACAGTCCATTTAATTGCAACCATTTTTTACGACACTCCAATCTGATGCTCAAAGAGAGAGTTATGAAGATTTTCCCACGATCACCTCTTTGAGATGAAATTCAGGAGCCTGAAAAATCACTAGCTTCTACAGATCATATCTCCAAAAATATTATGAAAAGCTCTGAAATTTTGTGAAAAATTTCCTCATGATTTCAGCTTCGTGCCCTAAAATTTTCAGATTTTGAACCTTCGTAGAAAAAAAGTTATAGCACAAATGCCACGTTGACCTTTTTAG
The DNA here is from genome assembly GCA_034641835.2 of Pinus albicaulis. Lineage (NCBI taxonomy): Eukaryota > Viridiplantae > Streptophyta > Pinopsida > Pinales > Pinaceae > Pinus > Pinus albicaulis. The sequence goes on along the minus strand of CM076578.1, from coordinate 1,319,227,944 downwards.
ATTAAATTGAGGAGCCTCCAAAAAGACCTAACTTCCACAGATCATATCTCCGAAAATATTGCGAACAAAGCTCTGAAATTTTGTGACGATGTTCCTCAGGATTTCAGCTTTGAACCCTAAAAATTTTAGCTTTTTAAACTTCGTAGAAAAAAGGTTATAGCGAAAATTCCACGATGATCTGTTTAGAGCAGCGAAACCCTAGAATCCATAGCTCTGATACCAAATGTTGTGAAACCAACTCCAAAAAGAGAAGAAATGAGATATCAACACCTTAGAAATAAGCCACTTCGAGGGGGAAACCTCTAATACATTACATGAATGAACAATTATTGGATGATACAAATTACAAAACCTCCTTCTATATATAGGAGTCCATGGGGCCACAATGTAATCCTAGCCGACCTAACAATAATAATTTAAGGGCACAATAATAACAATATGGGGGTTACAGGGGTACAATAATAACAATAAGGGGGTTACACTAACAACAATAAGGGACTATAATAGTAATATAGGGACCTAACACAAAGACTGAGTGCTTGGCTGCCTCTGGAATTCGAATTGCTGGAGAGAATATTTGGGATCCTTTTGCTACTTTTGAGAGTTAAGGAGGGTGGACAATCCCCCAATAATTTCTCCTTGTTGTATCCTCCAAGTCTTTATGATAAAATCCTTATAAAAATGCTTAATAAATCATGATTTTTTGCACTCAAACTCATATTAGGCACTTAGAGTATGTTAGCCTTAATCACCACCTATACTAGCATAATAAAACCAAATAATAATAAAAATAGATCTAAGAAGGAAAAAATATGACCATTAACCCCTCCAAATATGTCTAATGATGGAGCTCATCAGTAGCACTGGACATTGGATGCATCTTTGACTATTGTAGTGGATTATTGAATTCCTGGGAATGAGGTGAAACCTGATATTACTTTTGATGGTGGAGATGTGAGCCTTTGGATTCCCTTGTTGCGGATGCAGGCATCGTATCCTTTCATTTGTTGGTTGAGAAAATGTGCATATGTGTATATGTGTATATTATTGTAAATATTGTATCGAGCTAAATTTATAAATCTCCATAGACTGTATGGTTATTTGATGGTTGAAGCAAATGTGCATAAGTATATGTAGTTTTTATTGTAAATTTTGTAATGAGTTTCTTTACAAATCTGTAGTACACGGTATGGTTGCCATGTTTTCAACAAGTTGAGTCATTATAAATACTATAACGAGCTAGATTATAAATCTCCATGAGAAGTATGTTTGATTTTTAGCGATTTTGCTGAGGTATAAGTGTGTTTTAACATAGAGGATGGTATTCCCCAAGGGGGATGGTTTTGTAACAGACCTGGGATAAAATTTCATGTAATAAAGGTTAGTAAATGCAAAAATAAGGCCACGGTTAAGGGACACTTATTATATGTTGAATGTTGGGAAAAAAAATCTATTGTGGGTGTTCAATTCAGTTTATTATGGTTAAGAAATTAGAAAAGGAAATGATTAAGGCTTTGGAAAGGAAAAAAGGTATTTTTGACACATTATTTAAGAAAATAATGGAAATTAGGAGAAAAGGAAGGTGAAAGGTCACAAGTTGCATGTGAGGAGGAAAATGAAGGAAAATAAAGGAAATTGAAAAAATCATAGGCATCAATGATAAAAACGGATGTTGAGGATCAGTTCACAAATTTTTGTCAGTTCATTTTCAGAATCACATTTAGAGAGGAGAAGGGGATAAAGCAAGAAAAGGAAAAGAAAAGAAAGAAAAGGAAGGATAAGGAAATGAAGGGAAAGTAAAGCTCAAGCAAGGAAGAGAGGGATCAAGCAGCTTCAATATGAATACTTGTAGGTAACATATTGCATGTATGATTTCATAGCTAGTTTTGAAATACATGGTATGTGCATGTTGGTATTTGGTTCTTTTGTTTTCGGTGGCATGGTTTTTCCAAGTTTTGAAAGTGGTTTTCAGCCTTGCCATGCCTTTTTCCGGATAGCCATGGTGTGATAGGATTGTTCTCAGTTTTTAGCTTTTGAATTTCCATATGGCTTTGGAATCCGTGGTGGAGGTGGTCTCAGGAACATTCCCAAATGCCTAGGAATCCCTTAACTCGTTTTGGAAAGATACATAGTAAAGCCTGAGGATGGTGTATCGGTAAGGGCCTAGTGATCTGGTGTGGATTGCGGTAAAGCCTAGAGACAAGGATTTGGAAATTCCTCAAGGATAGTGATGAGATATGTGTAGGAATGTAGGTTCTAACCCTATATATAAATTATCTAGAAAATAATTCTTAAAAAACATAAAATAAACAATAACGAGAGCATAAAACATAAAATAGATATACACAAATATTTTCCCCTTGATGCCAAACTGGGACTACCAGCTTGATTTTTCTTTATATTACTTTTAATGCTACAGCACACACACACACACACACACACACACAGATATATACGTCGAAGCATTCATAAACCCCAATCCATTAACCCTAGATTAGAACATAACCATAATTCCTTAACCGGATCTACAAAAAACACCATGAGTAAAAAACCATCATACCCAAAACCATGTGCAAACCCATGCACAAAACCATATGCAGGTCTACCCACCTAAAATAGGGTCCAAAACAAAATTTCTAGGTTGCTTCCCCAAACCCTGTGAAGGGGGGCTGCCACCCCCCTACAAACCCCGCGACAGGGGGGCCTACTGCCCACCTCACACCCCCTGCTTCATGCCTCCTTCTAATCGTGGAAAGAATATAACACACACCCAAAAATCTAGAGGAATTCCAAGCTCAGTTCAGTTTAGTGACCTTAATGTCAGTTTAGGTGAGATAATCGTATGGTGAGGGTGGAGGTGGTTTAACCTACGAATTTCCTTGGTTGTTTTTTGATTGGTTTATCCATGAGATCCCACATTCATGCTTGGAATATGGCATGGGGGTGACTTGTTGAAAGAAAGATTTGGTTCAGCGATGTCTATGGTCGAGTGGTACGTGGAAGTCCCGAACCGCGTTAGCTCTTGCCTATGTTTAATGGAAGCTAAGTTATATTTATTTTGTACTTGTTGTTATGTGGCTTTAATGCCTATTATATTATCATTATTTATGTGGTTGTATGCTGGTTATAAGCATGGTTACATGATTGGTTCTAGTCATGGTTCATTTTATGTTTTTACTAGTAACTGAAAGAATAATGGATGTAAGACCTAATTGAATATGAAAAAACTAAATATAGAGGGTGGTGATCCTTCTTGTTAATTCTAATATGAATTTCCAACCACTTATGCTCATTCTTGTATTCATAACTTATAATTTTCATTGTTTCCAAGTGTTTGATAGAATGTCAGTCCTAGTTGGGTATGGTCAAGCCTAGTCCTGGTGTTAGTTTTTGGTTTACATGCATTTTCCTTGTGTAATTTATACATCCTAGAAGTTATATGGATTTCTGGGCAGAGGCCTAGCCACGGCCCTAGAATCTAGATTTAAAATTCATAGTCACTAGAACAACAATGACAAATAAAAGTATCTAATTGCACTGATGCAGGCCTATGGGAGCGACTGGGAGTTTATAGTCGCACCGATGCCTTGGCAAGGGAGCGACTAGGGGTGAAACTCATGGAAAGGTCAAGTTGGCTCAGGGGATGGACACCTGGAGAGGTTTGGTTACTCTTGGAGGGTCTTGTGGCACCTGAGGGAAGTTGGTAAGGTTTTTTTGTCGAATCCATTTCCTCAAGGTCGCATAGGAGGTTGATTCTTGTCATAGCAGACCTCATCTCATGTTTACCTCGGGTAACCCAGTGAAAGTGAGTAGATGTGAGGGGAAGTGACGTTAAAAAAATAAGTTCATTAAGTCCATCACAACAAATAACCTTCAATTCCACCTCAAGGACTAGGAAGCTAAATTCTTTAAAGCATTATGGGCCTACGAAATGACATGATGAAATACCACTTGCTACACCCCATGTGAGCTAGTACATGTAAAGATAATTCTTGTATCAAAAGAGACATAAGTACAAACCCTAAGGAAAACAATGCAACTTGAAATTAGTATATATGAGGGAAGCAACACATACTTCTCCAAATCAGGGAGTTCGATGAACTTCGTCAAGTTTCTCTACATTAGACAACCATTTTTCAGGAACAAATAACTTGATGGAATGAAAATTTCATAAATAAGAAAATATTTAAAGTTAGAGATTGGGATTTATTGTTTGACTCAAGATTTAAGGACTTTAAAGGAAAATTCCATACCCATTGGCTTGGTCAATATGATTTCAACACTATATATGAAAATGGGTTCATTAAATTACATATCATTGATAAGGAAAGGATTCCACTGATGGAAAATGGGAATAGGCTTTGATTGTATCATGAGCCTCTATCAAAAGAAGCATTTTTAATAAGGATCAATGAACGATGGCCCAATAATGACTTATAGATTGTTCCTAAGGGAGAAATCCTTACCAGAAGGTTCATTCCTAATGATTATTGTCTCAAAAGAAATGAAGATATAATAAAATATCCCATCTTTTAAAACCCTTAGGGAACAATTAGGTGCATTTCACGTGAAAACCAACTTAGCTAGTACTTTATATGTTAAAAATAAAATGAAAAAATATTAGGAAAATAAATAAAATATGTTGAAACTCATGCATATTTGTGATTTGTAGGTTCCTTATACTTTTTATGTTTCTCCTAATAAACAATTGTCCATGATTTCTGATGATATAGAAAAGGATAGATTTTTGGCTATGTTAGAGTCTTGTAATTTACAGTATCACAAGGTGATTATATATTTATTACTTGCAAATTTCCATATTGTACATATATTTCAATATTCAAAATAATTTCCAAAAAAGATAAAAATAAAAATAAAAAGAATAAAAGAGGGTGTAAAAAAGGAAAAGAAAAATCCCCACAAAAATTTAAATAGTTCTAAAAGTGCTGCAAATCAAAATGCCACTACTTTTTAGAAAGGTTTGTTCAATCATACAGCCTAAGCATGATTGCACAATTTTAAATTTCTAATGATAGGTTAGAGAATGAGGATTTGCCAAACTTTTAAACCTTGTGTTATCAATAGATAGGTAGAAAATGACATTGGTTCAACAGCTAAATCTGGACCAAAAAGAGAAATAAGGGATAGGGCTTAGGTTATAATTTCAAAAGAAATGGTTTCAGGGTCTGCAAGTCTAAATGCACCCTAAAGAGAAGAAAAATGTTAGATTTGTAGTTTGGGTAGGTGGATACATTGAAAAGGCATCAAAATTTCATTTTTACTATGACGAAGGAAGAAAAAATCAAACAGAAAGGAGTCATTATACTCTAAGGTCCGAAAAAGGGAGATTCTATTAAGATTGGGGACCTTATGTTACATTTCTAATCCTAAGTCCCCAAAGTGCTCTTTACTCCTTATTTCCCCCCTTCCGCTCATATTTTTTTTATCCTAAGTCCTATCCAAGGCTCGCCAAATCCTAAATCACACAATGAAAATAAAAAATTCCAAAAGATAAGCACGCAAGATCACAACAAAAGGGCCAAAGTACGATTTGCGAAGAGGATGGGACCCGACTTCATACCAAAAATTGCAAAGTTTAACCTTTCACCTCTGCTGCACATGACAAAATCTGCGATCTGTGGACTGCGGGTAGGCCCACCTTTTCTTTACCATGTCACCCCTGCACATCGCACATCACCAATATTAATGTTTACCCCCATTTCCTCACCACAAAAATCCCCGACCATGATCTGCGGGTGGCCCCCACCTCCCTACCACGTCACCTCCCATCATCTCACTCCACACGTCGTAAGATTTAACTTTCAACTTTCGTCGCTTATAAACTAAAAATTCTGAACTACGGTTGTGATATAGTATTAGGACCCACCTTGCTTACCACGTCTCCTCCCTCCTTCTCTCTTCATTCTATCCCATTTCCCCTGCCAGCACAACTGTTGCAACCATAAAGGGTTGGGTTGTTATCCAATAGACCTGCGCCACCTTTTTACACAGTATTTTGTCACCATCCCTGCAATCCCCATCTCGAACATTTGAGGACCATTTCAGTGACTTTTGTGTACTGCCATACTTTTCCATAAGTGTCATTGCATCCCTTGGCATGTCAAGAACATTTTCTCTGTTGATCATTCCTCAAATAGACCCTAAAAAACATGTGATTTTGGGTTGGCACTAGTAGGAAGTTATGGCCTCTTTCCCATGGAGAAATTAACACTAGGCCCCACACCCTTTGACACTCTCTCTTAGAAGGGCACCTATGCCAAGATGTTTTTGGAAATTTTTATAAAATAGAAATGAATTTTCCATGCTTAACAACTTCGTGAGCAGAGTCATCATGGTTTGTTCGACTGAATAATGTCGAGTTCCTCCATTTGGCTTGTTGTTTCCTACAATTTTGTAACTCCCCAAAGGGATAGACCTCTCATCCACCTTATGAGGGATCCCAAACCACCTCCTCCTCTCCTATAAATTCTTCCTCCTCACATTCATTCTGCTAGCTGAATAGTCATTACTATAGTTGGTGTGTAGAAGAAGGTAGAGAAGAATCCATTTTTGAGAGAGATATTAGGCCCATTGCCTCATTGAGTCTGATCCTAAATGAATGCTTGAGATGTGCCTGACTGAACCTACTAAAGGAGATCTGCAACGTCAAGGCATAAGGTTGTAAAATTCTTTTTCTCTATCAATAATACATGACTAGTTTCTGGTTCCAAATTTGTTTCCATTTATATGCAAAGTGTTTAGCTCTCCTTAACTATTTGAATAGCCATATATGAATCTATATGCTTGTATGTTGTCATTTCTTATTCGATATTTGTGCAGACGCGTGAACATTTTCATCAACACGAAGCACAAGGCGTGAAGACAAGGATCAAAGGATCGTTGTTGCGTGCCACAACAAAAGCATTGGACCAAGGTAGGATATCTGTTTCGGTCTATATTTCATTTATAAGCTAGGAATTAAGGAGTCCAACATGTTCCCTTGTTGCTAGACCCACCCTAGGGCTAGAGGGATCGCCTCTATCCACTGAGGGGATTTTCTTATCCAACAATTTGGAGACCATACTGGGGATCAATGTGTTTGTCGTCTCTCATTGATTCATTTATAGTTTTGTTTGTCTGCCTAACACACCTCCACTCCACTAAATTTTTGTTTTAAAGCAAAAATGAAGCATAACTGCAGATTTTACTATGTCTATTATTGTCAAATGGTTGCTGGTGTGAAATTCGTAGGTATTACCAGAGAAAGTGTGAGTTGTTGCCAAAAATCCATTTGTTTATCAAAGAAGAATTTTCAGCTCTCGATGAACTAGATTACAGTGCTCCTCTAGACTATTCAATCTGGTCATGATTCCCCCCTATCATATCCCTTCCCCAGTGTCGATCCATCAAAAATTCCCTCTCTCTGCTCCCCTTTCTATCATCCCATTCTTCAGTGCAGGTTGATAAAGAAGATACATTAAAGAAGCATGCCTCCCAAGAAAGATGAAAAGGCATGGTGGAAACATCAACACAACCATCGATTGATTAGAAGTACCAGCATCACATCATCTTTAATGATCCAGCAGAGGCAGCCCAAAAGTAAAGCCAGATGTCAGAGTTACCCATTGTTTCCTCTTCACAACCATCTCAGCCACATCCAATCCACTTCTTGGATTCACGAAGAGCCACCTAAGTTTTTCTTTCATGAAGAGCTACTAAAATTAATTCTACAAGCGGTGATTTGTCAGAGATTTTCTTTGTTCAGGCCTTGCATGGACATACTTGTCTAAATTTTGTTTGATTGTAATTAATGAAAGTTTCCAAAGTAGGTTAGGGCAACAGATGTAGTTCATATTTAAATACTGCATGAATTTCCATTAACAAGGGTTGGATATTGTTAGCCCCTGCATTGTGAGACTTACTATATTGGAGTACTGTAATTTTAGAGCTGGATATCAATAATCAAGACCATTTAAAAGATTCTTGAGTTGTGTTAAAATGGTGATGTGCTTTCCTTTGTTTTCCTCGCTGTGCATTTGTTCATCTAATTGCAAATAATTTTTCTTAGCTTAATATTTGCTGTCAGAGCACCTTAATTCTGTCTGCATTTAAAATATGAATGTTTTCTGCTGAAGTCTAATTAAGAATTCTTATTTTCTCTTTAGTCTCTACTGAACCTTGCTATTTCTTTCATCTCATAATTCATATTTCTCTATATATCCATTTAGCATAGTTATCTTGCATTGTGATTCTCTTGAATGTTGATGTACCAGTCCAGCCTTTGACTCCATAGCCCAATGGATTAATCCCTGTAGGCCTGCTCATCCAACCAGCAAAATCAATCAAAACAACCTGTTGGTGTCTCGTGTTTTGATAGTTTGGAAAATCAAAAGACAAGGCAACATCAGAGCCAATCTTTAGAGTTACAGGATCTAGTCCTCCTGTTCTCAGAGAGGGATCTCTCAAAAGTTTGTTTGAAAAGGTTTATCTTGTGTGCTTTGAATATTTGTTTTAGACTATTTATTAAGTGCAGATGTTTGTTTTTTTGTTTGGTTGGGATGGAATGATGTAGCAGAACATGAAAGGCCTAGGAAAGATATGTAGGACAGAGAAATATCTGGTTCATTGGGCAATGGAGTCAAAAAGAGGTCATAACAAAATCATCAATGCATATGGGATATCAAAGGGCAAATCTAACTTGACCACAGGATCCTTTTGTTTTTGGAATGAGATGAACATTAATGATTTGGAAAGAGAGGTTTAATTCTCAACAAAGGGAATTCGAAAGCATAATTTGAACAATAAAGAGCTCTTTTGATAGACAGGGCTAACCATAAATTCTACAAATCACACCTTTAAGAAAATAATGATTTCAAAGCAACTTTTAAAATGAAATCTAAGATTCATGGAACACCCTATTTCCTCAAAGATTTTATTTCAAATGACTTAGAAAACATAAAAATTTCACTGATAATTGCAATCATAGATGAGGGAACACCTAACACATCTATGATCATAATTATAATGACCTTTAAGCCAACTGCTTAAGTGAGGACAAAGGGAAAGATCAAAACAGACCTCTTTGATTCACTGTAAGCAAAAAACTTCAAAGGGAGACTTCAATAACAATTTTTTAAGTGGAAGCAGACAAGCAGGGAGAACCATAAATCATGCTGAAACCAACTGTTCGAACTATTAAGGAAATAAACAAGCATGAAGAATAAAGAGAGAGATTAAAGACTCTAAAATACTTCAGCAGAAGAAAATATGAAACAGTGAAGGATGAACAGGTCTAAGGTGCTTCCAGGAGTAAATTCTTAGCCTAATACTTTCTATCCTACTATAGTAAGAAATTATGGGACACAATGAAACAGGGAAAAAACATTAAACAGTTCAGAATACTTCACCAACAGCCAAGCTCATGGATCCAATGATAGAGCCTTCTCAATCACAAGCATGAAACAACATCATCAGGGCTTCCAAGACTTCAATTTGTTCTTCAACTTCAACGGACTATGTATTTATTTCAAAGAGTTTCAGTATTACAACTGGTGATCAAACAACAACCAACAACCAACCCCTCACTCATCTTCTACAGAAGTATATATAGAAGAATGAGGAGGTGAGATCTGATAAAATATCTCTAATTACAATTAATACAGACTTAATGGCTTCTTGGCCTTTGGGGGGCTCAATGAAGAAACTTTCATGGGTGTACTCTGTATTAAATGTTTTACATAACGATTTAAGCTTAGTGGGAGCTTTTGTTTACCTTTGGGGCTCTATGTGGCATCGAAGTAACTTCTGCAGATGTTTTGTCATTAATTTCTTTGGCAAAATTTACCCTTTGGCTGCGTTTTGAGACAAATATATGATCCTGATCAATAAATTCGGCTTCTGACTGAATACTTTGAGGCACAGGTGGCATTTCAGTAGCTGGGAGGAATCAATTTGCGTCAAATGTGGCGGTGGAGGCTTTCCTGTTGATAAAAACTCTTAAGATTTGTCTTTAAACTGTATTTTAATTGGGGATTAGGCTTTTGATAAACATTTTTAGCCGTGATCCCTGCAAAATATGTCTTTGATCTTCTGTTCTGATAAATTTTGGTCTTCGTCACTGATACTCTTTGATTGTTCCCGATCCATGGTTTTTTCTGATGTACAGGGCTGTGCAGGGCTATGTGGCATCAATTCTTCATGAATTATTGATGAAAAATGTGGATTTAACACCTGTGAATGATTTCCCCTAGTGAATCAAAGGCAGGAAGATCGTCATCCTCCACCTTCGAATTTTCTTCAAAAATGGCGAGAAAACCATTTAAACCCTGCAAAATACAAACAGATATTAAAAAATCCTACATATATAGGTTTATTGTTGTGAAGGATACGTGGAGGAAGCGTGGTCAGGATTGATCGGGAGAAATCATAGAGAGGCAGAGGAATTGTTTAAATCAGAGTCGTTGATCACGCAGAGATCGACGGTCGGGAGCGGAAAACGAAAATTCAAAGTGGAAGACGTTGACTGGGAAATCGAATCAATGCAATGGAATATGGACCATCGATCTGCAGATCAGATCAATGGTGGAGATTTATTAAATGCCGCACCATAGTCTGGTTAACTGTCGGGCAACTTCGATGAGCGATAGCCATTGGATGGCCCACCCTAGATCATACAGTGTACATAAATATTGCACGGGGTCCACGTCCGAATGTTAATGCACGATGGATGGTGGTTTTATGAACAGTGCCCAGGATGCTTGCCAACCAATGAGTGGAATCGTTGGCGATCGGGAAAAAACCGCCTTCGCCCGAAGGCGGTGCGATGAATACCGCGAGATTTTTGGAATGGGTTAGTGGATGGTGGGGACCACCAGATGGACAGGCTCCGCACCATTGATCTGCAGATCAAATCAACGGTGGAGATTGATTTGAATTTGAACTGGCAGAAAATTAATAAAATAATAAAACCGACATTTTTTAAATATAAACCAAGGTTTAAAATATTATTTACGAAACGGTTTGGCACCCGACTGCGGGACCGAAGGTTATATGAAGGGTGAAATGACCGGGGGGTTTATGGAGGAAGGGGTTTAAGACTTAGCCCGAGGGGGCTTAAGTCCACAGTACATAAAAAATGTGATTTTTATGAATTTTCAATGGTTTTCAAGGGAATCTGAGGGTTCCAATAAGGTAAAGAAGGAGTCTTTAAACCTTATAAAACGAATTTTGATGAAGGGGAAATGGGAAAAACATGAAAATGAGGAATTTTCATGGGAAATAGAAGGAAAGAAAATGAGGTTATCTTTAGAAAAGGGGAGAAGGGAAATGGTGCTTGTAGCTGTATTCTGGCTTGGAAATCAGCAGGATTTCTGAATTCTGAAGGGAAACAACAGTGATGATTATCCAAAGGATAGGATATTATCAAAAGACTTTAAGTATTAGAAATTTTAGCAATGAAATTGTTTCTTGAAGGCTATTCAACATCATTTAGCCACCACCTGATATGATAGAATTTATGGGTGGCTAAAAGTGGCTCCACTTGGAGATGGTGCCTTTTTTGAAGGCATCAATAATTTCAAACTTGCATTCTCTGGGAGGCTGATTAGTTGCCTCCTCTATTGGGCTGCCTTCCTTTCTGTGGATGTTCTTCTTTGTTCTGAAAACATATTAGCATCCATAAAAACAATGGTTCTTCCATCAACAAGCTTTCTACCTACCCAAATCCTACTGATCTAACATTTTCTCTTCTTAGAGTGCACTTGGATTGGCAAACTCTCTTACAACATTTTATTCTTTTGAAAGTATAAAACTAATCTAATTCCACTCCTTATTTCTTCCTGAACTCAGATTAAACAGTTGAGTTCAGATTTTTCTCTACCTATTCTATTATCTGTTGGGATTAAACTATTCAATAGACTTTTATTCTCTAAATTCTACAACAGAAATTGAAAAGCATTCAAGTTAGGATTTGAAAGTCTAACTTGATGCTGGTCTATGGCATAAAAAGACAAGCTACACATAGAAATTTATTTTGCACGAAATTTAAAACAAAAATGGAAGGCTTCAGATCTGAAATTTGAAAACATTTCCTTCCTCTTTTCTACAGCTTTGTTTTGATCTTTGTTTTGAGCTATCTTTGCTTTTCTTCTGGTTCAGGTTATAATCTGATTAGAACCATATTTTTACATATTTTGACTCAGAATTTGAAAATAGATTTGAGTCATATCACTTTGAAACTTTAGGTTCAAATTTTGAGCATGTTTGAACCTTTAATTTCTATCCTAAACTATCTACCAATAAGCCAGGATTAAACAGTTTGGAAAATCGAATTCACTATCCTATCAGCAGAAAATTTAAAGCTAATTAGTCAAGATTAAACTGTTTGACTAACTAGAAGTGTGTTTTTAGGAGTGGCATTTGAGCTTGCACACTTTCAGATTTGTTTCTCTTTTTTGGTATGGGATATACCTTTCTTGTTTTCACAATCTTCCCTCTTTTCTTTCTTTCTCTGTTTTTGTATTTTTGATTTTCATAACTTTGAATGCAATGTTTCAGACTATGATTTTTACAATGAAAAATAAAATGCTTTGAAACTTAAGATTCTTGGCAGAAGTAATGCTTGAGCATCCTGCCATTGACAGGACCTCCATATAGGTCTTCTCCATTCAATTATTTCAAGAAAAATGCATTGTGACCCCTCTCAGCATGAATAATATAGGACCCTTTCCACAAGTTCTCAAATTTTCCATGTTTTCCCTTCTCTTCTTTTCTTGAATCCCACTTAAGAACAACATTTCCAACTTGGAAATTGTTTGCCTTAGTCCTCTTAGCAAATAGAGTCTTCACATTTTCTTGGAATAACTGTGTTCTTTCATAGAATTCCTCTCTTGTCTGTTGTAAATGGATTGCTTGGTTGATTCTTCTCTGCATATCATTCTCTTCAATATGCACTTCTTGAAGGAGCTTCATGACTGGAACTCCCAATTAGGTGGGAAATACTGCATCCATGCCATAAAATAACTGATAGGGGGACATATTTATTGATTTCTTTGTAGTTAACCTATCAACCCATAAGGCATGAACCAGTTTATTGTGCCATGATTTCTGATTTTGTTCCAACAAATTTTTAATGATATTGATGAGGCTCTTGTTGGAAGATTCAGCTAATCCATTTCCTTGGGGATAGTAATCAGTGGAATGGCCCAAGGTTATGTGGTATTTGTAATAGAAATCAACCATCTTCTTAGATTTAAAAGCAACAACATTGTCTGTTATAATTTTTCTCGGACAACCAAATCTGGATAGGATATTTTTTTCAAGGAACTTGATAATGACAGAGTCATTGGCATTTCTGGAAGGTATAGCTTCTTTCCACTTGGTAAAGAAGTCAGTAGCTGTGAGGATCCACTTATGTTGAGCTGAGGAGGATGGGTGAATTTCCCTATTGAAGTCTAAACCCCATTGTTGAAAAGGTGCCTCAACTCTAATAGGATGTAAGGGTAAGGGAAGAAGTTTTCTTTTGCCATCAAAGATTTGACACTTATGGCAAGACATGACCAACTTTTGAGTGTATGGAAAAAGGGTAGGCCAATAGTAACCGGATCTAAGAATTTTGTTTGTTATGGCCTTCCAGTAGAGGTGTCCTCCACATTCTCCGTCATGCAATTCATGCATGATTTTTCCTGCATTATCTTCAAGTAAACATTTAAGCAAAATTCCAACAACATTTTTCCAATATAATACTCCATCTAATATGCAAAAACTCAAAGCTTTTTGTTTCAAAAATCTAGCTTTAGTTTTGGACAAAGAAGGAGGGGAATTTAGATATAAAAGCACATAAATAATTTCAGCATACCAAGGAGAATTTAGAAACGTTTATTCAATAAAAGGGGAAGTGGATTCTTCTATTTCTTCCAACACATCTACCATATTTATGTCAAGTGCTTGGAAGTTAGACTCAACCATAAGTTTTGCTAATCCTTGCCCTTTAACTAGTTTGGTGGGCCTAATTTCTAAGTCATATTCAAGAATAGTTGCAATCCATTTTCCCCTTTTACCATCGGGGTCTTGACTTAGAATGTCCTTGACAACAGTATGTGGAACAAAAGAAATTATATGAGAGTGTAAAATATAGACCCTAAAGTCTTTTAATGCTTTCACTAATGCTAAGGCTTGCTTCTCCATGATGTTATATTTGAGAGGAGCATCTCTTAAGGCCCTACTAAAGAAAGATATCGGTTGTTCTTGCCCCAAATCATTCTTTTGAAGTAAAACTACAGCTATTGTATGTTCAGATGCAAAGGAAAAGATGTAAAAGTCTTTGGTGAAATCTGGACTAATCAGGACTGGTGTTTGAGTAAGCGCTTGTTTGACCAGTTCAAATGATTGTTTAGCTGGTAAAGTCCATTTTACACCAACATCTTTCTTAAGCATGTTTGTAATGTTTTTTAATAGCTCAGCAAGATTAGGAATAAACCTCCTCAGGAAATTAATCTTTCCGATGAAAGATTGCAATTCTTTGAGGCTCCTTGGATGGCTGATCTGCAATATGCCATCTATCCTTGTAGGGTCTATTTTGATTCCCTCTTTTGAAATTATATGGCCAAGAAGTTTACCTTCTTGGAGACCAAAGAGTGTCTTCTTTGGATTCAATGATAAGCCAAATTTCCTACACTTCTCAAAAACTTTTCTCAGGTGAATCAAATGTTCTTCATCAGTTTTTGAGAAAACAGTTATGTCATCAAGGTAAATGATTATGAAATAGCCAATGTCTTTAGAAAAGGCTATTTCCATGGCCCTTTGGAAGGTGGCCCCTGCATTCATTAATCCGAAAGGCATTTTGACATACATAAAGGTGCCCCAAGGTGTGGTAAAAGCAGTTTTGATTTGATCACTTGGGAGCACTAACACCTGGTTGTAACCCGAGAACCCATCTAAGAGGGATATTCTTCTAGATCCAAATACCTTTTGAAGTATATGGTCCATCTTGGGCAAAGGGTAGTTTTCCTTCAAAGAGGCTCTATTTAAATTTATGAAGTCAATACAGAGCCTGATTTCCCCTGTTTTCTTTCTAATAGAAACTAAGTTTGAGACCCACTCTGAACACCTAATTGGTACAATGATCCCAGCAGCATGCATATTTTCAATTTCTGCCTTAACTAAAGGTAATAAAATAGGGTTTATTCTCCTTAGTTTTTGTTTTAAAGGCTTTTTATTTTCTTTCAAAGGAATTTTATGTTGGATGATGCTGGTATCATATGATTTTAGGTCTTTGTATCCCCAAGAAAAAACATCTTTAAATTCTTTGAACAGCTCTATGTACTACAATTTTATGTGAGCTGGGAGAGTGTTGTATAGCTTGATCATCTTGGGTTCTGTTAGACTGTCTATTTTATGTTCATTTACATTTTTTTCCATAGGCTCCATTCTTGATTCTTTGGCTACATCGTTAAAGTCAAAAAGGTGTTCTAAAGGTGCTAGACCTCTTGGAATTTTATCATTTTTGCATTGTAAAACCTCAAAGTCTTCTTGGTCTGTGTTGTCAGTTATCTCTGCTTCAAAAGGATTTTCATAATGATTTATATCAGCAGTATATGTCATTTCAACTTCTAGGATTTGTTCAATATACAAACAATTTTCTTTATGGCTGGTTTCTGATATTGGTATGCTGAAATCATTTTTTGATTTCAAGAAATCATCTATGTGTTTGTCAGAATCAAACACTTGCCAGTGATCTTCGTTATCAGGTACAACAGGCCTATGTTTTACTTTCACGCTGAACTGTTGATTTATTTCAGGTATTTGGCAATTTCTGGCATTGAAAGCAAGTTCATTTGCTAGACGATTCAGTTCTCTTGGAATGAAAATAAGTTCATACTTTTCAAAGGTTTTTAATAGATCAAGGGCAGCGTTTCGATATTCCCTAAGTCTTGGATTTTTAGCTGAGTATTCTCCTTTGATTTGTCTTATGATAAGTTCAGAATCTCCTAAGATTGATATCTTCTGGGCTTCTAACTGTTTAAGTAGTTGTAAGCCTAGGAGAAGTGCTTCATACTCAACAATATTGTTAGTGCATGGGAAATCCAATTTGTATGAAAAAATCTGTTTTGTATTTTGAATCCACATACCTGCTCCTGCACTTGTTTTATTACAAGATCCATCAAAATTTAGGGTCCAAAGTATGTCATTCCTATTCTCATTTTCTTGTTGCTGTTGATTGGTAATGTTTTGAATTTGATTGAAGGGAAGATTTGATTGTTCAGGTGAACTAATTGGGTCCATGTTTTCTTTATCTTGTTGAGTAATTTCATCTTTGTTACATAATATAAAGGAATCTAAACTTGATTGAATAGAATATATTGGAGAGTTGTTTGGTTTGTCTATGTTTCTCACCATGTACTTCATGTGGGATTCCCTATATAGTCTTTTGTTTTGGTTAAAAACAGGGATGGTGGCATAATACATGTCCATTTGAAGGCTTCCCTGAAGTTTGGCTCCCCGAGATCTGGATAAGAGCATGCCATACTTAGGGGGAATGTCAGCTACAACTATGTCCATGACTAACCTCTTAGTAGGGATTTGGGATAAGTTAACACACAAATCTTTGATTGAACCCAAAAATTTGACTCTGCTTGAGTCAAAGGAATACAAGTATTTGTATGGTTTAGTAATTTCTAGGCCTAAGCTTTCCATCACTACCTTGGGCATTAGATTATGTGAAGCTCCTGAGTCTAACATGGAATTGTGTAAAATTTTCTCATGTATGTTCAAGCTAACATAGAATGGAGGAACAACCCCTTATTGGTATTTTCCTTCAACCTCTGGACCAAACAACAACTCAGGTTTGTCATCTGTCAAGTTTAAGGTGTCAATATCACTTCCTAAGTTCAAAGCTTTCAAAACTTGGTTTTTGTACACTTCTTGGGTTACTAGTTCAGCCAAGGGAATGGTAATATTTATCTTAGAAATATCTCCCTCAAGGCTGAAAGGAATAATTGACTTGTTTGTATTTACATCTGTTTTTTCAATTGAATTATTTTCAGCAACTTTGATTTGCTGAACCTTGTTTGGACTGGTAATTGGGACAGTTTTATTAGGACCACTAGCTGAAGTGCTAGGGGTACTCTGTTCAAAATTTGGCTGGACACCTTTATCTTTGTTCATGTCTGCTTTCTTGGTCAAAATGTTGGTTTTCTCTGTTGTCTTTTTGGGCTGAGTTTTTGTGTTTTTCTTGACAACAGTGCTAGTGTTCTTATCCTTTGAATTACCTATGCTTCCCTTGCTCCTAATATCATACTGTTTGTGTACCTCCATGATTGCATTTTCAAAACTCAATCTATAGTCATCAAAATATTCATAGGTATTTTTATTTTGATCATAAGAGAAGAAATCGTGTTCTTCCTCAGTGAGGAAAACATCATCCCCACTGTCTGATCCAATCAAGTTTACATGAGATTCTTCTAACCTTTCCAACTCCCTATATTCTTCATATTGATCTACATAGTTCTGTTGAAAGGGAGGTCTAATCTATTGGTCACTTTCTTTTTGCTTATCTTGATTGTTCTCCCTTCTATAATTATGATTTCTATTTCTATTTTGGGAGTTGTTCTGATTGTCTCTTGGTTGTGTTCTCTCAAGAATGCTCATCCTTTTCATGATCTCTTCCAACATATGTTCTGTCTTTGAGCTAGATGTGGAGGGTGTAGTGTCATCTTTATAAGTTACCCTCTTCTCTGATCTCAACCTATTTATTTTCTCAATTATGTTTGCTTCTATGCTCACAGCTCCTTTCTTCATGTCTTCTAAGTTTAAGTAATCCCTCTCCTTTAACTGATACATCATGTCAACATCAAGGCCTTCAGTATATCTTACTAAGGCCATGCCTTGAGGAGCTTTCATGTGAGGTGGAAGAGCACTGTAAATGCTATTAAACCTAGTGGAGTATTCAGGAATACTCTCTCCATGATTTCTTTTGAGGCTGCTATATTCTGATAGTATTTGGAGAGGATTCTTTTTGAGTTCCCATTTGTTGATAAATGTTTGATGCAAGGTAGGGAGATCATTTATGCTATTAGGAGGTAAGTTTTTGAACCATTTCTTTACATCTCTTCCTAAACTCTGGGCAAAGATCCTCATCTTCACAGTTTCTTCTTCTATCTCCATGTAATCAAATGCATCTTCCATCTTATCTACATGATGTTGGGTTGTTGTAGACTCTTTTCCAGTGAAGTGAGGGATTTTAGATTGGTAATAATTTGGTAAGGGAAGTAGAGGTTGTGGTAACACTAACGTGGAATACCATGTTGCCATGGCTGGAAATAAGGGTGGATTTACAAGAGGTGGATTTACAATAGTGAAAGTGGGCTGAATAGAAGTTTTTTGCATAGTGGTAGTATGAATTGAAGTGGAAGAAATACTTGGGCCAGAAAACTGATTTTGAACAGACTTGTTATGAAAAAGGCTAAAGTGATAAAGACGCTGGGAATCAGGAGGAGTGGAAGGTGAGGCTTCTCTACTGAAGCTTTGTTGCAAATCTGCAATATCAAGGTCAGTTTGGTTTAAGTTACCTTGAGATCTGGTTCTAAAGATGTTCTTTGTATGATGTAAATCAAAGTGTGAATCTTCTAAGACAATAAGGTTTTCAGGGACAGAATTTGTTCTTAAGAGGCTCCTATTAGCAGCTGATTTTCCAGAATTAGAAGTCTGCCACAAAATTCTCTCAGGATTGTCAACGATTAAAGGAGGATTTGGGTCTGGATGGGATCTAGTATTGATCCTATGTGAAGCCAGACTATTTTTCAAAAATGAGAGAGGTGGGGGGGTTTTTAGGGACTGTTTTTGGAAGCTTCACCTCTTAGGATGTTTGGACTAGGCTTCTAATCTTTCTTCAAGGCTAGTTAACATAGTCTTAAAGAGATTTGAAAAACTAGATGAGTAATAGGCCTACTGGGGCTAGTGGAGTTGTCAGGTGGAAAATTTTAGTTTTTTATGAAGGTAAGATATTGGATGGTTCCACCACCATGCTTATTATGAAGCCAAACTGAAATGTTTTTGGGTTTTTCTGAGTTTCTTGATTTTATAGGTTATGAGAGTGTCCTAAATCTGACTTAACACTTAGCTAGGGTGTCAAAACATACAGAGTTCACTCTTATGGCTTAGTAACTGATTCCTTCAAGGTTTGATAAGGTTTAATGAGAATCCTAAGGGTTACTTAGTTTTCCACTGACTCAATTAAGTCCTATCATGATTACCATTGCTTGGTAGTGCTTGAGGGGGTTACTTATGTTATACTTAGACAGTGAGTGTTTTGTTTTGAATATTTTACTCAGTGTCCCACCGTGATCGCCATTATGTTTGTGTCCCGTGTTTTGATATTTTGGAAAATCAAAATATAAGGCAACATCAGAACCAATATTTAGAGTTACAGGATCTAGTCCTCCTGTTCTCAGAGAGGGATCTCTCAAAAGTTTGTTTGCAAAGTTTTATCTTGTGTGCTTTGAGTATTGGTTTTAGACTAGTTATTAAGTGCAGTTGTTTGTTGTTTGTTTGGTTGGGTTGGAATGATGTAGCAGAACATGAAAGGCCTAGGAAAGATATATAGGGCAGAGAAATATTTGGTTCATTGGGCAATGGAGTCAAAAAGAGGTCATAACAAACTCATCAATGGATATGGGATATCAAAGGGAAAATCTAACTTGGCCACAGGATCCTTTTGTTTTTGGAATGAGATGAACATTAATGATTTGGAAAGAGAGGTTTAATTCTCAACAAAGGGAATTCGAAAGAATAATTTGAACAATAAAGAGCTCTTTTGATAGATAGGTCTAACCATAAATTCTACAAATCACACCTTTAAGCAAATAATGATTTAAAAGCAACTTTTAAAATGAAATCTAAGATTCGGGGAACACCCTATTTCCTCAAATATTTTATTTCAAATGACTTAGAAAACATAAAAATTTCACTAATAATTGCAGTCATAGAAGAGGAAACACCTAACACATCTATGATCATAATTATAACGACCTTTAAGCCAACTGCTTAAGTGAGGACAAAGGGAAAGATCAAAACAGACTTCTTTGATTCACTGTAAGCAAAGAACTTCAAAGGGAGACTTCAATAATAGTTTTTTAAGTGGCAGCAGACAAGCAGGGAGAACCATAAATCATGCTGAAACCAACTGTTCAAACTATTAAGGAAATAAACAAGCATGAAGATTAAAGAGAGAGATTAAAGACTCTAAAATACTTCAGCAGAAGAAAACATGAAATAGTGAAGGATGAACAGGTCTAAGGTGCTTCCACGAGTCATTTCTTAGCCTAATGCTTTCTATCCTACTGTAGTGAGAAATTATGGGACATAATGAAAACAGGGAAAAACATTAAACAGTTTAGAATACTTCACCAACAGCCAAGCTCATGGATCCAATGATAGAGCCTTCTCAATCACAAGCATGCAACAACATCATCAGGGCTTCCAAGAATTCAATTTGTTCTTCAACTTCAACGGACTATGTATTTATTTCATAGAGTTTCTGTATTACAACTGGTGATCAAACAACAACCAACAACCAACCCCTCACTCATATTCTGCAGAAGTATATATAGAAGAATAAGGAGGTGAGATCTGATAAAAGATCTCTAATTACAATTAATACAGACTTAATGGCTTCTTGGCCTTTGGGGGGCTCAATGAAGAAACTTTCATGGGTGTACTCTGTATTAAATGTTTTGCATAACGATTTAAGCTCGGCGGGAGCTTTTGTTGACCTTTGGGGCTCTGTGTGGCGTCGAAGTAACTTCTGCAGATGTTTTGTCATTAAGTTCTTTGGCAGAATTTACCCTTTGGCTGCGTTTTGAGACAAATATCTGATCCTGATCAATAAATTCGGCTTCTGATTGAATACTTTGAGGCACATGTGGCATTTCAGTAGCTGGGAGGAATCAATTTGCCTCAGATGTGGCGGTGGAGGCTTTCCTGTTGATAAAAACTCTTAAGATTTGTATTTAAACTGTATTTTAATTGGGGATTGGGCTTTTGATAAACATTTTTAGCTGTGATCCCTGTAAAATCTGTCTTTGATCTTCTGTTCTGATAAATTTTGGTCTTCATCATTGATACTCTCTGACTGTGCCCGATCCATGGTTTTTGCTGATGTACAGGGCTGCGTAGGGTTATGTGGCATCAATGCTTCATGAATTATTGATGAAAAATGTGGATTTAACACCTGTGAATGATTTCCCCTGGTGAATCAAAGGCAAGAAGATCGTCATCCTCCACCTTTGAATTTTCTTCAAAAATGGCGAGAAAACCATTTAAACCCTGCAAAATACAAACAAATATTAAAAAATCCTGCATATATAGGTTTATTGTTGTGAAGGATACGTGGAGGAAGTGTGGCCGTTGGATGGCATCATCCAACAGTTAGTATTGATCGGGAGAAATCATAGAGAGCTGGAAGAATTGTTTAAATCAGAGCTGTCGATAGTGCAGAGATCGGCGGTCGGGAGCAGAAAACGGAAAGTCAAAGTGAAAGACGTTGACTGGGTGATCGAATCAGGGTGATGAAATATGGACCGTCAATCTGCAGATCAAATCGACGGTGGATATTTATTAAATGCTGCACCGTAGCCTGGTTAACTGTCGGGCAACTTCGATGAGCGATAGCCATTGGATGGCCCGCCCCAGATTGGACGGTGTACAACGATATCGCGCGGGGTCCATGTCCGAACGTTAACACACGATGGACGACAGTTTTATGAACAATGCTCAGGATGCATGCCAACCGATGAGTGGAATCGCTGGCGATCAGGAAAAAACCGCCTTCGCCCGAAGGTGGTGCGATGAATACCGCGCGGTTTTTGGAATGGGTTAGTGGATGGAGGGGACTACCGGGGTGACAGGCTCTGCACCATTGATCTGTAGATCAGATCGATGGTGGAGATTGATTTGAATTTGAACTGGCAGAAAATTAATAAAATAATAAAACTGACGTTTTTTAAATATAAACCGAGGTTTAAATATTATTTACGAAACGGTTTGGCGCCTGACTGTGCGACCGAAGGTTATATGAAGGGTGAAATGACCGGGGAGTTTATGGAGGAAGGGGTTTAAGACTTAGCCCGAGGGGGATTAAGTCCACAATACATAAAAAATGTTATTTTTATGAATTTTTAATGGTTTTCAAGGGAATCTGAGGGTTCCGATAAGGTAAAGAAGGAGTCTTTAAACCTTATAAAAGGGATTTTGATGAAGGGGAAATGGGAAAAACATGAAAATGATGGATTTTCATGGGAAACATAGAGATATAAAATGAGGTTAGCTTTAGAAAAGGGGAAAAGGGAAATGGTGCTTGCAGCAGTATTCTGGCTTGGAAATCAGCACGATTTCTGAATTCTGAAGGGAAATAGTAGTGACGATTATCCAAAGGATAGGATATTATCAAAAGACTTTAAGTATCAGCAATTTTAGTAATGAAATTTTTTCTTGAAGGCTATCCAACATCATTTAGCCACCACCTGATATGACAGAATTTATGGGTGGCTAACACAACCCATGCTACCATCACTGTAACTAGCCTAACATTAGGATTCATAATATTAAGGAAAGATTAAATCAGAAATAAAGAGAGCCCTCTCTGAGTCTAGGAAGGCTAGGTCCTGGATTCCAAAGTAGTTTGATGTTGTCCTCTATCTTTTATTCTTGTCAGTCTTACAAATTAGAGGGCCACAACATAATGGCGACCATACTGGAGAATTATTGAAAAAGCTTAGTATTTCATCAAAACTTAGAAACCCCAGTTAAAATATTGTGTGATTCAAGTATTTTCAAAAGATTGGTTTTTTAGCTTTTTGTAAAATATTCAGCCTGTTCGTGCGTTGGGTCTAAATTCTGGCTCCAAGAATAATCTTTACGAGATCTCATCCTGACCCAAATCCTCCTACAATAGTTGAAAATCCAGAGAAAATCCGAAGGAAAACCCCCATAACTGAGAGTCAAACTGCTAGTAAACCCCTTCATAGAGAAATTTTCTTCCCCAGAAACCTTGTAACCTTGTAGGAAATTCAGTTCAATCTTGTAATATTCCTAAATTAGCATGAAAATAATTGGAATATTAAATTCTAATTTTTCTTCTTAGTTATAAGAATAAGAGGGTAGGGAGACCCATAAATCTCCTTAGTAGGAATAAAACCACTCCAAATGTGAATGGAGGGCATCAAAAGAGCTGGATAAAGCTCCCCTATGTGTGAAGAAGGGAAGAAGCACGTGGAATGGGTCAACTTTGACCAAATCAACAACACTGGTATGGAAGTAGTGGAAATTCAATGAGGGACAGTACAGTTTTGGAGGGAGATCCTTCGCATGGAAGTAGTTCCTTTAATGAGTGGGGCCAAGGGTGAGGAAGCTCACCAAGATTATAAGGAAGGGGATGGAAGCCATTGTGATCATGTTCTAGATTATTATTTGATTGTGGTCTGTTAATAATTTTGGCTCTCTTCAACTGTTTCACTAATATTGCAGTGTTGTTTAGCACAAGGGTGCTCCCAAGCGGGAATACCACCTTCATCCTTGGGGGACTTAGAGTGCCTACTTAGGAGAATTTATTGAGCATTATTTCCACATTCTGGCATTTGGCCAAGCTACAACTTTCTTCGACAGCATAGATTCTATTTATATATGTGTTGAGTTGTAGGGTGCAACAATGGAGGATTTCTTTGGATCATTTCTGAGCTTGTTTTTAGTGGAGGGATCTTTATTTCCATTGGGAGATCAGTAAAGGTCCATGTGCTTCATATCATATTTTGGCATCAGGCCAAGGTAGCATCATTTCCTATAGCGTAGTATTACTCCCTAACTACGTTATTTTAGTGAGCAGATCCATAGGAGGGTTTAGTGCCATATTTGGGAGGTTAGATCTTCATTGAAGGGATTAGCCCTTCATTGAGAGAATCCATTAGAGGTGTGCCATTTAGATCTACATTAGTTTCAACAACCTCATCTATATGCTTCAGTTGCAGTGATTCTTCAGCCCTAGGGCTTTAGATTCACCATTTGTATTTTGTGTATTTCCGGAAACCCTTCCTAGGTTATCTAGGAAAAGTGATAAGGAGCATAGATCTCCATTTTGAGCCTTGTATAAGCATTGTATTGTCAGATCCATTCATTTACATTTTCCAGCTACAGTATTAGTCACTAAAACTGTGTTTTACTTGCTTCAATGTTTGTGTAGTAGTGGTATTACATGTATTGGTGTTTTTAGGCATTGGGGCTTCTCTTGCCTAGCTTGAGGGACAGCATCCCCAAGATATTGTACTTATTTCTTGCTGCTATACATAATACCATGGATCTATATTTTGGCTCATATGTAATGTGTTGACATTTACAGTTATTTCCGTTATTGTGAGCTATATTGCTGCTTTCCCCATTTGGGAATATTACAGTGGTATTAGAGCATAATCTTGGTTCAGCCTGTGAATACATTTCATCTATGTTATCAGAAGAGGAAGAAGCTTCTCACAAAAAATGGAAATATTACAGAAGAGACAAAGGAAAGCCTCCATTATTTGGAGAAATGGAGGGAAAGAAGTTTTTCAGAACTTATTCTCCAAACTATGCATGAGCTTAACAGAGAAATCAAGGGGACGAGGATGGATAGACACAAAGATCCTTCAAAAATATTTTCACATGAAGAAAGCTCCATTTATTCATATTATGGGTGTGAGAATTCAGCCACACAATCAGATCTAGAATGCTCAACCATGCCTATGTTCATAGAAAGAGAGATGGAGGAAGGAGATGTACCAAAGGAGGAGACTCTTGGTGACTATCTTCAAGAGTATGAATATCAATCTCAGAGGTTCAGAGATCATCTAAACTTCCAATGGTTTTGCAAGATCAAGGAGAATAGAAGACCTAGAAATCACAATAGAAGCAAGAGGTGCAAGCATCATGACTTGGGTAGATTCTTTCTACCAACTTTTGATGGGTCACCTAAATGTACAGCTAGGGCTTGAGTGAAGGAGCTAGACACCTATTTGCAGCAGCACCAAGTTTCAGAAGATGAAGCCATTAGATTAGCAGCGTTTCATATTGAAGGTAAGGTTTATGCCTGGTGGTTTTATGAAACTTATTCCTTGAATCATGTAAATGTATCTACTTATGCAAGGTTCACTAGGAGGTTAGTGAAAAGATTTGATGCAAAACATTCTGAAACATCCTTTGGGGAACTAAATAAGCCTTAAAAAACAAAACCTTTGCATGAGTTGGAGGGATCCATAAACCCAAATCCATTCCAGAATGCTATTGAGGGGATTAAAAACTTGTAGAATACCTTGCTAGAGGAAAGATCCCCACTTCAAGAAGAGCTGTCTTCTCAAAAGGAAGACATAGAGATCTATTTTTCAAAAGAGGATCCAAAAAAAGAGCCTCTTAATGATGATGAGGTAACCTCCATTCATGATGAAGGGGAAGATAAGGTAGGAGGTAACAACATTGTCACAACAGGAGAAGATCTAGTACCTCATGGAGGGGAATATGGAGCAAATGCTCCAATGAGAGGGACCCTTGTACCCTTGCAAGAAGTTCCAAAGAATCTCACAAGTAGAGATCAGGGCACAATCCATGAGTAGCATGTGCCATCATTGATAGATCGTGAGATCATGCAGATGAAAGGAGAAGATAGGGAGGATGGCCAACATCAGGTGATTAGGAGCACTCACCCCTATATATTTTAGAAGGTTGACACATAGAAGAGGTAGACTGATTTGCGCAATGAGAGTAAGGAAAAAGCAATGTACTCATCTATGTAGTCTACTCTTGATATTGATGTCTCATTACATGGAGGAATTCCATGTGGGACACCACCAGATCAGGAGTTGATGAGAGATGCTTCACATCTGGTTGTACCACTCATTGATCCCGGAGGGGTGAAGACCTTGGGAGGACTTGACACAATGCAAATATTCTGGGGTAGGCTCAAGGAGGAGGGATACATTCTTCCAATATCAGTATTACCCACTCTCACCAAAAATCGTGCACTGAGAGAAGAGGTTTCAGGGATGGATGGCACCATCTTGGTGCAAGGAGACCACTCCATGGATTTGGAGAATAAGAAAATACTTCCACATTGGGAGGAATATTCCATATTTGGAAGAGGTTGGTGGCCACTCATGCTTGCAATGGCCAAACTCAGAAATTTTTTGTTATGTGATAGCTTCCCATGGAAGGCTAGCCTCCAAAAATTTCCACCTTCACTAGAGCATGAGAAGTTGTAACAGGAGTAGCAGAGGCAAGATTGCAACATTCTAGTGTATGAATTTGGAATGGGACCTGTAAAAGAAGAGAGAAGAAACATGACATATTTTTTACATGATAGATCAAAAACACTGTCATTATTGAGTATTGACCCTTATTGGAGATCCCATTTGTTAGTGGAATACTCCAAGGATCTCTTTTCATGCAGAACACTTGATGGCCAGTTATCTGATGGGAGATATGCAGTGATAGATGGGGTCATCTATTTTCAGAGTAGGGTCTTCTTGACTAGAGCTTTTAAGCTCAAGGAGAAACTACTACATGCATCATATGAGGGTTTTCTCTCCAAACCCACTGGTTTTATAAGAGCATATTGTACTATCCTAGATGGATTCATTTGGGAAAGCTTCCAAGAAGAGATGCACTATCATATGAGGAGATGCATGGATTGTTTGGAGGATGAGGAGAGACATAAATCTTTGGTAGAGTTATCACAACCACTTCCTTTCTCATTGGGAGTGAGAGGAGGCCCATCTATGAGCCACCTTACTAGCTTGAACAAAGTACATGATAAAAATTGTATTTCTGTACATCATGATTCGTTTACTATGTATTTTCATTTCCTTACCATTCATGTGCAAGGAATTTCTCCAAGTGGGGGCACTCTTTCTTCTATAATTCATGGTATACTTGGGGCCATAAGTAGTATTGATGATGGCCACTCCCTAGGATATCTTGGGGAGATGATATCTTATTCAGGGTGTGCTAAATTTGCACCATACATCATACACCTTCTCCAATCTTGTGAGAAGATTGGGGAAATAAACAAGTGGTTGGGAAGCCACTCATCATGCCACATTCTATCGTAGTTAGGAGAAAAAATGTGCTGGTTGCACTTGAGGGGCCATTTTCCTTCTCCATTACTACACATGGCAGCTAGCATGACTTTGATTGTGATCCCATATGTTGATGATGTTCTCATTATTGTTGGGAACATGATTGGGGGGATGACACATTGGTTGGATGTGTCCATTGGGATGAAACTTCCCACACTTCTTCATGCTTTAGGAGGATAATGGGACATTATATGGCTACTACAGTGTATCACTTATTTCTTTATGAAGTGAGCCATATGATTGACTTGAGCCTTTGGGAGAATCCTCTCATGACCATGTGAGAGGATTTTTTCTATGAATTACCATTCTGGAAGGTGATTCATTTTATATGGATGATAGCTTGGAGGTTGGAGCTTCACATGGGAATGAAATTTCCCTACATTTTTCAGATCTATCCTTGTAGTTTCTTGAGGACAAATTGTTATTCATCAGTATTTTTCTCCTATTGATGATGACTAGTTTTTAAAGCCAATTTTTCTAGCAGCTGATCTCCAATTTGTCAAAATTTTCAGCTAGAAAACACCCATAAAATTTTTTCCCTCTTACCTCCTCAATCAGCCTATGATGAGAAAAACCTAATTTTCAAGCCCTATCTAGTCTCAGTCATACAAAATTTTCCATAAACTCCAAAGAGAATACTCCAAATCTGTCAAAAGTCTCCCCTAAGTTAGGTAGTGGCACTTTAGGCAATATCCTAAGCCAAAAGAACCTATGTCTAATATCAACCAGTCATAGATGACCTTCCTATTCTGCAAATAAATCTTGATACACTCTTAAGTCGCGCCACTAACAAGCCTTGATGTTTCAGCAGTGCATATGCCACAAATCAAACTGATATTAGGTGGATTTAAATTTTTTCAATGTTTTTTTCAAAATAAGAAGTGTACCAGTGTTCCAAAAGACATTATTAAACTAAAAATGAGAAGACAACTACTTCTCATGTGGTTTTGAGCCTGGGATGTAAGGACTGGACAGAGAGGTATTTCAATGAGCTCCTGCAAACACAATAAAAAGGTTAGTGAATTATGACTAACAAGTAATACTCTACAGATACTGGTTAGGTTGTTTATGATGTCTAAAGATGCATAAAGGTATTTTAACAACAGGATTACATATCTCAGAGAATTTCCCCTCATGGCATATTGTCAATTTTTCACTTTTATTTACTTAACTGTGAATAGGCACTACAAGGAAAGATAACATAGTTAGACAAAGGGATGAAATAGCATCAATGTGTAAAACCTCCTCCAAACATGAGAAGAGGGTTGGATGACTGTGTAAAACCTTCTCCAAATATGAGCAGAGGGTTAGGTCATTGTTTGAAAACCTCCTTCATTTAAAAGTAGATGGTTGGGAATATTATGCTGGCCTCCTTCATTTAACAAGAAGAGGGATAGGAATAGAGGTGTACCCTCATTCAAAAGGGCACAAAACTAACAATGCTGCAAACTGCCTAAAAACTTGTTTTAACACCTTTTTCTCCAATAGATGAAACCACTAACACAGCAGTGGTGTTTCAAGGATTACTTACATGGTTTCACTATTTGAAAGACAAAGTTGAAATTAGTATAAATCAATTCAAGGTTTATGAGTTGAGAGCTGGGTTAAACATAGGCCAAGTAGTGATGTTTTGATGTTCAAAGAATATTTTCTTTTCCTATCCATGAAGATCTTTTTCAAAAACTCATCAAAATTGACAAGAAGGTAGCCTAAGCCTTGCTTCTGAAGGAGACTTTGCAAATAAACACATAGAGACAGTATGTGTAAAAAAGGATATGACAAGTGTTTTAAATTCAGAGACAACACTCAAATAAAATGAAACATACTACTGTCATAAACAAAGACCTTGTTATGAAGCATGTGGAAAAGCCATTGATGTCGCATATGATTGCAAGAAGGGTCTTTAAGGGATTTCCAATTTGATAAGCAGATGTTTGCCAAACCTAGGTGAATGCAACTAAGTTTTCACCCACAGTCAAAGATATATATCATTCAAAAGATGCATCTACAATCATTAATATTGTTTTGAGAAATTTTTCTTTTAAGGAACAGATATAGGAAAACAGTGATAGGGTTGCTGACTTTGTGAAGTTTTTCCTTTAAATGATAGAGATAGAGAGATAGTGAAAAATATTTTATCCTTGAGATGACTTCTTTGCATTGGGAAGGGTCATATCTATGAATACTTTCAAAATAGCATCCACATCATTTTTTCATAAACTTGTTTGAAAAGAAGGCTTCATGATGTCTAAAAAGGTAATGAAAGGATAAAAATAGCATGTTGAGTCTTTTATAAAAAAAAGCTTCTTAAAGGGCATTCAAACCCTTATGAAACAAACAAAAAGGTTTTCCAGCTTTTTCATCTTTAAAAGGCATAATTTGACCATTGCAAAGTCTCATTTTCAAGTTTCAAACCACAAATAAACGCGCCCTCAGTTCTTTCACCGAAGAAGCAAGCAATTTCAACATTTTTTTCAGAGTTTGAGGCCTTGAAACTTGCGTGGTGCACCTGTAAAAGCACGTGGCGCGCTTGGGAGAGGAAATACAAAAGGTTATAATGATCATGTGGCATGCCTGTAGTGTGTTCACCAACTGCCTGAACAACCGACCCGACTGCCTCTCCATTGCACGGTGCTCTTCTTTGTGAACGTGCTGCTCACCCAACACCTTCAAAAAACTCTGTGGAGCTGCTCCAATTAATCAAACAAGGTCCGAAGCCATCTTCAAGGTATTTTTCATTGCCCCTTGGTACATTTGAAATTCTAAAGAGGTATTTTTGCCTCTTTCTCCAAGGAAGAAACAGTGATCATAAGGTGGGGTTTTTTGGTCGAAAATAAAAGGTTCTTGTTGACTGTGGGTGTCAAACATCCACATTGTGATAGGCAAGGGTGTTTTTAATCAGTTTTATAGAACCCTAGCTGCCTTCAAACAAGGTGAAAACCCACAGTTGCTACAAGGAGCATACTTTGTAAAAAATTCAGAGGATAAAACAGTGACTGAAAAAGGAGGTATGTTAGACCAAAGTTGAAAGCTCTTCTAGGATTATTAAAAAGCCAAAACTGGCCCATAGCTACTAGACAAACATACATAGTTGTAGAGGTCTCAAATCAATTTCAAGAGTGTCGTAACAGTGTTAATACAAGAGTAGACTCTGTTTGAATTTCCAAGGGGAAAACAGTGATCATAATTTGAAAGCTTTGTCATTTTAAAGTCCTCTCTGTATGATGAAATAGTGAACATTGTGCAGCCTCTATAGTTCCAAAAATAGAGTATGTTGTGAAGGTCTTTTGAATCAATTGAAGGGTGTCTTGTTTTACTTTGTGAAGAATAGTGAACAGCAAAAGAACATTGTTTGGGGAAGTGGTGTTTTGTTTTTGTCAAAACACAAAAGTTCCTTTTTTCACAAAGATACCATAAACTCACCTTTCAAGACTTTTCCCAAGCACAATGATAAGATTGAGTTTGTTTCATTTGACAAATACTTGTTTTTGGCATAAAAGAGGACAAAACAGTGACTGATAAGGAGGACATGGTATGTTCTTGAGAAGCCATTTCAAGGACCATTTGAGACAACTTGTTTTTGTCAGTCAACAAAGAATATTAAAAAAAAATTCCTCCCAGGCAAGATAGTAGAAGTGGCCTTCACAAGAGGTTTGAGCCTATTTCAACTAAAGAGGTAAATGCTCATCCATCAGTCTTGTTTAAATTTCATGAGGTTGGATGTCTAGATTTTTGTCAAAGGGTGTAGGAGGTGAAAAGCTATTCCCCTTTGACACATCTTTGTGCTTTGAGATTTCAAGGGAAACACTTTCAGTTGGCAGGCTTGGATTTCAAATTTTCTCCTAGATCCATTTCCAAGGCCACCAAAATCCCTTATGTCGAAGAGAAGTGGTTTAAACAGAGCCACCTAGACTCAGAACAGTACAAACCCTTTTTGAACCCTGAGCATAGAGATACATGTCCATCCATCTTTCCCTTATCATATCTGTTGACTAGTTATGCCCCCCTCATGAAGATAATCATGAAATACTTCACTTGTGAGGGAATATTCTCTCGATTCTATGCTTACCATGTCCGATTTCTCATGCCTTTCACAAGAGACAAATTGTTAAATCTCCCTTTCTTCCTCCATAGAAGTATTGAAAAAATGGCTTCCATTGTTCAGAAAAAACCTCCTTCTCAGCAGATAGCCTGCCTCTTCCATCATTCCCTCATCAAGGTTATCATTCTTCATCATCTTAAGAAGAAGAAAATCTCTTGGGATACTTTCATTGCACATCCAAATTTCGCCACTGTTCCTTCATTCTATACATCTCCTTCACCTTCCACTCACCATTCGTCACCTTCTTCAAGCAAGCCCATTCCCAAGAAGCTCAAATTTCCCATTGAACAAGAAGAAGAGCATGATGAGGAAGAATAGCATGAGCAAGGGGAGGAAGAGCAAGATGAACAATAGCATGATGAAATAGGGTAGCAAGGGGAAGAATAACACAATGAGGCAGAGTAGCAAGGGGACGAAGAACATGATAAACAACAACATGATGAAGAGGAGGAACATCAAGGGGAAGAAGGGCATCAAAGTGAAAAATATCACAGTGAAGAAGGGCAGCAAGGGGAAGAAGGGCATGATAAAGAAGAGCATGATGATGAGTAGCAAAATGAAGATGAACAACAGCAACATGATGATGAAGTAGGGAAGCAAGGGGAAGAAGGGCAGTAAATTGAAGAGAATCATAGTGATAATATGTAGCAAAGTGATGAAGATCAATGCCATGAACAAACTCAAAAAAGTGGCAAGAATGATGAGGAAAGTAACAAGGGCAAAGAGCCAATAGAGCATGTGCTAGCTGCCTCTCCTAGGTAAGGGGCCATGCTTTCTTCTCCAAAAGTGGCCAAGCCCCGGACATCAAGGAAAAGAGTGCCTAAAACTATAACTCCAAATGTTACTAGGGTCCTCTGAAGCAAGGGGAAATTTCCCAAGCAGCCCATCTTTGAATTACCCAAGAGGAGGAATACTAAGAAGGCCACCCAAAGCAAGGGAAAGGAGAAAGAAGAAAGCAGCCATGAAAAGGAGAGGGACTTCGACATAATTCAAATCCAAAGTGATGATAGAGACAATGAGGCCCGAATCCTAGAAACTCTCCTGATCAATAGAGAAATACAAATTGATGCTTTGAGGGCAGATCTAAAGAGGGCTAGAAACTTCAATCACTTTTTGCAAATTCAAAATAAACAGATGAGTGTGCACATGGCGATATATGAGACATGGGCCATCAAATACAAAAAGAGGCCTCTAAGGCGCAAGTTAGATTGGAAGAACTCATGGGCGAGTTCAATGATAGCGAAGATAAATATCAGCCCAGAAGAAAGAGGCCAAGGACCATGGGACTCAAAAGAGCCCTTGGGAAACAAAAGGAGGAAGAAACTGCCCTTCTCCAATCTATTCCTCTCACTACTTTGTTCACCCAAGAGATAGAGAACAATCGAGAAGCATGGTTCGAGAGGGTGAATGATCACTTGGAAAAGAAGTTGGAGAAGGCCAATAGAGATTTGGACCTTCAAAGGAGGATGACCAGGCACTATAAGAATCTCAATCAATTCGCCCCGCAGAAATTGAAGGCCACACAGAAAAAACTCAAAGAAGCTCAAAGGAGGCGCCCGGCACCAAAATTAAAGAAAGATACCTCAAAAATCAAAATTTTGGCCTCAGATTCACAACATTTTTCTAAAAACCCTTGAGGGTAATGCTCGCCAAAATTGGGAAAAATTCAACAAGTTTTGGTTTGTTGTCATTTTTGGGTTTTTGGCTAAAAATCATGGGCATTGCCATTTCTATTTGGGGCATCCTCAAAGGATGAAAATGGTATCATTGGATGCCATAATTTCAGGGGCATCTACTCAGCAATTTTTAGATCAATTGAAGATGATTTTCTCCCCCAAAATGGTGAAAAACACTCACTTTTTCCACTCTGCCCCCTTTATCAGCAAGGTCTATTTTTTGGGTTTTTACACACAACTCAGATTTTGACAGACTTCCATTGATCAGTTTGGAGAAAAATAAGTATTTTAAGAAAATAGATATTTATAGCTTCCCAACGAGCCATCACGGGCCTCGTTTTGACATCGAGAAGGCCTCCAAAAGTTGCCGGAAAGACAAAGGACTTTCTGTTGATATATTTCTTAAGTATTTTTGTAAAAAATGAACCTTTCTAAAGTGAATTTTCCTCATGTGCGTTTAGCTATTTTTGGGCATGATTAGTTATGAAAAGTCAATATATTTTCCTTTTTTAGCATTTTTTGAGATATTTTATTAGATTTTTTGTGCCTTGGGCTTTGCAAAGCCTCAAGGACAAAATCAGATATTTTGGATAGGCCAATGAGATTGCAAGTTGAACTAGGAGGTTTTCCCTCATCTTGGCCTATATATTCCAAAGGCTTTCATTAAAAACAATGCTGAACTTGATGAATAGAAGCAATATATGGTTATACAAGCTTGGAAGAAACACTTCTCTCATGCATTGGATAGTTTCTTGAATGCTTTTGGATGATGAAGGATGTCTGTTGTTGGATTCCTTGACTTGGTAAAATGGTATAGTGTCCCTCTCTGTTATGCTTCTTAGTTTTGATTCATAATTCCATGTTCTTGCTTGTTATAAGATAGTATAGAATATATTTGAGACATGCCCTTGGAGGCACCTCAAATTTCTTGTTTCTTTATAGCTTCTATGTTTTCTTCCTTCTTAGTCATATCAAAGAATCATTGATTGCTCTTTGATAACTGAAGAAATTGTTTTCTTGTTTCATTTATGGTTTTATGCATGCTAAGTATGATTCACGGTATGCCCTACTTACTCATGGCTAGTCATAGCTCCACCTCCGAAACCGCTCTTCTATTTTTAGATTGTCATTTGTTGAACCAAGGAGGTCTTGTACTGATCTTGCCCTTTGCCTAAAAATATGCAATCTTGCTTCAAAGTGCCCAATAGCTTTAAATACTATGCTTAGGTGTTTCCTCATAGTGATTTGAGTTTTTTGTTTGTCTTAAATGTATTTCCCCAAATTCTGATAGCAATTTCCTAAAGTTAGAGAGTCATATATCTCTATGTATTGCTTGAAAGTTTATTTGTGTGCATTGATCAGTTTATAGTTACATTTCTCATGAATAATGGTTATCCCTACCATGTTTATGTCAGCTATTAAAATATTTATGTTTGAAATCCTTTGTTCTTCACAAATTTAATGTCCATCTCACTCCATTTTACCCAAAGATCCATTTTACCTCGAATCAAATCGGCCCTTCAACAACCTTGTATCACCATTTGAAAGCTTTCTTGACCTTTTTGACCCCATAGCCTAGTTAATCTGACATATTTTTACCTATCTTAGTCTTTGATCAGTTCATCCCTCACAAACCTAAAAACCAAAACCAAAAACCTACTTCATAACTAGCCTGAAATCAGAAACACAAGAAGCAAACACATAGATATCCCTTACACAAATAGAGAGAGCCCTCTCTGAGTCCAGGAAGGCTAGGTCCTTGGGCTCTAAAGATTAGTTTGATATTACACTATCATTTGGCTTGCCAATCATCCAAATCACGGGACCCTAACATAATGGCGATCACGGTGGGACTTTTTTGAGTTCATTTGAATCTGAATATCTTTCAAAACTCATGGAAAGCCCCTTTTTGAACTAAAGCACACTATACTATTTAGCCACCTCATCGCCACACTAACATAATGGCGATCACACTTGGACTCTGAGTGATAAAAAAACTTAGATTCCCTAAAACATTCCAGTAGCCTTAAGAATGCTATCTAATGGACTTATCCCACCGCTCCCTAACATAGTGGCAATCATGGTGGGACCTTCCGAGTTAGTGACAATCTAAGTACTCTTTAGTAACTCCCGAAGTCTCAATCAAACTTAGAAAACTTAAGTGTTGTTTGAAGAGTAGAAGCTAGCTCTTTCAGCATCTTAGCAAAGTGATGATTCAGTTATAGGAAACTCTTCCAAACTTCATAGGCTACATAAAAACTTAGAAAACCCCAAAACATTCCCAGATTGACTTTTCCCTAGTTATTGGTGGTGGAACATAGCTACATCTCTAAAAAAACAACCAAGTTCCACCTGGCAACTCCACTAGCCTCTAGTAGGCCTAAAAACTCCATTAAAAACCAAAAAATTCATAGACCATACCTTTATGTTGACTCATCCTTTCCAAAACTTAAAACTCATGGTGCAAAATCTGTTATCAGTGAAAAACTAAGTATAACTTAGTGATTCAGAAAACTTCACCTAAAAATAGGAGATAAACAGAAATAAACTTGCAAATAGAACCATCCGCTTGTCCAGAAAGCCTAGAAAATTGTTCAAACCAAGTGAATCACTCTTCCTTGCAAGTCTTCATCTCAAATTTTGCTAGAAGACTTTTTCCCAAAAGCATCTTTGATAGTTTTGGTGGTGGACCATAGTTCTCAAAGAAATCCACCTGGCGACTCCACTAGCCCTCATTTTTGTTTTGACCATCCTTCACATTTAGAAAAAACCCCTAGAGAGGCCATCCATCCAAAACAACCACAAATTCCATCCTCTCTAAACTCTGAATATGAAATCTGGCTTCACGAAGAATCAATACCAGATCTCATCCAGACCCAAATCCCCCTATCATAGTAGATGACCCTGAGAAGATTATGTGGCAAGCTTCTGAAACTGGCAACCTAGCTACCGATAGGTCCATCCGTAAAGCAAGATCAGTACCTGAACACCTCACATCCTTGCAGGATTCCCCATTTGACTTAAAATCACCAAAAACCCTTTTTAGAAGTAAGTCACAAAGTAAGGTAAACTTTGACGATCTTGAGCCCCTAGATCTGCCATAGAGTCCTAGTAGAGAAGCCTCACCTACTACACCTCCCGACTTTCAGCTTCTCCATCACTTTGTCTCCTACCATCCCAAATCTGCTCAAAATCATATCACTATCCCAAGTACATCGGCCACACCCATCCAAACCACTATTGTTCAAATCGCCTCAGCTCATCATATAAACCCTCATTTTGTACATCATCCATTAGCTCCCGCCATGGCAGCTTGGTATGCACCTTGGGTGTTGCCACACCCTTTGGCTCCTTTACAAAATGACTATCAATCCAAAATCCCGCACTTTACCAGAGTTGAGGCTACTACCGCTCAACAACATGTAGATAGAATTAGCGATGCCTTTGAATACATGGAAATAGAAGATGAGACTATAATAATGAGGATGTTCACCCAAAGCCTAGGCAGGGAACCCAAAAAATGGTTTAAGAGTTTAACTCCAAACAGCATACACGATCTCCCAGAGCTCTACCAAACCTTCATAAATAAGTGGGAAATCAAAAATAACCCCATTCAAATCTTGTCAGAATATAACAATCTAAAATGGGGAAATGGGGAAAGTGTCCAAGTATACTGCACTAGGTTCAACAGTGTTTATAACGCCCTCCCGCCTCACTTCAAACCTCCACTTGGCTCAGCCTTAGCGAAATTCCTCAAATTTTTTGACCCAGACATGACTTATCAACTAAGAGACGAGGACCCCCCAACCTTAGAGGAAATGAAAAAAGTGGCCATAAGTGCAGAAGACAACTTAGTAGAAAAGAGAGCTAGGACTAGGTTAGAAAGGAAAGTCACATACTGGGATGAGGTCTCCCCTTCAGCCCCTTCCTTAGATCCTAGAATAGATGACTTGGTCAAATCCATGGCGAAAATGTGGGAAAAGATGAGTGAAAAAGCACCCCTTAGGGACAACCAGCCAAACCCTCCAAACAGAAACCGGAACCAAAACTTTAGGAGAGAATAGCCTCAAAACAAACCGAGGGAAACTGACCAATAAATTAGGAAATCCTTTAATGAAAACTATGTTGACAAGGATGAGAAGGATACAAAACCCATTGATGAAAATCACTTGAACCTTATAGGTTCTGATAGCGAGAGTGAGGTTTACCTCACAGAAGAAGAACAATATTTCTTCTCTCCAAATCAAAATGAAACCAACTATGAAGATCCCGAAGATCCACTAGAAAATTTTGCGGAAATTCCGACAACCAATTCGTTGCTATTCTGACACATAGTCGTCGCAAGAGCGACAGTTCGAGGGCGGACAAAACGTGGTTTGTCATGCCGTCACAGTTCCGACGCACCTAAAAAGTGTCGCACTATCGACACTTCTTCCGTCACTTCTGAACAAGCGTCACTCTTCCGAAGTCTTACGAACCGTCGCGCTTCCGACGTTCCTAAATGGTCGCACTTCCGACGAAATGTGGTCCGACGTTTTGAATGTTGCTCTTCCGACGTTTGTAAACAGTGGAAATTCCGACGCAGTGTGGTCCAACGTTTTGGACGTCTCTCTTCCGACGTTTGTAAGATGTCACAATTTCGACGAAATGTGGTCCGACGTTTTTAACGTCGCTCTTCCGACGTTTGTAAGCTATCGCAATTCCGACGAAATGTGGTCCGGTGTTTTTACACTGTCGCTCTGCCGATGTTTCTGATTTGTCGCAATTCCGACGTCTACAATGTGTCGATATACCGATGGCGGGTTCAATTTAAAAAAAAAAAATGAAACTTTAAAAACGAGAAACGTTGTTTTGAATATATTATACGAAGTAAAACAGTCCATGAAGTCATTACATTTTCACATCTGAAGATTGGAACCCAAATATCCATCTAGAAAAGTGGAAGTCCCACCCCAGACAATGATAGAAAAATACCCCATGTCACATACAGGGACTTGATATAAAACCCAGTAACGGTCCACATGGAGATTATCGACAATCTGAGAAAGCATCCAAATATGTCTGAGGCATCTATAAGAAAGTGAAATAGCAGTATGTAGAATAGTAAAGCAACAGATAGAGTACCGACGTCCATTGTTCCAAATACAAATTAAAGTACCCAAACTCCTTGAACAGAGAAAAACGCTAATCATGTGAGGAGTGTGATATGTCCAAAATATAAAAAGACCATCAGACCATATCAATAAACCAGCAACATAGACCAGCATCGCTAGTTTTGAAGGCAGATTGATAAACATTAATCATTTTTTTTTCACAAGAGAAAATACGTTGTTTTGAATATATTATATGAAGTAAAATAGTCCATGAAGTTATTACATTTTCACATCTGAAGATTGGAACCCAAATATCCATCCAGAAAAGTGGAAGTCCCACCCTAGACAGTGATAGAAAAATACCCCATGTCACATACAGGGACTTGATATAAAACCCAGTAATGGTCCACATGGAGATTATCGACAAATCTAAGAAAGAATCCAAATATGCTCGAGGCATCTATAAGAAAGTGAAATAACAGTATGTAGAATACTAAAACAACAGATAGAGTACTGACATCCATTGTTCCAAATACAAATTAAAGTGCCCAAAATCCTTGAACATAGAAAAATGCTAATGATGTGAGGAGTGTGATATGTCCAAAATAGAAAAAGACCATCAGACCATATCAATAAACCAGCAACATATACCAGCATCGCTAGTTTTGAAGGCAGAGTGATAAACATTAATCATTTTTTTTTCACAAGAGAAGAAAAGATGTTTTGAATATATTATATGAAGTAAAACAATCCATGAAGTTATTGCATTTTCACATCTGAAGATTGGTACCCAAATATCCATCCAGAAAAGTGGAAGTCCCACCCCAGACAGTTATAGAAAAATACCCCATGTCACATACAGGGACATGATATAAAACCCAGTAACGGTCCACATGGAGATTATCGACAATCTAAGAAAGCATCCAAATATGCCCGAGGCATCTATAAGAAAGTGAAATAGTAGTATGTAGAATAGTAAAGTAACAGATAGAGTACCGACGTCCATTGTTCCAAATACAAATTAAAGTACCCAAAATCCTGCAACAGAGAAAAACGCTAATCATGTGAGGAGTGTGATATGTCCAAAATATAAAAAGACCATCAGACCATATCAATAAACCAGCAACATAGACCAGCATCGCTAGTTTTGAAGGCAGAGTGATAAACATTAATCATTTTTTTTTTCACAAGAGAAAAAACGATGTTTTGAATATATTGTATGAAGTAAAACAGTCCATGAAGTCATTACATTTTCACATCTCAAGATTGGAACCCAAATATCCATCCAGAAAAGTGGAAGTCCCACCCCAGACAATGATAGAAAAATACCCCATGTCACATACAGTGACTTGATATAAAACCCAGTAACGGTCCACATGGATATTATCGACAATCTGAGAAAGCATCCAAATATGCCCGAGGCATCTATAAGAAAGTGAAATAGCAGTATGTAGAATAGTAAAGCAACAGATAGAATACCGACTTCCATTGTTCCAAATACAAATTAAAGTACCCAAAATCCTTGAACAGAGAAAAACGTTAATCATGTGAGGAGTGTGATATGTCCAAAATATAAAAAGACCATTAGACCATATCAATAAACCAGCAACATAGACCAGCATCGCTAGTTTTGAAGGCAGAGTGATAAACATTAATCATTTTTTTTTCACAAGAGAAAAAACGATGTTTTGAATATATTATATGAAGTAAAACAGTCCACATGGAGATTATCGACAATCTGAGAAACATCCAAATATGCCCGAGGCATCTATAAGAAAGTGAAATAGCAGTATGTAGAACAGTAAAGCAACAGATAGAGTACCAACATCCATTGTTCCAAATACAAATTAAAGTACCCAAAATCCTTGAACAGATCAAGAAAAACGCTAATCATGTGAGAATTCTAAGTAAATTTAATATATTAACATTGCGAATAAAATTACACCGAAGTAAAAAACATTGCCTGGCCAGACTCATGGCAAATTTGTCATCAAAAAATCAAAAAATTAAGAAGACTGCCCTCATACGGGGAAACCAGTCTTGAACGTTTAATTTATAGAATTCAAAAATATTACTTAAAGGTCCAGCACAGTAAAATAAACTAAAAGCAGCCCAATTAACTGGGCCTGCTAAGCAAGAAAAAAAAATTAACCAAACTAATCCTCCGCTGGTTCCTCCACGATTCGGCACCATCCTTCGGAAGGTCCAGGATTGCTAGGTGCTACCTCCACATGCATGCCACGGCTCCCCTCCTGAAGGCCCGAATGCTGGCCGGCTTTTTCCGAGCTCAGACCCGCCGGACGGGTGCATTCTTCCTCCGTTTGGGCCTCCTCGCGGAAGACCACAGTGACTAAAGCCGTGATTCGCGGGCGGTTGAGAGAGCAATTAAAGGAAAATTGCGCAGTGCGCATCGTGGGAGAAGGTGAACTAGCGGTGGGGAAGCGAGGAGCAGGGGAATCCATACGGTGGCCAGATCCTACAACCCGACCCCGCCCACTCCTATTATTTGGATATCGACTTGCGTAATAATCACTAGACTGGCTGGAAGTCGACTCTGTTGAGGGGCTGGAGGGAGCCCGCAGGGGTTGACCTCTAGTGCTCCCCCTGCGGCAACGCATCCTATGACGCACGCGAGGCATGGGTGCAGTCTCAGGCGCAGTGGGCACAAGAGGAGACGGAGAAGCAGAATTCCAATTAACAGAGGAAGACAGACAGAGAAAGAACCGAGAGAAATGCAGATATGCTGCAAGGTCTAAGCAGCAGTTCAGCTGGCCACTTCTCCTTACCGTCACAGTTAGCAGGCAGTGTAATCCAGCAATCGGCTCGTCTAAAAAACCATAGCTAAAAGCCATTTTCTCGACCCGACTATAATGCAATCAAAGGACGCCCGTCATAATTAATCTCTGATCATTAATAATGAGAGCCGAAGGCCGGATCATATTGGAGCGTGCGGAATCGAGGAGTGGAGGCCGATCTTGAACAGTGTTAAAAATTAATTAATGCGGATTTGATGTGAAAACTTAATTGAACAGTGTTAAATGTTAATGCGATTGATATGAAATCGCCATATCCATGTCCCGTCGCCTTAAACACCGACCAAAATTGCCAAGAGTCGTTGATTTGGAGAAGGGCCATCGGACGGTGGTCGCACATTGAACTTGCCCGGAGGTTAACTAAGGTGTGCGGAGGATAGCCAGGTACGATACGAGTGTTTGATTGGTTATTGATATATATAGGTGGGGCTGGAATATAATGAAATTGTTTAATTAAACGATTGTCGGATAATTAGCATAATTCTGGAGTGTGATTGTTGTAAGGCTGGGTGGTGAAATATAGAGCCAAAAGTTCATTACAAGTTATTTATTTAAAAAGAAACGTGGAGTATAAATACAAAGTGTTGAAAGTTAAACATTGGTTATAAGGATTGGAGATAATATAAAGTCGGGAATATAAATTAAAGTCCAACCATTGTGGATAGAATTTATTTATCAAATTCTACGAATTTGATAAATAAACCCGAAGAAAGAAGAAGTCAATTAAGACTCAGGCTAGAGGAAAAGAACGGGGTAAACCAAGGGAAAATGCTGACAGAGCGATTGTAGACACACCAGCTCTCCTTAGGGGTCCAATTTCAGTTTTGTTGCATCACACAATGATCTCTCTTCTCTGGCATTTACTTGTATTGAAGATCACTATTCTAGGAATAAGGAGTTATTTTCTCCAAAAATAACCCTAGCCAAACATTGACAATGCATCATGGATATCTTTCTATGCTTCATAAGTACATATGTTCTACTTCTAAATCATGTCTTGGAAGTGGTTGTTTTGCTGGAAATTATTCACCAGTTGGTTTCATACCAAAGTATTTTTCACATTTTCAACATCCAATACATGAAAAAGATAATGGTTTAAAACAACATAAATATTTGAAAATTTGCAAGAATTGTCTGGCACACTTTGAATATGAATTTTGAAGTCAAGTGCATGATGCTGTATAGGATCAAGTGTCATTTTGAATACCAAATGTTTCACATGAAACTTCTCAACATGCTACCCTGCATTAAGGATTAAATGACAATATTGCATCAACTATTTCCATAACAAAAGTGCACCTCGGCCATAAGACTAAAAAAATACAAATGTTGTAGATCTAACAAGACCACACAATCAAATGTATTCCACAAGGCCAATACTGTATGAAAAATGAAAAGGAGTTTGCAACCAAAAATACCTTAGGCAACTAATTCAATTAGATACACCAAACCATCAACAAAAAGGAAAACCATCCTACTCAAAAGGCAAGCGTTTACCTCCTTTGACAAAATTTTGAGTTTCGAAACAAGGGCCTTTATTGTCTTGTCAATGCCCCTAGTAATTTGAACGGGGTTTGCACCTGCTGCAAAAACCTTAACAAAATGGTTTCGTTTAAAATTATTTTCCACAAATTTAAGATACAACCATTGTCAGTTTTGTATTTCCTAACAAGCTCATAAATTTTGACAAAAGAACCAAAATTTTTTAATACCTGATAGCAATTTTTTCACTCAAAAACTATCTTAGACTCAATAAGCCCAACCCAAAACTAAAAAACCAAACACCATAAGACCCTACAAAATGAATAGATGATCTTAATCCAGTACTATCGACAAAAATTTACCTTTACACCCTCACTTATTAAACCCTGTGCTGTTGAATTTTAACTTCAACTGCTGCAGCAGAAGGACGGATGCAGCAGCAACATTTTTTTTTGGAGGTTGCTTGCATGCCATCCAGAAATTTAATTCAGCATTTAAAATTCCCGCAAGTTTTTTTTGTAGACGGCCACAGCCATATTTCTGTACAGGATTGTATTTAAACACAACAGCCAGCATTAACGCAATTCACCAACCAGAAATTAAACAAACAGAAATTTACCCGACAATTTTGTAAATTCAAAAGGAGGACACATGGAGCATTAATATTGGATCGCATGAAATTGAAGGGAATCTGAAAACCTGAAAACCGGACCCGAATTTTTTATAGGGCACATTGGATTGAGAATTCGAGTTAAAATTAGGCAGACGTCAACATCCCATTTTGGAACACGAATTTGGTTTGAAATTCAATCTATTCAGACTTTTGAAGTCCGACGGAAAGGGTTCTTTAATGTTTTGATAGTTTAATATATACATATGTTATATATATATCATATGCAAAATGAAAGGTGGGCCATAGAATTTAGTTTTAATTTTATTTTTTTTAAAAGAGGGTTTATTATAATATGTTTTATATGTTCCGGCATATAAAAATAAAAAGGTCGAAAAAGCTTGGTAGTTTATTTTATAGACAGTACGTAAATTTTTTATTACATAGCAGTGTGTAAAAAGTGAAAAATTGAGTGTAACTTTTTAAGTGTGTATGCACAGCAGTGCGAAAGGGAAAAACACAGCAGAGTGTCTTAGAGACAGAGTATGTTTGTTTTGAACAGACAATGAGTTGGTTTTATGCACTGCATTTTGTAGCAGTCATAATTTTGTAATCCCTCTCAGTGAGGAAGTAGTGTAATAGTTTTTTTTGAGTTATTGAAGGGAATAGAAGTTTGTTTTCAAAGTATTGAAACTTTGTCTCCTGTCAAAGAAATTTTTATTTTCTCTGTGTTAGAGGAAGGGAGATTTATTCTCCATTCATTGTTCTGGAATTTTTCATTATTCCAACATGTGCAAGAACAACAGATGTTGTGGTTCCATCCCCAGCTAAATCATTTGTCTTTGCCGCAGCTTGCCTTACCAACTTGGCCCCAATATTTTCAACTGGGTCCTCTAATTCAACCAATAAAAAGGCCAAAACCATAGCATTGCGATACATTTCATTACACTGTCAATAAAAATAAAATTTAACTCAGCCATAACCCTTTCCTTTTATTTTTGTGAAAAGCTTTATGCATTACTCTAATGTGGCTAGTCCATAGGCCAAGTAGACCACTGGGTAACAAATATGTTTCCTTTCACCTTTGAGTTTTCAAATTATGCCTACCAAATCTAAGACATTTAAGAGGGGGAACTAATACAACGTTAAAAATAAAACCAGAGCACACATCTACAAATTACCTCCTTAGCTACCGTCACACCATCATTAACTATTTTCGGAGAACCATGCTTGCTCTCCAAGACAACATTTTTCCCTTCGCCCCAAGGGTGACTCCAACAAGATCAGCAAGTTTTTTCACACCGCCTGCAAGACAAATTGACAATGCTTTCAGTAAGTGTGCAATTGAATGCTAGACCATATGCCAAAACAACCCTCCATGAAAAATTAAAAT
Organism: Pinus albicaulis; assembly: GCA_034641835.2. Taxonomy (NCBI): domain Eukaryota; kingdom Viridiplantae; phylum Streptophyta; class Pinopsida; order Pinales; family Pinaceae; genus Pinus; species Pinus albicaulis. The sequence goes on along the minus strand of CM076578.1, from coordinate 1,319,183,626 downwards.
AACACATTAAAATCGAATATAAGTGGACAAGGAAAGATCCACAGCAGTGAAGTTTCACGTGCATGTGACCTTCCTTTAAACATAATTTTTTCTCTGACCTACAATTTTTTTGTCACTGAGCCATCCTTGTTGAAGTACAACTCCTTTTCCATAGCTCTTTTATTAACTACATTCTCTCTATTGCGTAATCTCAGAGTCCCTCTTCTACTTGAGCGATTAAAGGAAATGGGTGAAAAAACTGAAAGAGAAGACAATTGTCTGCCATAATTATCAAACATTGCACCCAACTTCTTCCCCTTTCCATTGTTACCCAATGAGGTAGATGTGGCAATTGTTGTCATACTGCCCAAAGCAGAGGCCATCTTCTCTTATGCCGAATATAGAATTACAAGATCTTCATATTAGTATGAACCTTAAAAAACATGACTCCCATTGCTAAAAACCACTTTTAAGTTGTAACAGGCAAACTAAACAACTATCGCAACTTTTGGCAACTTCTTGAGCATTAAGAGAGAAACAACCAAAGAGAAATACAACCACAATCCTCATTTTAATGAGACCGGACTATATATTTGCATTAAGATAATAGAAAGAAATCACGACTATATTAAGGCCAACACAAAACAATCTTTAACCAGTGTCTCTCGCGGCCTTCAGGTTGCCATGCTAGAGGTTGTATATTTTTAATTTAAATTCTTGACCTCTCGTGCCCATCTATGAATGCATCCAATGGGATATCTACATCAAATGCTCCTTTATATCCCCAAAAACAAATTCCCTAATACAAGAGCACCAGTATTGATGGATCACCCCACACCATCCCACCCACTAGAAATGGTGAAAAAGGAAACCCGAGAAACCTTCTGAAATATCTCAAGATGACTATATGGGTGGTTCTTATGAATCAACCAACCATTCAGAACATGCTCATCAATTCAAACCATGAGTATTATGTGACAATATTCAAGCAGGCACTGAATCAGATTTCTGAAGCTATGTTAGAGAAACCCTAAACTCTCACTGAAAATAGGTGAAATGTGGCACCACTCAGAGATTGACATGTGCCAATTGGCACAAGTGGTAGACAATTGGCATGCTCAAACAACGAGGTGATGCAGGAATGACATGAGGGATAAAATATCATAAAAGCCCCAAATCTGGAGAACTAAAGCTCATCACCAACCTGAGATTGACAACTTTACATGATGTAACCTATGAAATCGTAAATGGAGAAATCATAGTAACAATAAAGTAACCTATGTAACAATAAAGTCGAATTCATCCTAGGAGTGGTAATGGGAGAAATCATAGTGAACAACAGGAAACATGCAAAGTTGCTTAAAATCAAATAGATGAAAAAACACATACAAAAAACCTAGATAATAATCATGAACAAGCTTAATATTGAATTATGAACTGTAAAGGAACTTACAAAATTGGACATTACGAACCTGGTCAAGCGCACAAGCAAAAATATCCTGGACATGACCCTGGTTGACAAGTTGTATTGCTCATGATGCAAGAGGATTTGTACCTGCACTGCCAAGTCAATCAAAATCCATCATTATCTATACAATAAATACAAGTAATTGATGTAGTATTTTATACTCTAAGATGCATTCTTATGATAATGTTAGAACATATGTTGAAAATGTCAAAACATACCTGAATAAGCTCCTCTTCGTTTCAAGAACAATTTATTGGAGTCGCATGAACTTGGAACAAGCCTCCCACGATCTGAAAGAGTAGCAACTAAGTCAATAGTGACTTTTTTGTTGCTACGCTGGATCAAGGGAGGTTTGCTCCAAGATTAAATCGCTCCAATAAATTATTCTCTACTAAACAAGGCCAACCACGTGAAGGTGGAAGCTCTTATGGCCCCTCCCCCCCCCCCTCACATCACTCTCAATTCTCCAATACCCAATCTATATTTCATTTTTTACATTCATGAGCATAAAAAAAAATATTCAATAACTAATAAAAAACAATTCAACAAAAAGTACGTAAAGAAACATTGCAATTAATGCTTGACATAAAAATAGTATGATCAATGAGTTTTTTATATAACGCAAAAAACATTCCAAGTATGGTAACATTTGTCTTATAATAATACAATATTTTACATTGTCAAATTTTCCTTTTCTTCTTCCTATTTTTAAAGCTCCTAATTACGTCATCAATATCATCGTGCTCTGCTCCTGTTTCGTGCCTTTCGACCCGCACTTCTGACCTAGTTGCGTATTCACAATGTCTGGGCTCATCCAGTGATGGGGCATCGCCTACAAAAATAGATAATATTAAATTTTAATTGTCAGTTTTTAAATATCATTGAACTAGTTCGGTAATATTAATAAAAAAAATTGCAATGAGATTATTTACATGGTGCACCAGTTGTCGCCGCTGACCTAGTTGCGTTGTCACGATGTCTGGTCTCATCCAGTGACGGGGCATCGCCTACAAAAACAGATAATATTAAATTTTAATTGTCAGTTTTTAAATATCATTGAACTAGTTCGGTAATATTAATAAAAAAAAATTGCAATGAGATTATTTACCTGGTGCACCAGTTGTCGCTGCTAACCTAGTTGCGTAGTCACGATGTTTGGTCTCATCCAGTGACGGGGCATTGCCTACAAAAACAGATAATATTAAATTTTAATTGTCAGTTTTTAAATATCATTGAACTAGTTCGGTAATATTAATAAAAAAAATTGCAATGAGATTATTTACCTGGTGCACCAGTTGTCGCCGTTGGAACTGTTGCCCTGTCTTCCTCTCTAGTGGTAAGATCCTCAAGGGAAACATTCTCTGTCATTTAAACAAAAAACGTTATAAGGACAACCATCAAGGTATAATTATAAAAAATTATAAGTGGAAATTAATTACCGTCACGGCCCTCACTGATAGCAGCATTGTCGGCCTGGTCCCCACTACAATGATCAGGTTGCATGAGAGGATCATCTACATCTGGCTCTAAAACTGGGTTATTTGCCTCGTCGGTAGTGCTGCTCCCCTGATTTAAACAAAGTTGTTAGACATTAAATTTATGGATGAAAAAAAACATATTGAAAGGTTAATGTTTTACCTTATCAGGCATTCTGGATCTTGGGACCTGCCCCAAGCTTATGCGACGTTCAACTACGGCTTGATAGCCGAAATGGAAAGCGATATTTTTATCTTCCTCTATAGTTTTTGTTCCGAAGTCATCACCCTACATTACATATGATTGTGTATTTTTAATCATATTTGATAGGATTACAAAAACGTTGGAAGGCGATACAATTAATTATAAGATGTTTAGCTACTTAATTACAATTCTTGCAGTTAATTTCAAGTAGCCACCCTGGCCGAGCTTGTGATGGCCCTTTTTCTCAATCCTAGCTTTGGTTGCCTTTGAGGTGTCAGGCAACCTAGCATCAAAATATTGAAGTCAGATATGACGTAGCACACTTTTATTTTAGACATAAAGAAAATTAAAGCTATTGAATTAAAATTGTAATTTACCTTGCAGGTCCAGTTGGCATTTTTCCTTCTTTCTTTGCCCTTTTCTCTTTTCCGTCATGGATGAGTGCTCTCCACTCACTCTCTGAAACTGCGAGAGGACGCTCATATCTAGGGTTAAATTGCAATTGCGTCCTATAGGTTTCCCTGGTATATTTCAAATATTTGCCGGCTACCTGAGCCACCGCTTTTCTATCAAATGTGCCGACCCCAAAAAGGGCTTCTAGATAATCTAGAAGTTCTTTTTTCAGGTTGGAATTCTGGGAATTCCACCCTGTACATATGGTTGGGCCAAAAATTACCAACGCATGGCTCTCCAGAATCCTGTAGAACTCATTATTTCCTACACAGAATAAAACCAAAAAAAGAAGAAGATATTATCATTAATTTAAAAATAAAAATCATGATAAATATGTTTTAGATAAAGTACATGAAATAGTTAAAATATTAAAATTTACCCGGGAGTTGTACATGCTTTATAGGGACACCTTCATCGTTCACCAACAATGTGCCATTAATGGTCCCTGTGGAGCTGACACGTGTAGCTCCAGGAAACGCAATAATGTAGTTGGCCATATCAGCCTCATCATTGCCAACACGTTCAACGGTTGGCTGGGTGTCTGCTTGGGCAGGGTGTGTTTCTTGGCTAGCACCTAAAGGAGTAGAAGGTGTACGAGAGGGTTGCTGGGAAATCTCTTGCCCTTGTGTCCCACTACCACCAACACCGGGTTCAGCAAGTGCCAGAAAATGCTACATACAAAAGAACTTTTTGTTAGTTTAGTCAATGTAAAAATTAAAAATCAAACTATCACAATTCATCTCATGCAGAACAAAAAAAATATCCTTTGACTTTTTATTATTATTCGATCCGCGATCATCCCGTCTCGGGGTTGTTCCTGCACTGCTCTGATCAGTCCGCCACATTGCAATAAAATTATAAATGTAAAAACTTGAAAACAATATCTAACTTGAAAACACAAAATGAAAACCGAAATAATTTCTAATAAGACACCAGAAGACAGAGTTAGAGTTTCAAATATGCCTTGCATTGAATTCAGTCCTGGAAACATGTCATTGCACATTAAGGCACCCAAACATTCAATCCACGAATGATATATTTAAGTAGGCTTCTCCTATTCTGGGAAAACACTATACCTATAATGCATTCACTTGCATGTATAAAGGGAAAGGAAAACATGTTTTCATACAACGGTGACAAAGGCATCTTGGGGAAAGGTATCTTCACTTTTTATTTATGTTGTTCACCCACACCACTCTCGTGTTTTCAATAATCCTATTTTGTCATTTTTGGATTCAAATTAAGTTAAGGCCTTAAGTATTTTTTGACCTTTCGGTGTAGTTTTTATAAGTGGCATGTATGGATTTTCCATTAATTCTGCACTTTTTCTCTTCATGCGCATGTTTCCCTAGAAATCAAATGCATGATTTAGTCCCATACATTTAACAAGTTGTTGGATCAACTCCATAGGAAATATCATGTTTCCTATTTAATCAAAATTTATCTCAGTTAGGGTAGGTAGGAAGGTTTTCCCTTTGTATTAATAGGGCACTTCTAGCTTGCATTTTTATTATATCTTTCAAATTTAGTGTCGTTTAAATTAGGGCATGATTTTTTGCAACTTTCAAGGTGAGAATGAAAAAAGACAAATTTTTGTGATGGATGACTGTATATGACTCCATGGCCAGAGGAAAAGGCACTAATATACTTCTTCAAATATCTATAGTTCTCATTCACCTCATACGGAGATGGTTCCTGATTTTGAGCCAAATGTTGCAGCAAAAAGTCCCCCCCCTCCATAATTTGATATTCAATGGAAATTTCTTAAATTGATGATGGGGCATGATTATGGAACATTGGCACATACATATGTAATGGAATTCCAAGATCATGATATATTTTTTCATATGTTTATGGAAATTTTCCACCAAGTCCCCTGGAGGTGGGAGCGAGGGGGCGAGGGAGCGCGGGAGCGGCCTATGCAAAAGCTCCCTACCAATTTTCAGGAAACGTGGGGGGACGTCGAGGTCATAAAAATTATAAAATTTAATATTTAAAATGTAACTATATTTTTGCAAGGAATGTATATACAGTCATCATACACTTGCATCATGAAAGATAAATAATAAATGATAAAATTACAAATCGATGAATGGTGAATCATATAATTGAAACAAATTTAAAAGTTAAAAGTTAAAACATACATCATACAATCATGCATGTAAGTTTGTAAGTTTGTAACTATATAATCATTAATGTAACTACTAACAATGTACAATGAAAATAAAGTTTAAGATATCATATTACATATTATATCAAGATTCAAAATAGAGTTTAAACTGAAGTTTACAACTCAAGTCTGAAACATAAAACTAAAACGCAAATAAGTTATGTCTGAAACATAAAACATAAAACATAACATATGAATATCAAATGATATCATCATAATGATAAATGAGCATAAATGCTCAAGTTAATGCCCCACTAGTCTCTGCATCCAACTTCTGCACGAATATATCAGATCAACCATGTCACCATCTGAATCAGAATCACTTGGATTCTCAAATATGCTAAGTGGCACATCAAATTTTAACACGAAACCATAAACTAAAAGGGGCGGTGAGGGGACGTGAGGGGGCGTGAAGGGGGGTGTGAGGGGGCGTGAAAGGGGGTGTGCGGGGGTGTGAGGGGGCGTGAGGGAAACATCCCCTAGAAGTCCCCAAGACCTCGAAGCGCGAGGGGGCGAGGAATCTAGACCCCTAGGTGGGGGGGCGAGACCCCGTGTAACACTGGTTTATGGAGGTGGTGGAGCAAAAAAGAGCTCAAATAGAGCTGAAATTTTTCACATAAAAAGGATTGTGGGCTTGACTAATGGTTCCATTTAAAAATGATATCTAGACAGAGAATAAGTGTAGCATGCAAACATGCATTGAAAATCCATCTGAGTTTGCATTGTATTACTTATGATGGATTCAAATTTGGGTTTCAAAATGCCATGTTATGGCATGATTTTGTCAAGAAACCCTTAGTTGGATTCTCATGTTGGTTTAATTTATATTTTAAGTTTGTTTTGCAGTCTTTGGGTGATAGTAACTCATGAACTAGGTTACCAATGTGTAATAATCATATTTCAAGAATAAAGTTGTGATTTTTTTATATTATTATTATTATCTATTAGCTACGAGTATTGACACCTAATGCCTAGAATTTTGACATCTTGATAGCATGGATAATTTTGAAAATGTTTCTAGTAATGTTAACATAATAACTATCATTACGTGTCTTCACTTTTGTCACCATAATAGACCTTTGATATGGACTCATCACACAGCTTCATATGCTATGTCCCAACAAGTTCAAACTGGTTGAACCTACCTCATAGTGTGGTTATTAAGGACAAGTTGCTTGATATATAACTCGATAGCATAGACCGCGTTGCAGTTCTAAAAAGAATCCTCAAGTGTCAAAAAAACTTCACAATATGTTCTACTATAAAGCCTTTTTGGATACCTGAAATAATATATGTATCATTGATGAATTTTAAAGTATGACAAGATCCAGAGGGAAAGGAAATCAATGGAAGAGTGATCCACCAATGAGAACCTAGAATTTAGCATCAGATGAGTTAGAGTCTAGGAAATTGAAACCCCATAATTTTAATTAGTGATGAAGGACATCACATAGGTAATTATATTTTCATGTAGAATAATCTGTTAATTCAAATTTAAACTACATAATATGAAAGGCATACCATAAATTTTTCCATGTAAGTCTAAACAACCTATAAAAAGGGAAAACCTTCTTTTTCCATGAGAAATAATTTACCTTTCCTTTTTCAAGACAATCTAAATCACAAAAAATATGAACTATACTGCACACATTCTTGGATAATGTGAAAGTGGAAAAGGAATACCCTACACAAGTGATGCAAACATGTACATTTGAACACTAATAGATTTTTGTAGTTGAAATGCAATGCTTGTTTTCATTTAAATGTGGGGTTTTTAAAGCAGGGAGAAATAATGGCTGCCAAATTAATAAGCGTTTCTTTGGGAAAAATTTAAATCTTGTATTGGGTGATGAAGATAATAGAGGGTATTGAATCTTGATTCTTGACATCTAGAGAGAACCCCACAGCCTAACACAATCCAATGGAATTGACCAAAAAAACCCAAATAGAGTCAACCCTACTATAGGAGGAAGGGCCTGCAGTAAGAACTTACCATTTTGCAAGAGCTGAGGCTAACACCGAGGGGAAGCACTGCAAGTTGAGGGAAAATGCTGTCTCAATATTTCAGGAGAATGCAGGGTAAACAATGTTAGCTCAAAGAGTTAGGGTGAGTCCAGGCTGAATGTTGTCTCTGCAAAAGAGTCAGCATGCAATGTTGAGGGCGAATGCTGTTCTGCAAGAGCTGAGGGCGAATGCTGTTATGCCCTTGATGATTTGTTGGTGAAAGTGTTCGGGATGCGTGCAAGAGCGGAGGGTGAATGCGCACGTGATATCAGACGTTAATGTAGCACACATGTACATTTGAACACTAATAGATTTTTGTAGTTGAAATTCAATGCTTGTTTTCATTTAAATGTAGGGTTTTTAAAGCAGGGAGAAATGATGGCTGCCAAATTAATAAGCGTTTCTTTGGGAAAAATTTAAATCTTGTATTGGGTGATGGAGATAATAGAGGGTATTAAATCTTGATTCTTGACATCTAGATAGAACCCTATAGCCTAACACAATCCAATGGAATTGACCAAAAAACCCAAATAGAGTCAACCCTACTATAGGAGGAAGGGCCTGCAGTAAGAACTTACCATTTTGCAAGAGCTAAGGGCGAATGCTATTCTGCAAGAGATGAGGGCGAACAATGAGGGTGAATGCTGAGGGCAAATGTTTTTCTGCAAGAGCTGAGTGCGAATGATTAGGGCAAATTATGTTCTGCAAGAGCTGAGGGCGAATGCTGTTCTACAAGAGCGGAGGGCGAATGCGCGCGTCATATCAGACGTTAATGTAGCTATTGCGACGGATATGAAACAATAAAATCATTTTTATGTAGCGCGCATATAAGTTTCGTATTTTTATGTGGCGCGCATATAAGTGTCGTTATACCGACGGTGGAAAAAGCGTCGCTATTGCGACGGGTACCTAAACGTCGCAATGGCGACACCTAGACATTGTGTCGAACTTACGACGATTGGAATCATCTCAATAGCGACGCTTTGGGCCATAGTGTCGTAATTGCGACGTCTTCCTCCAAACGTCGCAATTGTGACACTTTTCTAAGTGTCAGTATTGCGACACATTTCTATAAACGTTGGTATAGCGACGGTTTTGGGTGGGATGGAAAAAATTTGGGGAAATTTCCGACATTTGGTCAAAAGAGTCGGAACCAAGTGTCGGAATTTCCGCCAAATGTAGTAGTGATCTTGCTATAGAGTTTGAGAATGCCATAATAAAATCTCACAGGTAGTATGATCTCAGGAGTAGAGAAAACCAAGACAAATCCAAAAAAGGTAGCCCAAATGTTGTTGTTACTAAAATCCCTGATAACATCCTTAAAAAATCAGTGGATAACAACAGAATCATGGTCAAGAAAACTGAACAAAACAAAGATAAAGCTATCCAGACAAGTTTTGGCTCAGATTCTCATAGTACCTCCACCAAGATTCCTGAGATGGTTGTGTTGAACAAAATCCTAAACCAAAGTCAAAAAATTAAGAACATAGAGAAACTCATGGCTGAAAAAATCGAAAAAAATCTATCCAAACTACAAATTCCTTTTAGTTTTGAAGGGGAAATTTCCAAAATAAAAATAACCATACCCCTTACTGAACTAATAACTGTAGATAGGTATAGATCTCAAATCTTCAAATTTTTTAACATAGGAAATGAGGCAGACACTTTAAATCTGACAGATGACACACCCGAGATTTTATTCGGTCCCGAAATAGAAGGTGAAAACCAAGAAGGAACTGTTTCCCCTTTCTATGTAAGTTTGAACATCCGAGATAAGATATTACATAAAGCCATGTTAGATTCTGGTGCCTCCCATAACCTCATGCCTAAAGCAGTCATGGAGAATCTGGGTCTAGAGGTAACTAAACCTTACAAAGACCTGTACTCATTTGATTCAAGTTGAGTTAGATGCTTAGGCCTAATAAAGAACCTGGGTTTTGCTTTAACACAGTTACCAACAAAAAACCTAGTCATGGACGTAGTAGTGGCCGATATTCCTCCTAAGTATGGAATGATGTTATCAAGATCATGGGCTGCCAAAATACAAGTTAACCTTCAAATAGATATGTCATTCACTACCATCCAAGTTTTCAACCAAACTAGGAGACTGTACCAAGAAACTCACATGAAATACATGGTTAGCAACCAGAATAGGCCAAACAACACTCCCATTTATTCCATTCACTCCAGTTTGGATTCTTTTATCTTATACAATGAAATTGATATAAATGAGAAGATAAAAGAAAATGAAAAGGATCTCAAACCATCAACAACACTTCCCATCCTCAAATGAAGAAACTAATGACCAAAGCTCCGAGAAACCTGAAAGACAGCTTAGTATCATGTATGAAAAAAGAGACTCTTTAGAGTGTAAGCTTTGACGGTTCTTGTGGAAAAACTGGTTTGGGGGCTAGTATCTGGATACACAATACTAATGAAGGTCATTCTTTCAGATTAGAATTCCAATGTACTAATAACATTGTGGAATATGAGTCCCTTCTCCTTGGCCTACACATACTTAAGGACTTAGGCACTAAGAAAATATTGGCCGAGGGGGATTCAGAACTTGTGATTAGACAAATCAAAGGTGAATATTCAGCAAAAAACCCAAGACTAAGAGAATAAAGGAATGAAAATTTAGACCTCTTCAAAACCTTCGAAAAATATGAACTCACTTATATTCCTAGGGTTCAAAATAGCCTAGCCAATGAGCTCGCCTTTGTTGCATGCAATGGCCAAATACCATGTCTAAACAAGCAATACAATATTCAGGTCAAACATCGCCCTACAGTACCAGATAATATTTACCATTGGAAAATATTCAAAGATGACAATCAAATTGATGATTTCTTACAATCTAGGAATGAATTTGAAGTAACCAAAATAGACTTAGAAAATGAAGAAAATAATCCTGGCAAAAATCAAGATCAAGAGCCGAATTTGCCTTCTTGGACAGATGTAAACTTGGTACATCATTCATATGAAACTGAGATAGGAGAGGACATAGACCAAAGGGAAATTGAAGTCTTACATTGTGAAAATGACACCATACCCAGAGGGCTTGCACCTTTAGAAGAATTGTTTGATTTTAACGATGTGGCAAAAAAGCCAAAAATGGAATCTACTGAGGTCGACATAGAAGAATATAACATAGGAAGCCCGGAAGAACCAAGAAAGATAAAACTATCCAAAACCATCCCTCCTCACATAAAACAGAAGTACATCAAGTTGTTTAAAGAATTTAAAGATGTGTTCGCATGGGGATACCAATATTTGAAATCATATGACACAAGCATCATTCAACAGAAGATTCCCCTTAAAGAAAACCAAAAGCCTTTCAAACAGAAGTTAAGAAGAATAAACCCAGTCTTACTACCTTTGGTTGAAAAGGAAATCAAAAATATGTATGATGCTAGGATAATAGTGTCCCTCAGGTACTTTGAGTGGGTTTCAAATCTAGTATCAGTTAGGAAAAAAACTGGTGAGATCAGACTTTGTATCGATTTCTGAAACCTGAATAGAGCCTGTTTAAAATACAAATATCCGTTGCCCAAAATGGACCACATACTTCATAGGGTAGTAGGTGCTAAAAGGATCTCATTACTTGATGGTTTTTCTGGTTACAACCAAGTACTGGTTTACCCCACTGATAAACACAAAACAGCTTTCACCACACCTTGGGGCACTTTCATGTACGTTAAAATGCCTTTTGTATTGATGAATGTTGGTGCCACATTCCAAAGAGCCATGGACATAGCCTTCTCAGAAGACATAGGTTATTTCATAGTCATATATCTCGACGATATCACAGTATATTCCAAGCCAGATGAAGAGCACCTGATTCACTTAAGAAAGGATTTTAAAAAATGTAGAAAATATGGTTTATCCCTAAACCCCAAGAAAACACTTTACGGTCTCGAAGAAGGAAAACTCCTAGGTCACATCATTTTGGAAGAGGGAATAAAAATAGACCCCCAGAGAATTGAAGGTATATTACAAATAAGTCACCCTAGAAACATAAAGGAGTTGCACTCCTTTATCGGAAAGATTAATTTCTTAAGAAAATTCATCCCAAATCTTGCCGAACTTCTAAGAGATATCACAAACATGTTGAAAAAAGAAGTCGGGGTTAAATGGACTACAAAAGCAAAAAAATCTTTCGAATTAGTTAAAAAAACCCTAACTGAAACACCGGTACTGATAAGTCCTGATTTTACCAAATATTTTTACATTTTTTCGTTTGCCTCAGAACACACAATAGCTGTTGTGTTGTTACAAAAGAACGCAGCAGGGCAAGAACAACCCATTGCCTTTTTTAGCAAATCCCTAAGAGATGCTCCCTTGAAATATAACATCATGGAAAAATAGGCATTTGCATTGCTAAAAGCACTGAAAGATTTCCAAGTTTACATCTTGCATTCTCATATCATTGCTTTTGTTCCTAATACCGTCATCAAAGATATATTAAACCAAGATCTCGATGGTAAAAGGGGGAAATGGATCGCTATAATCTTAGAATATGAATTAGAAATTCGACCCACCAAACTAGTTAAAGGACAAGGACTTGCAAGACTAATGGATGAAACTAACCTCCAAGCATTAGATATAAATTTTGTTGATACCTTAGAAGAACAGGAAGAATGCATAGCCCCTCATGTTGAACAAGTGTTTTTAAATTCACCTTGGTATGCAGATATTCTTTATGTATTATTTTATCTAAATGCTCCTCCAACTTTATCAAAAACAAAAGCAAGATTTCTTAAACAAAAATCTTTAAAGTATTGCATTATATATGGAGTTCTATATTGGAAAATTCCCACTGTTATGCTGCTTAAATGTTTTCTTGAGTCTGATGTAGAGAAAAGTATGCACGAAATGCATGAAGGAGAATGTGGAGGTCATCTCTACTGGAAAACCACAGCGAAAAAAATCCTTAGAGCCATTTATTATTGGCCTACCTTGTTTCTTGACACTCAAACTATTTATGACATGCCATAAGTGCCAAATTTTTGATGGCAAGAAAAAGATTTTGCCTTTGCCCTTACATCCCATCATAATTGAAGGACCCTTCCAGCAATGGGGTCTAGATTTTATTGGGGAAATTCACCCTTATTCGTCTTCTCAACATAAATAGATCCTTACAGCCACTGATTACTTTACCAAATGGATAGAAGCCATACCCTCCAGGAACACCACCGATTCAGTCATCATTAAGTTCCTAGAAACCAACATCCTATCTAGATTCGGCTGTCCTAGAAAGATCATTATGGATAATGTTGCTGCCTTTTCCTCCAAAATAATGGTTGACTTATGTTAAAAATATCACATTTCATTAGGACATTACACAACTTATTACCCTCAAGGTAATGGTTTATTCGAGTCCTCTAACAAAAGCCTAGTCAACATCATAAAGAAACTTCTGGAACAAAATAAAAAAGCATGGCATGGAAAACTAGTACACGCACTATGGGCTGATAGACTAACCACCAAAAAATCAATAGGTATGTCTCCCTACCAACTAGTATATGGTATGGATGCCATTTTCCCAACATCTTTAGGGGTTCCAGTAATGAAGCTATTGCAGGAAGTTCAAATAGAAGAAAATGACATGCAAAGGAGGGTAAATCAGACTATCCATTTACAACATACAAGAGAAGAAGTTTACCAAAAGGCTCAGTTAGCGCAAGACAAAATAAAACAGATTTTTGACAGAAGGACCAAGGAAAATGATTTTCAGATTGGCGACAAAGTGTTAAAATGGAATTCTAGAAGAGAAGATAAAGGTAAACATGGCAAGTTTGAAAACTTATGGAAGGGGCCTTTCATCATTAGCTCAATTAGTAGAAACAATGCCTTTTTCCTGCAAGAACTTGATGGGACTGAAACTTTTAGAAGTCCTGTGAATGGTGGGGCATTAAAGCATTATTTTTTTCAAGAGATCCAAATTTAAAACATTTTCAATCATTGTATATACCCTTGTTTGAATAATAAAAAATTCAAAAACAATAGAAAATTAGAAAAAGAGGGCAGTTTGAAAAATAGAAAGAAAGCCCCATGTTCAAAAAAAAAAGTCATTCTAAAAGCACGCAAGTCTAAATGCCACTACTAGTGCTCAAATGTCTTGTTCAGTTATCTAGCCTAATCATAACTGAACATGTTTTAAATTTATTTTCTAATAAGTTAGTGAGAGGAAAGATAGTCAACATTGTGTAAGCTTAACTTATCAAAGAAAATAGATCAAGAAAAGATACTGGTTCCACATGCTCAAAACAGAACCAAAGAGGAAAGCAGGGATGAAAAACAAACTATGTATCCTAGCCCTGATTTTCTAGATTTCATTTTATGCAAAATAACATTTGTATGCAGCTTGTCTTTATTGCCACTAGAACATGACAAATCAGAATGTCTAATCCTGATTTGGTCATTTTTCAATTTCATGTTGTAGATTAGAGAATAAAATCCTGTCAAACAGCTTAACCTTGACAGTCGATCCATTATAGGTAGAGAAACAAAGGATTTCATCAACTTAATCTGAAATCCCGGTAGATATAAGTGTAGAATTAGATAGGGTCATTTTTAAAAAATATTCTGTCAAAGGGTTGCTAGTCCAAATGCACCCAAAAGAAGAAAAAATGTTAGGAAATGTAGCAGTGTAGGTAGAAATGTCTTTGATGCTAAACATGCTGTCAATTTTCAAAAATAACATCAAGGAAGAAAGAAATTTGTGCCAATGGATAAAGGCACTGGTCTTCAAAGAACCAAGATCTGAAATTCTGGACAACTCCTGAAAAGGAGCTGTCCCCCCCCCCCCCAAATGGAGCCACTGTTAGTCATTAGTATTTTTCACCTGTTGATGATGACTAGTTGTTAAAGCCAAGTTTTCTAGCAGTTGATCTCCAATTTGTCAAATTTTTCAGCTAGAAAACACCCATAAACATTTTTCCCTCTTACCTCCTCAATCATCCTATGATGAGAAAAACCTAATTGTCAAGCCCTATCTAGTCTCAGTCATACAAACTTGTCCATTAGCTCCAAGGAGAATACTCCAAATCTGTCAAAATTCTCCCCTAAGTTAGGTAGTGGCGCTTTAGGTGATCTTCCCTGGGAAAACTATGCTAAGCCAAAAGAACCTCTGTCTAATATCAACCGGTCATAGATGACCTTCCTATTCTGCAAATAAAGCTTGATACACCCTTAAGTCGCACCACTAACAAGCCTTGATGTTTCAGCAATGCATATGCCACAAGTCAAACTAATATTAGGTGGATTTATAGTTTTTCAATGTTTCTTTCAAAAGAAGAAGTGTACCAGTGTTCCAAAATACATTATTAAACTTAACATGAGAAGACAGTTGCTTCTCATGTGGTTTTGAGCCTAGGCTGCAAGTACTGGACAGAGAGGTATTTTGATGAGGTCCTGCAAACACAGTCAAAAGGTTAGTGACTTATGACTAACAAGTAATACTTTGTAGATACTGGTAAGGTTGTTTCTGATGTCTAAAGATGCATAAAGGTATTTTAACAATAGGATTACATATCTCAAAGAATTTCCCCTCATGGCATATTGTCAATTTGTCACTTTTATTTACTTAACTGTGAATAGGCACTACAAGGAAAGATAACATAGTTTGACAAAGGGATGAAATAGCATCACTGTGTAAAACCTCCTCCAAACATGAGCAGAGGGTTGGATGACTGTGCAAAGCCTCCTCCAAATATGAGCAGAGGGTTAGGTCATTGGTTGAAAACCTCCTTCATTTAAAAGCAGATGGTTGGGAACATTATGTTGGCCTCCTTCATTTAACAAGCAGAGGGACAGGAACAAAGGTGTACCCTCATTCAAAAGGGCACAAAGCTAACAATGCTACTAACTTCCTAAAAAATTGTTTTAACACCTTTTTATCCAATAAATGAAACCACTAACACAGCAGTGGTGTTTCAAAGATTACTTACATGGTTTCACTATTTGAAAGACAGAGTTGAAATTAGTAGAAATCAATTCAAGGTTTATGAGTTGAGATCTGGGTTAAACATAGGCCAAATATTGATGTTTTGATGTTCAAAGAAGCTTTGCTTTTCCTGTCTATGAAGATATTTTTAAAAAACTCATGAAAATTGACAAGAAGGTAGCCTAAGCCTTTCTTCTGAAGGAGACTTTGCAAATAAACACATAGAGACAATTTGTGTAACAAAAGGATATGAAAACTGTTTTAAATTCAGAGACAACACTCAAATCAAATGAAACATACTACTATCATAAACAAAGACCTTGCTATGAAGGATGTGAAAAAGCCATTGTTGTGGCATATGATTGTAGGAAGGGTCTTTAAAGGATTTCCTTTTTTATAAGCAGATGTTTTCCAAACCTAGGGGAATGCAACTAAGTTTTCACCCACAGTCAAAGAGACATATCATTCAAAAGATGCATCTACAATCATTAATATGGTTTTGAGAAAGTTTTCTTTTAAGAAACAGATATAGGGAAATAGTGACAGGGTTGCTGACTTTGTGAAGTTTTTCCTTTAAAAGATAGAGATAGAGAGACAGTGAAAAAGATTTTAGCCTTGAGATGACTTCTTCGCATTGGGAAGGGTCATATCTATGAAGACTTTCAAAATAGCATCCACAACATTTTGTCATAAAATTGTTCGAAAAGAAGGCTTCATGATGTATAAAAAGGTGATGAAAGGATAAAAATAGCATGTTGAGTTTTTTATAACAAAAAGCTTCTCAAAGGGAATTCAAACCCTTATGAAAAAAACACAAAGGTTTTCGGGCTTTTTCATCTTTAAAAGGCATAAGTTGACCATTGCAAAGTCTCATTTGCAAGTTTCAAACCACAAACAAACACTCCCTCAGTTCTTTCTCCAAAGAAGCAAGTAATTTCAATATTTTTTTCAGAGTTTGAGGCCCTGAAACTTGCATGGCGTGCCTGTAAAAGCATGTGGTTCGCTTGGGAGAGGAAATACAAAAGGTTATAACGATCGCACGACGCACTTGTAGCAGTGTGTGGCGTGCTTGTAGCGCATTCACCAACTGCCCGAACAACCGACCCGACTACCTCTCCATTGCGCGACGCTCTTCTTTGTGAACGTGTTGCTCACCCAACACCTTCAAAAAACTCTGTGGAGCTGCTCCAATTAATCAAACAATGTCTGAAGCCATATTAAAGGTATTTTTCACTGCCCCTTGGTACATTTGAAATTCTAAAGAGGTATTGTTGCCTCTTTCTCCAAGGAAGAAATAGTGATTATAAGGTGGGGTTTTATGGTCGGAAATCAAAGGTTCTTGTTGACTATGGGTGTCAAACATCCACACTGTGATAGGAAAGGGTGTTTTTAATCAGTTTTAGAGAGCCCTAGCTACCTTCAAACACGGTGATAACCCACAGTTGCTACAAGGAGCATACTTTGTAAAAAATTCAGAGGATAAAACAGTGACTGAAAAAGGAGGTATGTTAGACAAAAGTGGAAAGCTCTTCTAGGATTATTAAAAAGCCAAAACTAGCCCACAGCTACTAGACAGACATACACAGTTGTAGAGGTCTCAAATCAATTTCAAGAGTGTCCTAAGAGTGTTAAGACAAGAGCAGACTCTGTTTTAATTTCCAAGGGGAAAACAATGATCATAATTTGAAAGATTTGTCATTTTAAAGTCCTCTCTGTATGATGAAATAGTGAACATTGTGCAGCCTCTATAGTTCCAAAAACAGAGTATGCTATGAAGGTCTTTTGAATCAATTGGAGGGTGTATTGTTTTACTTTGTGAAGAATAGTAAACAACAGAAGAACATTGTTTGGGGAAGTGGTGCTTTTTTTTGTCAAAATACAAAAGTTCCTTTTTTCACCAAAATACCATAAACTCACCTTTCAAGACTTTTCCCAAGCACAGTGATCAGATTGAGTTTGTTTCATTTGAAAAATACTTGTTGTTTGGCATAAAAGAGGACAAAACAGTGACTTATAAGGAGTACAGGGTGTGTTCTTGAGAAGCCATTTCAAGGACCATTTGAGACAACTTGTTTTTTTCATTCAGCAAAGAATATTCAAAACAAAATGCCTCCCAGGCAAGACAGTAGAAGTGGCCTTCACAGGAGGTTTGAGCCTATTTCAACTGAAGAGGTAAATTCTCATCCATCAGTCTTGTTTAACTTTCATGAGATTGGATGTCTAGAGTTTTGTCAAAGGGTGCAGGAGGTGAAAAGATATTCCCCTTTGACACATCTTTGTGCTTTGATATTTCAAGGGAAAAACTTTCATCTGGCAGGCTTGGATTTCAAGTTTTCTCCTAGATCCATTTCCAAGGCCACCAAAATCCCTTATGTCGAAGAGAAGTGGTTTAAACAGAGCCACCTAGACTCAGAACAATACAAACCCTTTTTGAAGCCTGAGCATAGAGATACATGTCCATCCATCTTTCCCTTCTCATATCTATTGACTATTTATGCCCCCCTCATGAAGATAATCATGAAATACTTCACTTGCGAGGGAAGATTCTCCCGATTCTATGCTTACCATGTCCGATTGCTCATGCATTTTACAAGAGCCAAATTGTTAAATCTCCCTTTATTCCTCCACAGAAGTATTGAAAAAATGGCCTCCACTATTCAAAGAAGACCTCCTTCTCAGCAGATAGCCTGCCTCTTCCATCATTCCCTCATTAAAGTTATCATTCTTCATCAACTTGAGAAGAAGGAAATATCTTGGGATACTTTCATTGCACATCCAAATTTCGCCATTGTTCCTTCGTTCCATACATCTCCTTCACCTTCCACTCACCATCCTTCACCTTATTCAAGCAAGCCCACTCCCAAGAAGCTCAAATTTCCCATTGAACAAGAAGAAGAGCATGATGAGGAAGAAGAGCATGAGCAAGGGGAGGAAGAGCAAGATGAACAGTAGCATGATGAAACAGGGCAGCAAGGGGAAGAAGAGCACAGTGAGGCAGAGAAGCAAGGGGAAGAATAACATGATAAAAAACAGCATGATGAAGAGTAGGAATAGCAAGGGGAAGAAGGGCAGCAAAATGAAAAATATCATAGTGAAGAAGGTCAGCAAGGGGAATAAGAGCATGATGATGAGCAGCAAAATGAAGATGAACAGCAATAGCGTGATGATGAAGCAGGGTAGCAAGGGGAAGAAGGGTTGCAAAGTGAAGAGCATCACAGTGATAATCTGCAGCAAAGTGATGAAGAGTAGTGCCATGAACAAACTCAAAATAGTGGCACGAATGATGAGGAAAGTAACAAGGGAAAAGAGCCAATAGAGCATGTGCTAGCTGCCTCTCCTAGGCAAGGGGCCATGCTTTCTTCTCCAAAAGTGGCCAAGCCCCGGAAATCAAGGAAAAGGGTGCCTAAAACTATAACTCCAAATGTTACTAGGGCCCTCTAAAGCAAGGGGAAATTTCCCAAGCAACCCATTGTCGAATTACCCAAGAGGAGGAAGACTAAGAAGGCCACCCAAAGCAAGGGAAAGGAAAAAGAAGAAATCAGCCATGAAAAGGAGAGGGACTTCAACATAATTCAAATCCAAAGTGATGATAGTGACAATGAGGCCCGAATCCTAGGGACTCTCCTGATCAATAGAGAAATCCAAATTGATGCTTTGAGGGAAGATCTAGAGAGGGCTAGAAACTTCAATCACTTTTTGCAAATTCAAAATAAACATATGAGTGTCCACATGGTGGTATATGAGACACGGGCCATCAAATACAAAAAAGAGGCCTCTAAGGTGAAAGTTAGATTGGAAGAACTCATGGGCGAGTTAAATGATAGTGAAGATGAAGATCATCCCAGAAGAAAGAGGCCAAGGACCATGAGACTCAAAAGAGCCCTTGAGGAACAAAAGGAGGAAGAAGCTACCCTTCTCCAATCTATTCCTCTCACTACTTTGTTCACCCAAGAGATAGAGAAAAATTGAGAAGCATGGCTCAAGAGGGTGAATGATCACTTGGAAAAGAAGTTGGAGAAGGCCAATAGAGATTTGGACCTTCAAAGGAGGATGACTGGGCACTATAAGAAGCTCAATTAGTTCGCCCGGTGGAAATTGAAGGCCACACAGGAAAAACTCAAGGAAGCTCAAAGGAGGCACCTGACACCAAAATTGAAGAAAGATACCTCAAAACTCCAAATTTTGGCCTCAGCTTCACAACATGTTTCTGAAAACCCTTGAGGGTCATGCTTGCCAAAATTGGGCGAAATTCAACAAGTTTTGGTTTTTTGTCATTTTTGGGTTTTTGGCTAAAACTCATGGGCATCGCCATTTCTGTTTGGGGCATCCTCAAAGGATGAAAATGGTATAATTTGATGCCATAATTTTAGGGGCATCTACTCAGTGATTTTCAGATCAATTGAAGATGATTTTCTCCTCCAAAATGGCAAAAAACACTCACTTTTTCCACACATTGCCCCGTTTATCAGCAAGGTCTATTTTTTTGGTTTTTACACACAGGTCAGATTTTGATAGACTTCCAATGATCAGTTTGGAGAAAAATAAGAATTTTCAGAAAAGAGACATTTAGAGCTTTCCAACGAGCCATCAAGGGCCTCATTTCGATATTGGGAAGGTCTCCAAAAATTTCCGGCAAGACAAAGGACTTTCTGATGATATATTTCTTAAGTATTTTTGTAAAAAATGAACCTTTCTAAAGTGACTTTTCCTCATGTGAGTTTAGCTATTTTTGGGCATGATTAGTTATGAAAAGTCAATATATTTTCCTTTTTTAGCATTTTTTGAGATATTTTATTAGATATTTTGTGCCTTGGGCTTTGCAAAGCCTCAAGGAAAAAATCAGATATTTTGGATAGGCCAATGAGATTGCAAGTTGAACTAGGAGGTTTTACCTCATCTTGGCCTATATATTCCAAAGGATTTCATTAAAAACAAGGCTGAACTTGATGAATAGAAGCAATATATGGTTATACAATCTTGGAAGAAACACTTGTCTCATGCATTGGATAGTTTCTTGAATGTTTTTGGATGATGAAGGAGGTCTTTCGTTGGATTCCTTGACTTGGTAAAATGGTATGGTGTCCCTCTCTGTTATGCTTCTTAGTTTTCATTCATAATTCCATGTTCTTGCTTGCTATAAGACAATAGAGAATAGATTTGAGACATGACCTTGGAGGCACCTCAAATTTCCTGTTTCTTTATAGCTTCTATGTTTTCTTCCTTCTTAGTCATATCAAAGAATCCTTGATTGCTCTTTGATAACTGAAGAAATTGGTTTCTTGTTTCATTTACGGTTTTATGCATGCTAAGTATGATTCACGGTATGCCCTTCTTACTCATGGCTAGTCATAGCTCCACCTCTGAAAACTCTCTTTGATTGTTAGATTGTCATTTGTTGAACCAAGGAGGTCTTGTACTGATCTTGCCCTTTGCCTAAAACTATGCAATATTGCTTCAAAGTGCCCAATAGCTTGAAATACTATGCTTAGGCATTTCATCATAGTGATTTGAGTTGTTTGTTTGTATTAAATGTATTTCCCCAAAGTTTGATAGCAATTTCCTAAAGTTAGAGAGTCATATATCTCTATGTATTGCTTGAAAGTTTATTTCTACGCATTGATCAGATTATAGTTACATTTCTCATGATTAATGGTTAGCCCTACCATGTTTATGTCAGCTATTAAACTATTTATGTTTTAAATCCTTTGTTCTTTACAAATTTAATGTCCATCTCACTCCATTTTACCCAAAGATCCATTTTACCTCGAATCAAATCGTCCCTTCAACAACCTTGTATCACCATCTAAAAGCTTTCTTGACCTTTTTAACCCCATAGCCCAGTTAATTTGACATCTTTTGACATATCTTAGTTTTTGATCAGTTCATCCCTCACAAACCTAAAAACCAAAACCAAAAACCTACTTCATAACTAGCCTAAAATCAGAAACACAAGAAGCAAACACAAAGATATCCCTTACACAAATAGAGAGAGCCCTCTCTGAGTCCAGGAAGGCTAGGTCCTTGGGCTCCAAAGATTGGTTTGATGTTACACTACCATTTGGATTGCCAATAAGCCAAATCACGGGACCCTAACACAAGCAAGATTTGGGAGGGGAGGATTGTAATATTCCTAAATTAGCATGAAGCTAATTGAAATATTAAAATCTAATTTTTCTTCTTAGTTAGAAGAATAAGAGGGTAGGGAGACCCATAAATATCCTTAGTAGAAATAAAACCACTCCAAATGTGAATGGAGGGCATCAAAAGAGTTGGATAAAGCTCCCCTATGTGTGAACAAGGGAAGAAGCATGTGGATTGGGTCAACTTTGACCAAATCAACAGTGTTGGTATGGAGGTAGTTGACATTCAATGAGGGACAATGTTGTTTTAAAGAGAGATCCTTTGCATGGAGGTAGTGCCTTTAATGAGTGGGGCCAAGGGTGAAGAAGCTCACCAGGAATATAAGGAAGGGGATGGCAGACATTATGAACATGTTTTGGATTATTATTTGATTATGGTATGTTAAGACTTTTGGCTCTTTTCAGCTATTTAGCTAAGATTGCAGCGCTGTTTAGCACAAGAGTGTTCCAGAGCGGGAATCCCACCTTCATCCTCGGGGGACTTAGAGTGCCTAATCAGGAGAAGTTATTGAGCATTATTTGCACATTCTAGCATTTGGCCAAGCTACAAATTTCTTCTACAACATAGATTCTATTTAGATATGTGTTGAGTTGCATGGTGCAGCAATGGAGTATTTATTTGGATCATTTCTAAGCTTGTCTTAATTGGAGGAAGATTTATTTCCATTGGGAGATCAGTAAAGAAGGTCCCTGTGCTTCATATCATATTTTGGCATTAGGCCAAGGCAACATCATCTTCTACAGTGCAACATTACTCCCTAACTTCATTATTTTAATGGGCAGATCCATAGGAGGGTTCAGTGCCATATTTGGGAGGTTAGATCTTCATTGAAGGGATCAACCCTTCATTGAGAGAATCTATTGGAGGAGTGCCATTCAGATCTACATCAGTTTCAACCACTGCCTTTATGTTCTTTTGTTGCAGTGATTCTTCAGCCCTAGGGCTTTAGATTCACCATTTGTATTTTATGTATTTCCAAAAACCCTTCCTGGGTTATCTAGGAAAAGTGACAAGGAGCATAGATCTCCATTTTGAGCCTTGTATAAGCATTGTATTGTTAGATCCATTCATTTACATTTTCCAGCTACAATATTAGTCACTAAAAATGCATTGTACTAGCTTTAGTGTTTGTGTAGCAGTGATATTACATGTATTGGTGCTTTTAGGCATTGGGGATTCTCTTGCCTAGCTTGAGGGACTAGATCCCCAAGATATTGTACTTATTTCTTGCTGTTATACATAATACCATGAATATATCTTTTGGCTCATACAGAATGTGTTGACATTTAATTCTATTCCCATTATTGTGAGCTATATTGCTGCTTTCCCCATTTGGGAATATTACAGATCTTTATTTTGAACAAAGCTTATTCAGGACCAAATCTCAAAATTGGATAGCTCAGAAATCTTTTGACCCATCTATACTAAAAAAAATTCTATTTTTGGAAGCCTCCACTTCCACTCACATTGACCTTCAGCTTATCCAACACTTCGATTCCCTTCAAGATCTGGTAGCAAGTTTCACCTTAGTTGTCGATGATGCCTATGTCCAACAATCTGTAGTGTTATCTACTCTTACTAAATCATCTCCCTATATCATATCCTAGTTTTCTCATCCTCATCCAATCCGTCCAGGTGTATCTGCAACTCCTACCATTTCCTTGAACATTTCCCGCTAGAGTGTCCAAACCTCCACTCATATACCCAATGTCCACCTTTCTCCATTTAACCCTCCAAATCCCTTGGTCCACCTCCCTCTTATCAACCCTCCTTGGGTTCCCCCACCACCAATCATGGCAACCTGGTAAGATCCATTGGTGCTACCACAACCTATGGCTCCTATGCCACAGGATTATCAGTCCAAAATCCCACTATTTGATGGAACTAGTCCTACAACTGCTTAGCAACATGTGGATAAAATGAATTATTATTTTGACTGTCAGGAGATAGATGATGAAACTGTTAAGTTGAGGATTTTTTTTCAAAGTTTGGGGGGAGAAGTAAGAAAATGGTTTAAGGGCTTGACTCCGAATAGTGTCCATGACCTCCCTTCCCTTCACTAAATATTCATAAGTAGATGATAAATTAAGAAAAACCCTCTTCAGATCTTGTCACAATATGAAAACATTAAGAGGAATGTTGGAGAGAGTGTCCAAGACTAGACTATTGTGCCAAGTTTAACAGTGTATACAATGCACTCACTGCTCATATGAAACCCCCACAAGGCTTAGCCTTGATGAAATCCCTGATGGTTTCGATCTAGAGATGGCTTATCAGGTTAGGGAAATAGATCCTACTATATTAGAAGATATGCAGGGGGTTGCAGTCAGTGTAGAAGCCAACCTGCTTGCAAAGAGGGCCAAAATGAGGAATGAGAAGAGAGTCACTATAAGGGAAGAGCCTGTGGCTTCCACATCAGATGATAAGATTGATAACCTGGTTAGAACTATGGACATAATGATGGAGAGGATTAGGCTGAATGAGAGAGATATCCCTAGGGAAAATTAGCCAGATCCCTAAAATAGAAACCAAAACTTTAGAAGAAACCCTCCTCAAATAAGACAGAGAGGACAGAGAGGCCCTGACCAGAAAATTAGGCCTCCATTCCAAGAGAATTATGTTGATGAATATGAGGGATTGGTTGAAGAACTAGAAGAAAATCAAATTAATTTAATGGGAATTAATGAAGAGTATTTTGTGTTCCTTACTGAAGAAGAACAACATTCATTTTCTCTAGCTCAAACTAAAGTATACTTTGAAGAGTTTGAAGATTACAAAAAAGGGTTTGAGAATGCCATCATGAAGGTACATAAACAATATAATCTTAGAAGCAAGAAAAACTCTGATAATTCCAAGAAAAAGAAATCTGAAAATTCTGCTAAAATCCCCCTAAAAATAATCCCAAGAAAACAACACAAGTCTGAATCTGAACCTTTCTGGAACATGAGTTTTGATGGCTCTTGTGTAAAAATAGGCTCAGGAGTAGGGGTGTGGGTATGCAATACTAAAAATAACCATGCAGAAGGTCATTCTTACAAACTGAATTTTCGGTGCACCAACAATATAGTATAATATGAGGCACTCCTTTTGGGTTTAAAACTACTGAAGAGATTAGGAGCCAAAATAATTTATGTTCATGGAGACTCTGAGCTATTTATTAGACAAATCAATGGAGAATATCTAGCCAAGTATCCCAGATTGATAGCATACATGAATGCTGCCCTTGACCTCCTGAAAACATTTGAAGAGTATGGCCTTGCCGCAGTTCCAAGAAATCAAAATATCCTTTCCAATGGGTTAGCATTTTCAGCCAGCACTTTTCAATTACCTCATCCTAACAAACAATATATAGTGCAGATTAAAGACCGCCCAAAAGTCCCTGATAATATGATATATTGGCAAGTCTTTAGATATGACAAACATATTAAAATTTTCATGCAATCTAAAGGTGAGTTTGAAGATTCCAGCTTGGACCTAGATTGTGAAGAAGATTGTCCCAGTGAAGAACAAAGGTACAGGGATGAACCTCCTCATAATTCTGATATTAATATTTCAAAAAATAAAGATCTACATAGAACATAGATACATAAAGACGCGGAAAAAGAAGATTTTGAAGTACTCCAATTCAAAGATAACATCCTTCCTACAGGAATTGTCCCTTTGGAGGAACTATTTTATTTCAATGATGTGGCAAAGAAACCAAATATGGAACCAATAGAAGAAAACATTAAGGAGTGAAATATAGGCAGCGAGCAAGACCCCAAGATGATAAAGTTATCAAATACACTGCCAACATCCACAAAAAATAAATACATTGCTTTGTTTAAGGAGTTCATTGATGTGTTTTCTTGGAGCTATGAAGACGAGATATCTTATGATACTAATATTATCTAGCACAAGATTCCAATCAAAGAGAACCAAAAGCCTTTCAAATAAAAGCTATGCAGGATAAATATTGTCCTAATTCCCTTGGTTGAAAAGGAGATCAAAAGGATGTATTATGCCAAAATAATAGTCTCAATCAGATACTTTGAATGGGTTTCCAATATTGTACCTGTAAGAAAGAAAACAAATGAGATCAGACTCTGCATTGAATTTAGAAATATGAACAAGGTATCACTTAAGGAAAACTACCCTTTACCAAAGATGGACCACATATTGCAAAGGGTAGTGGGTTCCAAAAGGATCTCTGTGCTGGATGATTTTTCAGGGTATAATCAAGTGCTGGTGCATCCAGATGATCAGCACAAAGAAAATTTTACTACTCCTTGGGGAACCTTTATGTACATGAAAATGCATTTTGGATTGATTAATGTTGTTGCCACTTTATAGAGAGCTATGGACATTGCCTTTTCAAAAGAGATCGGTCTTTTTATTGTGATCTACCTTGATGACATTATAGTATATTCAAAAACTGATGAAGAAAATTTGGCCCATTTGAGGAGAGTTTTTGAAAAGTGTAAGAGGTACAGACTCTCTCTGAATCCCAAGAAATCATTATTTGGTCTTGAATAAGGGAAGATTCTGGGCCATATTATATCTGAAGAAGGAATTAAAATCGATCCCAGCAGGATTGAGGGAATACTTCAGATCGTCCGTCCTAGAGAAATCAAAGAGCTCCAATCCTTTATTGGCAAGATAAATTTTTTGAGGAGGTTTATAGAAAACCTTGCAGAACTATTGAGAAACATCACCAACATGCTCAAGAGAGATTCAGGAGTTAAGTGGAGCATGGAATCTAAGAAATCCTTTGAATTGGTAAAGAAGGAACTCACTAAAACACCAGTCCTGATCAACCCTGATTTCATCAAGGACTTTATTATTTTCTCTTTTGCATCACAACACACTATTGATGTTGTATTGCTGTAAAAAACAAGGAAGAGCAGGAGAAGCCCATAGATTTTTTTAGCCAAGATTTGAGAGATGCACCTTTAAAGTACAATATCATGGAAAAGCAAGCCTTTAATTTGGTCAAATCACTGAAGGATTTCAGGTTTTATGTCCTACATTCACATATCATTGCCTTTGTGCCCAACATATTTTTCAAATACATCCTAACGCATAATCCTAATGGGAAGAGAGGTAAATGTATTTCCATCATTCTAGAGTATGATTTAGACATCATGCCCACCAAGCTGATCAAGGGACAATTTTTAGCCAAATTGATGGTTGAAACCAATTTTCAAGCACTAGACATCAACATGATCCATTCACTGGATGAACAAGAGGAGCTGGTCACTCCACCTATTGAGGAATCATTCCTGAATTCTCCCTGGTACATAGATGTATTATACGTCCTATTTAATTTAAATTATCCTCCTGGTTTGTCCAAAACAAAATCTAGATTCTTGAAATTGAAGGCTATAAAATTTTTCATCTTAGAAAATGTCTTGGACTAGAAAGATTCTGGGGGAATATTGCTTAAATGTTTTCTTAAGGAAGATGCAGATAGGGTTATGAAATAATTCCATGAAGGTGATTGTGGATGCCATCTCTATTGGAAAAACCATTGCTAACAAGATCCTTAGGGCTAGTTTGAATTGGTGTACTCTTTTCCTAGATATCCACAAAATGGTAGCTACCTGTCACAAACGTCAAAGTTTTGAGGGAAAAAGAAATTTACTGCCTTTTCCCTTACAGCCAATCTCCGTTAAGGCTCCTTTCCAACAATGGGGTTTAGACTTCATTGGAGAAATCCACCCCTCTTCCTCTGCCCAGCATAAATGGATCCTTACTGCCACAGACTAATTTACCAAATGGATAGAATCCACCCCTTCCAGAACGACTACTGACTCGGTGATTATCAAATTCCTTGAAGCCAACATCCTGTCTAGATTTGGTTGTCCTAGGAAAATCATCGTAGATAATGCTGTTGCTTTTAATTATAAGAAAATGGTGGATTTTTTCCATAAGTATCCCATTTATTTTGGGCATTCAACTGCTTATTACCCTCAAGGTAATGGACTAGCCAAATCCTCCAACAAGAGTTTGGTTAATATCATCAAGGAGTTGCTAGAAGACAATAAGAAATCCTGGCATAACAATTTGGTGCATGCATTGTGGGTTGACATACTGACAACTAAGAAATCAATTGGCATGTCAACATACCAGTTGTTCTATGGGATGGATGTAGTTTTCCCAACATCATTAGGAGTTCCATCTATGGAAATCATTCAAGAAGTACAAGCTGAAGAGAATTATGTACAAAGAAGGATAAGCCAGACTATTCAGCTACAACAGTCTAGAGAAGAAGTTTACAACAAGGCTCATGTTGTGCAAGAAAATATGAAGAAGATATCTGACAAAAGAACAAAGGATTATGACTTCATTATTGGAGACAAAGTACTGAGATGGGATTCTAGAAGGGAAGATAAAGGAAAGCATGCAAGTTTGACAACCCGTGGAAGGGCCCGTACATTGTTCATTCTTTCAAGGGGAATAATGCATTTTTTCTGCAAGAAATGGATGGAACAGAACTTCCTGGAGGTCCTTTCAATGGAAGGATGTTGAAGCATTACTTCTCCTAAAAAACAGAGGAATTTCCCACTCCGTTGTAACTACCACGATTTTTGGTTTGGATCCTTTGAAAGCCACCATGTTGTGCTAAAAAACAACAGGAGAAAATTCATAAAAACAACAAGAGAAGAATCATGGAAATTATTACAGAGAAGAAGTATACAAGGCTACTGGTCTTGGTGTTCTTGAAACTTCCTTAAACCGAAGTGTCATCCCCACCTGGAGCCACTATTAGAGTCCTGTAATTTACAGTATCACAAGGTGACTGTGCATTTCTTACTTGGAAATTTCCATATTGTACATATATTTCAATATTCAAAAAAATTTCCAAAAAATATGAGAAGAAATAAAAGAAGAAGAAAAGAGGGTGTAAAAAGGGAAAAGTAAAAACCCCACAAAAATTAAATAGTTCTAAAAGTGTTGCAAATCAAAATACCACTACTTTTTAGAAAGGTTTGGAGTCAATCATACAACCTAAGCATGATTGCACAATTTTAAATTTCTGCTGATAGGTTAGACAATGAGGATTTGCCAAATTGTTTATCAATAGATAGGTAAAAAATGACATTGGTTCAATAGCTAAATATAGACCAATAGGAGAAATAAGGGATAGGGATTAGGTTAGAATTTCAAAAGATATGGTTTCAAGGTCTGCAATTCTAAATGCACCCTAAAGAGAAGAAAAATGTTAGATTTGTAGTTTGGGTAGGTAGATACATTGAAAAAGCATCAAAATTTCATTTTTCCTATGATGAAGGAAGAAAAAATCAAAGAGAAAGGAGTTGTTATACTCTAAGGTCCGAAAAAGTGCAATTCTATCAAGATTGGGGACCTTTTGTTACGTTTCTAATCCCAAGTCCCCAAAGTGTTCTTTACTCCTTATTTCCCCCCTTCCACTCATATTTTATTTATCCTAAGTCCTATCGAAGCCCCGCCAAATCCTAAATTGCATAATGAAAATAAAAATTCCAAAGGATAAGTGTGAAAGATCACAACAAAAGGGCCAAATTGATATTTTCGAAGAGGATGGGACTTGACTGCATGTCACAAATCATAAAGTTTAACCTTTAACCTCTGCTGCACATGACAAAATCTATGATCTGTGGGCTGTAGGTGGGCCTGCCTTTTCTTTTCCACGTCACCCCCACACATCGCACATCGTCGGTCTTAATGTTTACCCCCATTTCCTCACCATAAAAACTCCCCGACCGCGATCTGTGAGCGCCCCCCACCTCCCTTCCACGTCACCTCCCGTCATCACCCTTCGCACATCACAGGATTTAACTTTCAACTTTTGCCGCTTATAAACTAAAAATTATGAGCTGCGATTGCGATATAGTATTGGGACCCCACCTTACTTACCACATCTACTCCCACATTCTCCCTTCATCCTATCCCATTTCCCCCACCAACACAACCATTGCAACCATAAAGGGTTGGGTCGTTATCCAACAGAGTTGCGCCACCTCCACTCCACCAAATCATTGTTTTAAAGCCAAAATTTGGCATAACTACATAGTTTAATATGTCTATTATTTTCAAATGGTTGCAGGTGAAAAATTCACAGATATTACCAGAGAAAGTGCGAGTTGTTGCCAAAAATCCATTTGTTTATCAAAGAAGAATTGCCAGCTCTCAGTGAGACAGATTACAGTGCTCCTCTAGACTATTCAATCCTGGTCACGATTCCCCCCTGTCATATCCCTTCCCCAGTTTTGATCCACAGAAATTTCCCTCTCTCTTTTCTCCCTTCTATCATCCTATTCTTCATTGCAGGTTGATAAAGAAGATACATTGAAGAAGCATGCCTCCCAAGAAAGATGAAAAGGCATGGTGAACACATCAACACATCCATTGATTGATTAGAAGTACCGACATCACATCATTTTTAATGATCTTTCATAGGTGGCCCAAAAGTAAAGCCAGATGTCAGAGCTACCCATCATTTCCTCTTCGCAACCATCTCAGCCACCTACAAGCCAATTTTTGGATTCACGAAGAGCTGCCTAAGTTTTGCATTAATGAAGAGCTACTAAAATTAATTCTACAGGTCGTGATTTGTCAGAGATTTTCTTTGTTCGAGCCTTGCATGGCCACACCTGTCTAATATTACTTTGATTGTAATTAATGAAAGTTTCTGAATTAGGTTAGGGTAACGCATGCAGTTCACAGTTAAATACTGCATGAATTTCCATTATCAAGGGTTGGATATTGTCAGCCCCTGCATTGTAATAATTACAATATTGGAGCACTATAATTTTGCAGCTGGATATCAATAATCAAGACCATGTTTAGAATTTTTGAGCTGTGTTAAAATGGCGATGTGCTTTCCTTTGTTTTAAATGTTTCCGTTACTTTCCTCGCTATGCATCTATTCATATAATTGTAAATAAAAAAATTTAACTTAATATTTTTTGTCGGAGCACCTTAATTTTGTCTGTATTTACAATATGAATGTTTTATGTTGAATTCTGATTAAAGAATTCTTAACTACTCTTTAGTCACTACTGAACCTTTCTATTTTTTTCATCTCATAATTCGTGCTGCTGTAGAGATCCATTTAGCATAGTTAGCTTGCCCTGTGATGCTCTTGAATGTTGATGTACCAGTCCAACCTTTGACTCCATAGCCCAATGGATTAATCCTTGCAGACCTGCTCATTCAACGAACAAAATCAATCAAAACAACCCATACTACCATCATTTTAGCTAGCCTAACATCAGCATTCATAATATTAAGGAAAGTTTAAATAAAAAATAGCGAGAGTCCTCTCTGAGTCTAGGAAGGCTAGGTCCTAGATTCCAAAGCGGTTGGATGTTGTCCTCTATCATTTATTCTTGCCAATATTATAAATTATAGGGCCACAACAAGCTAGAAAACCATTGGTGCAACATCAGTACTGTGTGGTTGCAACACCAGCATCTTGCGGATGAAAAACCTTCCACAAACAAAACCAATGCATTGATTCAAAACTATTTATCCAACACCTTTCATGGATGAAATCAATGTAGCACTATAAATCCTTCAAGTTTAAGTTGACTTTGTAACCACGTTATTACACCTTACGAGTGAGTCAAAATATTTAACTTCGGTTCAAGGTATTTCTTGTAACACCTCATGTTATAGTATTGATTTAGGGTAGTTATTACAAAATCTTTTCTTCCAACACCACCTTTTCCAAATAACAAGTATAACTATCTGTGGCACCACAAACAACATCACAAAAAATGGATAATATGTTGCATGAATAACACCACCAACCTATAAAAAATCATCAATTCACAATAAGCTTCAAAAGATACAAGTTTCCTTACACAATTTCTGGCATTAATTGGAAATATTATACTTACCTTGGAATTATTTTCATACATCGCCTACCATCAATTACCATAATTTTCCACTTCATCCATAATAAATGACACAACCCATGCCATTAAACCATAATTACACTTTTTTAACTGAAAATTCACCACAACTGACAGTTCATTCTATTAGACACTTAATCATCAAGGATTGGGAAAAAATGTGTAAATATGTAAATAAAAAAATTTAAATATTTAGAATGGGAAGAGACCTTGTAATTTGAATCCCAAAGGTCACCGCCATTAATGTATAAAATGAGGCTCACATTGATTCAAATCATACTATTGGGAGTTACCTTCTTGGACTGACATGGTATTAGATTCAATTTTTGACACCTCTTCCACATAATGGAACTCTTCTACCATTTTTTCTAGTCTACCATGTGCAGTCCTCGGTTATAGTACTAGATTCTTGGTCTTATAATGTTTCCCTTCTCATAAATTTCCATATTTTGGGTGTATTTTAAATATTTATGAATCTACTTCCCACAGTTGTAACATCTACCCTTTTCATGCTCGTCTCTTGTCTTCTTCGATATGTGATATGAATTATTTAATTCACGGAAAAACCCATCAACAATGGCTGACATATACACTTTTCATGCTTATATCATTTTTCTATTGGTATGCGACTTTCATTCTTTAATTCATGGCCAAAACCATTAACAAGTTATCAAGTAAGTGTCACACGAAGGAGAAACACTATGGTACAAATAATGGGACCAAAGATCTGAGCTTGTTCAGGTGAAAATTCCAAGGATACAAGCATTGTCTTAGGGTGTGCCCTCTGCATTGCCTCATATTGATTGAGTGTTCCAATGGCTTCCTCCTCAGTGTATTTGAGTAGAACCACTTGCTTGTGTGTTCCATGAGGCTTAGGCAAGAGGGGACGATTGAAGTTCCACTGCACACCCCTTTTGTGTGAGGATTTTTGTACTCCTCCTCCACCATGTCTAATGAAAATTCCACTCTTGTGATTTTTCTTTTCCCCCATTGCACTGACACATGCACACATCTCACATTTTTCTTGATATATCAGAAACCAAAACCTAGTTTGGATGTGTTGCATGTTGAATTTAGCCTAGTTGTCAACATGAAGTTATAAACCATCAATACACACAAAGCTTATGCCTATTACAAATTTGATACCACTAGCATGGGAAAACCACATATAACATGTCATCGTATTATTTCTTAAGCCCAATTTATATCTTAAATCAGTTATTAATCTAGAATTATTACAAGATAACTCAAGCAATATCTCAAACTAGCTTTTGGGGGAAGGGAGATTAATTTATTTAATTATTTTTATATCCCAATAATTGTCAAGGGATAATACTATATATTGCAATTTCTATAAAATTTGAAAGTTTTTAATAAGAAAAGCCTAGACAAGTTGTAGGATGGGCCTTTTTTGTCTGTAGAGATCTTACATTTTATCATCAAAAACTATTTTTGCAAGTATCTTTATTACTCAAATCTCATCTCAATACTTTGTTAAAATAAATTCCCTCATCTCCATTGTTGAAGTAGTATTAACTAACAAAGAGAAATACATGGAATGATCACAAAATATCATGCATACTCTCATGTCTAATGACTTATAGAAAGGAATTTGTGAAGGATATTGTGACAATTCACCTACCAAGATCACATCATATAAAGAGATACCATTTAATAGAATAAGGACATCAAATATTATGCCATTATTGTTGCTTCTATAAATGAAGAGGTGAATTTTCATATTATTCCAATTAAAAATTCGTATTGTTCAATGAAAAAGTTGAAATTGGAAGTAGTTCAGTTGATGATCAAGCTATTCAACTTGGAGTTGAAGTACGATGAGCCCCTAGCCCTAACCTCAGAGATTAGAGCCATCATGCATTATGTAGAAGCCATTGGATTTAAAATGGAAATCCCTCTCACATCCTTTTTCAAGGCATTGTACCCTACATATTCTCACTATCTTGAATCCTTATATGTTAGTGCCCAACTCCAGGACATTACTTTTGACACCCTTGTGGAGAAGTTTTCAAGAAAAAAGAAAGATTTTGGGAAGAAAAAGAGAGCTTCTTAGTCCCATAAAGAAGTAGTGCACTTTGCAAAGAAAGAGAAGAATCATTCATGAGATCCTTCTATAGGAAGAGGTGGTAGAAGAGAATGTGGAAGGAAGAACAACAAAGGAAGGGGGGAAACATCATCAAGGAGGAAAATATGAACTCCACTTTCTAATATATCTGGGAATGATGCATCCACGTGAAATATACCTTAGGAAATAATCAAGCAAGAATGCAAAGAAGAAAAAGGTAAAACACCAAAATCTAATGGAAGGTAAAGAACCTAAATCTGCTCATTACATTGTAGCCCATTGTAATATTGGAGTAACTGAAGGTCTATTTCATACATCATTTTCTTCTTGGAAAGATGCATGGTTGCTTTATACATGTGAAAATTTCCATATGAAATTATGGAAATACTCATTTGAAGACATCGGTGACAATTTACATGGAGTATTTTACTTTGTAGATAAGTCAAATCTCAATCCATCTCAACTTGGCACCATCATGCTTCAATTTCCTGGACTTCCTGAATTTCTTCTGCATAATATAGTCTAACTTCCATAACTGCAAAGGAAATTGTTTCCCCTTGTTAACATTTTTCAACAAGGAAACTCCATCCTTAAGGAAATAGAGAGATAAGGAAATAATTAGAAAACACAGTGGTCATGACTAGAGTAGAGGATAAAAGATTTTTGAAGTTGCAAGGAACATATGCTTGTGCATAGGACTCAACATACATTTCTCATTATAGTGAAGGTACATTTCCATCTAGTATTCTTTGGCATGCAAGGTTTGGACATATTAATTACGAAATTATTTAATTCCTAAAATAAATGGTGTTTCCAATTTTATAAATATTCCAAGGAAACTAAAGCAATGTGATTCTTGTATCCTAGGAAAACATAGAAAATAATTATTTCATGATTATGCTTCTAGAGCATGTAAAAATCTTGCACTGATTCATTCTTATTTGTGTGGCCTTATGCTTTTTTCTTTTGCAAATGAAAAAAAATATATGATGAATTTTATTGATGACTAAACCAGAATGTGATGGTATACCTATTGAAAAGTAAATCAAAATATTTTGAAACTTTCATAAACTTTCATGCATGGATTGAAAATGATGCACAAGCACTTATTGGATCTCTTCGTACTAATAATGGAAAATAATATAATTCCAATGAATTTGAAAACTATGGTTTCCAGCATGGGATTCAACATCAGACAATTGTGCCATAGAATCCTCAACAAAATGGTGCACCTGAAAGAATGAATAGGACTATATTAAATATGGTTTGCTCAATGATGTTTTTCAAAAATTTAAATATGATGTAATTCTATGTGCGGTATAAAAAAAATACATTTCCATATCATTCTCTAAAAAATAGGACCCTTATGAAATGTGGTATGGGCACACCCCTTTAGTAAGGCATCTTAGGATATTTGGTTCCACCTACTATGCCTTGATTCCCAAGGAACAAAGAGGCAATATGGATGGAAGGAGTTGAAAGTTAATCTTCTAGGGGTACTCAGATACCACCAAATCATCTCATCTCTATGATGAGGTTAATAAGAAGTTTATATTTTCTATAGATGTGAGTTTTCTTGAATATTCCAAGACTAAAAATATTTTTGAGTGGTAACTTGATCGTTTGGCCATATTCATTCATGAAAAAAAATATCATGAATTTTATAATGAGATTCCACATCTTGAAGGGAGTATTTATCTCTTGGATCAATCTATGGAATCTCCTTCTGAAGCACTATCTCCCCCTCATGAAGTTCCAACCACTTCAACATATCAGGAAAATCGTTCAAGTGATATGATTGAGAGGATTGGAAGGCTAAATATTGATTCAACCCCATATATATCAAAAGAGAAGCATGTACCCTCTCGGAAAGGTCCTCCAAAATGGCTCATTACAAAATTTGAAATTGTTTATCCTGATGACGTTGGAAATATAGAAACTAGAAGTTGCACCAGAAAAAATGGAGGTGATGTAGATGATTATGATTTAGTTGATAATATGGATGTTTCTTATGATTGTGAATTAAAATTTTCTAATAATTGTGAAACAACTTCCTTTATATCATTTTCTTCTCATAATAAAAGGAAAGAAGCAACGCAAAGCCTAGTATGATGTTCTCATAAAGAATGGAATATGGAATTTGGTGGACCCTCCATTTGGAACCAAATCAATTGGATACAAGTGGGTCTTCAAGAAAAATTATTAATCAGATGGATCACTTGAAAAACATAAAACAAGGCTTGTGGAAACATGATTGCTAATAATCATTCCATCAAATTTTCAATTGTGTAATATAATACAAAATGTTTTGCCTCTGTAATGCTTAGCCACACTCTAATTGGTTGTCAATAACTCTGATCTATTTATTTTTTCCACCCTTTTTTACTTCCGTGACCAAAAGGGGAGGTCGACTATGATACATTGTTTATAATAATACATGCATGTCATTAAAGACAAAATTATATATGTTTATGGTTATGAATACCTTCTACAAGATGTCGATTTCATCTTTTATCGATCTTTGACTGCCCATGATTTTCAAATTATTTCACTACTCCAGCAATCACACCACACATATCATTCAATGCAATTATAGGATGCATATATTAATTATTGTATTGAGGATTATGGACCTTATAACTATTAAGATATTTTTTCATAAGGATGGTTGTGTTATGGTATTCATATGCATATATTAGACTACAGATTCGCCAAGTTATAGAAAGAAGTATGAAAATGTTCCATATTATAGTCTATAACATCACATTATTATGGATTAATGTGTTTTTGCAATCCTATGGTTATGAACACTAGACATATTATAGTTATAGAATGTTATGAATGTTATATGCGTTGAAAGGTATATCACCAAATATATGACATATCATAGCAACTGTTATGGAAATTCACATATATTTATTTGTCGTAAGACAGTGATTAAATGTTTTAATCCTTGTGCTTTTCGCGTTGATGTGGGACCATACTAAATTGGTTACAAAGGGTTGGCATATCATGTAGTGTTGATGTGATACATTAGATGGTTGTAAATATTATAAGTGTTTGATGTCATGGTTGTCTCTCACATTTACATTTGGAACTCACCCTTTGACACTGGATGATTAGGGTATATGACATGGTTTGGTATATATGAATGAGATTTTTAAGTTTCGATGTTTAAATAGAACTGAATTTACCATTCTAGCATGCATGGCCTTGAATCCTATGAGTTTGCACTGATAATTTAATGTGGAAATTTACAAAGGATATGGAGATTAAATCTGACCTATGGTTTGAAATTGCACAAAATTTTCAGATTATCAATTGAGCATTAGATAATAACCCCCTTTTTATGTTTTTACTAGTTGTAAAACCTAAATAATTATTGAATGTGTTGGACTCAGCTAGGTAATTACTTATAGGAAATGGTTGTGTATTCATTGGTTTTGAATGCATTACAGGTAAGCACTTGGTTAATTTCACATGTCATCATGTCCTTTTCATTGGTTAGTTATATTCTATGTGTGTTACTTTTTTTTCCTCTGTTGGAGCGGGGTCCCTTAGGACTGAATTTTGATATATTTTTGGAATATTTTTGTAAAGTTTTTGTAAGTTAGTCACGTGCAGCACAATTCAAGGGGATTTTGGGTAGGTCTAATCGCCTCATGAGTTGTAATGGGTCAAAGGGTAGAACTAGGGGCCACAATATACAGTTTGTGGACCTTAGATGAGCACAGGATAAAATTATAAATAGGAGTCTAGATCGAGTCGATAGAGGACATGATAATGTTGATAGAAGAGATATGACTATGTTTTAGCGAACTTTTCTGGGTTAGAAGGCTCCTCCTGACTGTGTGTGCGGATACCACTGGCTCTATGCATGGGTATATTGAGGGTTTTGTACAGAATATCTGTATGTGAATGAATAAAGAAATGTTTTGGATGATATCTGAGTATCAAATGCATCTATCATTTTCTTTATGACCTATTTCTGCATGTTATTTCTAGTTACTATATTTAAATCAATTGCGCAACTATTTTCTACTTTAGATGGATGATTATTGAAGGGATCTATAACTGTTGAGCCTTAATAATATGTATTAAGGACTATTAAAGAGATTTCTGAGTTTGTTTTAACACGCACACAAGGTATTCTGTGTAATTGACCTAAATCTATCTGGTTAAGGTTTATGGTTGAGGCTTCTATTCCAAAGGTATGATTACAATTGTTTTTGTAGAAATTTGCTGAATAATGAAGATTTATTCACCTAGATTAACCTGATAATACACAAATTCGATTTGCTGCATAACACATAATCTCTTCTACAAATTAATCATCACATGCGGAAAATAAAACAAGTGGTAGAACATCAATTCGCACACATAGAACGCAACATGTATGGGGAAAGCTTATAGCTGAAAACCCCCAACTATATGTATCATATAAATGGATGAGAACATGTAACTTTACACAATACAATACTCCTCACAAGTACTCAGTACTGTCTCCAAAATCTACACACAAAACTAGCTCAGTTTTGAACAAGTCGCAGGTTCAAAACTCCTCCACTAGCTGCCTGCCTCTACTGCACAATCCAAAGTGTGAATGTAGCTGAACCAAGTTCGAATTCACCGTGATTGAACAGCACAATCATCATTGGCATACTCATCCCACTGATTGTGAAAATCTCATGCACAACTAATGTACAACTGCTATCGATCTCACCCTTTCATCTACCTCTTCCACTGGTCTTTCACTGAACTGTCCATGCACTGAGTTAACTGATGTGTTCTTTAGTTGGATAATGAGTTAATAATTAATGAATTAAATAATATTTAATTCACCCAACTCATCTCTAGTGTAATCGCCAGTTAAACTGATCACAAGTAGTTCAACTAGTCTCAACCCCATCAACTCCTCAATCAACTCCACCGAACTCTGCCACTTGAGCTCTAACTGAAGTAAACCATGAATTAGCTCACCAAACCCATGGGAATAGCGTAAATCCTCATGTCAGCTTCATGCCCCACCTCTAGGGGTCAAACTGAAGTGCTCCAAGAGAGTAAACTGAAGTTTAGAGTCCAAATATTATTAAGGGTAAATAATATTTGACTGTTCTATTTTTAGACAGGAAGTCTAAAAATAGACTTCAACCTATATGTCTAAAAATATAGGTCCATATATTTTTACCAAAATGACCAATCCTCCAAGAATAGCATACTGCAACTCCCAGTACATGATCCATATGTCTAAAAATAGACATAGTCTAAAAATAGACTTTGCGCCAAAAATAGCCTACGGGCCCACCTAGTGAAGACGACTTCATTTCTCTAGGCTCCATCATCTTGCTGCATTTTCAACACTCCCTCTCAGCAAGATATGGATTATCTGCAACCCCTATCTTGCCTTTGTGGAACTCGAATTTTCTCCTGGTGAGCGCCTTCGTCAGAATGTCAGCATCCTGATCCTCCGTGGGAATATATGAAAGCATCATGATCCTCTGCTGAACACAGTATCTGATATGATGGTACCTGATGTCGATGTGTTTGGATCTATCATGAAATACTGGATTATCCGAGAGCTTGATGCAGCTCTGGTTATCACAATAAATCACAGTAGGCTCCAAATGTGACCCGAACAATCCGACGAGGATCTTCCTCATCCATATAGCCTCGCATGCAGCCAAACTTGCCGCTACATACCCTATCACCGAACTCGATGCCGTCGATCTTCGCTTTTCTGGCGTCGTACTAGAAACCATTACCGATCGTCGAAGATACCTGCATGTGCTCGTCCATTGGGCTCTCTGCCTAATCGTACACATGAAGCCGTGTTTACCTCATCCTCCCCCGTTCCCCATTTGCCGTCCATATTCCCGATGTGCCACCTAGACACCATACATGCTTGCTCGTTTCAAGAGATCTTGGTAGTGGTTTAACTATAGCTTACAATGTTAACAAAGATAGCACAGGCCCAAATACGTGGTTGACCAGATACATAAGCGACCCCACCAACTGTCGATAAACAGTGGCATCCACTACCTCCGCCGAAGTAGCATCCTCCTTCCTCCAACTACCAGGAAGAGGAGTATCAACAGGCTTGCAGCCATGCATGTTGAACTTCTCCAGTATCTCCTGGGCATACTTACCCTGAGAAACAAACAGTCCACCACTGCGCTGCCAAATTTCCAATCTCAGGAAATAATGAAGGAGGCTCAAGTCCTTCATCTCAAACTCTTTTGCAAGATCCTCCTTGCATGAGAGTATCAACAACTCATCACCTGTCAAAATCAAATCATCTACATAAAGTACAATGATCAGCAACTTACCCTCCACCACAACCGGTACACAAACAGATCCGCCTCACTCTTGGAGAATCCAAGTCCAGTGAAATAACTGTCTATCCGTGTGTACCAAGCACGAGGTGCTTGCTTCAACCCGTACAATGCTCTCTTGAGTCTGCACACATGCGACTCACTGCTGAAGATCTCGAAACCTTCGGGCTGCTCTATGTACACCTCCTCCTCAATGACTCCGTTGAGGAACGCAGTCTTCACATCCATCTGATGGATGCGCCACCCCATCTGCGCTGAGAGAGCTAGGATCGTCCGTATGGAAGAGTACCTTGCGACAGGTGCAAAGGTCTCCTCATAATCGATCCCCTCGATCTGTGAGAAGCCACGGGCGAAAAATCTCGCCCATTACTTCTCCACACTCCCGTCAGCCGCCTGCTTCACTTTGTAGATCCATCGCGAACCCACAACTGATTTCCCCTCCGGTCTTGGGACAATCTCCCATGCACTGTTTCTGACGATCGAATCATATTCTTCGATCATGGCATCTACCCATGCGGGTTCCTCCACAGCTTCCTCGAAAGAGGATGGCTCCATCATGACACATTGACTCATAAGAGCCATGTATCCAGTGTACCGATCCAATGACTGTCTCTGTCTGCGTTGTGCTGTAGGTGGTCCTACAACCTTCTCTGCATCTTGAGCCAGTCGCTCAGCTTCTGTAGTGCGCTTGCGCCCTCTGATGGTTGGCGCTGCATGAGTGGTTTCTTCCACTCCATGAATCTCATCTTGTGGCTGATCCACATCCTGAGACTCATCCTTAGGAGCTAACAGCTCCTCATCTGCATGCAAGTGTGGCTCCCTCTCAAGCGAACACTGCATGGCTTTCTCCTCCTGAAATTTGATATCCCGTCGCACAACAGTCTTGCGACTGTCTGGCAAATACACCCGATAGTTGTGAGGTGTATCAGTATACCTCACAAATATTCCAACCTCTGCGGTCGGATCCAGCTTCCTTCTTGCATCCTTCGTCACATGCATGTAGACAGGAGAACCAAAAATCCGCAAATGGGAAATGTTAGGCCTCTTGCCAGAATAAGCCTCCTCCGGTGTACTCATGCCAAGAATCTTGTGAGGACAACGGTTCTGCACATATACTGTTGTATTGCATGCCTCAGCCCACAAGTGAAGGGGTAGGCCCTAATCATGCAACATCGCCCGTGCAGCACCCACGATCGTTCTGTTCTTCCGCTCAACCACCTCGTTCTGCTGTGGGTTATGGGGTGCGATGAGCTCTCTCCGAATCCCTTCTACGCTGCAAAAGTCTTTGAATTCAATCGAGATGAATTCACCACCATTTGCCGCTCCTAAGAGCCTTCACCTTCTTCCCGATTCCTTCTCACCGCTGCTTTGAACTCACGTAACTTAGAGTATGTCTCGCTCTTCTTCTGCATGAAGAAGATCCAACACTTTCGAGAGAAATCATCAACAAAGATCACGTAGTACTTGTGCTTTGCTGTCAAAGCTACTGAGAAAGGACCACACATGTCTGTGTGAACTCTCTCAAGGATCGTCGTGGTGCGACTATCCTTCTTGTGAAAGGTGGCTTTCACAAACTTCCCTAAAGTACACCCCTTGCACTGATCTGACTGTGCAAGGGTGCCCTTAGGAAGCCCAGCAGAAATCTGCTGCAGGATCTTCAAAGCTCCATGGTGAAGGTGGCCCAATCTCTGGTGCCACAGTTCGCCCTCATCATCCCGGCTCACCACTTCTCCCACTTTGCATGCCATTGCCGCGCAGCCATCTACTTGCAACTGATAAAGGTTCTTGACTCGAACCCCTATCTTTCGGGTCTCTCCAGTTGTCTTACTGCGCAGGAAATTCTTTCCTTCGCTGAAAACCACATCATACCCCTTGTCTTCCAACATCGCCACAGAGATCAGATTCTTCATCAATCTTGGAACATGCAATACTTCCTTCAATACGAAGGGTTTACCAGACTCCCTCTCAAAGGAAATGGTACCGATACCGGTCGCCCTGTATCTACCATCATCGCCCATCTCGATGTGCACTCCAAGATCTTTCTCCTCCAGATCTGAAAACAGATCTCGATCTCTGGTCATGTGAAATGATGCACCACTATCCAAGAACCATACTGATCCCATCACACTTGAAACCAAGCATGTAATCAGTGAAAAATCCAGTTCGAATTGAGAAGCCAATGTCTCTCCCACTGCAGATCCAACAGCCTTCTTATTTTTCTTCTTCTGCGGACAATTTGTGGCATAGTGTCCATGCTGGTGACAGTGAAAACACTTCACCTTGGACATGTCTTGCTTCTTGCCTTTCGCACCAGACTGAGAAGCCTTATTTCTCTTCCCCTTCTTTTCTTTGGTAGCCAAAGCGCAATTTTCTTCATCAGATACCTTTGATGAAGATCCATCCCTGGTAGTCCTCCTTATCTCCTCTTGCATGAGATCTGCCCAAAGTCGCTCCCATCCCGGCAACTTCTCCCGACCATTGACAGAGTCCTGATAGGAATTCCAAGCCTTCAGAAGACCAAGGAGAGCTAGTTCCACCAAGTCCTCTTCATCAACAGTCACCCCCACACTTCCCAGCTCATCTCTGCATTGAGTGAACTTCGTGAGGTATTTGGCGATACTGTCACCTTTCTCCATCTTAATGTTTCTGAGTTTATCTTTGAGCGCCAACTTCCTTCGATCGCTCTTGCTCTAGAAAAGATCTGTTAACACTTTCCACATTAAATATGGAGAAGCTTTTCCATGCAGGCTGGATACAATGTGATCCTTTACGCCCTCCAACAGAATCCTTCGGCATTTTTCTTGTTTCTTTTACCATGCTTCGACAACAGCAACATCAGTAGAAGTAGGCTTTGGAATCTATTTCTCCATGAATTTCAACAGCCCATTATAATCTAATACAGCCTCCATGTAGTCTTTCCATGCAACATAATTCGAACTGCCTTCCAAGGCATATTCTAGTCGCAATCCGTTGAAAGACATTTTCGCCGCGGCACCAAGAACACAAATCTGCAAATTCGAATTCTAGGAGCTGATAACTCAACCGCTTCCGATCTACACTTGAGAACAAATTATTTCCAAATCAGAGCTTGAATACATGGGAATTTACCAGACCTTTCACTTTTCGAAGAAAGATGAATCCGGAGGCTACCTGGCCCGAGTGTAGACTCTGTCCGAGGAAATAATTGCAATCACCGTAATAGATATTTGACGATTAATTTCGCTCTGATACCATGTATAAATTTTCTGAATAATGAAGATTTATTCACCGAGATTAACCTGATCATACACAAATTTGATTTGCTACATAACACATAATCTCTTCTACAAATTAATCATCACATGCGGAAAATAAAACAAGCAGTAGAACATCAATTCGCACACATAGAACGCAGCATGTATGGGGAAATATTATAGCTGAAAACCCCCAGCTATATGTATCATATAAATGGATGAGAACATGTAAATTTACACAATACAATACTCCTCACAAGTACTCAGTACTGTCTCCAAAAGCTACACACAAAACTAGCTCAGTTTTGAACAAGTCGCGGGTTCAAAACTCCTCCACTAGCTGCCTGCCTCTACTACGCAATCCAAAGTGTGAATGTAGCTAAACCAAGTTCGAATTCACCTTGATTGAACAGTGCAATCATCATTGGCATACTCATCCCACTGATTGTGCAAATCTCATGCACAACTAATGTACAACTGCTGTCAATCTCACCCTTTCATCTACCTCTTCCACTGGTCTTTCACTGAACTGTCCATGCACTGAGTTAACTGATGTTTTTTTTAGTTGGACAATGAGTTAATAATTAGTGAATTAAATAATATTTAATTCACCCAACTCATCTCTAGTGTAATCTCCAGTTAAACTGATCACAACTAGTTCAACTAGTCTCAACCCCATCAACTCCTCAATCAACTCCACCGAACTCCACCACTTGAGCTCTAACTGAAGTAAACCATGCATTAGCTCACCAAACCCATGGGAATAGCGTAAATCCTCATTTCAGCTGCATTCCCCACCTCCAGGGGTCAAACTGAAGTGCTCCAAGAGAGTAAACTGAAGTTTAGAGTCCAAATATTATTAAGGGTAAATAATATTTGACTGTTCTATTTTTAGACAGGTAGTCTAAAAATAGACTTCGACCTATATGTCTAAAAATAGAGGTCCATCTATTTTTACCAACATGACCAATCCTCCAAGAATAGCATACTTCAACTCCCAGTACATGATCCATATGTCTAAAAATAGACATAGTCTAAAAATAGACTTTGCGCCAAAAATAGCCTGCGGGCCCACCTAGTGAAGGCAACTTCATTTCACTAGGCTCCATCATCTTGCTGCATTTTCAACAGTTTTAGATCTGAGGACACCCACATCATTTCAATGATATATTTTTTGTATACATATAGGGTTTGCAACAATTCAAACTAAAATGGAAAGGAAAATTCTCCGAATAACACTGTATAGG
This sequence comes from Pinus albicaulis, assembly GCA_034641835.2. NCBI lineage: Eukaryota > Viridiplantae > Streptophyta > Pinopsida > Pinales > Pinaceae > Pinus > Pinus albicaulis. Next base: position 1,319,139,004 of record CM076578.1, on the reverse strand, counting down.
GTTTTCCATTTTTTTTCATACTCAAAACCCTGATCAATTCATATGATATTTGGACTTCACCGGTTAATGAGGGATATCCAAAATGTGAGAGAAATAGGAGCTCCCTCCATTTTAATTTGATGAAAAGTTCAGTGGTTAAATGATTATTCGAAATGAGGTAGTAGAGAACTAAAATGGGAAATTTTGGTAAACGGAAGGAGGAGTGGGGAGAGGGTGTTGGCTTGAAGGGTCCTGACCTAGGTTCAAAGTTAAGGTTAACCAACAAAAACCTCTTACTACTATCCCTTTTGGTAGTGACCTTCTTGCGCAATTCATAGTATCACCCGTTTCTACTACGATTTCACTCCATATGACTGCAAAATTTCATTTTGGGAAAATGTATATATATATATATATATATATATATATATATATATATATATATATATATATATATATATATATATATATATTTCATTTGTTGCTTCCAAAGTCCCCTTTGTTATTACACATCATTTCGAGGGATTTTATTCATGTGCCAATGGTAAATTTTCCCAGTTAGTCTTGTAATCATACTAAAAAATTATGGGGTCACTAATTGCAAAACCCATGTTCTCCTACTGCATGCTATCTCAATGCTTTTTAAATGCTCTTTTTAAAATGATTATGTAGTCCCTTTGAACCTCCCTTTTTTTTAAAATAAATCACAGTCCTTTGGTTAAACCCTCATATCCGAATTATTTATTTTGTTCATTCTCTTCAGAACTATTATATGTGATTTTCTCCATCATTCTCATGTAAATAAAATTCGACTCTATATAGTCATGAAGCCCTATTCAAACCCTAATTTGATTTAGTTTCTTCCAGAGAAAAAAAATGATGATAAGGGTTATATTTCATGAACAAATTTCCACTAAAGTATAAATTTTAAATGAATAAGAAATGCATGGATTTTAACCTACTGTCACAGTCAAAATTTTGTATTGTGGCATTTCCCCTACTTATTAAACAAAACGTATACATTTAGAAAATATGAATGTTGCCTCATGTAAACAACATTGTTAGTTGGGTTTGAACTTTCTCCTTCTATATCGCTCCATTTTCTTATAGGCATATTTTTGTTCCTTTTCCTAAAACACGTGAGAAGAAACTACTTTTGATTTAGCATAGTTGATTTGTAGTGATTGTAAAGAGAAATGTGTAGTTGATATATTTACTTGTATTTCACATCACCAATGATATTTTGATTATTTGCAGAGATGAGCTTAGGTTCTCAAGAACAAGTCTGAGGAAGAGGAAGGAGTAATAGACCACCAGGATGGTGGAATTATGGAAGAAACAAGAAAGTTAGTTTCTCTATCAATTTTAATGTTGATTCTCATGAATTCTATCAACTTTCCACCATTGTTCACCTCAACCTTTGGTCTCCCATTGTGTCATGCATTTCTCCTGTCTATTAAAATAGTTCAACAAAATCTCTAAGGCCACATCCCATCATACAAGAGATACTAGGACCCCAACCTGCTAATGCACTAGTGAATGAAAATGATGGTTATAATCCCATCCAAATTTTTTCTAAATTTGATAATAATGCTTGGGGAAGTGTTTAAAAAATTCCACATACTGCTTCTATTTTTCATTCAGCTACACATGATTCTTCCTCACCTTATGGAAGATATATTCTACATTTGAATTTAGAGGTTTAACCTTTTCCTACTTCTACTAGTCATACTCATGAGCATTATGCTACTTCTTTAGGTGTCATATTTGTTTCACCCTATTCTCCACCCACTTCTCCTATCAATGCTTCCTCTACAAGGGATCTTGACCATAATGTTACTCCATGATCATTACCAAATCCCAAAGCCTCTACTCCAGACAATGTAGAAGGTCAATAACAATCTGAAGCAAAGGGACCTTGCTACTCCATGGAAGGATTCTTGGAAAAATTAAAGAATAATTAGTTTCCCTTTGCATAAAAATTTTGAAATTTTAATTGTGAATTCTTAGCAATATTTTGATAGGAAAATTTAATGCTTTGTGTGTTGATGGTTTACATTTTTATCATGTACATTGAATATGGTAAATTTTGGATAGGAATATGGTGGCTTGAGTTTTATATTATCTGGTTTTGACATAGATACTGTGAGGTTGGATTCAATTGTGATATATTTTGGTCATACTTTACATTTACAGTTTGGTTGTAAAGTGGATATTTTCATAATTTTGGACATGGTTGTGATGGTGACTTCACTACATTCTAATGTGAAAGCATTGATTCCATGGTTGGAATATTTACATGATGCATGCTTAATTTATATATGATTAAATCATGCATTTGAAATATTTGATGATATGGCCCTTGTGTTAGTGTGTTTGGTGCACGAATGTACGAAATCACACCAAATTAAGAGGTGTGGTTTTTCCCTCTTAAGTTATTGGTCACAGGCAGAAAATAGATGGAGTCAATAATGTTAGTGGAACATGCCCAAACATAAACATACTAGATAGAGAAATATCATGCACATTCAAACATAAAAATAAACTTAAATTAAAACAAATAAAACAAAATCTCTAAGTAGAGTCAAAAAACTTCAATAATCCAAACGGTGGCTCTTGCATCCCCTCTAATTGAGTGTTGGTAGGAATGAGGATGAAAATTTAACCCACTTGCCAAGGGGCCCTTAGAACTAGGGGTTATAAGTACCAATGCAAGGATGTATTTACTTCTGATCTGCCTTGGTGCAAAGTATCCCTCTCTCTACTATGGTGGACTGGAGTTGTTGGATGGCCAACAACTGAGTCCCCTCTATCTCTGCTCTAAATCACACACTGCTGGTATTTCTTGGGGAAATTCTGGCCAGCATAGCAATGTGCTCTCCTGTTGTTCATCTCTTGGTGCCCTTTTATAGGAGAATTCAAATCCTCCTTCCATATCTTGGTACATTGTGGATAGTGACCCAAGAGAGGAGGGTGATTCCATCGTGTGCCACATTTATTCCATTGTGTGCTCCCTTGAGGTCCTTAGGAGGCTTGGGTGGCTGTACTTAGGCGGCTTCAAGTGTGGAATCAATGTCCTAGAGTGTGCCTTGTGGTCCCAGAAAGTAACTTCTGCCACTCCCAAGATTGCACGCTTTTTTGAGAAAAAGGCATGTAAAGGCACATTTATCGAATATTTTTGCACACAAAGGCACTTTTGACTGGTTCTTCTTGTATAAAATTTGATTTTTCCTCAGACCTTAGAGATTTTTAAATAATTTCAGATTCTCTAATGTCTCTCAGCCCTATAAATCCTTCTGCCTGACATTAAATAATGTCACCTTTTCTTGTACGATTTTCCAGTGATAAAAGTTGCCCCCTTATGTGTGAGGTATAGGAAGAACTGTATAACCAAAATACATTATAGTTTATTTTCTATATACTATGTGTAGAGAGAGAGAGACTTGCGTGTAGCTTGGAATTGGAGACACCCTGCACCGGGTCGAAGAGCGACCATTGCCTGTGGGATCCCTACAAGCAATGGTATAATACAATATATACAAATTTTCTACGAGGAGGGCTTGTCCCATGCTCATGATGCTTTGGCTAGTTAAACAAATCTATTTGGCAGATACAGATTTTATTTGTGTCACTAATATGGTAGTGATATGTTGGTTGATGATGATGACTGTTGACGCCCTTAGGGGTGTTTTTTCTTTGAAAATAGGTGGAAAGTGGTACCCATAAGCGTAGAATTTGTATGGCATATAAGTGTGCATTGTACGCATAGGTGCTGCCTTGGGACCTTCCCGTGAAAGCATTGTTGAAAGAGATGCTTATAAAGGCAAGGGTCTTTGACGAATTTGATCAAAGTGAAATGGTTGTAAGGTAAGATACCATCCTAACATGAAAGCTTATGTTGTATTTTAATGTCAAGAGGATCAATGACATCTGTGGGCAATGATGTCTCCCACGATGCCACTAGAGGATGTCCCTTTTATAGAGAGGGGTGATCCAAAGTACCACTTCCTTTTTGGGAAAGAGGTGTTGATGTTGACAAAAAGGAAGCCTCAACCAAACAAGTGGGTCACTGATATGGAGGATCAAGATCCTGGATGTAATGGGTTTAACATAGGTATGATGGTGAGGAGTGACTGAAAACTGATGATGGGGATTCAGTGAACTGAGGTCAGAGTATAAAAAGCAGCTTGGCGGTAGCCATAACTATTTCTGATGGGAAAATCCCCTAGAGTCAGTAGGACTTCCAGGGTGGGTATAAACTGGTTATGAATGTTATGGTGGCTTTTCGGTGTGGGTGTGATACTCCGACCAAGGGTGACAAGGGACTGCTACCATGGGAGAAAAAATGAATGGGTGGGTGGGGGACATAGTGCACCATTTGTGGTCTTTGTACACTTACCAAAAGCATAAAATAATGGGGTTTGGTTTGTACAAAACACAGAGACGGGTGCCCAAAAACATGAAAGTGTTCTCTCACTGATGATGTGAGGAAGGTTTTTTGGGGTCCATTGGCTGGTCTCATGTGTGAGTTTGATGAAGCGGATGAAAAATTCTCGCAGATGGGTTAAGCTGATGGAGGTATGGTTGGCCAAATGCGAGGTGCGATAGTGTGCTTTTGATCTGTTTCTACAAATTGGTCGTCTGGGAAAGGGGTTTTATTGCATATGGTAAAACTTGACCTTATGCATGATGAATGAATGGGCATGAGGTGCTTCCTGGACTAAAGTTGTATGGCCATGGTGTCACTATTGTTGTGCTATATGGTCTACTATGGGTGACGAGCACCATGGGGGGGAAGGCTCTACTGACCAATGGGGATGCTTATCATGTGGAAGGTGCGGTGATGATAAACATGGTTAGATGTGTGGAACCTATGGATGATTTCTGATGGAGAAATGATGTCAGGATATGCAGAGCTTTTATGGGACTCTATCATTCTTGGGGTACAATGATACCTAGTATGGAACTTTCAGTGGATGGAGTTGTGGCTGGTTTGCATACTACCTACAAAAAAAAAACTACCCTAAGTGAAAGCATCTTCTTTATCCAAATATTATTGAAAGACATGATTTTAAACAGAAGATAAGAGAGGGCATACTTGTCGGCACTGAATTTTTTTTTCATGGGTGTGAATGTGTGGCACCGCCCTTGGGCATTATGGAGTGTTGATCATAGTGCTACTTTTGGTTCGGTGATTGGGCCTTCTGGGCTCTTGTTATGGTCCCCAAAGTTTCTGAAAATGGTGACATATAGGTGAGTATGGCTCAATTCAATTTATTTGTGTCTGTTGAGTATTGAGAGGCCAGAGGCTTCTGCGGAGTAGTTCTTGCTGTTGCAGTCAGCCTGAGCACCCAGGATTAGTGATTTTATGGCCAGGTAAACTCCATGACATCCTGCATTTTATTTTTTTCAGTCTAGGGGTGCCGAGGTCTGTACACTACTGGTTTTTATGGATTCTCAACCATTTTTACCCTACATTGTGTGAGCGATCAAGGTATTGGCATGCCTTTTACGCGCAAAACAAATATTTTTCACGCAGAAGGCATGCCTGTCCAAATTCTGGGCACACATTTTGCACGCTTGTGAGAGGTACATGCACACCTTCCTCTCACATGTCTAAGGAACATGTGCGCGAAAATCCAAGGCAAATTTTGTCCAAAATTTTGAAAATTTTGCCTATTTTTTGGTGTTTTTATGTTGTTGATGTGCTCCTGTTTTGATGACAGGATGTTGTGGAGGGAGAGGGATTGGCCCAAGCTCCGCAATAATTTAGTTACCTATGGTCAGGCGTGCCAACAATTGGCATGATGGGGTCTCCTAAAATTTGGGGAGAATGACCTTCTTCGGTCACAGGATCGAATTTTGCGCTACCTTATCTAACATTGGAAAAAGAGGCGCAAGGTGTTTTTGCTACATGGGTGTGACCTTACTATCTGTCCTGAGATAGATATCTAATTTATGACCAGGCTGCTGCCTCAGGGTGAGGTGCTTCGGTTTCCACTTCCCTCTGGGAAGGTGGATCTTGATCGGTTCTGGGCGCGTCACTATGGTGGGGCACCCCTTACAAAGGAGTACATATTTATTACCACAGTGACAAATTTGGCCGAGCGGTGTGCTTTGGTGGCTATTGTGAGACTAGCAGGGTCATCTGCTCCACATCGAGCATCGGGTCCATAGGTTGGTGTCCTGCACCGGCTGAGGGCTGAGCATTTTTTGAATTTTCCTGTTTCTGCTATGACGGGATGTTGGCACAACTTTACAAGATCTGGGATGGATCAAAGATGTTGACCTATGCTAGCATTTTATGCAAAATTATGTACAAGCGGGTGGTGTTTCTGAGGCTGGTGGTGGTGGTGCCTATTTGGGGGGGGGGGGGGCATAGGAGCCTCGGACGAGTAGGTGGGCTCTTATGATGCCGAGGAGGTTGGGATAGGGTGGGGCGTTACTGGAATGACACCAGGGAGGCTTGGTTTGAGGCCAGCTCCCATATGTTTCTACCCTTCCCTTATGTAGGGATGGACTTCTGGGGGGATCCAGACATGGGTCTTCCTCCTGGATACACTTGGGGGCCAGTAGGTATGTCTTTGTGTTTTCTGAATTTATTTGAGTATTCATGTTTATATGTGTTTTTATGATGACACTGACATATTTTTGGTTACTCTTGTAGAAGTTGGCAAGTTTGGTTTCCCTGTGGCTCGGTTGGCTGGCCGTGATCCTATTCAGAGACCTCAGGGAGCTCTTGGGGGACTGGGAGGAGTTCCTGTGCAGCCTCATGGTGGGGCACTCGGTGGTGAGGTTGGCCCTTTGGGGTATTAGTCATCAGTAATTTTTTCCTTCATAGATGACTAAATGACTTCCCTATATTTCTAGAAACAAAGTTCATGAACATTATGAGTTCTAGAAATCTCACTGCCTTCATCATCCTTAAAGATACATTTTCACTATTTTTATCTTTCCATCAAGTCAAGCTCTACTTACCAGTCTCAGAAAACCCATTAGGGGCTCATGTCATCCATTTTGTCTATATCTTATAACCTTTGACCCAAATCCTATGTTTTTTGTTTTTCCTCAACCCCCTATTGCTACCTAAGCCCACCAATCAAACAAATTTGTTGTGTCTCCAAAAATACTCCCAAACACTTGATGATCCCAAATTCTAGGTCTTAGTCCAAAAGCCAAGTCTAATAAAGCTTCCACTAGGTCACCTATGGTTTCACAAAGTCATTGGGTGGATTTAGTGTCCTAACAACTCTATTTTCCTGCATGAAGAAACTGCTTTCCAAGAAGAAAATGATAGGTGATCTTGTCCAAACTGATCAAAAAGGTCATTCAAGGAAGGTTTTTTGGCCTAGAGCACAAATCTTACAGGGGGGTAGTTTCCCCTTGCTCACATTTCTGCAAAGGGAACAAATGGCCATAAGCCTGGAAAAAGTTAAAGTAATGAGAGAATCATCATAAGAAGACCATTCACAGCAAAGAAGAGAAGGCAGCAAGGTATATTTTTGAAAAGAATCAAGGTTTGTGACTATTTTGGCCATACAAGAAATCAGTCCAAAAGCTACAGAAACAAGAGTCACCTCAACTCTATCAGTGCACTATTGAAGGTCTTTAGAAATAATAAATGAAGTTTGAGAAGTTTCTAAGAACTTAGAAGACAACATTGTTTACTTTCTTCTAAGCAGCCCTAAAACCTAGGAGTTTGGGAAGAATGAAAAATGGGTCAAATGATGACAAAGAGCCTCCTTCATTACAGTAGATGGCTTCAAAGCGTTTCAAGCTGCCCTCGAGAGTGTGGCAAAGAGGCATTGATTCTACCTCACCAAAGGTAAAAAAAGGCAAAGAATATTAGTACAAAGGCATGAGGTTTCAAAGGGTGAAATCAGAGGTCTTAAGAGATCAAAGGAGGCAGACAAGAAGCATTGTATCCCACTTCACCATAGGGACAAAAGGGGCCAGAAATATCATTGCAATGGTTTGACTTCTCAAAAGAACAGTCAGGGGCATTATAAAGTGGTCAAAGGAGGCAAACATGAGGTAAAAATTCCTAAAGAGGTAATTATGATAAGCATGATTTTCACTATTGAAGAAGAAAGGTGTTAAACTCCAAAAGACAGTGATCAAAAGAAAAAATTTGTGTAGGCACCTGCAAGAATAGAAGTGGCAAATGGAAAGACACAAAAATAGTTTAAATTTCTCACCTTCCCAACCAGAGATACATCATTGTCAAACTAGTCCAAGGAACAAATGTGTAGCTGGTTTAACAGCAGTAAAACCTCCAAAATGGTTTCCTTATCAAAGGTATATTCTGTAAGAGATCGATTAACCCTGAGTGACACTTCTACAGGACTGTCACAAAAGATTACCTACATGAAGATTGATAAGGAAAAAAAAACCAAATTTTTCTCACCAAGATGGCATACATGAGACTAAAAAGGTTTTTGGTGCCAACTGATAAGTTTTTTTACACCAAAAGATTTGTTTCACTATCTCACAGAGATACATGATAGAAGGTCAATCGAAGGAAGGTTAAAACTCTTCTTTTCAGTCTCTCCACCAAGAAATTAAAGGTATAAACCTGTAGGACTGAAGACCCCTAGGAAAAGTGTCAACATGATCAGAATATCACTGTTTATAAGTTTTGGATTTCATAAAGAGGATAAAGTGAAGAAAAAAAAAACCTTCAAAACAGAAGCACTAATTTCACTATTCGTCTATTTTCATCAAACTTGATCAAAATAATTTTTTTTTTGAAAGGGCTCATGGTTTCAAGTGTGGGTTAAGGGCACATGTTTGAAATCGATGAAAGTTTTTTTAGTACAATAAGAACATTAAGAGGCTTCCAGCAAGGCAAAAACCATATTTTTTGAGACTCTACCACCTACAGGACCAAAACAGGCCAAAAAGACAGTGGAAAAGGTAAGAAGAAATTAGACATTAGGAAAGTGGGTTTTGGCTCATGAAATTATTTTTAAAAGAAGCTATAAAGGTCTCCTTGACCTCTTCCCCTCCTCATTTTTCATTGCAAAGGAAGAGAGAGACATTGAAAACATTTTCTAAAGGTTTCTGTGCAAATTTGGTCGAAATTCCTAGGCGCTATGCACTTGGCCGTTGGAACTGTGCACAAAGGAGGAACTAGCAGTGTTAATTTACACTGCACTGCGCACCAGGAGGGTGGTGCTATGCATTGGTGAGGGCATTGCGCATAGGCTCAGACTGGCTCAACCTGCCCACATTTCACACGGCGCTGCACTCCGATAGGGATCGACAGCCCTGTTGGGGTTCCCATGTTTTGGCAAGATTGGCAAGACCAAAAGATGAGACAACATCAAACCACTTTCAGACCTCAGGATCTAGCCCTCCTGGGTCCAGAGAGGGATCTCTCTATGTTATATCAAAGGTGTATGTCTTTCAAGTTTAATTGTTAAAGATGTTAGGCTAGTTATAAGGCTCGGGGTTTGTTTGTTTGATTTGTTTGTTTGGTTGTTGGTTATCAGGAAAGAAGGATTCAGTGTAAGACCAGGATGAGAAAAGAGGGATAATGGCAGAGGTGAAGTACTCCAGAAAATCATTCAAGACCATTCGGCAATGGAGTCAGAAAAGGATTTGCTTGCTAATCAATAGGCAGGCTTTCAATTGGGCTAGTCATCTGGAACATAGGATCTTCAAGATGATTGTATGGTATGGAAATAAAGGGGGGAGGAGATAACACAAATTCAGAGCACGAAGTTACAGATCAGCAGGTCGCACAAGGATCCTAGTGGAAAGGGCTAACTATAATCCCCAGTGTTCCCAAATCTTCCAACTAAATCTATAACAAGAAACATCTTAGAACTGAATTCATTTAATTCATACATCAGAGAGCAGGCAATAACATCCACTACAATGGTTAAACCAACTGAAATCATTTCTTAGATAACACATTTAGAAGAGAAACATAAATGGCAAGGAGAGAAGAAAAATAGGGTACCTAACAATGGTAAATCCTACGCCAATATTCTGATGCTAGCCAGTAGAAACGAAATGAAATGAATGTAAACACAAAGATAGGAAAACATCACCGCTGCTTCATATCAGGATCCAAAGAAATGTGCTTGTCATATAAAATAGCAATACCAATCAAGTAAAACATGCCAATGGATGAATACTCAGTCTGAAATCATATCCCTCGGCCTATCTTACAACTTTACACAGAGACTGTGTCTCAGAAGAAACTACTTGCAGTTCTCTAATAACTGATCAACAACCTTTACAATGAGTTTCTTCCTGAATTTATAGCTCATGAGGAGCATGGGAGGTAGGTGAAGAACTAAATGCAATATTAAACTTTTGAAAAGAAAGAAGGCCGAAGACCATTCTGTATAAACCCTGTGCATTAATCTCTGGTGTTCTTTGGGTGAACGAATGACTTTCTTCAGACTACAGATAACTCTAATATGATTCTGAAGTACTCTGACTACAGTACTGTGTGGTGCTATTGGTGAATAAAAAAAGGATGAATGAATAATAAAGAAGTCTGCCATACTGATGAAATAAATACTCTGACAATACTGGGGCTGTTTTAGGGTAGGAAATCTTTCCAGAACACCGCATAGATTGAACACTGCATGGCTGCTCTGTCATTTATGTAGGAAAAACATTCTGCTACTTTATAAACCCCTTATATGCATTTATTTCTACATGTTGTACCTTTTTCATGATCTATGGGATCGTTGATCTGCTTCTTTGCCTCTAAACTATTGTATTAAAGCTCAAAACCTTCAATTTTGAATGTTGAAATCCTTGATCATAAGCTGGTTTTTCTCCACTGCTTCATAAATGTCTTGATCTGAAAAATCTGGGCTTTAATGGCGCCAAATAGATTTCTTGCGAAGATTAAATTGTCCTTGGGTAATATTCATGATGCTGCAACCATTTTCGAGCATTTCTATTGTAGTACCAGCTCCAAGATTTAATTCTGCCTGTGCAACACGCCATTGGAGTGGTACATGAGAACCATGGTGTTTTTTATCCTCTGATAGCCCTGCAAAAACATGAAACCAGTTATAAAATCCATGGATGGGGGCAGATGATGTGGATGATAGTGGGACTGCGGAGAAATGGCGGAGAATGCCATGGAATGGTGGAGAACAGAGATGGTGCAGGTTGGCGGAATGCGGAGGAGATTTAAATGAAAACCTTAATAACCCCGACCTATGAACAAATATATGAAATAGGAGGGTGAATATATGGTGAGACATGTGGAGGTGACGTGGCGGGACTAGGTGGCGACGGAAGAGTCAACAGCAGGAAGACGATTTTGGACCGTCAGATCTGAGAGGAGATCGACGGTGGGAAACACCGTGGAGGGCAGTGAATGGTGGGCCAGGGGTATAGTGATCGTGGATTAAAACCCATGCAACTCCGTCGATCGATGACCGTTGGATGGGAAAAGGAAAATCTAGGCTCATATGAATATCTCTGCACATCCTGGTCCGAAAGATAATGCGCGATGGGAGGGCGATTTTTCCGTCGTACAGAAGACAGGTGTCAAGCGCTATATGGAATCGATGGGAAATGGGAAAATACCACCTCACCCCTATTAGCTGTGCGATGAAAACTGGGCTTTTTTATGGCATGGCGCGCGGCGAGGACCACAGTGGCAGACACACTCTGAACCGTTGATCTGGCGATGAATGGACAGCGATGGCACGATCGATGGTTTGGATGGGTTGGGCCATGGGCACTACAGAGCTTGCGATAGCCATTCGATCAATACAAATCAACGGTTCAACCTTCGCCCGATACATCTCTGCGTTAAGTGCTCCTGTGGGCTTGCGGGTGGTTCTAGTGCTCAGGTCACACGAGGGGAAATGGTTTAGGGGCTGGCGTTAAAGGGGCTTAGGCCTATTATAAGGTCGGAAAGTGGGTTTTTTACCCCATTTTAATGCATTTCAAGGCCTAAGGAGGGTGACGGTAGGGGGAAAGAGGGGGATTTAGGCATAATCAGAGGGAATAGGGATGTTTTAGAGGGGATTTCTGGGATGGAAAGGGGAATTAGGGGGAAGAAAGGGGACTTCGAGGAAAGGAACAAAGGGGTGAAAATAGAGAAATTTGCAAGGGTACAAAGGGAAGAATAAAGCCTTTAGGAGCCTGATTTTTGGTCAGCAAGGCATATTGATTCAGAACAACAGAAGGAAACATTCACAAGGCAGGGAACTTGAAAAGGCTGCAAGGATGATGTGTTTACAAAGGAAATGCATTCCTTACAGGCTTATGAAACAAATTAGCCTCTTTCTTGCTTGTTAAGAAATTTATAAGGGGCTAACAGTGGCTCCACATGGGGATGGCTTCTTCTTGAAGGAGTCAAGAATTCAGAGAGTAGATATTTGGAGTAGGCCAGTGGCCTGCTGCTTGGCACATCCCTTCTTTCTTTGATCAGCTGCAACAATAGGAAAACATTACATCAGCAAAAAACTTTCTCCAACAAACTACCTACCCATACTACAATCCTAGCATTTTTTATTCTTCTAGGGTGCATTTGAGCTAGCAGACCCTTTACATGATTTATTTTTTCAAATAGAAAATAAACCTATTCTAAATATACACTTATTACTCCATGAGACCAGATTAGACTGTTGGTCTCATATGTTTCTCTACCTAATCTAATATCTGCTGGGATTAGACTGTCCAACAGATTTATTCTCTACATTCTAAGACAAGAAATTGAAAAACAGTCAAGCCAGGATTAGACTGTCTGACTTGCTGTGGGCCCAAGGCATAAAGACAATTGCACGTGGAAAAAATTTGCAGAAAACTGAAAACAAAACTGTGAAGGCTTGGGATCTGAAACTTGAAATATCCTTCTTCTCTTTGTGACTCAAGATTTGAGCATGTTAGAGTCACTTCCTTTCTTCATCTCAGCTCTGGTTTTGGGCATGTTAGAGCTGATTCTTCTTCTTTCTTCGCTGGTCCAGATTTTGGGCGTGTTAGGACCAGCTGTTTTACTTTCTTTGGCTCAGGTTTTGAGCTTATTAGAGCCAATATTTTTCACATCAGAGGTTCATGTTTTAAGCATGTCTGAACCTCTCCTTTTCCTCTGTTTTTTGAAACATTTTTCTCTTTTGCTCGAAAATAAAAACTGCAATGGTATGTACAATGGAAATGGAAGCTGGAAATTGTGAATTAGCAGAAGTAGTGTTTGAGCATCCTGCCATTGACAAGACCCCCAAACAGCTCAGTGCCATCTAATTCTTGTAAGAAGAAATCATTTGGACCCACAGTGGCCTAGATGAGGTATGGACCTTGCTACAAACTGTCAAACTTTTTGTGCTTTTCTTTATCCTCTCTTCTCGAATCCCACTTCAGAACCTTATCTCCAACTTTGAAATCAACAACTTTCGTTCTTTTGTCAAACAATTTCTTTATATTCTCCTAAACTTTCACTGCTCTGTTGTAAACCTCTTCCCTTGTTTTCTGAAGATGGATTGTTTGGTTTATTCTCCTCACCATACTATCTTCTTCTGTTTGGATCTCCTGGACCAGCTTGATCACTGGTATCCCAAGGCTAGTAGGAAACACTACTTTTGTTCCATAGACAAGATAAAATGGTGACATGCCAATGGAATTTTTTGTTGTAAGCCTGTCAACCCACAAAGCATATACTAGCTTGTTATGCCATGAATTTTTGTTCTCTTCCAACAGCTTCTTGATGATGATCACCAAGCTCTTGTTTGATGATTCAGCTAATCCATTACCTTGAGGGTAATAGGCAGTTGAATGACCAAGTGATATTTTATACCTGTGACAAAAATAAACCATCTTTTTGGATCCGAAAGCAGTAGCATTATCAGTGATTATTTTCCTTGGGCAGCCAAACCGAGAGAGGATGTGACCTTCTAGAAAACTAATGATGACTGAATCTGTGGCATTCCTAGTGGGTATGGCCTCTATCCACTTAGTGAAATAGTCTGTGGCTGTTAGGATCCATTTGTGTTGTGCAGAAGAAGCAAGGTGGATCTCCCCTATGATGTCCATAATGGGACATCATTGAAGAGTGTGGGCCAATAGTAGCTAGCTTTGAGTATTTTGTTTGCAGTGGCTTTCCAACTCAGGTGGCATCCACATTCTACAGCATGGAATTCTTGTTTAACCCTCTCTGCCTCATTTTCAGGCAAACATTTTAGCAATAGACCATTAGGATTCTTCCAGTATAAGTTTTCATTCAAGATGCAGTAATTTCTGGCTTTTAGCTTTAAGAATTTGGCCTTGGTCTTTGATAGTTCAAGTGGGGCACTGAGGTGTGTAAGCACATATAAAATGTCAGAATACCAAGGGGAGCTCTGAAATTTTTCCTCGATAGTGGGATCATGAAATTCTTGTTGCTCATCCAAGTTATTTATCATGTTAATGTCTAGGGCTTGTAAGCTTGATTCAGCCATTAATTTAGCTAATCCTTGACCCTTAATCAGTTTTGTGGGTTTTATCTCAAGGTCGTACTCTAAGATCACAGCTATCCATTTGCCCCTTTTCCCATCTGGGTCTTGGGATAGTATATCTTTGACTATGATGTTGGGTACATAAGCTATGGTGTGAGAATGCAATATGTACACCCTGAAGTCTCTCAAGGCCTTAATTAGAGCATAGGCATGTTTCTCCATTATGTTGTATTTCAAGGGTGCATCTCTGAGTGCTTTGCTAAAGAAGGAAATTGGCTGTTCCATTCCCTTTGTGTTTTTCTGCAGCAAGACTGTAGCCACTGTGTGCTCAGAGGCAAATGAAAAGATCAGGAAGTCTTTGGAGAAATCTGGGCTGATTAGAACGGGAGCTTGGGTAAGTGCAAGTTTCACTAATTCAAAAGATTTTTTAGCTCTGACAGTCCATTTAACTCCTTCACCTTTCTTCATCATGTTAGTCATGTTCCTAAGGTGTTCAGCCAGATTCGGAATAAACCTCCTGAGGAAGTTAATCTTCCCAATGAAGTACTGTAATTCCTTGATGTTTCTTGGGTGTGTGATCTGTAGTATTCCCTCAACTTGTTGTGGGTCTATCCTAATTCCCTTCTCAGATATAATGTGGCCAATAAGCTTTCCTTCTTGTAGCCCAAATACAGTCTTTTTAGGATTTAGGGATAGACCAAACCTTCTACAATTTTCAAACACTTTTCTCAGATGTTTCAAATGTTCTTCTTCAGTCTGGGAAAATACTGTTATGTCATCCAAGTAAATAACAATGAAGTGCCCTATCTCATCTAAAAAATCTATGTCCATCGCTCTTTGGAAGGTGGCTCCAGCATTCATCAATCCAAAAGGCATCTTCACATACACGAAGGTACCCCATGGAGTGGTAAAGGCTATCTTGAGTTGATCTTCTGGGATTACTAAGACTTGGTTGTAACCTGAAAAACCATCCAGCAAGGAGATCCTTCTAGAGCCTACTACCCTCTATAGAATATGTTCCATTTTAGGCAAAGGGTAATTGTCTTTGAGTGAGGCTCTATTAAGATTCCTGAAGTCTATACACAACCTGATTTCCCCTGTTTTCTTCCTCACAACCACTAAGTTTGATACCCAGTTAGAGAACCTCACAGGCACAATTATACCTGCCTCATACATCTTCTTAATCTCTTTTTCAACTGCAGGCAATTGTTTTGGATTGATTCTGCAGAGTTTTTGTTTGAAGGGCTTCTGATTTTCTTTCAAGGGTATTTTGTGCTAAATGATGTTCATGTCATAGGCCTTTAAGTCTTCATAATTCCAAGCAAACACATCAATGAATTCCTTGAAAAGGTCGATGTATTTTTTCTTCATGTTTGCAGGCAAAGACTTAGCCAGTTTAATCATTTTGGGCTTATTTGTTGTGCCTATGTTGCATTCCTCCACATCAGAGTCTACATGTTCTATAGTGGGATTTTTTGCTACATCATCAAAGTCAAAGAGGTCTTCTAAGGGTGCCACACCCCTAGGCATATTCTTATCTTTGGCCTGCAGCACCTCCACTTCTTCACTATCTGTGTTTTCACATTTTTCGTCTGGATTTCCAGTCTGTTCATCTAAAGAGTTTATTTCTATATTACAAGGTATTTCTTCCTCATCTGAGGATTCTTCATTTAGGCAGCCACTGTCAGAATTAGAGTTTGAATCAAAAAAATCAAACTCATTTCTACCTACTAGGAAATATTCGATCTATTTATCACCTTCAAAAACCTGCCAATATTTTTTGTTGTCTGGCACAGCAGGTATGAATTTGGTCTAAATGATGATTTTTTGGTCACTGGGAGTCTTGGGGTAGGAACTGGCTAGGCAAGCTAATCCGTTTGCAATGACATTTTGACCCCTAGGAATGAACACTAATTTGTATTCAACAAACATTTTCAGTAGATCCATAGTGTCATTCCTATATGCTCTCAACCTAGGATGTTTCGATGTGTACTCACCATTCACCTATTTGATAATCAGCTCAGAGTCCCCATGCACATTAATCCTACGGGCTCCTAATTTTTTTAGCAGAGTTAAGCCTAGGATCAGAGCCTCATATTCTGCAATATTGTTCGTACATTTGAAGTGTAGGTTGCATGCATGGCTCTCTGCATAATCACTCTCTATGTTATGTATCCACACTCCTGCCCCAACAATTCTTCTTGTGCAGGACCCATCGAAATTAATTTCCCACAGGGGTTCAAACTTGAATTTGTTATCATTTATTTCCCTACAGTTGGGTTTGCCATTATGTTGCGTTATAGGGTTTGCACTAGGCCACGAATTGTTCGGTTCTTCGTGTGGTGTAAGAGTTTGCAGGAGAGGACTGGTTGGTTGTTCTCCTTATGCTTCTTGTTCACTCAAATTTAAGCCTCCACCGCATATCCTACAGGTTTCGTTTCAGTTTTCCTCTTCGTTTTCTTCTAAATCCAAGGCAGCCATTGTGTTGAAATCCATAGCCTCTGTTTCTTCATTTGTATCTCTGTTTTGGGACTCTGAACTTTCTAGAGATTCATCATTACAAAATATGAAGGAGTCGAGGTCTGTATGTATAGAATAAACAGGTGAATTTTCTGGTTTTTCGAGGCTACTGACTAGGAATTTCATTTGTGCCTCCCTATACAGTTTTCTAAGTTGGACAAATATTGGGATTGTGGCATATGAGCCATCCATCTGCATTGTACCCTGCAGCTTAGCTCCCCATGATCTTGATAATAACATGCAATACTTAGGTGGCACATCTGCCACCACAACATCCATGACCATACATTTAGCTGGGATTTGAGTTAAGCTCACACATAAGTCCTTGATCAGGCCTAGGAATTTTACTTTGCTAGATTCGAAAGAGTATAAATCTTTGTAGGGTCTGGTTATCTCTAGGCCTAGTCTTTCCATGACTACCTTAGGCATTAGGTTATGGGATGCTCCAGAGTCATGCATTGCATTATGCAGGATCTTTTCATGAATGTTGAGATTGATATAGAAAGGTGGAACTACCCCTTCCTGAAACTTCCCCTCTATCTTAGGCCCAAACAGGAGGGCAGGCTGATCATCATTCAGATTTACAGTGTCACTACTCTCACTTAGGTTCAAAGCTTTTAAAATCTAGCCTTTATATACATCCTGAGTGGCCAGCTCAGAAAGTGGGACAAATATTTTAATTCTTGCAATCTCACTTTCCAAATTGAAAGTGGACTGACTCTTTGGGATACTCATATATATTTTATTTTCCACTGCTTTAGTGGCTGAATCAGTGTGCTGATTCTCGTTATGTACAGTGTTTGTGACAGTTTTATCAGGAGCACTAACTGTAGTGCTAGTGCTACTAGTTGGTTTACCTATTGTATCAGCGTTTTGGTTGTCCTTTTCTTTACTCTTTCCAGAACTCTCAGTTGTTGATTTGTTGCTTTCAGCAGTTGCTTTAGAAGTTTTTTCATGTCTCTTCTTGATGGTTACCTCAGAAACCTTGGGTTTGACAGTTTCTTGGCTCTTTTTACTTCTAAGTTCATACTGTTCTCTGACCTGCATCATGGCATTTTCAAACCCTAGCCTGTAATCTTCAGATTCCAACCATTCCTCCTCCCAACCAGAGGGTGAGGGTTGATATTCTTCTGAGTAACGGTTATGGATAGAATCTTTTGTTTCAAACATGTTTATTGTGTTTCCCTCAAACTCTTCTATGATTCCCTCATCTTCATCAAGAAAGTTCTCATGGAATGGGCGAATAACTTGTTGATCTGATTCCCTTTGTCTGTTGGGAGTGTTATTGTTCCTTCTAAAGTTTTGGTTTCGGTTTTGGTTACTAACTGTGACAACCATTTTTTCCATCATTTGTTTTAACCTTTCCACGTTTTTTGACAACTTATCATAATTTTGGTAAGATGTGGAAGCTACATTTTCATCTCTGTATGTTACCCTTCTCTCAGATTTCAGTCTTGCTCTTTTTTCAATCAGATTTGCCTCTATGTTCACTGCTCCTTTCTGCATGTCCTCCAGTGTGTTGTATTCCTTATCTCTAAGCTCATAGGCCATGTCAGAATCAAAGCCTTCAGGGTATTTTTCTAGGGCCATGCCCTGTGGAGGTTTCATATGTGGAGGGAGGGCATTGTAAATGCTATTGAACCTTGTTGTGTAATCATGGACACTCTCTCCTATGTTTCTTTTGAGGGTCATGTATTCTGCCAGGAGTTGGCGAGGATTTTCCCTAGCTTCCCATTTGTTTATGAAAGTATGATATAGAGCTGGGAGATCATTAATGCTACCTGGGGGTAGACCTTTAAACCATTTCTTCACATCCCCCCCCAAGCTTTGGGAAAAGATTCTCATTTTGACTGTATCATCATCTATTTCCATGTAGTCAAAAGAGTCTTCCATCTTATCTACATGTTGTTGGGTTGTGATGGGCTCCTTTGCAGTGAATTGTGGGATCTTTGACTGATAATGGTACTAGAGGCTGAGGTAAAACCAAAGAAGCATACTAGGCTACCATGATGATGTTTTGATGAGGTAAAGGGGCTTGGGCAGCAGGTATATGGATGACTGGGACGTTATGACCAGCAAAATTCTGATGAGCAGACCTAGGGTGACTGAGCCCCAAGTTTTGTATGAAGTGTATATCAGGAGGTGTAGAAGGAGGGGTGAGTCTATTCCCTAGGTGTCTACCACTTTGCTGTGGTGAATCAGGAAGCTCGGGGTCTGATTGGTCTAAGATACCGAATGACCTAGTTCTAGGTAAGCTGTTAGGTAGGTCTAGGTCAAGATGAAAATGTGATAGAGTTGTAAGATCTTCTGGTGCAGAATTAGCTCTATAGATGTGATTAGAAACTGTTGATATTTTAGGTGTATGGGCTCCCTTAAGGATACTCTCAAGATTGTAAAATATTTCAGGTGGGTCTGGGTTAGGGTCAGCTCTTGTATGAATGGTTCTAGAAGCCAGAATGTTGTTTTCTGACCAAGCAGTTTAACCCTACCTGTTACTTCTACTGTGGTTGATGTTGTAATGGAGGCTGGTCTCCTAGTGGAGTCTAATGTGAACCAAGACAATCAGCAGGCCTACTGATCACCAGTGGAGTCTTTAAAACATTTAGGAACTATGGAGTTGTTAGGTGGAAGGTTCAGGATTTTTTGGGAGGGTACACTATCCACCACAATGCTCTTGAGATGTCCTCTTTCAAGGATATCCTCCAAACACAACAGACTCTAACCAGAGATTGACTGGGAGGGCATTTACCAGATATGTCACCTCTAAAAGAGTGTAAGATCTGGAGGCTACCTGGCCCTTTCCAGACTCTGTCTAAGAGTATGGGAGAAACACAACAAATGGTGTAGAGGTTGATGTGAGAATTGGACTATTCAACTGCCAACCTAACCAGAGATTGTAGGCTTTTTGAGACTTATGATATAGTAAGGTGAGGAAAACTCAGAACTTCCCTAGTGGAGTCGCCATTATGTTGGGGTTCCCATGTTTTGGCCAGATTGAAAAGACCAAAAGATGAGACAACATCAAACCACTTTCAAACCTCAGGATCTAGACCTCCTGGGTCTAGAGAGGGATCTCTCTATGTTATATCAAAGGTGTATGTCTTTGAAGTTTAATTTTTAAAGATGTTAGGCTAGTTATAAGGCTCGGGGTTTGTTTGTTTGATTTGTTTGTTTGGTTGCTGGTTATCAGGAAAGAAGGATTCAGTGTAAGACCAGGATGAGAAAAGAGGGATAATGGCAGAGGTGAAGTACTCCAGAAAAGAATTCAAGACCATTGGGAAATGGATTCAGAAAAGGATTTGCTTGCTAATCAATAGGCAGGCTTTCACTTGGGCTAGTCATCTGAAACATAGGATCTTCACGATGATTTTATGGTATGGAAAGAAGGGTGGGAGGAGATAACAAATATTTAGAGCACAAAGTTACAGATCAGTAGGTCACACAAGGATCCTAGTGGAAAGGGCTAACTCTAATCCCCAGTGTTCCCAAATCTTCCAACTAAATCTATAACAAGAAACATCTAAGAACTAAATTCATTTAATTCATACATCAGAGAGCAAGCAATAAAATCCACTACACTGGTTAAACCAACTAAAATCATTTCTTAGATAATAAATTTAGAAGAGAAATATAAATGGCAAGGAGGAGAGAAGAAACATAGGGTACCTAACAAGGGTAAATCCTACGCCAATATTCTGATGCTAGCCAGTAGAAACGAAATGAAATGAATGTAAACACAAAGATAGGAAAACATCACCACTGCTTCAGATCAGGATCCAAAGAAATGTGCTTGTCATATAAAATAGCAATACCAGTCAAGTACAACATGCCAATGGCTGAATACTCAGTCTGAAATCATATCCCTCAGCCTATCTTACAACTTTACACAGAGACTGTGTCTCAGAAGAAACTACTTGTAGTTCTCTGATAACTGATCAACAACCTTTACAATGAATTTCTTCCTGAATTTATAGCTCCGGAGGAGCAGGGGAGGTAGGTGAAGAGCTAAATGCAGTATTAAACTTTTGAAAAGAAAGAAGGCTGAAGCCCATTCTGTATAAACCCTGTGCATTAATCTCTAGTGTTCTTTGGGTGAATGAATGACTTTCTTCAGACTACAGATAACTCTAATATGATTCTGAAGTACTCTGACTGCAGTACTGTGTGGTGCTATTGGTGAATAAACAAAGGATGAATGAATAATAAATAAGTCTGCCATATTGATGAAATAAATGCTCTAATAGTACTGGGGCTGTTTCAGGGTTGGAAATCTTTCCAGAACACGGCATAGATTGAACACTGCATGGGCGCTCTGTCATTTATGGAGGAAAAACATTCTACTTCTTTATAAACCCCTGATATGCATTGATTTCTATGTGTTGTACCTTTTGCATGATCTATGGGATCGTTGATCTGGTGCTTTTCCTCTAAACTGTTGTATTAAAGCTCAAAACCTTCAATTTTGAATGTTGAAATCCTTGATCATAAGTTGGTCTTTCTCCACTGCTTCATAAATGTCTTGATCTGCAAAATCTGGGCTTTAATGGTGCCGGATAGATTTCTTGTGAATATTAAACTGTCCTTGGGTAATATTCATGACGCCGCAACCATTTCCGGGCATTTTTGTTGTAGTACCAGCTCCAAGATTTAATTATGCCTGCGCAGCATGCCATTGGAGTGGTACATGAGAACCATGGCATTTTTTCACCTCTGATAGCCCTGCAAAAACATGAAACCATTTATGAAATCCATGGATGGGGGCGGATGATGTGGATGATAGTGGGACTGCGGAGAAATGGCAGAAAATGCCATGGAATGGTGGAGAACAGAGATGGCGCAGGTTGGCGGAATGCGGAGGAGATTTAAATGAAAACCTTAATAAACCTGACCTATGAACAAATATATGAAACAGGAGGGTGAATATACGGTGAGACACATGGAGGTGACGTGGCGGGACCGGGTGGCGATGGAAGAGTCAACAGTGGGAAGACGATTTTGGATCGTCGGATCTGAGAGGAGATCGACAGTGGGAAACACCGTGGAGGGCAGTGAATGGTGGGCCAGGGGTATGGTGATCATGGATTAAAACCCACGCAACTCCATCGATCGATGACCGTTGGATGGGAAAAGGCAAATCTGGGCTCATATGAATATCTCTGCACATCCTGGTCCGAAAGATAATGCGCGATGGGAGGGCGATTTTTCTGTTGTACAGAAGACAGGTGTCGAGCGCTATATGGAATCGCTGGGAAATGGGAAAATACCACCTCACCCCTATTAGTTGTGTGATGAAAACTGGGTTCTTTTACGGCATGGCGCGCGGCGAGGACCACAGCGGCAGACACACTCTGAACTGTTGATCTGGCGGTGAATGGACAGCGATGGCGTGATCGATGGTTTGAACGGGTTGGGCCATGGGCACTGCGGAGCTTGCGATAGCCGTTCGATCAATACAAATCAATGGTTCAACCTTCGCCCGATACATCTCTGCGTTAAGTGCTCCTGTGGACTTGCGGGTGGTTCTAGCGCTCAGGTCACACGAGGGGAAATGGTTTAGGGGCTGGCGTTAAAGGGGCTCAGGCCTATTATAAGGTCGGAAAGTGGGTTTTTTACCCCATTTTAATGCATTTCAAGGCCTAAGGAGGGTAACGGTAGGGGGAAAGAGGGGGATTTAGGCATAATAAGAGGGAATAGGGATGTTTTAGAGGGGATTTCTAGGATGGAAAGAGGAATTAGGGGGAAGAAAGGGGACTTCGAGGAAAGGAACAAAGGAGTGAAAATGGAGAAATTTGCAAGGGTACAAAGGGCAGAATAAAGCCATTAGGAGCCTGATTTTTGGTCAGCAAGGCATATTGATTCAGAACAGCAGAAGGAAACAGTCACAAGGTAGGGAACTTGAAAAGGCTGCAAGGATGATGTGTTTACAAGGGAAATTCATTCCTTGCAGGCTTATGAAAAAAATTAGCCCCTTGATTGCTTGTCAAGAAATTTATAAGGGGCTAACAAGCCCGTTTCAATGCCTGACTCACCCTCTGAAGGCCTCAGGTGTTGCACACAAGCCTGCCAGCCCGACTCGACCCAGCTCTATGCTCAGGAGGGCCCGACCTGAATGGGCAGTCGTGTAGCGCTACGCACCTGCATTTTTTTGTCAAAATTGCTCAAAAAGTGCCCAAAAGCAAAATTTTTGCCTCCAAGCCCCCGCACAAAGTTAGACAAGGTTGGTGGTCCCTCTTTTACCTTCCATATTGATCTCTTTCCATGCACAATCAAAGGAGAGTTTCAAAAAATTAAAAAATTGGCCAAACCCTAAACCTTCATGCCAATCAAGCTTTTGACCCTCTAGAGTAAGGAATTACCAAGTGAAAGGTTGTATAGGTGTAAAGACACTCAGTGCTAGCAAACCTACTTCTAAATTATGAAAAAACTGCTTAAATACTTCATCTTTCTCTCATTTGATAAATTTTGTCCTCACTATGATTCATTTTCCCTCCCTAGACCTAAAGGCTCTCATCAAGAAACAAACCACTTTGTTCAAGGATATAACCAGTCATCATGTCTGAGGAAGAAATCAATACCAGCAGTGATGAAGGCCAAAGGCATATCAAGCCAAAACACAAGGGAGGAAGGGTTAATAGGTTTGAGCCTTTAGACACCATACAAATCACCTCTTCTCCCATGATCCTTGCATGTTTTCAGGATGTTGGATGCTATCAGTTTTGTGAGAGGGTTAAACAATTCCAAAGCTACTCAAACTTGACTAGGTTGTTCATTCTCAGCCTACAAAACCACCAAGTCAACCTAGCAGGAGTGAATTTTGAACACTCATCTGAATCCATTGCTAAAGCCATAGGAATACCGAATGTTGGTGAGAGATGTTTCAAACAGAAGAAATTGGACTTGAGCTACTATGATCCCTTCCTCAAACCTAGTTGTCAACAAGGCTGCAAGGTTGTTTTCCCCTTCTCCCACCTACTAGAGAGGTATGTCGTACTGATGAGGTAGATTTCCAAGTACTTCACTTATGAGGGGAGGTACTCCAGGGTTTATTCATATCACATAAGGCTTATAATGCAGTTCACTAGGGTTAAATTTCTAAACCTACCATACTATCTCTACTGGAGCATTGAAAAAATGGCTTCAGTGGTCAAAAAGAGGAGTTATGACCACCAAATGTAGAGCCTTTTTCACCACTCCTTGGCTAAGATGATTGTTTTACACCAGCTCAAGTAGCAAGGAATCCCTTGGGAATTTTTTGTCTCACATGATGTGTTTCCAAATCCCCAAGACTTCATTCAGCAAACTTTGCCTTCCACTTCACACCCACTTACCTCCACTCCTCCATCATCTCCACATATTCCTTCTCCACAAGGAAAATTACCTCATGTTTCTCCTCCTAATGCATCAAATGAAGGTGATAACAATGGCATTGATGGACAAGTAGATGAGAGTGAAGGGGAAGAAAACAGTGAGGCAAAAACAGAGTTAGATGAAGAAAAATAAGAGGACAGAAGTGCTAAAGAAAAATATGATGGAAGTAATCATGAAGAAAAAAAAATAGAAGTGGAGATAAAGAAGATAGTGAGGCAGAGGCAGAGTCTAGTAAGGAAGAGTAGGAGGATGATAATGAAAATAAGGAGAAAAATGAGGAAAACAGTGAGGCAAGTACAAAGCTTAATGAGGAAGAGGATGAAGACAACAACACTAAGGAGCAAGAAGATGATGATAGAAATGATGAAGAAAATAAGGCAAAGACAGAGTCTAATGAAGAAGAGGAGGGTGATGATCACATGGAATAGAGTGATGAAAATGGAAATCAAGAAAAGGAAGACAGTGATAAAAAAGATACAAAAGAATCACTCTCAAGTGCAGAAAAGGGTTTCGATGATGAAAAAGATGAAGACCAAGAGGATTATGAAGAAAACAATGAAGGTAAAATCAGCAAGAAGGTTCACATGATAGCCAAGAGGAAGATGTGCTTAAGCATGACAGTGAGCCTAATGATAGTGCAAACAGTGCTGAAATGAATAAAGATAATGATCCTGAGGAAACAGAGGGAGATAATGAAGAAATTGAAGACCAAGAGCAGGAAAATGATGAAACTGAAACATATTTTGAAGGGGAAGGCATTGACCAAGGCAATATCACAAATTAAACAGTCAGTGATAAGCAAGGGAATAGTCATGACAGTCATGACAACTTTCATGATTTTCATGACACTAATCAACCTCTGAATGACAAAGAAACTCAAAGTGACAGTGAAGGAAATGTCCAAGAAGAGGACCTTAGTGAAGGAAAAAGCAAAAAAGAGGCAAGTGAGGAGGTAGTGATTAGTTGAAGGCCAAGATGACAGTGTAGAAAACAGTGAGGAAGACAATGATGATGATGAGGATAAAGATCAAGAAATTAGTGACCCAATGGAGCGTGAAATGAATCATGGAAGCCATGGAAAATATGAAAAGGCTTGTGACATCCTGTTGTAGCTGCTACAACACCACCCAAAATTTTGGGTATATTTAAAATTTCGGGTCCCCCCTCTGCTTGCTTAGGCGTTAAAGTCTTTCACCTGACCTGCAGTTAGTGACATCCCACCGACCTATCCCCAACCCCTCATGAGATTTCTCACCATCATAGTCATATGGTGTCGCTACAATCACGCCTTATGTGGGAAAGATCATCCAGCGTACGCTCGAACATCCATACCATAGTCGCGCCATGTGTAATGAGATTTCCAAGCATACATTTGAATGCAAACCTATTTTGTATTGGCGATTGAAGGCCCTCCCTCCGTGGGTCATTAAGCATGTTGTTTGAATACTTCTCTTAAGCATGTTAGTCTCATATGTTGTATCTGTGGCCATCATTATCGAAGAATAATTGTGATGTTGTAATGTTCCACACAGGTCTACCCCACGGGTGACAAACTCCTCAGTCGTGTCATGACATCAAGGGAAATGAAATTGAGCTCAACGACGAGGCCAAAGTTGCGAGACAGGGGAGGAGGAGGAGCAAGTGACCAGTGCTGTCCAAAGGAGGATGGTGTGATACTTTTGTGTCACTGATGCAAGAGGCTTTCTCCACTAGTGCACACCAGTTACTTAGGAACGCTCCATTTGGAAATTTCCATACCGGATGCCATATCACACAAATCAGAAGCATCTGCTATGATCTAAGCTTGCATAGGGACCTGATGGAGTATTTTTCTGAAATGGCGGATATTTCACCTTAAAAGAAGTTTTTGAAGATCCTGCACCATACCTGCTCAATGTCGATGTGTGCGCACAAAGGAACATATTTCACCACTTCGATAAGTCGAGCCTGAAATATAGCCTGGTGAACAAAGTGGACTCAGAAGGTTTCCCTAGAGAACAATAATCTCGTTCAAGGCTTTTTCGTGCTGAGATGCAGTGTGAAAGCGCACATGTTGATGGTGGCAAGACAATTGCACAGCTAAAAGTTCTTTTTCCTCAGTTGAATGAGATGGCTCACAAGTTCAAAATGTGGCATGATAACTATTTGAAAGGTCATCACTGTCAATTTGGTGATTAAGTTTGGATTTGCTTCTCTCAGTGCCTCATCATCCATCAAAGTACAGGTGTACATTTGTTGGTGAGATTTAGGCTTGATTGTTCAGGCAGTGGGTGCATTAACAGTTTTGACACGATTTCGAATATCTAAATGCACCTCTGAGTCTTTACAGTGGGGGAAAATTTATGGACCGAGGTTATGGTTTTGATATTATATAATTAAACCAAGGCAAATGAGAAATAATATGGTGTCAAAATCATAGGAGATCATGGAGTAGAACTATGTCAAAACTTTATAAGTGGGGGTGCATCCATATATCCAAGACAAGGCACCATCATATGGTTTTAAAGCCATTAAGAACACGGATCAGAACTATATCAAATGCATTAATCGAGCTCAAATATTTCTACGGTGGAGTTTTTGACCTATGGTGAAACATGTTGAGCGAATATCACGACCAACCCATAGTAACATGTTGTAATGACTATGGTGCGTTACAACCAAGGTGCGAAAGGGATAAAGAAATACGTGTCAAACCACGTGAGATGAGGCAACGAAAATACATGGCCACATGGCATGGAGCCTAACATTCGTTGGCAGGTTTTCCAACTCAGTAAATATTTGGAGCAAGATATATAATAAGTGGTCAAAGCTGCGTTTAAATGTGAATCTGGACCTTATAACAGATTTACGATGAAAATGTTGTAATAACTATTGTGCAGGTATAATCAAAAGGAATGCTGAAATTATGAAGACATCAGCACAGTTTTAAACCTATGGATGAATGCTTGGAGAAGGTATATATGTAGTAGTCAAAGGCTATATTTAAATAGGGAGAAAAATATTTTAATAAACCTACGGCAGAAACATAGTAACTATGGTGCGTTGATAGGCAAACTACATGGATGAGTTTTCAGCGTATCTATCCCAAAGTATGCATGGAAGCCGACGTAAAAGGACTGCACGGTGGGTTTTCAACTTATGGTTAAACGTTGGAGCGGACGTATATATGCAACGATCAAAACTTACGTTCAACACACGGTCATGACAAACCTACAGTGGCAGCCAGCATGGTATAACGAAACGCAGAGTTTTAAAATCATGCCATAGTAATCATCCACGCGTCCACGGTGAGCTGGATAGAACGAGTCCATATTTTTCATGCCGCGTTACATGGATGAAGGTTTCCCATGCATGCTACCATGCATGAACGTTAATTACGCTGCTACACCCAAAATGGAGGTTTCTAATCGGTGAGGTCGCTGACATACTGTTTTTCAGGAATCGTTCGTTCTGCATTAGCAATAAAGCCCGACATGCAAGGAGCTGACACCCTTCTGAGCCACTCAGGTCTGGCATGCAGTACTAACGTTCAGCTTGGTTGATATTCAGTGTAGGAAAAGGGTCGAGTCCCTTTGATTCTGGTTGCGTTAGTATGGCAAATAAAAACTCTGAGAAAATATGTGCCCTCTGCAGTGCGATGCGTCCAGTGCAACCTCCACGACCTGTAAGTCTGAAATGCCTTCAACTGTGTCTCCAAGGCACCAAAAAAGTTACGAATCTAGCCCATATATGCTGAAGGTCAGAGCTGGGTTACATTCAGAGTGGGAATAGTTACATGTAATTTGCAGGCGTTACCAGCAGCCCAAGGAATTATTTCTGATGAAGGCATTACCACCAAGCGATTTTCTGTGCGTGGCTAATCTTTACAACTATTTCAAAGTCATGGCTATGCTTAGGTTCTGTGCAGTCTCAACCCAAGAGTATCGTGAGCATGTCTCAAGAGTTGGAAAATGTATCATTAGTGCATATCATAATGGATGTCACAGAGGACATAAGGAGCATGTTGCCCAAGCCGACACTGCCCATCAATTGAGTCTGCATTTCGAACTTGGTCTACAGCCATAATAATATGCATTTGCAGTAGTTGAAGAGGTTCAGGGAGAGCCTACACCATTCAGTCTGATGACATAGTGACACAACGCCTGACCACAAAGGGGTCCAACTAATTTTTATTGTGATAAAGTTATCATTCCTTTTATGTTGATTCCCTAACATGTGTATATATATATACATATGGTTGATTTAAATTTGCTTATCTATAGGTTATATGAGAAGATGTTGGAGCAGCTATGTCTACCCAAATTGAAAAACTGCTAGCTTTCTCCGGAGGATGCAGATCTGGGTTTCAGATCAAACTCAAAAAACTCGTGTTATGTGGATGCTCAGTATCTTGCTCGAAGCAGAAACAATTCTCCCCACTTATCATCACATGCAAAGTCCCTTAGCGCAGAAGTGACATCACCAGCAAATAGCAGCTGTCGTATCATGA
This sequence comes from Pinus albicaulis, assembly GCA_034641835.2. Classification (NCBI taxonomy): domain Eukaryota; kingdom Viridiplantae; phylum Streptophyta; class Pinopsida; order Pinales; family Pinaceae; genus Pinus; species Pinus albicaulis. The sequence continues at coordinate 1,319,110,234 of CM076578.1, read as the reverse complement.
CGAGGGCTAAGGCTAGCCTCTAGAGAACAAGGTCATGAGATCTCTGAAAGAAAAGGAAAAAAGAACTCACTGATCTACCCAAGGTCGTAGGTCGCATATTTTCCTAGGTCACAAGTCGCGGATGGTGCAGGGTCACAAATCCCAGGAGGTCGCAGGTCGCATTTCTATCGAGGTCGTGAGGTCGCAAATCCCAGCAGGTCGCAAGGTCACATTTCTGATTTCCCCGAAATCTGCGACCCCGTGACCCAACGACCTAGTCGCAAGGTCGCAAGGTTGCATTTTCATTTTTTTCCACGATCTGCGACCCTGCGACCCAGCGACCTAGTTGCAAGGTTGCAAGGATGAATTTTCATCTTTTTTTCATGATCTACGACCCCGCGACCCAACGACCTAGTTGCAAGGTTGCAAGGTCGCACCTTAGACATTTTCTTACAACCTGCGACCCCGCGACCCAGTCAGGTTGCAGGTCGCAACAACAGCTCACGTTGTAGGTCGCAGAAAAGACTGTGTCGCAAGGTAGCCCAACGGTCAAGAAGATGAAAAGTCAAGGAAGCCCAAAGGGCAGGTTTTGTATTATAAATACTCCTTCGGGAGCTTGTAACTAGATCTTTTGTTGGGGAGTCTAGTTGAATATATTGTATTACCAGATGGTTACACATTGAAACATGAATACAAGCATTTTGAAAAACCCCTTTGTTGGATCTGATGTGTTTGGCTGTGCGAACACTATGTGTATTTCTTATACAGTTTCAAATATCCTTTGATTAATGAAGCTGCACTCTTAATGGCATCATTTATGCATCACGGCTATCTGCGCTTGTGTTAATGATGTTTAGTTTTTCATTTCTCTCTTAATGGATGTTAATGACTTTGTTTATTAGCATTTCGTTTTATCTTTCAGGAAGTAAAGGGGCATCTCGCCATAAAGAACTATTTCTTTTGTGGTCAGAATACCTCACAAGCATAACCCCAAAGATGTGTTGCTAACGACACCTCCTTCGGTGTGTATGCTTTATTAATTTTCTTGCTACGCATAGTGTTATCTACGTGTTTAATGCATCAATCATATGTCTTGTATCAGTTGATTAGGTGTGTATCCACTATTTTATAGGGTTTAAGTGAGACCCAAAGCAAAGGAGAAATCACTGGTAGCTGGACCCACACCCCGGACGGGATCCCTATTCCAAACGGTTCAAGGTCTAATTGGGACCTTTTACCGAGGAGATCCCCTGCTGTTGGCTGGGACAGATTTTCCCGTCAACAGAATTGGTGCTAGAAGGAGGGCCAGATGACAAGATGAGCCCTGAGATCCTGCAGTTAATCTCATATCTGTAATGGCTCGTTCCCAAATCATTCTCCCAAGATGTTTGTCGGAGTTTTATGAGCCTCGATACTTCATCCCCGATGAACTTATGTATCACTTGTCCCAGTTAAAATTTGATGGTGAAAATGGGGTGTCCATAACCCAACACCTTTTAGATTTCTATGACTTTGGTGAGTGCTACGAAATTGAAAATGAAGGTTTGATATGTTTTCTTTTCTTCCTCACCCTCGAAGGTCGCGCTAAGAAATGGTGCTGCACATTGCCGGAAGCTTCCATCCATTCGTTTGAACAACTCGCCAGTGAATTACAACAAGATTTTCACAGGTATGATCTTCATAACATTGTAATAAAGTTAAATGAAATCAGAATGGAACCTCAGGAATCTTTAGATGAGTTCTCTATCAGATTCATTCATTATTGTTTTGATTTCCCTGAGAGGGATGTCGATTGGAAATGTTTAACTGAACAGTTCAAGTATGTGATTCTCGTTTCCCTTGAACAATTTTAGTTAGATCCTAATGTTCCCTATGATGACCCGCAAGTTACCGGCTGTTTAGATTTTGTCCCTAATGCTTCGTTGTCCATCTCCCTGAGTCCAGACCACATTCAGGCCTCCAAGGAGAGTGTTGCTATTTGTGATATTCTCAACCCTCCTCCTGAGTTGTCGGGTAGTGGAGTTGTGACCTCGAAAGTTCTGAGCAAGGATAGACACTAGAAAGAGGATAAAGCCTAATGCACTACCTTTGAATCTTTCACGCACCATGTCGAATCAGAGCTTGACAACCCCAGTGGCTCATTATCTCTCTCGGTTCATGAAACCTACCTCGAGCCCACTCGATGTCTCCCTGGACACAGTCCTAAATCTGATTCACATACGGATTATGAATCGACTCCTATCCTGGATGCAGTCATTTCCCTTACAGGGCCTGCCAGATCATTGTTTCCTCAGAATGACATGGATGCACATGTTGAGAATCCTTGTATGATTAACGCCCCTGTGACTCAATTAGTTCGTTCATTATTCCCTGGTTGGTTTCCTGATCCCACCACACCAGTAATTTCTTCAAGACATTCAAAATTTCCTTATACTGGTATTGGCAACAATCATAAGCACGCAGATGGTATTTCGCAATCACAGTTCAAAATCGATGAATCTTTTAGATCTGATCTTTCTCACTCGGAATCTTTAGACAGCCATAGGAGAGATTTCCTATTTGGGCAACCTTAAGATGTCCTCTTTATTGATCCATCCCAGTCAATAACTCCTGGGGAGCCCAACATGCCTGGTACCCAGCTTAATCAAATCAACGGTCACAGCGATCCCTGCTTATTTGAAATAATATTCAATCATACCGCTGAAGATTGTCACTCGCATTCGATGATTCACCTTGGGAAGATTCAAGTACCCATCAGAAAATCAAAGTGCTTCAGTTTCTGTCGACCGTTTCTGAAATGATGATCCCCAAGTACCATGTTCCTCCCAGCATAACCGCATCAAATTCACCCCACCCTAGAAAATCTAGAGAATCTGATACATTGGATTATCAATCTGCCAGCGCGCAAACATTTGACCGAATCGATACAAAGCCCACTGACATTTTGCAGCCCACCACAACCCATGATCACATCCAGTCGCTTGATGATCTCGCCCAACTATCAAAATTGGGAAACCCACCACTCGAAGGTCTGGAGTTTGTTCAAGACGGTGAGGAATTACGGCCTCCACCGAAAGTGGATTTGGATCCCCATATCCCTGACAGATTCCAGGAGCAACCCCAAACTAGGGTTTCTGCACTCGAATGCGCAAGCATTTATAATTCGCCTGGCCCATGCTTATTGTTTCCATTCCATAAAACCAATGACCCTCACTACCATAATGAGCATGCTAGTTCGTTTGACCAACCCTCTCTGGTGAATGTGCTTGCAAATAGGAATTGGCTTACCCATCACCCCTCAGATCTAGGATTGTGCATGAATGAATGTGTGTCATTTATAAATTTTGAATTTCAATAACATATTGTTGTGCATCAAGATAAGAGCGGTATTCAGATTACGCAATCTATTCTGGCGCGTTCTTTGGTATGTATCCATGATCTTCTTGCCGTCGCACATGCTCTTCAGGTAAGTTTTCTTGTTGGTGCACGATTTGGTATGCTGACTCTGATCGCGGACATTTTCGTTCTTGCAGGGCAGGAAATAATGTGGTGGCTACACTGGAAAACTGATTTCACATAACCCGACCGCATCATTGGTTAAGCTATGGTTTTAGGTGTAGGCTAGCTAGGACCTGTTAATAAAATTTGTTAGTTCAAAGTCTTTAATTATATTTACTTGCCAAATTTTTACGTTATAATTTAAAAGCGAGTTTTCTATTTTTGTTTATGATTAATATTTTAGGCATCATCATGTTACAAGTATTTTCCTTTCATTTCCTTTTCAGTTACTTGTTGTTGCATAAATAATCACTGCTTGTATTTGCACTTATAACTGGTTGATCGCTCTCGCACGCAGCGTTGCATTGCATCTTGAGCCTCGCTTATTACATTGGGTCGTACACTCTCTTTCTCACATCATTTTTGTCATATCGCCTGCCACTAGGGTCCCGTGATTTGGCCGATTGGCTAGCCAAATGACGATGTAACATCAAACCAAGCTTTGGAGCCCGAGGACCTAGCCTTCCTGGACTCAGAGAGGGCTCTCTCTATATGTGCAAAAGATGTCGGTGTGTTTACTTGCGATGTTCTGATATTAGGCTAGTTATGAAGTGTGTTTTGGTTTTTTTAGTTTTTAAGTTTGTGAGGGGTGAAACTGATCAAATACATAAACTGGATAACAAGATGTAGATAAATTGGGCTATGGGGTCAAACAGGTCAAGGAAGCTTATGAGGTGATGATGTAAAGCTGCTGTAGGGCCGATTTGATTCACAATAGAAGGGATCTCTGGGCAAAATGGATTGAATGGACAATAAGTTGGTGAAAGACAAGGGATTTCAAGTGCAAAATAGTTAATAGCAGACATAAAGATGTAATAACAAGCCATTAATCATGCTAGGAATAACTATAAGCTAATCAATACATAGAAATCAAACATTCCAGCCATACATAGAGGTATAAGACCCTCTAACTTCGGGAAATAGCTATCAGACTTTGGGGAAAACACATGAGACAAACTAACAACTCATAAACTATGCCGAAACGCCTAAACATAGTCTCTAAGTCATTGAGCACTTGGACAAATAAGTTTTCATAGTTTTAGGCAAAGGGCTAGATCGGGACTAGGCCTCCTTGGTTCAACAAAATGATCAACAAATCAGTCAAAGAGAAAGTTTTATGGACAGAACTATGTGCAGCTGATAGGTAGGTAGGGAAAACCATACATCCTACTCAACATACATGGAACTGATGAATAAAACTTAGCAACAATACCTTAGGTTACTAAAGAGAAGCTAAGAATTCTTTAGCATAACTAAGGGAGAAGAAAACATCAAGCTATGAAGATTCAGGGATTTTGAGGTGCCTCCATGGGCATATCTCAAAATCAATCTCTACTGATCTATAGCAGCAAGAAATATGTAGTATGAATGAAAACTAGAAGACAAAACACATTAAGAAGCACTATACCATTCTACCATGTCAAGGAATCCATCAACAATCCTTCATCATTCCTCAAAAGCATCCAAGAGGCAATCCAAAAATCATAACTCAAGTGTATTCTTCAAAGCTCATATGACCAATGTATTAATTCTTCTCTCAAGTTCAGCCTCTGATTTACAATGAGAACCATGGAATAAATAAGCTTGAGGGAGGAAAACCTCATGGAGCAACTAGCTATCCCATTGGCCAAGTCAAAATATCTAAACTTGTCCTTGAGGCTTTGCAAAGCCCAAGGCACAAAATATCCCATAAAATATCTAAAAAAATGCTAAAAACGGAAATTATATTGACTTTACATGATTTTCCCATGATAAAAATAGCTTAACCCACATTTGGGAAAAGCAGATTTTTGGAGTTCAAAAATTACAAAAATACTTCATATTTATGCCTGAAAAAGGTCCCCTGACTTGCTGAAGGCAAATGGCAGCCTTCCCGGTGTCGGAATGAGGCTCATGATGGCCCGTTGGAAAGCCCTCTATTTCTGCTTTCTGGCGCAAGTGAAATCACCTCAATCTGATCTCTGAAAGTCCCTCAAAACTATACCTGTGTGCAAAAACCCAGAAAATAGCAGGCTGCTGATATGGCGGGCAGAATGTGCAAAAAGAGGGTGTTTTTCGCCAATTTGAGGGGGCGAATGATCTTCAAATGCCTTGAAAATCGCTGGAGACCTGCTCATGGAATTATGGCATCCATCGGTATCATCCTCCTCCCTTGACAACTCATCAAACTGAAATGGCGAATTTATGAGTTTTCGGCCAAAAACCCAAAAAATGCCAAAAAACAAAAAGTTGCCGAAAAAGGCCCAAAATTGGCATGCATGACCCTCAAGGGTCTCTAGTAACATGCTTCGAAGTTGAGGCCAGAATGTCAAGCGCTGATGTGCTTTTCTTCTCTTTTCGTGCCGGGCGCTTCCTTTTAGCCTTCTTTTCCATTACTGTTTTGAGTTTCTTCATGGCGCTGCTCTTTATCATTGTGCTGCATATCATCAATGTGTTCTCCTTTACCTTGTTGCGCTGCCTCACTGTGCTCCTCTTCAAAACACTGCCCTTTCTCTTTGTGTGCCACTTAATCCAATAAACTCAACAATATGAACACAGTCAACCTTAGTGTATTTACACAGTCAGATTTTACTGCTCATAGGACAAGTTGGCAGAGTTTAAAAAGTTTCTGAGGTGGTAGCAAAGTTCTTGCAACAGTTATAAAACTAATGGACTTTTCTTTGAGCAAAGCACTACCCTCTTGTACACATCCCATCCAATATATTTAACAATGTAAACACAATTAATCAAAATATATCTACACAGTCAAAGCCACTGTGTTTAATAAGTGACAGAGTTCATTTTGCTTTTGATTGGCCACATAGAATCCAGGAGCATTCAACAACGATAAACCCTTTCTTGAACAAAAAATACTACCTTCACTGCATGCAAAATGCCCTTCTGGATTGAAACTGTGGCAATATGCTGTTTGGACAGATAGACAATGTGGTTAGGATAGATTGCAACAATGTTTCTTTGAATAAACAACCTCTGCTCTCCTTAAAACCAGCCCTTCACCTCTGGATGCACTTCAGCCAGGCAAACTTTTTAAATAGGGTACCATGTGTAAAGATGGGACAATATGCTGTATAATTTTCTTGTATGTAGTATTAAGCAATCATTCCTCTTGGTGAGTTTGCTAGAGATCAACCAACCCTTGCATTTTGCATTTATAAGACCAACCTTCAGTATTAACTAAAAAGGATTAGTACCGTCTTAATGTTAAATGCAATCACCAACAACTCTGTCCTTTAGAAAGTGGCCCTTTTCATTTGTGAAGTTTTAAGAAATTACACACTACTTTTGTACCTCTGCCTCCAAAGTTAGAATCCCATCAACGAACTCTGCTCCTCAGTGTACTGTTCATCCTTAGAGTCTCTTTGTCAATCAGCTTTTCAAAATGATAATATGGTGAAAAAGAGGGCAGACCTAGGTTAGATGAAAAACCATAATAATGCTTGCTTTAAGAAACACGCCCTCTCGCTTGTGAGTTTAAAAAAAGTCCACCGAACACCTCTATACCCCCGCCTAATGTTTAACTTCCACCCTACAAACTCTGCCTTTTTAATGTGATGTCACCTTGGGAAACTCTCTGTCAACAAATCTTCAGAAAGATACAATATAGTGCAAGGAAAAAGGCAGACCTAGTTTAGGTGTAAAATCAATGCATAGTGTTTTTAGGAAAACCACCTTTTTGCTTGTGAATTTCAAAGGTCAACACTACACCTGTACCTCTGTCTCCAATGTTTAGAATTCAACTATTAACAACCTCTGCCCTTATTTTGTCCTGTAGAGAGTGGCCCTGCACCTTTGGAAAATCTCTGTTCAATAACTCTTCCCAGTAGTGACAAAAACAGTGAAAAAGGGGTAGTTTGCTAAAAGGTGTGCTTGTGAGAGAATGCCAACAATCACTCTGTTTTTGACAACTTTGATGTCAACCATCACCTAGCTCAGAGGAGGCTTTCAAACATTCAGCAAATCTATCCTGTGCAAGTGTGCCTTCTTTGCACTGTTTGCATATCAAGCAAAACACCACACATATGCTAAGAATGCCAATACACAGGTTTGGGGTGATAATGACAGAGTTTTTTAAGAAGGCCACAAGCCTTTAGGTTAAAACTGTGTGAGTTTTCCTTTTTAAAGAAAATATGTCACAATTCCTTCCACTGTTTGCATTTCACTGTTTTGACAATGTGGCAAGGTCTGGAGGACTGTGAGGACAATTTTCTCTTTTAAGACCAAACCCTGTATTTTCACAACAAAGTTTTCTTATAATCAAAGCACAAATCTTCACAAGACAACTTCAAAATCCCGTATCTCTATATGTGCTCTTTGAATCGGCCTTTTATCATATTGCAATAGTTCAGCTCACTGTGTAGAAAGACTGCTTTTGTTTTTAACAATAATGGCAAGGTCCGGGGTTTTTAAACATTCTTTTCATTTATCAACACCTTGCAATCGATGGGGAATTCATAAAAATACCTTAAACTTTGATGGACGCCCGCTTTGAAAGCTGAAGTAATGCTGAAGGTCTTTGACACTTGCACGGCATCCTTTGGAGAAAACCCGTCGCGCAGAAAGTGCTTGTCGGGTCGGCCTGTCGTGTGGTCGGGCGGCCTTGTACAGGCACGTCGCGCCAACGTACAGGCACGTCGCGCCGACAAATGGCCCTGTGCAAAATTCCGCCCAGGCACGTCGCGCCAAAACCCAGGCACGTCGCGCGGCTTCAAACGATGCTCGACTTTGCAATTTTGACCTGAAAGTTGCTGTTTTGGTGCTAGGGAGGCACGGGATCCGGTTTTCAGTTTTGAAAATGAAAATACTCCCTTAACCTTATTCTTTTATATTAATTCGAAACAAGTCTTAACGGTCTTGAACTTTGTAAAATGAATGTTTGTTTTGACTTTGTTTTGTTTTTTTTTTAAAACAATGGGCATGTCATTTTAATATACAAAACCGAACATTGGCTCTCATCCCGAGTTTTTAAACCTTGGCAAACATTCAACAAACTTCAACACCTCTGCCATTGTTTTTAACAATGTTGGGGCTATTTTTGATGTAAGGAAAACCACCTTACCACTGTAAAGATGATGCTAAAAAAAACTGTTATGTTCCTGAAAGACAGGGCTTGCCTTGTTAATGTATTTTGACCGGAAGGGAGGTCTTTGTAAGAGAGACATTCCAAAACCTCACCTCCCTGTGAGATCGTATGTGCCCTTCCAACTTGTTTAATCATCTCCTTTCAGGGTGACTTATAAGCTTTTTCCTGGATCAGTGCCTTATTTAGGTTAAATTCTTCCACAATATACTTCATCATATTTAAAAGGACTTTCCGCACTGGCAAGGGATAAGTGAGCATCGTTTTAACCATTTTAAAGAAACTCGCCTTCCCAGGTGTAAATTTACGCATATGTTCAACATTTTCTCCTTTCCACTACAGGTACTTCGTCTCCCATTTACGCTCTTTGAAAAGGAAAACCGTACTTCGGTGTATAAACAAGAATATTTTCACTGCAATGACTTTTATTCAATTTCTTTATATCCCTCCATTATATTTTACATCAATCAGCTTCAGCAACTTGCAATAGCTTTGGCCATCTACTCATGCATGGAGGAGGCTCTTCATCAGGTAAGGTATTTGAAGTTTTTTAACAACTCTGTTCGAGACAACCTTTCTCTGAATGTGGTAGTAAGTAAACCACTTAAAAAAACATCAATATAATCATCTCTTTTTTGCAAACATCACTGTATTTTAGAAGAAACCCCAATCACAGTGACATTGTCTCCCTGCACTGTTCTAAGGGTGACTGAGATATTTATCATTGTGCTTGGTCATCTCATGGCAGGTTACTTGACAAAAATCTTGGTGACTATGAAGGTCAGTGCTTTTTGAAAAACCAAGGACTTTCCTTCTGCCTGTGTAATGGCATTGGTTAACAGCATCTATTCCATTTGATCTTGGACAAAACAGGCTACTTAAGAGTGGAATGTTTACTGATGACATGCTTTCTAAAGCTTCAACAATTCACATGATTTGTAAGTTTGAAGTGAGCTCCTTTATCAGACCAAACTCCCCTTTCCTTTGAACTTAGCATATTTCCACTATATCCCTGTTATGATCATCAGTCACATTCATAAAACCTGGAGTCCCTGTTTCATTTGCTTCAGTTCAAGTCAAACCTGGATCTTTGCAATTATCTAAGTCAATATTGGCCTGCGCCCTCTGCTTATGGATGAAGGAGGCGCCCCAACCCTCTGCTTGTGAATGAAGGAGGTTCTGGGCCTTGACAATTTACCAGTTTGCTGAGACAGTGGTGACCTTTTCTTACTGTGATTTTTATGCTGAAAAGAGCTGTAAAGTCCAGATGATTAGCTTTCTGTTTTGCAGACATATCTAAAGGTTCAAGTTACATTTAGAAGTAGCTGTTCCTCTAACTGTAAACTCAAACATTTACTCCATGAGATGAAATCTATTTCCTGCCTTTGTAGAACCATAGAACACTGTGAAAAACCTAATAGTCAGCTTGAGATTGGGCTTTATGTAGTGCTGAGATCTAGGGGATATGAGTGGCGCGACTTAGGGTTGTTTGTCAATTTCATTTGCAAAGTAAGGGATCAGTCATGGTAGGTCTGTTGCAGAGGGAGGTTTTTTGGCCTTTTAATGATTGCCAAAGGCGAAATGTCCTAAAGCGCCACTTCCTAACATAGGGAAGACTTTTGAAACAGATGTGGATTTGCCTTTTAAAGCTGATGGGCAGACCAATAAGGCTGAAGCTGGATAGGATTGTGATATGAGGTTTTGATATTCGACATGGGCGAACTGGAAAGGTAGAAAGGTGAAAAAAGTTTTAGGAGGGTTTTCTGGATGACATATTGACATAAGGAAATCAGTTTCTAGAAAACTCAGTTGTAGATATAGTCATCACTAACATGTAAAAAATACTGATGGCTAACAGTGGCTCCATTTGGGGAGGGCAGCTCCTCGTCAGGAGGTGTCCAGAATTCAGATTTTTTGGCTTATGAAGACCAGTGCCTTATCCATTGGCGCAAAATTTACCCTTCCCTTGATGTTATTTCTGAAAAGTGTCAGCATGGTTAACATCAATGATACCTCTACCTACCCTACTATCTTTCCTAACATTTTTTCTTCTGTTTGGCGCATTTGAACTAGCAGCCCTTTGACAATGCATATTTTTCTTTTTGCAAAATGAACCTATCTACTTCTACTCTTATATCTGCCGGGAGTTCAGATTAAGCTGATGAACTCCTTCATTTCTCTACCTAAAACTAGATCGACTGTCAAGATTAAGCAGTTTGACAAGATTTCATTCTCTAATCTACAACATGAAATTGAAAAATGATCAAATCAGGATTAGGCAGTCTGATTTGTCATGCATTTGCGGCATAAAAGACAAGCTGCACACAAATGTTATTCTGCAACAAAGGAAACTAGACAAGCGGGGTTAAGATGTACAATGTATTTTTCATCCCTCGCTTCTCTCTTTGGTTTTGTTTTAGGCATGTGGAACCAGAATCTCTCCCTAATCTAAGCTCTGTGATAAGTCAATCTTACACAATGTTGACTATCTTGGCACTCACTAACTTATCAGCAAATAAATTTAAACATGCTCAGCTATGATTAGGCTAGATAGCTGAACAAGACATTAGAGCACTAGTAGCGGCATTTAGACTTGCTCGCTTTCTGAAAGACTGTTTTTTTGGAACATGGGGCCTTTGTTCTATCTTTACTTGCCCTCTTTTCTGCTTTTTCACTTTTCTTCAAAAAAATCTAAAACTGAAAAGATGCTTGCAAGGCTGAGCTTATTTTCCACTGCTGTCTACCTATCCTAATTTAAACTGTACACAACATACACATTTGGTGAACTCTTCTTTCCAATGTAACCAGTCAAGTAGATGATTGCATGGGTGACTCTGGTTTAGTTCTTTCATGATGTAGAAATAATGACAAGGCCACTCCCATTTGGCAGGTTTTTGGACAATAGTACTTAAGCCTTTTCTCATTCTTGGTAGCAACTTGTTTATGATAGAAACTACTACTCTTTTAGACTTTTCAAGGAAAACAGCAACTGGATCTTGGAATAATACCTGATATAGAGGATTTGAGATATAGGTTTCATTCAGGATTACTCTTTCTCCCACTTGACCATATTTGGGACCCCCTTGGTACAGCAACTCTTCCCCTTGCTCATGATTACTTGAAATGACAGGTTCATCATATATTGCAGTGTGATTCTCTTGCCAAGCTGATGTGTTTTGATAGGGCGGGCTGAAAACTGTGTGAAGGTCTTCAGGTTGATGAGCAAAGATACACTTTGACAGTAAATCATCTTGAAAGGGCAGTGAGACAACTCTTATGTGTTTATCAGCCTGTTTTTCTTCATCTGCAATTTGTAACTCAATGGAAATTGGTGGCTGCAAATTTGGATTTAAGGAAGATTCCATGTCCAAAATGATTTCTTCGACCATTTCAAGAAAAGGCTTCTCATTTACAACATGCTCAAGAATTTCACCATCTTCCTCAACCTCATCATCAAAGCTAAAGAACTGCTGATTTCCAATTATGTGACTGTTATCTCTAATGGACTGAAATGAAGTGGAGCAAAGAGTCTGAGACTCTTCACTTACTTCTAAACTCTCAATGCTCTCCTCATCAGTGTCATAGATGACCTGTAATGGCTGCTCACTTTTCTCAAGTTTGTGAAACTGAGCTTCCTCCCAAAAATCAAAAGTTGAGTGTTCTGCAAAGTTAGTTTCTGTTTGGAAATCACAATCATCAACATATTGATCAAACCTTGGAGAATCATTAACATAAGAAATGTCATCAACCATGCACATTGGACTATCAGATTGCATTTCTTCAAATTGATCTACACATCTATTTTCTGATTTATGACATGCAAGATTAATAGGAGAAAGATCAGAAATTTTTTGGTTATATGAAGTTTCAGAGGTTGTTTGTATGTTTATAAGTTGATCTATTTCCTCTTCAGTTAGAAAGGGAGGCATTTTCATTTCTCTAAAATAATCTTCTTTCTCTTGGGAAATCTGATTTGAAAGATGAATGTCTTTTGGGGCTTCACTTATGAGAGATGATGAATCATCACTTATGCCCTTAGAGAGATCCCGTGGGTTTTCTGTCATTTCTTGCTTATTTTCATCTTCAACCAATTCTTTGTGATATTGAGGATAGTTATCATGTAATTCATGAGTTTTTTCTGATAGATTCTTAGGGGGCCAGTTTGCTTTTATGAACTCAAATGACTCCCAACATAAAGGTAGAGACCCTACAGGTTTTGATTTATCTTCTATCTCATATTTGAATTCTTCTTCAATCAGCTCTTCTTGATTTAGGTGAGAGTTAGCTTGAGCAGGGTTTTCCTGAATAACTGCTGAGAGATCTTTAGGGAGAAAATTTGCTTTAAAAGTAGGGAATGATTTAAAGCATAAGGGTAGAGAACCTAAAGGTTTTGATTCTTTTTCCATTTCAGAATCTGTGATTTCAAAATGGCTGATAGCTTCTTTAGAGCATTCCTCTATGTTTTTATTTGCAACTTTCCCATTAGGCATATTTTGTTTATAACTCTTGTCTTGTGATAGCTGAGTGTGTTTAACCTGAGGAAGAAGGGTAGGTTGGTTTGAATAAGAAGTGTTAACCTTGTGTTTCTGTTTCTCTCTTTTCCTAAGTAGATGTTCTAGTTTGCCAAGCATACATTCCAATTTTTTCAACTTTTCCTCTGAAGATACTAGTCTCTCTTGATTTGCTTTGTCTTTCTCTATTGTTCTTAGTTGTGCCTCCCTATTTAGTATGTTGAATTCTACATCAACTGCTATCCTTTTCATTTCTTCTAGGGTTAAAGGATCTTTGTTTTTTATCTGGAAAACCATCTCTGGGTCAAAAGAGTCTGGGTAATGTAAGAGAACACATCCGAGGGGTGGTTTTAGGTTAGCAGGCATTGCATGGTATACTTTATTGAACCTGGCTGAAAAGTTTTGTATTGTCTCCCCTGGTTGTCTTTTTAACTCATTGTATTCCTTTATGATGAGAACTTTATTTCCTATGACCACCCACCTATCTAGGAAGATTTGAGTGAACTGATGAAAATTGGTAATGCTTGCAGCTGGAAGGTCTTCAAACCAACTCCTAATTTTTCCTTGTAATGATAAGGCAAACATTCCAATACGCACATCATCTTCTTCTATGTCATAAAGGTCAAGTAAATCCTCAAGTTTTCGGGCATGCTCTTCAGCGGTGACTTTGGAGCTTTCTCCATCAAACCTGGGTAATTTGTTTTGAAGCTTTGCAGGAAGGGCTTGTAAGATGGAAGGTAAAACCAGAGGCTTGTATCTTTCTGGGACCTTTGTGGATATAGGTAGTGTAAAAAGAGTTTCGTGACTGTTTGAGGTTTCAGCCAAAGTGGGAAAGGTAGCATGAAGCTCATGTTTTGCTAGGTTTTCCATAGGTGAATCTGGGGTAAGAACAGGTGTACAAACCTGCTCATGGTCTGAGATTTGAGGCTTAGATTTTTGAGGTTTGAGATCTTTCCAATGATCAATGTAGATCTCATCAGTGTATTCCTGATCAGGCTCAAAGTAGGATAGAACATAGTTACAGATAAAGACAATAATTTCTTGAATCCAACTAAGTCCCGAGTGCTTTTTCTTTCTAGGATGACCAACCATGTTTTAGGTTCTTCCTCCAGTGGAGTCTTTTAGGTCTATTTGGAGTTGTGGAGTCGCCAGGTGGAACTTGGTTGTTTTTTTAGAGATGTAGCTATGGTCCACCACCAGTAACTAATCTGGAAATGTTTTTAAGGTTTTTCTGAGTTTTATGTGCAGCCTATGGTTTGCTAAAGTATCCTAGACTTGTTTCACCACTTTGCTAGGGTGATGAGAACAAAAAGAGTTTACTCTAAAAAATGGGTGTAGGGACTGCTTGCTTGTTTATGATACCTAAAGGACTAAAGAGTCTATAAGATTTTGCTGGACTATTATGTACTCAGTGTCCCACCATCTCCCGCTATGTTAGTGAGCGATGGGATAGGTTTATCGGATAGTAGCCTAGAGTTTTGAAAAGTAGTAAGGCTTACTAGAAGTTTAGTGGAGTCGCCAGGTGGATTGTCAGTTGTTTGAGATAAACTTGTATGGTCCACCACCAATAATGTCAAAAACCAATCTAAGGGAGTTTTTTGTGGTTTTTTCTGAGTTTTATGTGCAGCCTAGGATGTAAGAGTGTTATAAACCTGATTCATCACTTTGCTAAGATGGTGAAACAGAGAGTTTACACTAAATGATTCTAGAGGCTGATGGTTTAAGTTGAAAGTTGAAGGACTAAGGAGCCTATAAAAGTTTGCTAGACTGTCATGTACTCAATAGGTCCCACCATGATCGCCATTATGTTAGGGTCCCGTGATTTGGCCGATTGGCTAGCCAAATGACGATGTAACATCAAACCAAGATTTGGAGCCCAAGGACCTAGCCTTCCTGGACTCAGAGAGGGCTCTCTCTATATGTGTAGAAGATATCGGTGTGTTTACTTGCGATATTCTGATATTAGGCTAGTTATGAAGTGTGTTTTTGGTTTTTTTGTTTTTAAGTTTGTGAGAGATGAAACTGATCAAATACATAAACTGGATGACAAGATGTAGATAAATTGGGCTATGGGGTCAAACAGATCAAGGAAGCTATGAAGTGATGATGTAAAGCTACTGTAGGGCCGATTTGATTCACAGTAGAAGGGATCTCTGGGAAAAATGGATTAAATGGACAATAAGTTGGTGAAAGACAAGGGATTTCAAGTGCAAACTAGTTAATAGCCGACATAAACATGTAATAGCAAGCCATTAATCATGCTAGGAATAACTATAAGCTAATCAATACATAGAAATCAAACATTCCAGCCATACATAGAGGTATAAGACCCTCTAACTTCGGGAAATAGCTATCATACTTTGGGGAAAACACATGAGACAAACTAACAACTCATAAACTATGCCGTAACGCCTAAACATAGTCTCTAAGTCATTGGGCACTTGGACAAATAAGTTTTCATAGTTTTAGGCAAAGGGCTAGATCGGGACTAGGCCTCCTTGGTTCAACAAAATGATCAACAAATCAGTCAAAGATAAAGTTTTATGGACTGAACTATGGGCAGCTGATAGGTAGGTAGGGAAAACCATACATCCTACTCAACATACATAGAACTGATGAATAAAACTCAGCAACAATACCTTAGGTTACTAAAGAGCATCTAAGAATTCTTTAGCATAACTAAGGGAGAAGAAAACATCAAGCTATGAAGATTCAGGGATTTTGAGGTGCCTCCATGGGCATATCTCAAAATCAATCTTTACCGATCTATAGCAGCAAGAAATATGAATTATGAGTGAAAACTAGAAGACAAAACACATTAAGAAGCACTATACCATTCTACCATGTCAAGGAATCCATCAACAATCCTGCATCATTCCTCAAAAGCATCCAAGAGGCAGTCCAAAAATCATAACTCAAGTGTATTCTTCAAAGCTCATATGACCAATGTATTAATTCTTCTCTCAAGTTCAGCCTCAGATTTACAATGAGAACCATGGAATAAATAGGCTTGAGGGAGGAAAACCCCATGGAGCAACTAGCTATCCCATTAGCCAAGTCAAAATATCTAAACTTGTCCTTGAGGCTTTGCAAAGCCCAAGGCACAAAATATCCCATAAAATATCTAAAAAACTACTAAAAACGGAAATTATATTGACTTTACATGATTTCCCAATGATAAAAATAGCTTAACGCACATTTGGGAAAAGCAGATTTTTGGAGTTCAAAAATTACAAAAATACTTCATATTTATGCCTGAAAAAGGTCCCCTGATTTGCTGGATGCAAATGGAAGCCTTACCGATGTCGAAATGAGGCTCATGATGGCTCGTTGGAAAGCTCTCTGTGTCTAATTTCCGGCGCAAGTGAAATCACCTCAATCTGATCTCTGAAAGTCCCTCAAAACTGTACCTGTGTGCAAAAACCCAGAAAATAGCAGACTGCTGATATGGCGAGCAGAATGTGCAAAATGAGGTTGTTTTTCGCCAATTTGAGGGGGCGAATGATCTTCAAATGCCCTGAAAATCGATGGAGACCTGCTCATGGAATTATGGCATCCATCGGTATCATCCTCCTCCCTTGACAACTCATCAAACTGAAATGGAAAATTTATGAGTTTTTGGCAAAAAACCCAAAAATGCCAAAAAACAAAAAGTTTCCGAAATAGGCCCAAAAATGGCATGCATGACCCTCAAGGGTCCATAGAAACATGCTCCGAAGCTGAAGCCAAAATATCAAGGGCTGATATGCTTTTTTCTTCTTTCCGTGCTAGGCGCCTCTCCTTCAACTTCTTCAATTTCTCTTGTGCTACCTTCAATTTTCGCCTGGCAAATCGATTTAGCTTCTGAAAGTGAAGAGTCCTCTTTCTCTGTAGCTCAAGATCCCTGTTTGCCTTCTCAAGCTTTGTTTCCAAATGCTGGTTAGCCCTCTCAAGCCATGCTTCCTTGTTTTCCTCAATTTCCTGCTCAAAGAGGGCAGTGAGAGGAAAGGCTTCGAATTGAGCTTGTTCTTCTGCTCTCTGTTTCTCCAAGGCTCTTCTAAGCCCGATGGTCTTAGGCCTATTTCGCCTAGGCTGGTCTTCCTCCTCTTCATCATCAAACTCACCAATGAGCTCTTCAATTCTTACTTGCGCCTTTTCTGCCTCTTTTTTCTACTTGATCGCCCTTGCCTCATGAATGGCTGCATGATACTTCATTTGTTTGTTTTCAACCTCCAAGAAGTGGTTGAAATTCCTCGCCCTTTGAAGGTCTTCTTGTAACACCTCAATTTTCCCTTCTTTGTGAATGAGGAGGTTTCCAAGGATGCGGGCCTCGTTATCACTGTCATCGCTTGGGATAGGGATGACAGCTGATTTACCTCCATGCTTGGCACTTTCTCCAACGATGCTTTTGCCTTTGAATGCCAATCTAGCGCTTTTTCTCCTTGGCAAGCTAGAAGTTGTATTTTTGGGCAATTTCCTCTTTCTAGGAACAGTTTTGGTCACTATCAAGGTGGCAGCCTCAGCTTGCTGTCCTTCCTCAACATCCTGTCTAGTTTGTGGCTCAAAAGGCGCTTCAATTGTTTGCCCAACTTGCTGCTCCTCAACTACTGTCTGCTACTGTTCATCAACCTCTAACTGCTGCTGTTCATCAATATCTAGCTGCTGTCCCTCTTCCTGTACCTGCTGTTGTTCATCAACCTCCAACTACTGCTGTCCACTGATTTCCAACTGCTGCTGTCCCTCAAAATCTGGCTGCTGCTGTTCACTGCCTTCTTTTCCTCCCTGTGGTTCACTGCCCTCTCCTTCTCCCTGTTGACTTGGCTGCCCAGTGGTCATCTTGAGTTTTTTAGGGGTAGGCCTACTAGACAAAGGCACTGGGCGATGGACAGGCTGAGTAGGAGACACATGAATAGGAGGGACAGTGGCGAAATCTGCATGGCTAATGAATGAATCCCATGGAACCCCTTTCTTCTCCAGCTGGTGTAAGAAGACAATCTTGATCAAGGAATGATGAAAGAGAGAAGGGATTTGCTGAGGTGGAGCCTTCTTTTGGACAGTAGCTTCCATTTTCTCTATGCTTTTGGACAAAAAGTATGGAAGGTTTAATTGCCTGCTTCTGGTAAAATGCATCAACAAGCGGACATGATAGGCAAAAATTTGGCTAAACCTCCCTTCACAAGTGAAATATCTCATTATGGCTTTCATCAGCGGAGCATAACCGTCAAGAAGATAGGAGAAAGGGAAAATAGCAGTGATGGTTTCCCTATGTTCAGGTTTGATGAAAGGTTTATAATCCTCTAGATCAAGATGAGCTTGTTTAAACCACTTTTCACCATGATACGGGATCTTGGTAGCCTTGGATACA
Source organism: Pinus albicaulis (assembly GCA_034641835.2). Lineage (NCBI taxonomy): Eukaryota > Viridiplantae > Streptophyta > Pinopsida > Pinales > Pinaceae > Pinus > Pinus albicaulis. The sequence goes on along the minus strand of CM076578.1, from coordinate 1,319,091,765 downwards.
TACCTTGGGGAGATTTTGAAATCAAGACCCGCTAACTGCAAGTGTTTGTCCTTGAATCTCAAAGCGCACAAATGTGTAAGTGGCGAAAAACTCTTGACTTCTTCTATCCTCTGGCAGAAATCAAGACAGCCTACTTCATGGAAATTGAAAAGCACTGATGGGTGAGCATTGATTTCTTCTATGGATATAGGCTCATATCTCTTATGTGGACCGCTCTTGTGATCTCGCTTTGGAGGCATTCTGACTTGAACAAGCTTTGGAAGAGGCAAACTGCCTTTACTGTAAGAAACTGCTCTGCTGGATTGAAACTGGCCACTATACTGTTTGGATAGATATGGACCCTGTGGTTTTGAATAAAATGCAACAATGTTTCTTTGAATAAGCCACCTCTTCACTTCTTAAAAACAGTCCTTCAACTCTGGATACACTTCAGCTATGTAAAATTCTCAATAGAAAACCATCAATAAAGATGAGACAATATGCTGTATAAATTTCCTGTATGTAGTATTAAGCAATCATTCCTCTTGGTGAGTTTGCTAGAGATCAACCAACCCTTGCATTTTGCATATATAAGACCAATCTTCAGTATTAAAACCCTGCTCTTTAGTACCTCTGCCTCCAATGTTTAACTTCTCATCAACAAACTCTGCCCTTTTAATGTGCTGTCACCTTTGGAAGCTCTCTGTCAACAAATCTTCAGAATAATACAATATAGTGCAAGGAAAAGGCAGACCTAGTTTAGGTGTAAAATCAATGCATAGTGCTTTTAGGAAAACCACCTCTTTGCTTGTGAATTTCAAAGGTCAACACTACACCTGTGCCTCTGTCTCAATGTTAAATGCAATCACCAACAATTCTGTCCTTCAATATGCTGTTAATTTTGGAAACTCTCTGCCAACAAACTTACAGTAGTGAAATACAGTGAAAATAGGGGCAGATTGCTAGAAAGGGCTTGTTGTCATAAGTGTTTTGATAACCCTGTTCTTCAGAAATGACCTTCCCCTTGAAACATATCACAAACAACAGCTCTTCAAAATGACACCATTCAGTGAAAGAAAAGCAGAACTAGGTTAGGTGACATATCATTGCACCATGCTTTTTAGGAAACACACCCTTGCTTGTGGGTTCAAAAGATCTATCAATACATCTATGCTTCTGTCTCCGATGTTAGAGTTCAACCATCAAAAACCTCTGCCCTCAGTGTTCTGTTCACCTTTGAAGATCTCTGTCAACAACTCTTCACAGTAGTGACACAATATAGTGAAAAAAGGGGGGGGCAGTTTGCTAAGAGGTGTGCTTGTGAGAAAATGACAACAGTCACTCTGTTCTTGAAATCTCTGATGTCAATCAATACACCAAAACTCCTTGCTCAAGGAGGCCTTCAACATCAAAACCTCACCCTGTATAAGTGTGCCACCCTTCAACCATTTGTATCTCTAGCAAACCATCCTACATATGCCTAGACAGTAAAAACACAGGGCTGGGGTAAAATGACAGAGCTTTAGAAGACTATCAAGCTCTTAGACAGAGATTACATGAGTTTTCTCTTTCAAACAACAAGAATGTCAAAACTCCCTCACTGAGTGCACTTCACTGTTTTAGTAGTGTGGAAATGTTTGGATGACAGTGTGAAAGGTTTTTCTTCAGAATTAAGTCTGTATTTCTACCACGAAAGTCTCCTTTTAATCAAAACACAGCCCTTCACAAGACAACCTCTGCCCTTAGATCGATTTGAAAATGAAACAAACTGGTTCTCAACCATAAAACCCCGTTTTATCATATTGCAATTACCTCATCTCACTGTGTAGAAAAGACTTCTTTTGCCTTTAACTAAAATGACAAAGTCTGGGGTTTTTAAAACTTCTTGTCATCCATCAAAACCTTGAAATCAATGGGGAATGTGTAAAAATACCTCCAATTTTGATGAACACCTGTTTGAAGGGCTGAAAGAAACGCTGGACACCTTGGACAGCTGCGCGGCACCCTCTGGAGAAAACACGTCGCTCATACAATGCTTGTCGGGTCGGCCTGTCAGGTGGTCGGGCGGCCTTGTACAGGCGCGTCGCGCCAATGTACAGGCATGTCGCGCCGACAAAGGAAACAGTGTAAAAATCGTGCCAGGCACGTCGCGCAAAAACCCAAGCGCGTCGCTCGGCTTCAAACGATGCTCGACGTTGCAAATTGACCCGAAAATTGCTGCTCTGGTGCTAGGGAGGCACGAGATCCGGTTTTCAGTTTTGAAATTGAAAATGTCTCACTCAACCTTACTCTTTTATATTAATTTAAAACAAGTCTTAACGGTCCTAAGCTTTGGAAAATGAATGTTGGTTTTCGACTCTGTTTTGTTTTAAAACAGTGGTTTTGTCATTTAAATATGTGAACCCGAACATCGACTCTGACCCGAACTTTAACTTTTGACAAACAATTCAACAAACTCCACCACTTCTTTGTCTATTTATGATATTGTACACCCATTTACCAAGTCCTTTTTGGGGGCCAAACTTGAATAACCTCCCACTGTTTGTGAGGTATGTCTGAAAGGATAGACTGGTGTAGCAGGAACAACAGGGTTCTTTGAAACCTAGGATTGTTTGACTTTGACCAGGGTATTTGACTTTTTGAAATAGAACCATTTGCAAAGGGTCAACTTTGTCCACTGTTTTACCTTCCTAGTGACAATCTAGGGAAAATCAATCAGAATGTATTTAAAAAGCTCTTTGACAAACCTTGGCGACTGTTTTGTCATTTAACAGGATATGGCCTGTGTTCTTCCAATGTATTTGATAATCGCTGCTTTCAGGTGATTTATAAGTTTTCTCCCTGGACTATAAGCGCCCTCTTGTAGTTGCATGCTTTCACACTATACTCCTCTGCTTTACTCAAAAAGAGATCCTTTAAACTTAATGGCAGGTGACAATGGGGTACTTTTTAACCCTTTTTTAAAGCAACTACTCCTTGTAGTATCAATGCATGCATATGTTCAATGTTGTCTCCCTTCCACTTCAGGTACAGTCTGACAGACAGCTCTTTTGAATAGGAGCGCCAATACCTTTGCATCATAAGCACTATCATTTACCTGTGCAATGACCTTTATTCAATTTCTTTGTGTCCTTTCTCTGCACCTTTTAGACCCATCAGTTTTCAACAACTTGCAATGGCTTTGGCCATCTGCTCATATATGGAGGAGGCTCTTCATCAGGTAAGGTATCTGAAGGCTTTTTTACAACTCTGTTTGACACAGCCTTTCTCTGAATGTGATGGTGAGTGAAATTCTTGAAAAACATCAATATTAGCACCTCTTTTGCAAACATCACTGCATTTTATAAGAAACCCTAGCCATAGTGACACTGTTCCTCTGTACTGTTCTAAAGGTGACTGAGATATTTATCATTTGGCTTGTTCACCTTATGATAGATTACTTGACAAATAACCTTTGTGACTATGAAGGTCAGTGCTTTTTTGAAAGAAGACAAAACAGTGGGCCTTACAGCTAGAAGGACATTCAAGAACACATCTGAGGTCAATATTGACCTGACAGAGAGCTCTGAACCAGACTACAGAGTACACACAGTCGGCGAAGAAACATTAGGTAGCATGGGCGTGAACACTTCTGCCATTCTGTCTTAATGAAAAAAATTAAATTTATATCTATTCTTTTTAACCAGAACTTTCCTTCTGCCTGTGTAATGGCATTGGTTGACAGCATCTATTCCATTTGATCTTGGACAAAATAGGCTACTTAAGATCACAGTGCTTTAGTCACCTTACTTGCTTTAGAAGACAAAACAGAGGGCCTTACAGCTAGAAGGACATTCAAGAACACATCTGAGGTCAATATTGACCTGACAGAGAGCTCTGAACCAGACTACAGAGTACACACAGTCGGCGAAGAAACATTAGGTAGCATGGGCGTGAACACTTCTGCCATTCTGTCTTAATGAAAAAAATTAAATTTATATCTATTCTTTTTAACCAGAACTTTCCTTCTGCCTGTGTAATGGCATTGGTTGACAGCATCTATTCCATTTGATCTTGGACAAAACAGGCTACTTAAGATTGGAATGTTTACTGATGACATGCTTTCTAAAGCTTCAACAATTCACATGATTTGCAAGTTTGAAATGAGCTCCTTTATCAGACCAGACTCTTTTTCCTAGCATATTTCAAACTCTGTTCCTGTTATGACCATCACTCAAATTCATAAAACCTGGACATATGTTTCACTGTTCAATACAAATCAAACCTGGACCTTTGCATTCTTCCAAGTCAATATTGGCCAGCGCCCTCTGCTTGTGGATGAAGGAGGCGCCCTAACCCTCTGCTTGTAAATGAAGGAGGTTCTGGGCCTTGACAATTTACCAGTTTGCTGAGACAGTGGTATCCCTTTTTTCCTGTGATTTTCATGCTGGAAAGAGCTGTAAAGTCCAGATGAGTAGCTTTCTGTTTTGCAGACATATCTAAAGGCTCAAGTTACATTTAGAAGCAGCTGTTCCTCTAACTGTAAACTCAAAAATTTACTCCATGAGATGAAATATATTCCCTGCCTTTGTAGAACCATAGAACACTGTGAAAAACCTAATAGTCAGCTTGAGATTGGGTTTTATGCAGTGATGAGATCTAGGGGGTGTGAGTGGCGCGACTTAGGGCTGTTTGTCAATTTCATTTGCAAAGTAAGAGGTCAGTCATGGTAGGCCTGTTGCAGATGGAGGCTTTTTGGCTTTTTGGTGATTGCCAAGGGTGAAATGTCTTAAAGCGCCACTTCCTAACATAGGGGAGACCTTTGAAACAGATGCGAATTTGCCTTTTAAAGCTGATGGGCATATCCAAAAGGCTGAAGCTAGATAGGCTAGTGACAATGAGGTTTTGATTTCGACATGGGCGAACTGAAAAGGTAGAAGGGTGAAAAAAGTTTTAGGAGGGTTTTCTGGATGACATATTGACATAAGGAAATCAGTTTCCAGAAAACTCAGCTGTAGATATAGTCATCACTAACATGTAAAAAATACTGATGGCTAACAGGTCTCAACATTTTGGCCTAGGTAATGGCCATATGATTTGAGGATTGATCACTCTGGAAGAGGGAGTCTTGATATGCTAATGACATTTCCATGGGCTTGGTACCACCCCAGATATGGCCACTAGAAGATGCTGATGATAGATGATGATGTTGGTAATAATAGATAACCTTTTCTTTAGAGAAATTTGTTCAATTTGAGAACATATATGACAGTGATTATGAATACCTCCCTAGTTAAGAGGGAGTGTTGAATTTGTAACTATGGTTGGTCTTCATAATGTACTTGTGGTCACTTCATGTTTATAAATTCTTGAATCAAAGTCCCATTGCGACTTTAAAAGATGTAAATTTGAATTTTGAAATAAATATTTTGGCTCCAAAAAGTGAAAAGTCGGCTTCCCTCCAAGTCAAGTCAGCCCTGGGCAAGAGACACATCCATTCACCCTAGGCAGACTACTATATAAAAGTATCTCGAGCTCCTCATTTGGCCAATTCACATTCCTCTCTCACGAAAGTTTTTGGGCAAGGGATTAAAGGACAAGGACAAAGAAGGATGAAGAAGAAGGCTGGATTTTCTCTCTCCTATCTCTCTCTAGCAACTCGCACATGTGAAAGAATCTCTCTCTCTGTGACTCACAGTTTCTGGGGTAGCTGTTGCAGGTGGCTGAAATTTTTTGGGTTAGTGGGGCAACTGTTGTAGGGCCAAAATTTTGGGTAACAGGCTATTTCAGGAGGGTCAAAATTCTGGAAGTGCAAGATCAAGAGTAAAGTGCAGGACCAGTTTGGGTGACTTGACTTGGAGGAGAAGACTAGGTTTGACCATAGGTTTAGGTGTGTCTCTCATTGGACAAGAAGAATTTCTGTATTGAAAAGGTTGCTAGGTTTTTCCCCGTAGTGGGTTTTCCCAGGGTAAATCTTGTCTCTCTTTTGTTCATTGTGATCTCTATTGTTCTACTGTTCTTTATTGTTGAATTTCTGAAGTATGATTGCTGAATGATATATTGGAACAAGTTAAAAGATCTACATCAAAAGTAATTATCAAAATTTCAGGAATATTGTGCTAACCTTAATTACACTAGAAAATAAACACTAATGTGGAAAATTGTAGACTTCTGTGGCATCTTTATCTTAGGCATGTATGGCATGTCAGTGATGTATGACAACGTCCTTATGATAGTGTGATATATGGCAGTGAAATCTTCAGTGTGTTCTATGGTAGTGATACTTGTGCTCTCGATAGTGACATAAGAGTGACCACTGACACATGCTCCTATGGCAGAGTTATATGTCACTTGTGATAGTGATAAGGAGGTAGCATTTATGGTTTCATCTGTTGATCAATAGGAGACATTTCAGAGGCCTTCTTGTAGGCTTGTGAATGAATCCTTGACAAATATGTTTGTTGCCATCTTATGAGGATCTAGTATGATCTAGGGTTAGCCTTAGGAGGCCCAATGTGATTGATAGATTTGCATCTCAAAATTAATTTTTATTGTACCTCAGTTGAACATTTGATGAATATCTAATAGAAGAAGAAGAATTGATTATGGGTTTTCCCCCTTGTGGGGTTTTTCCCCAGTCTTTGACCTAAATCTTGGTGTCTCTATTGTGTATGATTTTCTTCTAATGTTCCTTATTGTTCCGCTGCATTGTTGATGTTAATGTTCTCTTTATATAATTGCTTATGATGATATGGGGTGAATGTAATGTGAAAATTGATGAAAAAGTTAAAAAATGCAATTATCTATAGTAGAGATCTATCTATCCCTAAAATTAACACTTGCTTCGCTAGTTTGAGCATGCTCTCTATATTCATTTTCATCATTGTGAGGCACTCATTGTTGTGCTCTATCTTGATGACCTATTATCATGCAAATATATATTGACAAACCTGCAGGAAGCTTTTATACAACCAACCCTATCATGGTTGAAAGTCTCTTCGTTTGGACTGGTGTTTTCTCCAGTCCCTGGGGGGTGTCCCTAGATGATGTATGCTATCATCCCCTTAATATCCCTTGTGAAAATTCTATAATATAGAATCCTACTGCAGCTACTGATTATATTTCTTCTATTGCATTCATTCACAATTATTTAATGTTTTCACTATGTTAAATATCAAAATAAAATACGTTGTAGACTTCATAATACATAATCAATATGACAGAAATAGCACAAGTATTCACACATAAGCATCGTTATTTTTGGACAATTGTTCTCGGAAAAACCCAATGTGGGAAAACCAGTGCAACAGATCTGAGGGTTTCTTTATTATGAAAAAGTTTGAATACAAATGTGTGATTGTGATTCTCTATCAATCACATGAAGAAATCTGATAGGAACAGAATAGTGAGACAATTCTCACCCTACCACGAAGTTTCGACACTGACCTGCACTTGCTCTGAGTAGCTCTGCGTGAACTCTGCGCAGTGACTGTGTCCCCTACGCTGTTACTGCTGCTACTGCTGCTTATGTCTACCTCAGTGCTCATAGCTGGGTGAGACTAGAGTGTTCTCCTCCTATAGAAAACTTCCTCTGGGAATTGAATGAACCCTTAGCTACTCTTCTCCAACTAAAATCGAACTCTCTCTGTTGCTCTGCGCTAGCCTATTGTAACTGTTGCTTGGCTATCACTGCGTAGTTGCTAGTGGCTCCCTCCTTCCTTCTCTTCCTGTACTCTGTCACCTTCAGAACTCTTCCACTTGAAGAATTCTCCTTCTCCTCTCTGCAATCTAGAACCACTTCGATTCTTCCTTAGACTTGAAGAAATCGATCTCTGGATTCTTTCTCCGTCTGATGTGTGTCCCAAATGCCCATCGAGCTCTCCTTTATAATCTTTCATTGACTCATCAATGGCCAAGATTAAATCATAATCAAGGGCTAAGATTAACTGAGAGTTGATCTGTGCCTTTATCTAGAAGATTCTCACTTGATTCAACTAATACACTTTATTTAATCAGTTTCCCTAAGTTTAGACTTAGGAAACCATTAAAAAAAGATTAATTAATTTAATTAAATCATTTCTGAGAGGAATCTCCCAAAACACTTTCTGGGTATTGCGAAATACACGAGTCATAGCCTATTAGTAAAATATCAAGGCTAGAACACACATGATGCTACCATAGATCAACACTCCCTCGTAGCAAGGAAAGTGTTCTAGCATACAACACAATGTACTGCTCTGGATATTGTAACATCTACTGCTGAGCTATTGATGTCTGACACTATTTTCCACAAACACTGCTCAAATGTTGCATCTGAACTACTGCTGACCCTGCATGCTGCTGCCAACTGCCATTGTACTGCAACTCCCTCTTTCAATTGCGCTGAAGACCCATTGACTACTGAAATGGATTTTCAGTCATACCCAACTGTTCTTTGAATTGAGTGAACTTAATCCTTCCCAGAGCTTTAGTGAGTATATCTGATGTCTGTTCTCCTGTGGTAATGTACTGGAGCTATACTACCCCACGCTGAACACAGTCTCTGATAAAATGACACCTGATGTCAATATGTTTGGACCGATCATGAAATATTGGATTTTTAGAGAGTTTGATACAACTCTGATTGTCACAGGAAATGCTAGTCGGCTCCATCCTGCTCCTAAATAGACTCACAAGAAGTTTCTGAAGCCAGATGGCTTCACATGTAGTTGTACTAGCTTCCATGTACTCTGCTTCAGTTGTGCTCAATGCTACTAACTTTTGTTTCCTACTGCGCCAAGACACCACTTTTGATCCAACGCTGAAACAGTACCCAAAGGTACTTTTCCTGTCCACTGAGCTTCCTGCCCAATCTGCATCTGTGAATCCACTGAGTCTGACATCTCTCCTCGGCCATACCTTATTCTAAATGCGACTGTTCCACACACATACCTCAGGATGTGCCTTGCTACTGCCCGGTGCACTCTTTTGGGTTCCACCATGAATTGGCTAAGAGTGTTGACAGCAAAGAAAATGTCTGGTCTCGTGTTAACCAGATACATTAATGACCCAATGAGTTTTCTGTATAAGGTGGGGTCTACTTCTACGTCTTCTGATGCATCTATCTTTTTCCAATTGGTGATCATGGGTGTGGCCATGGGCCTGCAATCCTACAGTCTAAACCTCTTCAGAATTTCCATGGCATACCTGTCTTGTCCCATGAAGATATCTCCATTCTTCTGACAGACCTCCAATCTTAGGAAGTAGTGCATCAACCCCAAATCCTTCATGTTGAATTCTACTTCTAGATTCCGTTTGAAATCCTTAATGAGCCTAGATGAGCCAGTGAGAAACAGATCATCTACATATAGTACTAATACTAATGGCTCATCCTCTACCATCAAATAGTAAATATTGGGATCTACGTCACTCTTGACAAACCCCATTTTTTGCAAATAGCTATGTATTCGACCATACCATGCTCTCAGAGCTTGCTTGAGCCCGTATAGGGCCTTCTTCAATATGCATGCATGGGACTTCCTTTCATGAGTCTCAAAACCCTCTAGCTGTTCGATCTATACCTCTTCCTCAATCTCTCCATTCAAGAAAGTTGTCTTGACATCCATTTGATGAATCTCCCATCCCATCTGCTAAGGACACGACAGTCTGGATGGAGGTATATCTGGCAATTGGTCCGAAGGTCTCTTCATAGTCAATGCTTTTGTTCTGAGCATACCCTTTTGCCACAAACCTAGATTTATATTTCTCTACGCTACCATATGTAGCGTATTTGATCTTGTAGATCCATCGTGAAACAACAACTGATCTGCTCTGAGGTCTGGGCACAACTTCCCAAACATCATTTGTCATGATAGATGCATACTCCTCTATCATGGCATCTACCCATACTTGGTGTTGAACAGCTTCCTGGAAGCTGGAGGGTTCTTCTACTTGAGAAACCAAAGCCTGGTACTTGTTAGGTGGTCTACGCTGCCTCTTCCCACTCCTGGGAGTCCCAATGAATTTTTCTGCGTCCCTCAGTATCTGTTGAGCTTCCCTGCTGATCCGACTACTGGTGGAAGGCTGCTCTCTCAACTCTTCCTCCCGATCTGGCTGTTCCTTAGACTGAGTATTCTCCAGATCTTCTTCTATGGAAACGTTAGTACCTGTACTGGGTACTAAAGTCTGTCTTCCTGTCTGTCCTTCTTGGTGTCCCTGCTGCTCTTGGGCCAAGGGAACTTCTGCAGTTTGATCCTCTGCTGACATATCACGTGATTTCTGAAAAGCTCTATCCTCCATGAACTTAACATCACGCCTTATCACAACCTTAATGCTGCTAGGAATATAGATCCTATATGCCTTGGAGGTTTCGCTATATCCTACAAGATACCCCCTTTTTGTAGTTTGATCAAACTTACTTCTCTTCTCTCTTGGTACATGACAGTATGCCATTCTACGAAATATCCGAAGGTGCCCTACCTCCGATTTCTTCCCTATGTCAACTTCTTCAGGAGTCTTCTTCCTCAATGCTTTATGAGGAGTCCTGTTCTGGATGTACACTGTCCTGTTGTAGGCTTTTTCCCATAAATATTTGGGCAATCCAAGGTCGAATAACATGGCCTTGGCTGCGCCTACAATTGTCCTGTTCGGGATTGTATGGCGCAGTCCACTCCCTCCTGATGCCCTCCTTTGCACAGAAATCTGTGAAGTCTCCATCTATGTATTCTCCACCATTATCTGAACGCAATGTCTTGATTTTCTTCCCCATCATATTTTCAACAAGAGCCTTGAATTCTTTGAACTTTTCAAAGACTTCATCTTTTGTCTTCAGGAATTAAATCTAGGTCTTCCTAGAGTGATCATCAATGAATGTGACAAAATATTTGCCACCCTTGAGAGCGTTAGTGGACATTGGTCCACATAGATCTGAGTGTATCAGTCCTAATATGCTTGCTTCCCAGTTCTCACTTCTGGGAAAGGTCGTCTTAGCGTACTTCCCAAGTACACATCCTCAACATACATCATCATGCTCAGTGCTGAGAACAGGTACCTCAACAACTGTCTCTCTGAGCATCTTCAATGCACCATGGTGCAAGTGCCCCATTCTTCTATGCCAAAGTTCATTCAACCCTTTCTTGTCTTCAAGATTACTACCGATTAGTGCCATCGAAGATTCAAGTGCAACTTGTATAGTCTGTTGCTCCTAACTTCGATCTGCTTTGTTTGCTTCCATCTTGGGTGCTTGACATATGGCTTCTTCTTGATAAAGTATATGTCATACCCTTTGTCCTACAACTGGGACATCGAGATTAAATTCATCCCAAGCCCCGGCATATGTAGTACATTTATGACCTTGACGCTGGTTCCGACTTCCATCTGAAACACTACGGTTCCTCTCCCAACTAGAGTGCATTTCGTGCTATTCCCCATAGTGATTTGGAATTTCATTCGCTCCTCCCTATAGCTCAAAAAATATTCTCGTACTCTAGTCATAAGAGTTGAAGCCCTGCTATCAATATCCTAGATTCCTGCAGATGCTGAACTTGAAAATCATGCACAATCCTCTTCTAGCCTAGAGGATAAAACATCTAAGTCTGCCATACTTATCTGTGCTTTCTTTTTCCTGTGTCGCGTCCCTTTTGAAGCTTCTTGTTTGTGTAGTCTGCTCTTTGACCCTACTTCCTTTGGATCTGACAACTCTGATACCATGTCAAAATTCTATAATATAGAATCCTACTGCAGCTACTGATTATATTTCTTCTTTTGCATTCATTCACAATTATTTAATGTTTTCACTGTGTTAAATATTAAAATAAAATACGTTGCAGACTTCACAATACATAATAAATATGAAAGAAATAGCACAAGTATTCACACATAGACACCGTTATTTTTGGACAATTGTCCCTGGAAAAACCTAATGTGGGCAAACCGGTACAGCAGATCTGAGGGTTTCTTTATTATGCAGAAGTGTGAGTACAAATGTGTGATTGTGAATCTCTATCAATCACATTAAGAAATCTGATAGGAACAAAATAGTGAGACAATTCTCACTCTAGCACGAAGTTCCGACACTGACCTACACTTGCTCTGAGTAGCTCTGCATGAACTCTTCGTAGTGACTGCGTCCCCTACGCTTTCACTGGGTTAATGCTGCTATTGCTCCTTATGTCTGCCTCAGTGCTCATAGCTGGGTGAGACTAAAGTGTTCTCCTCCTCCAGAAAACTTCCTCCTGAAACTGAATGAACCCAACTACTCTTCTCCAATTGAAATCGAACTGTCTCTGTTGCTCTGCGCTGGCCCAACGTAACTGCTGCTTGGCTATCAATGCGCACCTGCTAGTGGCTCCCTCCTTCCTTCTCTTCCTGTACTCTCTCACCTTCAGAACTATTCCTCTTGAAAAATTATCCTTCCCCTCTCTGCAATCTAGAACCACTTCGATTCTTCCTTAGACTTGAAGAAATCGATCTCTGGATTCTTTCTCCGTCTGATGTGTGTCCCAAATGCCCATCGAACTTTCCTTTATAATATTTCACTGACTCATCAATGGCCAAGATTAAATCATAACCAAGGGCTAAGATTAACTGAGAGTTGATCTGTGTCTCACTTGATTCAACTAATACACTTTAATTAATCATTTTCCCTAAGTTTAGACTTAGAAAATCATTAAAAAAAGATTAATTAATTTAATTAAATCATTTTTGAGAGGAATTTCCCAAAACAATTTCTGGGTATTGCGGAATACACGAGTCATAGCCTATTAGTAAAATCTCAAGGCTAGAACACACCCAATGCTACCATAGATCAACATCCCTATGTAAAACTTCAATTTGACTAGCATACAACAAAGCTTCACTTTTGACTTGCCAATAAGAAACCAAAAGTGAAGTCGTTCTTGAGAATGAAATTTATAATGGTTGAAATTAGATTTGTGAGAGTAATAGTAGCAACATAATTGAAAGTGATGCGAGAAACGAATGTGCACTTTGGGTGAAATAATTCAAAACAAGTGCACTTTAATATATCATCGAACTGCAAAAAAAATTCATCCATTGGCCTCCAATATATTCAAAGAGTTAGAATAAAACATAATCGAATGAAATCACAAATTACGCAAGAGGTTGGTTGCAGCATGATGAGTATTGAATGACAGGATGCTGTGAGTTCCTTTTCTTGCGGTGGAGGTAGTGGTTCGAGATACTAGAACATAGAAATGTGAGATCTCCACTGCTACTAAATCATATACGAAAAAATGTTCAACCCTTGTACTAGTGCTCCAATATGCAGATATGGATGAAACATTTCCTCTCAAACTAGTTGATCCAATGGCTCAAAGCAAAGAAAATTTTGAAAGGTGTTAAAATTGGACAACTAGGTCCAAACTCCATGTTGTGATGCTCAGATGAAGATACCAATATTTGTATTGGGTTCCTCTTTTGGAGAGGTGTAAGATCGATCTAAAATTGATCTTAATCTGATGAGAAAAACATTTATTTTGAATTTTTTTTTAATAATTTCAAATATGTGCAGGTCGACCTTAAGGTTTTACACCCCCAGCAGATGTGTCACACACCTTAGTGATTGATATAAATAGAGTCAACGTTGGAGGACTTTTTCCCTCATCTCATCCCCACACATCATCTCCTCCTTTGATTTAGTACGAGCTCCTTGGAAGCAGTTTCGGTTCACACGTGGGAAGAAGGATGAATTTACTGCAGCTAGGATTTGGACGAATTCACTGCAGCTAGGGTTTCCACGCAAGTTTGACCAGCGTTGACTTTGGTCAACGCATGGTCCAAATAGGCTGAAAATTGGTGGAGACTTTGATTTTGGAAGGCCATACATATTGGCACAAGAACCGAGGTCAAAAGGTTGACCGAAGACCGAGTTGCATTGAATTTCTTGCTGTTGTCCTGCGTTGAATTTTCTAGACAGCATTAACTTTTTTGGGGTTGGCTTTGAGTTGATCGTGGCTGTTTTGAGGGCTGTTGTGACACATGCTGGGTTGGCTGACCAAGGAGACTTTGCTGGTTGAAGCATCTTGTTGATCACCATAACGCACCACCACATTTTTCTGTTTCTGGTTTGTCTTCTGTGGATCCACTGGTATGTTCTATCAGCATTTTACTTGATTGTTTATGTGATTGCTGTAGTGAAAAGTAAAGTTGCATCAAGCATAGAACATCTACATAAAATTACACAGTATCAGAGCCTGAGGTGAAGACAAGCCCTATTTGTTGTAATCACCGAAGAAGAAAATGGGTTCCACAAACTATGGCTTCAAGGAGGATGACAAATTGACTGGGAAGGATGACTTCCATGCTTGGAAGATGATATTGGATCTCAAATTGGAAGACCAAGATGTCATGGACTAACAATAGGGGTAAATCCGAAACCTCATCATTCAACTACTTGTGTACTTGAAAAACAAAGTACAGAAGAAGAGGATCGCAAAAACGAAAGCGATGGATCGGGGAATCCATTCATAAAGTACGGTAGCCTACATCTGCGGGTTGAACGTCAAAGATGTATGATAAGTTGGGTCCTCATGTTGAAATTACTTCGTGCAATCGAAGTACTATTCTTCAAGAATGGAAGAGAGCGAAGGATGGTACGTAAATCTGTCACCTTACGAAGCGGCGAGATCGGGAACAATCTCAGCAGCTATTGGGAGATAATGGCGGTCGAGGAATGGTACTCATACTTGAGAGGCTCTCCTTTAGATAGCATGTGTTCAACACTACCATTCTACATAATAATGTGATATGACTTCGAACTCCGTCATCAAGGTGTGTTGTGTTATCAAAGAATGGAGTATGGAAATGAAGGAAATGCTGCATACGCTGCTCATTCTAGAAAGAAGAACTTTGGTGGTCCAAAGTACAAAGGAAAAGCAGGGACCCAAGGAAAGAAGGGCAAGTGTTTCACTTGTCATAGGCCAGGTCCCTATGCTAGAGAATACCCTTTCAAGAAGGATTCTCCTGATGATGATGACAACAACAACAACCAGAGGGATGACAATCAAAGGAACAACAGGTTCTAGGGAAAGAGGAAGGCTCCCTCTGGCGGAAGTGATCAACCTTTCAAAAGGTCAAGAAATTCCAGGTATGAGGAATCAAATGTTGTTGATAAAAGAAATGAATACATTCTTGTATCTGCCCTCTCTGTTGCATCTCCACCTGACACTATGGATGTCTGGTTGATAGATAGTGGTGCCTCAAGGCACATCACTGGGTTCAAGGAAGCACTCTCTGATATGGTTGAGAAGGACACTAATCTGGAAATAATTATTGGAGATAATGCCACATATCCTGTGAAAGGGACAGGGATTGTGACCCTCCACTTGTCTCAAGGTCAAGTCCTCCACTTTCAGGATGTACTCTATGTACCTAATTTGAAGAAGAACCTCGTGTCTATATCAACCATGGAAGACAAAGGTTTCAATGTGGCATTCTCTGATGTAAAGGTGCGCATGTGGAAGAAGAGCTTCAAGGAAGCTATCACGTTTGGGTCTAGAATTGATACACTCTACCAGGTTGTAGGAAGTCCAATGGGAGCAATGACATGAGATGCTATCCAACAGATCGATAATGGCACTAAATATGAGACGAACAAATTCAAGAACTTTTGCAGAGGAGCTAGCATCAAGAGGGAGACCACAATGTTTGTGGGCTACAACGAAACTTCGAAGGCCTATTGATTCTATGTGCCTGGTCAAAGGGAAGTGGAGATATGCCACAATGTCAGCTTTGATGAAGATGCTTCCCTGAGGAAAGTAGTCAATCTTCTGAGATCTGAGGAAGATCATGAAGCAAGGCCTGGAAATCAAGCGGAACCGAAGGATGAGACGATGCCTGATGTTGAAGGACCAATGGACCCGATTGATCCACCTCCTTCACTGGGAAAGAGACCATCATGGCTCAAGGACACTCTCGAGGATGGTGAGGGACATATGGCCCCAAGGGGGACATTCCGTGAAAGCAAGAAGCCGAGTAGATACCAAGGGCATCTAGCAGCCATGAGTACTATTGTACAACCCGAGCCTGGATATTTTTGAGGAAGTCGTAAAGCATCAAGTCTAGAAGGATGCTATGCACGAAGAGCATGAGTCCATAATGAAGAATGATGTTTGGGATGTGGTTCCTAGACTGGAGGACAAAGTAGTTGTCACCTCAAATGGCTCTACAAGATCAAGCATGGATCTGATGAAAGTGCTGAAAAGTTCAAGGCAAGATTCGTTGCTCGTGGCTTCTCTCAAAAAGAATGCATAGACTATGATGAAATATTTGCACCTGTGACCACCATCCGATCTATCATAGCCCTTGCTACTACGCAAGGATGGAGTCTTCATCAGATGGATGTGAAGACCGCACTTTTGCATGGTGCGATGAAGGAAGAGGTGTATGTGGAGCAACCTCTGGGGTTCGAAGTCCAGGATCAGGACACCCATGTCTATAGGTTGAAGAAAGTCCTCTATGGGTTGAAGGAAGCACCCAAAGCTTGGTACGAGAGGATAGATGGCTACCTGATGAAGCTGGGCTTCACTCGTAGTAATGTTGATCCAAACCTTTACTTCAAGGTTCATAGAGAGTAGCCTCTCATTCTGGTGTTGTATGAGGATGACCTCTTCTTGACAGGTGCTGACCCTTTCATTCATCAATGCAAGAGGGAGCTCGCTGCTGAGTTTGAGATGAAAGACCTAGGACTGATGCACTACTTCCTAGGCCTGGAGGTCTGGCAGAGACCTAGCAAGATTTTCCTTTCTCAAGGAAAATACATTGTGAAGCCTCTGGGAAGATTTACTATGGTGGATTGCAAGTCCATGTCGACACCGATGGAGCTCAACTTCAAGAAGTTGAGTGGCAGCGCTGCTGGGCCCGTATTGACAAATCCTACTGAGTATCGTCAACTTGTAGGGGCCCTGATGTTCGTAGTAAACACCCATCCGGACGTATGTTTTGCAGTGAACACTTTGAGTCAACACATGGTTGATCATAACTTTCACTGGGTTGGTGCCAAGAATCTCTTGAGATATCTCTGGGGCATGATAGACCTTGGGCTGAGATACACTGCCAGCAGCATGACACTCCTTGGTTATACTGATGCCGATTGGGCTTGTAGTGTGGTGGATCGCAAGAGCACATCTGGATGCTACTTCACACATAGATCTGCTTCGGGCAGGAAACTGAAGTCGGTAGCCTTGAGCACCGCTGAGGCCAAATACAATGTAACATGTATGGCCTGTTGTGAAGTCACTTGGTTGCGAAAGCTCTTCAGTGAGCTGTTCGAGCATGTGCTAGATGCCACCGTTATCCTTTGTGATAACTAGAGGGGGATTCGTTTGTCATAGAATCTCGTGTTCCACGATCGATCCAAGCATGTTGATGGCTGGCACCACTTTATCCGGGATATGGTACAGCGAGGCGCCGTAAGGCTTGATCATAGGAAATGATGAGCAGGTTGCGGATATTCTCACTATGCCCTTGGGGAAGTTCATGTTCCTAACCTTCCGTTTGAATCTTGGAATCGTGGAATGACCCTATTTTGAGGGTCCTGTTGGACGATGAGCTCTAGGAGCTCTGGGGGGCTTTAGGGATAGCTTCTCGGAGCTATAAGCAACCATAGGGCTAGGCTTGTCGAACCTTGTTGGTGTGCATGGGCCCCACTGTGATGATTGAGTTGGTTCGCCACTCATGATTTGTGCCCCGTATGCATCCTACCCATTTGAGTTCCGGACTCATGCGACGTACCTCTCATTTGGCCAATGAGGTGGGAAAAGCTAGAGACTAGTAGCAAAGATTGATGGACGCATCAGAGATTGTCGTACTCTCTATCTAGGATGACACGTGTCCAACCACTTGATTTGGGATCAAGTCTAGTGAGGTTTCAGACCTCCTACTGAGTTCGGGTCAGATAAACAAACTTCGGGTTGGTATGTGACTCTTTGAGTCCATGTGAGGTTTTAGACCTCCTACTGACTTCAGGTCAGGTAAACCAACTTCGGAGTTGGAGCGCGGACTCTTTTTGAGTCGATGGGGGATTCAGACCTGCAGAGGCTGAATCTGTCAACCGGGGAATGATGTCTTTGTGACTGACCCACTTCTGTTCTGAAATAAAGAGGCCAACAAAGCAAGTTACGACAGGATGACGCACGATGTTTGATTGCATAGGTGGATGGAGTTCTCCCCTAGTTGAAAGGGAGTGTTAAAAATGGATATCTAGGTCCAAACTCCATGTTGTGATGCTCAGATGAAGATACCAATATTTGTATTGGGTTCCTCTTTTGGAGTGGTGTAAGATCAATCTAAAATTGATCTTAATCTGATGAGCAGAACATTTATTTTGAATTTATTTTTAATAATTTCAAATATGTGTAGGTCGGCCTTAAGGTTTTACACCCCCAGCAGAGGTGTCACACACCTCAATGATTGATATAAATAGAGTCAACGTTGGAGGACTTTTTCACTCATCTCATCCTCACACATCATCTCCTCCTCTGATTTAGTACGAGCTCCTTGGAAGTAGTTTCGGTTCACACGTGGGAAGAAGGACGAATTTACTACAGCTAGGGTTTGGACGAATTTACTGCAGCTAGGGTTTCCACGCAAGTTTGACCAGCGTTGACTTTGGTCAATGCATGGTCCAAATAGGCGGAAAATTGGTGGAGACTTCGATTTTGTAAGGCTGTACATATTGGCACAAGAACCGAGGTCAAAAGGTTGACCGAAGACTGAGCTGCATTGACTTTCTTGCTGCTGTCCTGCGTTGACTTTTCTGGACAACATTAACTTTTATGGGGTTGACTTTGAGTTGACCGTGTGGCTGTTTTGAGGGCTGTTGTGACACATGTTGGGTTGGCTGACCAAGGAGACTTTGCTGGTTGAAGCATCCTGTTGACCACTGTAACACACCACCACATTTTTCTGTTTCTGGTTTGTCTTCTGTGGATCCATTGGTATGTTCTATCAACATTTTACTTGATTGTTTATGTGATTGCTGTAGTGAAAAGTAAAGTTGCATCAAGCATAGAACATCTACATAAACTTACAAAAGGCCATAACCTTTGTAAGTAAAGCCATCCTTTCTTCCTTTTCCACTATCAATTATTTTGGCAAAAACACAAAATTTGCTTTCTTTGCTTCACTTCTTTAGTGGAAACATCAACCAAATCTTATTTTCACATCTCCTCGTTCAATTGGAAAAATCATGCTTTTCCTTTAGCTTTACTCATGAACACATTTAGTAAAAGCTCCCATTCTCATTAAAACTATTTGAATCCTTTTCCATGTGATTAAATAATTAAATAAAATTTAATTATTTAATTATCTCACAACTTATGAGTATGAAGTCATAATCCTTGAAAATTTAACTAGACATATGATTTAGATCCACGCCAAGTGTTGGCTCAAGCTAGAATCCAATGACAAAGATGCTACTCAACTCCTCACTTTTCCTTGCAAAGGAAGCTCATTCAACCCCTCAGTTGTTAGCTAGGAACCATGACCAACACCTGCACTTGCCAAATATATAAACTTACTAATTGTATTCATGCCTAAAAGGTAGCCTTCCTAAAAAAAGAAAAAATCACAAAAGCACAAGTTTTGGCCAAATGACATATTGGGCCATAATTACAAGAAAGCAGAAAAAGCACAAAAGTAGAGGAAAAAATGCCATTCCAGGTCTAAGTGAAAATTATCCCATTGGAATCGCTTTTTCACTAGAATCAAGTAGTAAAATTTGATGTTTGGGTCCTTGATTGTTTGAATATAGAAAAAGCAAAATTTCCCAAAATAGCAGTTCCTTGGAAACTGACGAAATTAAATATATAACGTCCTTTGATCAACGATTGTACCATGAAGTGTTTGGAAATAGACTAGTGTGATTGAGTCTCACTAGACCTTAACCCTTCAATAGCAAGAAGTGCTACTGGTGTTCCACCTCATCAACTTTGGTCATTCAAGATATGACTTTAAGAGTCTTTTGAGATGATTAATCTAGACCTACTCCACTACTTTTTCAGTGTCCATATTACTAGGATTGCCTCTGGGATATCACTCTCTTATCCTTAACATCCTCTAGATCTTTTGAAATTCGTTGGGATGTTGGATTTAAGCTTGTCTATACCGCACTTTTTTTTGGGATGAAATTTTAGGTAGATTGTCCTCCATTATTTGATGCTACCAACCACTGTACTCATAATTTATCTCGAGTCTATACATGGCCTTTGTCATAAGAATATGCTCCAAATAGATGCAAGAGCCTCATTGAAGTCACTGGCATATCTTCAATTGTATTTGGCACTATCTCAAAGAAACTACTCACCTGGGCATCCACTATTTTTGCCGATGCTCCCATCTCTTTTCATGTATTTTTTGATGTTGACTAGGTTGGTGATCTTGAGGAGTGACAATCTCCACGTCAAGATGCTTGTCCACTCTTGGTTTTGGACAAGTTTCTTGGTGTTTCAAGCAACATATTATGTCCAGTTGTGGTTCTCTCTTCACGAAAGCCAAATATGCTAGTGTTCTTGTTGGTGAGCACCTTGTTAGGATGCAAATGATTCCTGATTGGTTAGATCTTCCTTGATAAATCCCTGCTACTTTATTCTATGATGATCAAGGAACCATTCCATGTATTCACAATCTTGTGTATCATCAAAAAACAAAAACCATTGATATATGGATGCACTACACTTGATACATCCATTCTCAGATATGATTTGTCCCAATCATTGCCCCTTTAGTTGATCAACTTGCCGACACCTTCAAGCTTTGTAGAGAATTTTCTAGAAGAAACTGTGTAAAGGATTTAATCTGTCCAATGTTTCGAGTGGAAACTCCACCCATCATCAAAGACCAAAAAGCATAATGATATCAAAACGAGTGTCGAGGAGTTCTTAAATAGCAAAGGTCACAAGGTAGCTATTAAGGGAATTAATAAATTAGTTAAGGGACCAAGTCAAAGGTCCAAATAAGAAATTAAATAGATATATATTAAATAATATTATAAATATATATAGGAGCACTAAGATCAATATTGGGGAGTGTTAAAAATAAATATTATATGGAGCACTAGGATTAAGAAAATCCATATTGGGGAGCATTAAAAAATTATATTATATTAATATGTCAGAGGAACAAGTTAAGAGATAAACGAATATAAATATATAAATACACACAAACATATATATATATATATATATATATATATATATATATAACAAAAGAACAAAATGAATGGGTCCAAAAGCAAGGATAGAGGGGGTGTGGGACAAGGAAAGGGGGAATTTAAATGAGACCAGGAGGAGGTATAAAAGGATATAAGCATTAAAGATCGAAATGGATAAAAATATTAAAGAACCGAATTGGAAGGGATCAAATAAAAAATGGAGGGGGCATGAAGGAAAGAGAGGAGGAAATATTAATGAAGGCAATTGGAGCTAGATCAAATTTACAAAGGAAAAATAAAGAAATCCAGGAGGAGGGCAAGAAAAGAAAAAGAAGAATAGATTAAGCGGAGGCGGTGGAAAACCAGATAAATGAATGAGCTGATGGATGACCGACTTCCAAGTTTGGCTTAGCTTATAGTCGTCTAACCTATTGAAGTTGTTTGGGTGCTTCTCGATCTCAAAAGCTTCCCTAATGATCTAAGAGTTATAAAAGGGGCAAAAACTAGGATTTTAGATTGATCAAAACAAATGAGGTGCTTGGTATATAAAGAGTGCTCAACAATGCCAAACTTTGAGAACCGATGATGGTTGGTATCAACTATATGTTCTTTGAGGCAGGCTTTTAAGGGGAAACTTTTCTGGCCAATGTAAGCAAGGAATTTGGTAAACTCCTAAACCTAGCATGGGGTCATACTTATCTTTGGCTAGCCGAGATATCTTCTTAAGAGTTTTATGGGGTTTAAATATGGTTTTTATGTTCGTTTTGACCAAGATCTTAGCAATGATATCAGTGGTTCCTTTCATGTATGGGAGAGAGACCTTGCACTAGGGAGGAGAGGAAACAAAATGGTTGGACTTAGGATTGGAGGTGGCCTGAAATGCTTTATTTTTGTGAGAGGAGATGTAGGCATTGGCTTTGAATGCTTGAATCAGGTGGGATTTTTCTCGAGGCCACCCTCACCAACTTGTGTAGTTGTATTAGTGTGCGATATTTGAGATTACGGAGAGTGTAATCTTCACATTTTACCACAATTAACATTATTTGTAATTTTATGTTATATTTCTAGGTTTAGTTAGGGCCAACCTATTAAACTCAATGTTGGCTTAATAACCCCTCTTGTGGAAAGCACTGTACCTCTTAAGTTATGTATAAATACACAACTCTTAATTGTATATTTAAACATTATGACCTTTCATGCATTCTTATAAAATTGATTTAGCCTAAGGGCACTGTTGCACCCATTTTGTCACAAGTCCAAGGAAGCAGCTGTATGAGAATTTTCAAAGTTCAAAATCATCAGTCAACCAGTTCTTGTATCATTATAAACCCAATTTATGCAAGTTGTAATGTAAATGATGCTATTATGACCTTTTAGTTATGTAACAACCTAGGTATGCTTATGATTTTGGTAACGAATTTCATCCTAGGAAGTTTTTCGTCTCACTGCATTATGTGTTTTTTAAAACCCGGATAATCGACAATTTTTTTTCCTCCAGCTTAAATCCCAAAGCTAGGGTGGAATTTATTGACGAAGTCTCAGGTGAGTCCTAGTGTTTTAATTCGAGTCTATTGTAAAAGTGATTTGGAAATAATTTAAGCTATTTGGCTAAATTATTTTATTATAGATCACTTAGTCTACTAGATCACATTGTGTCGTAGAAATGGGTAATTATTTGAGGGTCTATAACGAGCTGATATTCCCACTTTGATGGTTGAATTTCTAATTATCCGATGTAAAAAATATTTTAGTGCATGGTCCCTCGCAATCAGACACCATGGCTAAAGTATTTGAGGGTGGAAAAATAATTAATCCCCTCTTGTGTCGATTAATTACTTTTTTTCTGGCAAAAACAAAATTAAATCCCAAGCCAAAAAATTAATTAATTTAGAGTAAAAAATAAATTCTAGAGAAATTAATTTCTCCAAGTGAAAAATGACCAAAACAATTCGTGGGTCAAAAAGAAGTTAATTTTTGGAGGTCTCCCACCAAGGCAAAAATGGATATTTTAAGAAAAATTGAGCCCTTGGACCTTGGTGGTTAAGTCGGTCAATTTTTTGAGGAAATTAATCCAAAATATTTATTTTTTGATTAATAAAAAATGGTCTTGATAAGAAATTCGAAAATTCCTAAAAAATAAATAGTTTTGACTTCAAAGATTAAAAGATAATTAAATATTTATCAACGGTCGAGATTATTTTCACGGGGATCAAGCCAACTAATCGTTATTTTCCACTTGGAGGATTTATCTATAAATTAGAAGCCATTTTGCTTCTCCAATCAGGATGAAATTGGTGACTCTGGTCTATGTAATTTTGTAATGTTGGTTTTGTTCCATTGATCGGTTGGGAACAATTTAAATATCATAGTAAAATATTTTGGGGTTCAGTTCATGGTGTTCTTTCTCCGATGATCTATGGTATGTGCTAGTTATGTGCATTCCTATACTATGCTTAAAATTTTATAAGCTCGTTTATTCATTAGATGGTGATATGAACATTCTATTGGTCGATTTTGGGTTTATCTTAGGTGATCTGATTTGCCATATGTCTAACAAGTTTACTTGAATAAATATATAAAGAGTTTGCAGGTACACCTGCCCTTGGGCTCCAAGTTCATAGACTTTGGAGGAGAGCCGACCTTGTTTGGGCTCCGGGTTTTTTATATGGTTTTCTTACTTTGTGAAGGCTGTGGGCAACGCCATAAATTTTGAAACACATTGATCTATTGTCATTATTCATTATTTAAAAAATAATTTTCTCAACAAATATTTTATTTTCACAAGCATTGTATATTTGTATATATCTTGTAGATAGTTGTAAATATTTTGTAAAATAATCTATTTTTTGTAAAGAACTTTTTTCTAAGGCTTGTTTTGCAGCAACTAGGGTTTGAGGTTTATTTTTCAAATTTTGTATATATTGGGGTTTTGGGTATTTTTATTTTCATTTATGTAGGTGAGATTCAAGCCTATTCAAGAAGAACTTCTAGGCCCTTGAGGGTAAAATCTAGTCTCCATGAATTTTACAGGGCCAACATTGAAGAAATTTTCAGTGAAATTGAGCAAATTTGAAGATCTGAAGTGGAATAAGATTTTTGTGAGGGTTTGAAATTTTTTAGGGCCTCTAGGCCCAACGTCCACCCTCCATCCTAGCTGCAGGCCAAATCTGGCCTCTTCTCCCTAGTCGTGGGCCCCTTTCACCCCTACTGTCAACCCTCTAAGGGCTTTTCCCTTGGCCGCATGCCTATTAGGCCTGGTTGTAGGCCCTCTGGGCCTCAATTTCCTCCTCGGCCTCCCCTTCTTCTCCTCTGCTGCTCTCCATCTTCCCTTATCCCTCCTCGGCAACCTCCTCTAGCCCTGCCACAGGCCTAGCGGCCTTTCCTTCTTCCTCGACAGCCCTCTAGCCCTCCTCCCTAGCCCTGTCACCTCTGCCGCTGCTCCTTCTCTTGGTTCCGTAGGCCCTAAAGGCCTTATTTCACTCACGGAAGCCCCTATTGGGCCCCCTTCCACAATAAGCAGGCCTAATTGGCCTTGCTGCCCTCTTTTGCCACTTCTCATCTCTGATTTGATTTTAATCTCACACTTGGTGTGTTTTGTAGAGATATTGGGTTGACTTCTTGTGTTTACAGGTGGCCTAACTATTGGAGAAAATTTGGGCAAGTGGGCTTGTCTTCTTCTAGGCCTAGAGCCTTAATTGGTTTGACTTTTAAACCCTCATCCTCCTCACTGTCTTGTTACAGCTAGTCAATCATTGGATAACAGTGGTAAAATTGGCATAAAATCACATGATAAGTCATCTAAACAAACTAACAATTCATTGCATAAGTTGGGCATTTAATTTTGGGCTTGATTTTATAAAAAAAATGATGATTGTCATGTTCTTTGGGACTGCATACTAAAGTCTGAAATATAACAGTGGCATAGACTTTTTTTTACTGTTTGCATTCTGTCTTGATTCTTAAGTGCTCTAATCTAACTCAAGAGGAAGTAATGATATTAGCAGTATTTTGGCATATTTGTCACTGATTAGCTCACTGCTGTCATAAATTAATTTACCGCTGTCATAGAAGTCTGATTATTGCTCATTGAACATAAATGATATAAGGATTTGCATTTGCTCATGTTCTAATGATAAAAATTGTTCACAATTGAAGGCATTGTTTACATTTTGTCTCCTAAAGTGATTTGACAATTGGTATTGCTAATAAGAGCACTAACATATTTGTTGTTTCTTGTGAGTTGTTTAAGCTTCATAGTTTCAATCTTTACACTAATAAATTCACTCACTCAAGCAGTTATTCAAGAATTGAATCTCATTTGAATGGTTACCATTGCTTAAGGGCATTGGAAGCTAAACTGTTCAAACATCAAATTGTTATTGTATAACCTAATTGTTAGTCTCTTAAGTAAGGAATCATTGGCATTAAATATCTAAGTGTTCTTAACTGGAGGACTTGTTAATCTAATTGCATATCTCTTGAATAATTTCCATCTGCATCTCTTGTTGGCATTGAGGAATCTAATTGATATTGACATTATCTTTTTAACAAAACTTGGAAGGCTTCTAATTGTCTAAAGAGCATTGCTAATCTTATTGAGAAATTGTCATTGGATAATTGTTCCAGAAAACATTTTGATAAGTGCTCCATTTCTCTTTCTTGCCATCTCTGTCATTATTATCTAATGGTTGATATCTATTGTGGATCCTTGGAATATTGGTGATCTTTTCTTTAAAAGAATATATCTTGTGGTTAATGAGCAATTGTATCATGGATATCTCTTGTATCTTGTTGGCACTTGTAAAATTGGCACTTATTCTTGTGGTTGAGATTGTCTTTTATTTATCATTGTTAGGTACTTATTGTCATGAATGAAGATCAATCATAACCAAGTACTTAAAGGAACATTAAACAATCTCACCTTAAGAAGCACTCAACTCATCTTGCTTGTCATCCTAAGACTAGTCTTGCATTAATAATTTACCTCCAAGCATAAGCTTGGTTGATAGAGAGATAGGAACACCCTTTCATCTTTGCTTGAGAAGGCTAGCCCCTCTAGTATTTAAAACAATGACCTTGTAGTCATTAGAGCCATAGTCTCTGCAGTGCTAGAGGCACCGGATACGTTAGATTTCAAGGAGAGGGATCATTAACTAAGCCCTTGCTTGCTTCACCTTGGCTTCTCTCCGCCACTTACTTCAGAGACTAGGTTCATTATACATAAAGATCAAGGGATACACTTAGCTAGGCATTTAATTAAAATAAACCAAGATTCATGCATTTACCTAGTTTTTAAGACTTTCATCTCATCTAGGATAGTCAAGCATTCATCAAGTAGCAGTTGTTCATCCGTATTTGGTCCTTAATTGATATAAAGCAAGTGGTGTTGATTTTTGGGTAGCATCGGATGGGATCTACCTCCGAAATTTTGTGGAGGGGCTAGAACACATGAGATCTCCAAGACCCAAAAATCGTTTGGAGAAATTCCACGCGGAGTGAAAGTTATTCAAATAATTAATTATTTTTAATGGAGCCTAAGTTAAAACTTAGGGAATTAAAATAATTAAAGTGAATTTATTTAAAAATGTGGGTGAGAAGGTTCTAAGTGCCGAGGATCAAGTCTAATTTAATCTTAGCCGTTGATTAAGGATTAGATCACGATTGTTGATTTCTCAACAGGAAAAGTATAAAGGAATGCTTGAGGGTCAGTTGGAGAACACACACAGTGAATTTAGAGATTGAATTCTTTTGACGGAGCAATGCTCGGACGAAGATAAGATCTAAGTGATTTAGTTGTAGCGAGGGGCAGAAGCAGTGGTTGGTTGGAGGACCAAGAGTACATAGCAGAGCAAAGGGCAGCAGAGACGACAGAGGAAGCAACGCAACCACCAAGAGAGGTGACGCAGGCCTACGCAGGGCTCATGTAGGGGCAGTGCAGAGCATCCGAGAGACAATATAGATTTAGCTGAAGATCAGGGATTATGAGCCGGGAGGGTTGAAACTTGATTTTCTGAGAGGCAGATCAACGCAGAGAAGGGGTGACGCAGTCCTCAGCTAGACCCACGCAGAAATACGCATCTACTGCGTTGAGGCAGCACAAAGGCTGCTGGGGTTTCAACAATTTCTGATTTGGATCAGCCAGGACTTGCAGTGTGAGGTAAAAATTACTATTTTATCTGTTTGCCGATGATTTTTCTCTGTTGGGTGAGCTGGAATTTGGCACCCTAGTTGTACTCAGAATACTGCTGCTTAATAATACAAACCCTTAGATCTGCTGCACCGGTTTTCCCGCATTGGGTTTTTCCGGGGACAGTTGTCCAAAAATAATTTTCCTTTGTATGGTTGTCTCATTTATTTTTCAGTACTTGATCTATATATTTGTGTAGATTGCAACGTATTTACATTAATATTTTCCTGAAGCATTCAGAAAATAACTTGTTAAATTAATAAAAACAAGTAGGTAATGTAAATCAGATTTATGCAGTAGGATTTCTGTAACTTAGATTTAGAAAATTTCACATGGTATCAGAGCTGTTGCAGATCAAGTAGAGCTGAAGCCATCAGCAAAAGGAAGAAGAAAAATTTGCTGTAGGAAGGTAGCTGTCCCTAGTGATAGCGCTGAACCAGAAAGAGGTAGAGGAAAGGTGATGCAGTCATCAGAGAGGCTCACATAGAGCCTGCGTCAGCTAGCTAGGGTGACCCTGTAGCTGTAGGAGGTAGCACAAAGGTTTCTGAGTCTAGATCTTTTTGGTTACCGTGGTTGGAAGTGCAGTTCGATTTTCTTCTGGAGTTGCTGGTGGAGCATTGTGTCTGTTGGTGCAGAACAATGTCTAGTGGGGCAGAAGCAAAGTAGAGGGAAGCAGTTCCTTAGAAGATTTCTTGCCAAGAAGTCTAGATCTAGTGTTGAGCCGCAACATAGTAAGATCAGAGAGGATTGTTTCAACATCTGTTGGCAAAAGGATTTCTGTGAAAGAAATCTAATCTCAGAGGGAGATTGTTCCTTAAAGAGTTTCTAGCGCCAAGGAATCTAGATCTAAGTTTTGTTGGGGTAGTAGCGGAAGAGGGAGAAAGGGACTTGTTCGACACTTAGTTGAGCAAAGATGGTCGTGAATGAACTGAGGGATCAGGACAGGTTGGATGGAGCATCCAACTTTGTCATCTCGAAGGCCAGGATCCTGGCAGTTTTGGATGAACATCGCATCAAGGATCATGCCTTGAACACTATTTCTGTTCTGGTTGATGCCGATCCTCTCAAGCAGTACGAGGAGGCTCAGGAAAAAGCAAAACACATGATCATGGACAGAGTCAAGGATCATGTGATCCCACATATTGCTGAGAAGAACAAAGCAAGGGAAATGTGGGAGGCCTTGACCACTATGTACTAGGGATCTTCCATTCAGCGGAAGATGTTGCTTGAGAACTGACTGAGATTATTTCAGATGCAGAAGGGAGAAGAGATTGACCCCTTCCTCATTAGATTGTAAGGGATCCGAGATCAACTAGCTTCCGTAGGGGCTACACCAGATGTTGGGTTTATGGTCATGACTGCCCTAAATGCAGTCACTGAAGATTGGGAGACCTTTGTCCAAGGCATTTTGGGCAAGGAAAATCTTCCAAGCTAGGAAGAGATGTGGGTAGCTCTTTGACAAGAAGAGCTCAGATGGTGAACCAAGGCGGGAAGCAGCAAAAAAGGGATCAAAGTCAAGAAGGAGTAAGAGGATGATGCAACTCTCTCATCTAAGGGACAACAAGGGCAACAAAGAATGAAAAAGAAGGACCTCTCGAAGGTCAGAGGCTTCAGATGTGGGGAACTAGGACATTTCGCCATGCAGTGCCCTCTGAAGAAGAAAGGCAAGGAGGAATCTGACTCGAAGGCTTCTCCAGCTCAGGCTGATGAGGATGATGATGATGAATGCGCCATGAGTGCTCATGCACCTAAGAAGTGGGGAGATATGGAGCTGTAGATCAACTACATGATGGGGTGGGATCCTTGAGGTGCCCAAACTCTCTGATCACATACGACTACAGGAGCCCTTAATGACAGTAGTAGAATGACGGGTGTTAGTTGATGCAAGGGATGATGGAGCAATAGTGGCAGAGCTAGAGTGCTAAAGTTTGAAGCAACGCAGAGCAGAGGCAAAAACATCAAAGCAATGCACAGTGGTGCAGCGCAGTGGTTACGCAGTGCAGAGTAGCAGCAGCATAGTGGCATCAGAGGGTCAGCGCAAATTAGCAGCAAAGGTAGTTCCAACATCGAGGAGTATTCAGACTGACCAATATGTCAGTTTTGGGTGGTTTTTCAGTTGCTTAATTCTCAGCAACTGAGTTGCAGTGCAATAGTTAGTAGTGGCAGTGCTATGGGCAACATGATCCAACATTTTGAGAGGGAGATGCAGTACAAATGTAGTAGTGACAGTGGAAAAATCATGAGCAGCAGTGCAGATAGAAAAAACGCAGTGGATGAAGGGCAACCTATTGTTATAGCATCATTTCTCACCTTGACATGATTCATGATTGCTTCATGGCTTTTGGGCACCCATTCCTACAGACTTGGACAAATTCACTTAAAAACAGTGTAAAATCCCTCATACGTGACTATGCCAGTGTTTTTCCGCGTGTATACGAGAGTCCAGCTAGAATTTTCCGCGTATGCCATTAAAATGATTAAAAATATATATAAAAAATCCCTAATTTCGCGCTGGGTTGATGGTTACTCAGGTAGTTCAACCACCCCAGCCCGTGGCCAACTGTTTCCAACTGCTGAAACTACTTGTAGGGACTATAAAAATCCCTCATGTGTATGGCCTAAGGGAGAGAGAGAGTTATTGATATTATACTCTGTTGGTATTCCCTATCCAAGTCTGATTCCCCGTGCCTCCTGCACTTTCCCAGTTCATTATAGGAAACCCTTGTTTCCTTGAGATGCACATCCCTTTATATGTCATCTCGTATGCACCAGTTTGGAAGGAGTCTTAGCGAGGCAAGGGGCTGGACGGATCCAGACGACGGTCTGCTCGAAGGCCGTGGAAGGATCAGGTGATCTCTCCACTCGTTACTTTTGTACATGCTATTTATAATACAGAAGTACCATGTTGTTCCCAAAATAAACGTGTTAGTGTATGCTTATATGTATGAGAATATTTGTTATACAAGCATTCATTATGATTTATTTAATGTTTTATATGAATCTCACTAACATTTAGAGTAGATATATGATGTACAACCTGTCCTTTGTGTTGGTTTCTTCTTGTATTTCAGGTTAAGAAGGAAGGACGGTTGCTGGGGGTTTGGACCCCACGTGGATCTACTTCAAACGTAGGACCAACGGGTAAATCTCTCATTCTGCTCTATTTAGTTTTTCTGAACATGCATGATTGTGTGAGTCTCTGTTAAGTAGTACGCCCCTGCTCTGTGGAGGTTGTATCCCAACCAACCTTTAGGGTGTTAATTCCCCGAAACAGAACTGGCGACTCCGCTGGGGATCACATTCTTGTGATTCTCCTGTTGGGTTGTTTCAGCTGTTTGGTAGGTTGCCA
Source organism: Pinus albicaulis (assembly GCA_034641835.2). Classification (NCBI taxonomy): domain Eukaryota; kingdom Viridiplantae; phylum Streptophyta; class Pinopsida; order Pinales; family Pinaceae; genus Pinus; species Pinus albicaulis. Next base: position 1,319,061,123 of record CM076578.1, on the reverse strand, counting down.
ACAGTTTTATCTGTCATTTGCAGTCCAGTTTGTTTTCTTGCAGTCAGTCTGAAGTCTTGGTATCTTTTCCAGGCTTGTTCTTTTGTTTTTTTTTCAATATTTACCTTTGCATACGCTTCTTCTTTTGCACACAGTCGCGTATACACGCGAGTTTTTCTGAAGGAAACCGCGTATACGCGAGTTTCTTTTAGAACAGACGCGTATACACGCTGGTTGCACAGCTGTGAAGTCGCTTATACCTAGGCATATTTTGAATTTATAGGATTCTGGAGTTTTTGGTCCTTTCTGGCTGTGGAGGCCTGTGTCTGCAGAGTCTCTGTACTTACTGGAGTGTGAAGGAAGTGGTTTCATGTCTTTTCTCTCTTTCGTTTGAGTGAAAACTAGTCTTTTGGCAAAAATTTTGTTTTTGGTGCTGGCACTTCTGGATTGAGTTCCAAGATCGCTTTCTGAGCATTCTTGGCTGTTCTGCTTTATCAGAACAGAGAGCTTCTGTTCACTGACTCGCTCCTATCTTTATGTTGTGCTTTGCATTGCGATTTTTGCTTCGTTTTTGATTGGTTTTCTTGAGTTCCATAGGCTAGGGTTTTGTTGCAATTTTCGAAGAACTTTTCTTGCTTCTTTGGAGTCTTTTGTTGCAGCAAGTTTGCACTATTTGTCTAGGCTGATTGGCTGAGTTTTTGGTCTTCTGTTGCTCTTATTGATCTTGCTATCATTAGCTTTATAAGGTTTGGGAGCATAGTTGAAGTTTGTGCTTGAAATTCGGTCTCGTTTTGGCTTGAATTGTGATAGTTGTGCTTGGTCTTTTTGAGCTCTTGTTTTATAAAACTAAAAAGCCCAAAAAACATTTGTTTTGCTTTTTGTTTTTTGCATTTCAAAAACTCAAAAAACATTGTCTCTTGTTTTTGTTTTTGTTGTTGCATTTTCATTTTCGTTTGGCCATATCTTTTGGAGCTTTTGTGAAGTTTCTTGCTTCTAGTTTTCGGCTTGATTTTGAGGAGAAGTTGTCATTTGATTTCTTCTTCTTGTTGTTAAGTATTTTTGGTGTCTTATATTAAGAGTTCTTGTTTTCAAGAATTGGCTTTCTGGACAACAAAAGATGAGTTAAAACTGAAGGAGCTTTTTGGGAAATTTCACTTTGTTTTAAGAGATTTTTGCATCTTAGGATTTACATGCTTGTAGTGATTTGCATTAGGTGCATTGAATCATTTAGTTAGCTTCTTAGTTTTTGTGAGTGTGAGTTTGTAATTCGAAAAGAAAATACAAATTTTTAGTCTCGTAGAACCTGTATAGAGATTACTTTTCATCGAAAGACAAAGAACTGCATGTGCATGTAGTCAGGTTTTTATTAATTTCTTTTGCGTCAAAACACCATTGGTTTCATCTCCATATCCTTGTGACTTAAGAGAATATACCTTAAAATAAGCGATTTAATCTAAAATCAACTAGCAAGTTTTACTAAGTGTCAATCACCAACTAGCTAGGTTGTAGGGCCTTGGAATAGGTGGGTGGAGAGTTAACTCTCCAAGGCCGCTCAAACAAACATAGAAGTTGATTAATTGAGCGAAATCCAACTCCGTGAGGTGGACTGGGAAAGCTCTCATCCGAGAGTCAAGCGCGAGGGGAAGTGAAGGATGAGAAGAGGGATACCCTCCGATTAGTCGAACTGACCTCAAGACCGTTCCGCCCAGCCTTTGATATCTTTGATACTTGATTGAAGTCCAGGAAGGTCTTTCCTAGTCCTCTTCCACACAACGACTGCGGGGAACACCTGTGGCACCCAGCATGCTTCGCATCACTGTAGTTTCGGGTGCCTGCTGTCAGCTGAGCCAGTACTGCTGCCCAGGAGGCCTGAACTGCTTCATCACACTCTATAGTTGTTCGTCCTAATCATCAAAGATCGCTTCTTCATACCCTATACTTTGCTTTCCCCGTATTCTTGGTGTCCTAGGCCTCATCACCCGGAAAATAAATACTTGAAGGCTGTTTGCTTGATTGTATCTTAGGGATTTTTATTTTAGTGAGTGCTCTTTGCTCCTAGCTTGCATAGCTTTTCAATTTTTTGACTCTAATTTAAAATCTATAAAAGTGGTTGATCAAGCGCCTCGTCGATCAAGGAGAATCCGGGGGTTATCTCCCGAGAGGCCAGAGCCTTCTTCGAGAAGGCGTAGGAGCGATTTAGCAGGTGGTTACCACCCTGTGGCGTCTGACGCAGTGGAGAGAGATCCTCCACAAAGGTCCGTGCCTTCGCTGCCGATTCCGGTGCCTGCCCGAGAGGAGCGTTTCCGCCACTCGCGAGTGTTGCTCTAGCAGATTTTCAGATAGAAGACAGTAATTCCAGTCTCCACAGGTCCATCTCCTCTTCCTCCTGATCATCCGTTTGTTCTTCAGTACATCGGACCGGAGTCTGAGAGACCGCCGGATCTTCCATATCATTCTTATCTTTCGATGGCCACGACTGGGAACGCGGCTTCTACCGTGAGTGCTGCGGGCATTCAGACCCCTGCTTCTGTCGAGGCAGGGGGCACTCTTGCTCTATCCTCGAGTGCTTCTAGCACTGCTATGTTTGGCTCTGGGTCCACCCAAGCATATGCTTATCTCGGTCCTTCTGCCTTGGGGTGATGTCTATTATGAAACTTCTTCTTCCGCTCGCAACCGGATCTACAACCATGTTCCAAATATGGCTATGGACTTGCTCTGTGTTTCCTTTGGGACTCGGCATATTCCCGCCCATCCTTCTAGGTCGCTTGATTACGCCCGTACCGCAGTTTCAACCCTTTAACCGGGGGGGCAGCTGACTACTTTTACACGATGGAATCCCCGTTTTACAATCACTGGGCAGAAATCCAGCTTCTGCTGGGTCATCAAGGGAATGCTTTTTTCCCTTCATCGAAAAGCATTTCGCCTTTTTTTCTCTCTCGTCTAATGAAAATGAACCTCACTTAGTGGGCTTTCCTCTTCAAATAATATTTCAATGTGGGAACTAGTCTGCTTGTAACCTCTGCTGGTGGGGAGAGGCTCTTCTCCTGCTTATGAGTCCTTTCTGGCAGCCTGGTGCCTCATCAAATCCAGGCTATTCTTTTCAGAATGTTGGAAATCCATCCCATCAAGGATGGAATTCTCAGGCTCCGCCTCGATTACCATTTCTCGCAACGTTAAACTTGCCAGACTTGTCGAAGTTAACTAATGACCCGATTCGTTATAGTCCGGGGTGGCCTCCGGTCCCAACCAAACTTCCTTCAGACATTCCAAAGTTTGAAGGTAAGAATGGAGAGGATCCGGCGGACCACATCACCACTTTCCACTTATGGTGTTCATCGAACTCCCTGATCGATGATTCGATTAGGTTGAGATTATTTCAATGCACCCTAACTGGGAATGCTGCCAAATGGTATATAGAGCTCACTGGGGGAAGTTTCGCCACATTTGGAGAACTGGCTGTCACATTTCTTAACCATTTTCAGTTGCCTGTCAGATATGAGGCTGGGACCGAACTCCTGGCTAATTTTAAGCAGGATGAGGCAACTCACATTTCTGATCACATTCAAGAATGGAGGAGAAGGAAGAGGCTTATCAAAGCCCATATTCCAGGTGAGTTCCTTCTCGAGTGGTTTTTGAAATCTCTGCAGTCAGAAATTTCAAAGGATGTATCCCTATCTGGGGTATTTTCCGAGGAGCATGCCATCTTTAGGGCCCAGCAGTTAGAGTTGATATATTCTCAGTCTGGGGTACTTTATAAGTATTTACCCAATGCTCCTCGCTCCAAATTGGATTTATCAAAACCCAAACCTGGTCCGCATGGTGACGGGCTTATTGGATCGGTCAATAGTAGTGCAGCCAGCCTGCTTTCTCAATTGCAGCAGTTGTCTTTACAATCTGCTCCTTCTGGTCAGGCTGTGCCTGCTGATTCATCACCTTCCCAGTCCTTGTCCATAAATGCTGTCCAATCTTTTGATCCCAAAGGAAATCAACAATCCGATGGGAAGAAGAAAGGACGTAATAACAAGAAGAAGGGCAAGAACGGGAAGGGAAATGCAAATAAAACCAACGAGCGTGTTGGTGAGGGTCAAAAGGAGAAAAAGAAAGTGAAGTTTCCATGCAAGATTTGTGCTGGAGACCATCTCACACACCTTTGCCCTAAAATTCAGGATGCTCAGCGCCTGTTATCCCAGCAGGGTTCTTCTAGTTCCCAGGCTGTGCTAACAAACCCTTTTCCCCAAGGGCAGCAATTAGTTGTTGGCGCGAACCAAAATCCCGGGGCTTCCTCTGGAGGTACCCAGGAAGGGGAAATTCCATCGAACATCTTTATGATGAGTGCTCACGTGGATGTCGCTACGAGATCCCGTGATTATGGCGAAGAGGAATCTTCGAAAGCTAAGGAAGTTCCTGATGCTACTGAGCCGCTTCACATCACGAAGCCAACTGTTGAGTCTATGCCTCGGATGCCGAAAGCATCTTCTAAGTGGTCAACGATTAATCCGAACGCGAGGGCTGCCCAGAACTACTCGATCGTAGAAGATCTGGGGCAGAGTCCTTGTGCTATGTCAGCTTTAGAGGTACTCCAGTCTTGTCCGGCTCAGCGCAGTGCTTTGCTCGCTGCCATTGGGGCTATTGATCCGAAAAATTCTCTTCTAATTACTTTTGATATGAATAACTTTAAGAAGAGACTTCCTCATCACATGGCATTTCACATTAAATCGTCGTATCGAAAGACCAATATCTTTCGAACGGTGGTCGATGAGGGTGCTTCTACTTGCGTGATGTCTCTCGCATGCTGGAAGACACTTGGATCTCCCAAAGCTGTTCCATCTAGCACTGTTCTTATTGCATTTGATGGTCATTCTCACAGACCCCATGGTATCATCCCGCTATCGATCCGTGGCTAGCAAAACCGCAATATAGAGGTTGAGGTAGTGGATAACCTTGACTAAGCAACCTTCGTTGGGGAGGAATCGGATATATGACTGGAGATGAGCATTGCACCTTGACAATTATTTCACTGTATATTTCCCTTACGAAGGAGGACCGTGACAGTGGATCAACTTGACTGCCTCCTTGAGGACTGATACCTTCTACTCCACTCCTGTCTTGGGTCCTTGATAATACCAAGGCGCCTGTCGAGAATCTGGGAGTTGGAATGTATTCTTCCCTGATGGGTTCTTTTGATCTTCCTCCTCCTAAGGTGTCTATTAATGCTATTTCATCCTCCAAGGTTCCCCTTCGAAGAGAGTTCTTCCGAACTCATTATTTTTCGGACCCTTGGACCTTACCTTCCCCAACAACCACATTGGAGGAAGGGAAAGTGGGTGGAATGGCATTCCCGATTTCTGCAGCTGAGATTGCATATCAGTCTATTGTTGACACTGCAGAATCTGATCCAGCTCCTCTTTCACCGGAAGAGTTGGATGGTGATGTGGCTCCGGCTTGGACGCTTACTTCTTCTTCTGCCCAGGATTGTCTAGATACCACTCTTCCATCCGAAGAGGCCATCCTGGAAGCGATGACAGACAGACACCGTGGGATGATTTGCATCACCTGCCTGTGTACTTCCTACCCGACTTGGAGCGGTCGAAACAAGTTTTTCCAAGTCCTCGCCTCCGACTGCTTCTGGTCTTGAGCCTTGTAATTCGAAAGCCAGCGATAGCCGAAGGGAACATGGTCAGGATCTCTCCTATCATCCTTGAACATCTCCGTGGGAATCCTAACATTGGTTTAGAACGCCTGTCAGAGTCAATAGTTCCCATGAAGAGGTTCAAATCTATACCGAGCTCTTCAAAGAGTATAGGGATGTTTTTGCTTGGTCTTATGAGGAAATGCCTGGCATAGACCCTTCTATCGTCCAGCATGAGATCAAGACGTATGAAAACGCTAAGCCGGTCAGGAAAAAACTTCGTCCGGTTAATCCTAGGAAGGCAACAGCTATCAAAGCTGAAGTTGAAAAGCTGCTTAAGGCGGGATTCATTTTCCCAGTTCCTTTGACTGAATGGGTTTCAAACCTCGTTCCCGTTGATAAAAAGCAAGGAACGATTCGAGTGTGCATCGATTTCAGAGACCTGAATAAGGCGTGTCCTAAAGATAATTACCCCACACCCTTCATTGATCAGATTATTGATGAGTGTGCTGGTAACGAAAATTTTTCCTTCATGGACGGTTTTTCTGGTTACAATCAAATTACTATCCGTCCAGAAGATCAACATAAGACCGCATTTATTTGTCCCTGGGGTACGTTTGCATATAAGAAAATGCCTTTTGGTCTTAAAAATGCTGGAGCTACTTTTCAGCGAGCCATGTCTTACGCCTTCCACGACATCAAGAAAATCATCGAGGCATACTTAGATGATCTAGCTGCTCATTCTCGAAAGAGGATGGATCATCCAGGTCACCTCCGACAAATATTTGAAAGATGTCATTTTTATAAAATTCGTTTGAATCCGAACAAGTGCGTTTTCGCGGTAACATCCGGTCGGCTGTTGGGATTTATCGTGTCTAGGGAAGGGATAAGGGTAGATCCCTTCAAGGTTGAGGCAATACTTCGGTTGCCTCCCCCGTCTTCAATCCGTCAGCTTCAAAGTCTCCAAGGGAAGTCTAATTTTCTTTGGAGGTTTATCGTCAACTATGCTGAGATTACAAAGGGATATATGAGATTGTTGAAGAAAGGAGTTCCTTTTCTTTGGGACGACTACGCTCAACGCTCATTCGATGCCTTGAAAAAGGCATTGACCTCTACTCCTTTGCTGAGTCCACCCGATTATAGCAGAGATTTTCTTTTGTATCTGGCTACAGCAGAATCTACCATTGGTATGGTTCTGGTTCAGGAGGATGATGCTCTGGCTGAGCATGTTATTTACTACCTTAGTCGAGGACTGGTAGGACCTGAACTGCGATACACCCCGATAGAAAATTTAGCCTTAGCAGCAGTTCATGCTGTGCAGCGACTCCGACATTACATTATTCTTCGCAAAACTTATGTCTTGGCAGCTGCCAATCCATTTCAGTTTGTCCTCAGCAGGCGAGTGATTGGGGCAAAATATAATAGATGGATTGTGATTTTACACGAATTTGATCTCGAGTTCATGTCTGCCAAATCCAAGAAGTCATTAGTCTTTGCGGAATTGATCTCTGAGTTGCCTTGTGGAGAGGAGATGATCTATGATGAGTCCTTTCCGGATGAACACTTGTTCCTAATCTCTCCACAAGATCCTTGGTATGGGGATATCATTGTGTATCTCCAGACTGCGAAGTTTCCCTCTTCTTTTTCGAAAGATGAGCGTCGTAAGCTGTGTCACTTGGCCAAGAATTATCTGATTATTGGTGATGCTTTGTACCGTCGAGGGGTTGATTCAATCCTAAGACGCTGCTTAAATTTCGAAGAAGCTGAGGCTGTGCTCAATGATTCTCACAGTGGAGCTTGTGGGGGTCATTTATCAGGGCTTGCTATAGCCCAAAAGATTTTGCGTGCAGGATACTTCTGGCCCTCGATTTTCAAAGATTGCATTGAATCGGTCATCATCCTGGTCACCTCCGACAAATATTTGAAAGATGTTGTTTTTATAAAATTCGATTGAATCTGAACAAGTGTGTTTTCGCGGTTACATCCGGTCGGCTATTGGGATTCATTGTGTCTATGGAAGGGATAAGGGTAGATCCCTTCAAGGTTGAGGCAATACTTCGGTTTCCTCCCCCGTCTTCAATCAGTCAACTTCCAAAGTCTCCAAGGGAAGTCTAACTTTCTTCGGAGGTTTTATCGTTAACTATCTTTGAGATTACAAAGGGATATATGAGGCTTGTTGAAGAAAGGAGTCCTTTTTCTTTGGACGACTACGCTCAATGCTCATTCGATGCCTTGAAGAAGGCATTGACCTCTGCTCCTTTACTGAGTCCACCTGATTATAGCAGAGATTTTCTTTTGTATCTAGCTACAGCAGAATCTACCATCGGTATGGTTCTGGTTCAGGAAGATGATGCTCTTGCAGAGCATGTTATTTACTACCTTAGTCGAGGGCTGGTAGGACCTGAACTGCGATACACTCCGATAGAAAATTAGCCTTAACGACGGTTCATCTTTGTGCGGCTAGCTAGGCATTATATTATTCTTCGCAAAACTTATGTCTTGGCGATTGCCAATCCATTTCGGTTGTCCTCTGTGAGCGAGTGATTGGGAGCCAAATATAATAGGAAATAGTTGTGATTTTACAAAATTTGATCTAGAGTTCATGTACGCCGTCCCGAAGTCATTAGTTTTTGCGGAATTGATCTCAGAGTTGCCTTGTGGAGAGGCGATGATCTATGATGAGTCCTTTCCGTACGAACACTTGTTTCTGATCTCTCCACACGATCCTTGGTATGGGGACATCATTGTATATCTCCAGACTGCGAAGTTTCCTCTTCTTTGAAAGATGAGCGTGTATTTCGTCACTTAGCTAAATTTATACGATTATTGGTGATGCTTTGTCGTCAGGGGGTTGATTCAATCCCTAAAGGCCATTGCTTAACTTCTAAGAAGAAGGCCCAGGCTGTGCTCAATGATTCTCACAGGTGGAGCATGGGGTCATTTGCTCGGGGCTGCTTTCTGACCCAAAAGATTTTAACGTCTTTGGCTATGGCCTTCGATTTTCAAAGATTGTATTTAATCGGTCAAGAAGTGTCATCATTGTCAGGTGTATACTCGAAAAATGTGCGCTCATCCAGCTCCGCTTTTTCCAGTCGTTACTGTCGGACCCTTTACAAAGTGGGGTATGGACTATACTACTTGTAACCCGCCTTCGATAAAAGGTCACAAGTACATTATCGTAGCGGTAGACTACTTTACGAAGTGGGTCGAAGCTATGCCTACTTTTGGGAACGATGGTGAGACTGCAGCTCTTTTCTCCTTCAACCAACTCATTGCTCGTTTCGGTATACCTAGAGAGATTGTCACTGACCATGGCAGTCACTTTCAGAACAGTATGATGGCTGAGTTTGGCTCTTAAATTGGGTTCCGTGGGTACATTCATCTCATATTATCCTCGGGCCATGTGGGAGTAAAAGCAGTGAATAAGTCCTTGAAGACAATTCTTCAGCGGACGATTGATAACATAGATCCAACGGCACATTATGCTATATCTGCACCTGCAGGCATACGAGGACGTCGATTAAAAGCGCAGGCGGCTTTACTCGGTTGGATTAGTCACGAGGTGGAGTAATGTGTGAATCTTGAGAGATTCCTTCCATAAAGCGGCTGGTGAGCTTCTTCGACACTTCTAGTCTGGCGAGGCCTTCTTCATGCGGAACATCTTGATGGCGAAGCGTTGAGATGTCACGTTGAGCGAGCGCCTTAAAAACGAGAGTCAAAAGTCGATGCGATAAAGCGATTAAGCCTAGGGTCTTTTAGAAGGTGACCATGTTTGGTGTAATGCCCAAGCAACAAGAAAAATATGCCTTGGGGGCAGGAAAGTTTAAGTCGATGTGGTATGGCCCCTATATCGTCAAAAAGGTCCTTAGAAAAGGAGCGTATACCTTGGTTGATTTCGAAGGAAACGAGTTGTCGGAGCCCCGAAATGGGCTCTATCTGAAGAAGTATTATGCCTAGGCTTTGGCCCGGCATTTGGCTTTGTATATAGTAGTTTTTGTCTTGTACATATCTGTTTGATTTTCGATTTTTGATGGGATGGTGATGTTTTTGATCTGCTGTGGCAGGTTGTGTTGATGTCATGAGTCATTATGGTTTCGCCGATGGTGCTAGCGAAAGCACACACCCGGAACTTAGCTTCCGCGGCTTGGGTGCTTCATTATCCTTGGAGTCATTTGTTGGTATCAAGAGTCTGGAGTGCATTGGTCTGCTTCCAATAACGTAGCGGAGATACACTTTGCGGTCATTCATCTACTCTCGGAGGCAATATCTTTGGGTGTTGGTCAGTTGGTAGTTTTCTTGGTCTCGGTTGGTGGTGTCGTAGTCGAACAACACTTATCGGAGTCGAGATCAGTTTTATTAGTCTTTCTTGAAAGTGCAATTTATTCTAAAGGTCATTTCAGTTATATATTCTTTTTTTTTTTGCATTCATATTCCTCAGGCACAATAATTGGTTTTGTGACTCATTGGCTAATCAAGCTTTATATTGGCATATTAATCATTCAATACAATAAATTTTAATCATCAAAAACATCATACATTTGATACATTTATCACATCACATCAAATATCGTTGTATATATATCATCAGTATGTCAAAAAACTTTACAAAATTTTGGATCCATCAATGCCGTCCAAAACTTGGGCTTATGCCCCATCATGTTCAGTCTCAAAAAAATATATATACAGTCATCTAATATGTAAAAACTGTCTACTCCTGAGGACCCTGCCCAGCGTTCCTATAGAACATCACTGCAGTGGCCACACGGCGGAACAGTCTAACCCAGTCTCTGGACGGCTTCTGGCAAGTCCTCCACAGCAGCCAGAGGGATTTGGCGGGTCAGTCCCTCCAAGTTTCTCTGAACGGCCTGGAGTGTCCTGTCAGAATCCGCTGTCTCTGCTTCACCTCTGCGGCGTTTGTGACGTGCTAGGCCCTCAGGACGCACTGGTCCAACATCTGAAACATGATCATTTTTCATTTGTCAGTCATTATGAATCCAATCCAAAAACATGTTTGTTTTTCATTTTTCGTACATATTTGAAAAATCCAAAAAAAATCATATAAGTTAAAATTTTTGAAAAAACTTACCGACTGCTCCCCATGCTGCACCGGGTGGAAGTACTAGATCTGGATCTCCTCGGAAATCCATCCCGGCATAGGGATAGTCATCTACTGCGATGATCTGTTCTCTCCACCATAAGAAGAACTCATCGTCCCAGGTAGTTCGGGGTACCTCGCTGCCCCCCAGTCTCTTCATCATGTCTGCCCAACGGGCGATTCTTGGGTCCCGAGGGCTGTTGATAGTTGAGATGACTTTGGGTCTCAAAGCTGGAACTCTCTCGAAGAAGAATGTAGTCAAAATGGTTCCATAGCCAAAGTGTTTTGTATGTGTTTTACGAATGGAGGTCAGTTGTTGTTTCATGTTCAGTAGCAGGGCAGTGCACCAATCATACACATGAATTAAGCACTCTACAGCTATGCTCATGTGCGTCCTAGACGCCTGATGCAGTGAGGCAGATCCTGCCACTCTGCCGATGGTGAATAGGAGGATCTTTATGTGCAAGTCCCTGATATCTCTGATTGCAATTTGTGTGCCAACTTTCTTGGAATTTTCTATGCAATAGATTTGGACATAGTCCTCCACGGTTAACCCTCCCAGGGGCTTTCCGTGCAGATCCACTGGGTCTCCCCTTCTGGAGAGTCCAGTGATGAAGTATATATCTTCCACCTCTATGCGTAGTGGCATTTGATCAATGATGAAACAATCCTGATCCGGTTCCCAATAATTTACCAGCATTCCAAGCAATCTCACATTACTTTTCATATTGGGCATTTTGAAAAATTTGAATAATCCACAGTTTCGGAGGACATTTTGCGCTGTTTGATCTTCCATGACCTCTTGGTCTATTGCACTATGCTCGCGTTCCCTCCATGAAATTGTCATCCTGAAAAATTCATTAAAATTTGCATTAGAAACTCATTTTTGAAATTCGGACTTGCGCATACGCTAGTTTCGCTGTGCACAGTCGCGTGTACACGCGACTTTCCTTCTTTGAACCCGCGTATGCACAGGTACGCGTTTTTTAATAAGGGTTTCCAGGTAAAAATCCACTTAATTTTAAATTTTAAACGGACAAAATGAATCAACAGGATGAATAAGGAGCCTACCTGAAGTTTCGCTGAATTCCGACGGTCGGTTGTTCCTGATTTGACGAAACAAGTTTTTAGCTCCAGAGCTCTTTTTCCAAATCAGCTATGAAATAATGAACCAATTGAGAGGTAATTTGTGTATTTATGGCTAAAAATTGAAAATTTTTGCAAAAATTTCCTTGTGCTTATTTTTTCGATCTGTCTTATGCTATATAACTCGATTGCTTGGAAGTGCCCAGTTTGGTATATTTCAGGTACATTTTGACGATTTCGAGACTTTTCCCGGTTTTTGGCCCATGTGTTCAGACTCTTCACGGCAGGTATATGATCTTCACTGGCATATAGGTTAGGTAATCACTTTCCGTTGCATCTTGCATTCTAGCCTCCATACTGATCACTTGCCTTAGGGTTGATCCCATCAGGTTATGAGTATTACACCCATTTCACTCGCCGATTTTTAAATCATGACTTGATGGTAGAGCCTTCCTTTACATGGGCTTCCTAGTTAGTTCCTCGCTATCACTTTTTGCCCATGCTGCTTTTTATGTAGGCTCGGGAGTCCTCTTTAGTCCCGCCATGTCTTTTGTGTTGAAGCTTCATTCTTCTCCTTCATCACTTATCATTTTTCTGGCTTTTACCCTAGAGGCTCCCTGGTGTCGTTAAGTTGTATTACTGCATTGCATATTGGCTACTTGTTTATCCTGGCCTTTAGCCGGCTTCATTTGGACTCGATGTTTAAGCCAACTTTTGACCTTGACTTTCTGTACAAGTTAACCATTGCATGCACTTAGATATCACGACTTGACACCTTTGTACCCATGGATGGAACGTTCCTCTGAGTATCACTGACCAGTTTTCGCCACCTTGCATTGAGCATAGGATTGTTCCAGTCCCAGGAACTAGTGCATCTGATTTCTTGATACTCGTTCTGTCCATTGTACCATAGCATTCTTTTATTCTTTTTCAGGCTTATTATATGAAAAAGACAAAAAAATCAAATATAACAAAAAAGAGCGGGAACGGGATGTATCTTCGTTATTTTGATGGCAGTACAGAGTCAGTTTGTCGCCCTTGAACAAAGCACATATACTTATATATATTTCCTTCATTTGGGATGGTTCTAGTTTGACCTAGGTTCAGCCTTTACCATGTTTCACTTGTCGGTTCTCCCCCGGTTGGTTATCTCTTCCAATCATATGGAGAGTTTGTTTTGCCTCCTGCAAGACAGACTTATACAGTGTCACTTTTTACTGCCATGGTCATCACAGAGTCGTGCTTTTGTTCAAGGAAAGTCTAGCCTGAGTCGGCCATTCTACGGTGTCTCTTGACTCATTATTCAGTCGGCCTTCCCGGTCTTGTCGGTATCATGTTCTATCACATCAGATGTTTTGATCTTCTGCTCGTGCTAGTTTGAGAAGGTCCCCATTGACTTCTTGCCGGCGGGTTTGTCTCTTATCGACTACGACATATTGCTCTGAGAGCAAGCCTAGAGCCGCACCTTGGGCCTATTTCCATCATTGATAGGTAACCTCGTGCTCAGCATTTGATCATCATCATGGGTCTTTGACTGAGTGGTTTCCCCTGTGTTCGACGTCAGCACACATTATCACACTTGGGATTTGTGCAGTACCTTGATTTCCATTTGACCCTATCGGTGGATTTCTCACCTCTGTGTCAGCTTTCATTATTGGTTGGTTCAGAGGGTTTCTTCCGTGCGCTAGCTTCATCTTGTGCATGTCGGAAACGTACTTCGGTTTTGGTTCCATCACTCTACTTCGTCCGATTCCTTCCAAATCTTGGCATGCGGGTTACACTCGCGCTGGACTGATGTGGGATGCCTTAATGCCTTCCTTCCAGCAGATCTTTTCCCATCGACTCCGACTCATTGCTCTGGGAATAAGGTCTAGAGTCTTTTTGTCAGTACCTTAGGGTTTGCAGTCATTAGTGGCAGACTCTTCGCTATCGACAGTGGGGATTCATCATTGCCTCTTGATTGGTAGATTATTTCAAGTGTTCGACTTCAACTCATTCATTCGCACTTGTCAGATTGTACTGGGGCACCTTGACACTCATTATCATTATCGGTGGGTTGTCTCGCGTTGGTTAACGGGATACATCATTGCCCGGTAATCCAACGAATTCTCACATATGAATGATGAGCTGTTATTCCCGGTGTGTAGGGTAATCTGGGTCATGATCGGTGAAGACCTCGGGTTACATCGGCCTTTTCTCGTTCCCCGCAACCTTCGTTCTCTCCCGGTTTCTGCCGGTGTTGTCGTCACCCTTATATGTTGCGATTCGGCACAACGGCATCTTATATTAGATCCCCAGAGATTTGGATTGTGCCGTTTGATCCGCCTCTTATGATCCGGTACTTGGGGTCCGGTTACTTGATCGGACGTCACAGATTTCTATCACAGTCAAAGCTTTCTATATGTGATACTTGGACATTGATACGGACTTGTCTTTCCGGGCCCTGCTCAGATGATTCACTATGTACTTTCAGTTCAGTTATACTTGTATACATGTTGGATCTATTCAGTACTTTCTATCTATATGATGTATTTTTGACTGAGCATGGGTATGCCCGCCTCAGCATGTGTTGACTCTCTGGTTTCTTTCATTGGTTTTTTGCAGGCTGAAATCTGGTGAAGTCCTCTCTTGTCCTTGCGAAGTTCTTTCTATGTGCATAATACATTTCGGCCATCATGTACCCCTTCTGACCTCATATATTAGGGGGCATCTGTTATAGCATCATTTCTCACCTTGGCATGATTCATGATTGCTACATGGCTTTATGGGCACCCATTCCTACAGACTTGGACAAATTCACTTAAAAACAGTGGAAAATCCTCCATACGCGACTATGCCCGTGTTTTTCCGCGTGTATACGCGAGTACAGCTAGAATTTTCCACGTATGCCATTTTAATGATTAAAAAATATATAAAAATCCCTAATTTCGCGCTGGGTTGATGGTTACTCAGGTAGTTCAACTACCCCAGCCCGTGGCCAACTGTTTCCAACTGCTGAAACTACTTGGAAGGACTATAAAAAGACCTCATATGTATGGCCTAAGGAGAGAGAGAGAATTATTATTATTATACTCTGTTGGTTCCCTATCCAAGTCTGATTCCCCGTGCCTCCTGCACTTTCCCAGTTCATTTCAGGAAACCCTTGTTTCCTTGAGATACACATCCCCTTATATGTTATCTCGTATGCACTCATTTGGAAGGAGTCTTAGCGAGGCAAGGGCTGGACGGATCCGGACGACGGTCTGCGAAGGCCTTGGAAGGATCAGGTGATCTCTCCACTTACTTTTGTACGTACTATTTTTATAATACAGAAGTATCATGCTGTTCCCGAAGTAAACGTGTTAGTGTATGGTTGATTTTAAAGAATATTTGTTATACAAACATTCATGATGATTATTTAATGTTTTACATGAATTTACCAACATATAGACAGAAACATAATCACAACTTTGGTCCTTTGTGCTGGTTTTCTATTTCAGTGAAAGAGGAAGGACACAGCAGGGAGTTTGAACCCAGCCAGTGGATCTATCAAACTTAGGACCAACGGGTAAACCCCTCCCTGCTCTACTCGATCGTTTATGACCCAGCATGACTCCGGTGAGTCTCTGCGCACGCCCTCGGCTCTCGTGGGAGGTTAATCCCAACCAACCCTCTAAATAAACTCAAACAAATATAGTACATAAATAAAACTCTTTCTGTCTACTCCATAATCTTATTTATATTTATGAATATTTATGTTCATTAGTTTACATAATCAAGAAGAAATAGAGAGAGAGGTGTGTATTTTAGGTATATAAAGAGACAAAGTAAGACAAAGGAAAGAAGGGGGGAGAGAAGAAGTGAGAAGGAGAGAGGGAGGGATATAGTAATGAAGGAGAGAGAGAGGTGGAAAGAGAGAGAGATAAAGAAAGGGATGAAGAGAGAGGATTGAGAGAGAGAGAGAGATATGGGGGAAAGAGAGACATCGAGGGAAGAGAGAGAGAGAGAGGGAGAGAAAGGGAGAGAGAGGAGGAGAGTGATGGGGGAAGAGAGAGACGAAAGATAGAGAGAGAGAGAGAGAGAGAGAGAGACCGAAAGAAAGAAAGATGGATTTAGGGAGAGAGAGAGAGAGAAGGACGAGAGAGAGGAGGAGAGAGGGATCGATAAGAGAGATGGATTTGGAGGGGAGAGACAGAAAATAAGAACAGAGAGTGAGAAGGATAGAGAGAAGGAGTGACAAGGGAGAGACAGAGAGGAGAGCATGTATGTTTAATGGAGATAAAGAGACAACAAGGAGAGGGAGATAAAGGGGGAGAAGGAGATATAAGGAGAGAGGGAGGGATATAGTCACATAGTTGGTGGGTGGAAGAGAGAGAGAGAGAGAGAGAGAGATGGGAGAGAAAGAAAGAGAGAAAGGAAGAGAGAGGACGTGCGAGAGGAGACAGGCAGAGAGATGGACTTGGAGGGGGAGAGAGAAGAAGAAAGAGAGAGAGAAAGGGAGAGAGAGAGAGAGTGAGTGAGTGATAAAGGAAGATGGAGAGAGAGGGAGAGAGAGGGAAGATATAGATATGATGGAAGAAGAGAGGGGAGAAGAGAGAGAGATGGGGGAGAGGAGGGAACCGACAAAGAGATTGATATATATATCAGTGTGTGTGTTTACTAGGTAGATAGAGAGACAGAAAAGAAGAGATGGAGGGGGATATAGATATGGATGGAGGGTGGAGAGAGGGAAGAATATTTCTCTACACAGATGGATTGATATAAGTGGAGATGGTGATTTATAATCCTATTTGATTATTTTCACTATATACTCCATTTTATGGTAGACATTATTTCTCATTGATATTTGATTACTTTCACTTGTGAGATGCACATCAGCAGTAGGTGGTGATTTTCTAAGTCAATTCTGATTTCTGCACACCGAATTTGTTGATTTATTCAGATGTCACATTTATGTTCATATTTTTTATTACTTGCACTAGATGAACTTGTTTCTAATGTAGAGATGATTTCTAATCCTATTTACTGTTTTGCACTAAATGCATTGATTTTGTGTGTAGATGTTGGTTTCTAGAGAGAGAGAGAGAGAGAGTATAAGATGGAGAGAGAGGGAGAGAGTAATAAAGAAAGAAAGAGAGATATTAATGGGGGATAGAGAGAAGGAAGATAGAGATATAGATGGAAGGAAGAGAGGGAAGAAGAGAGAGATAAGATTGAAAGAGACTATATGAAAGATATGTGAGTAAGAGAGCCCGTGGTAACAGGGGGTGGGTGAGATAGAGAGACAAAAAAGAATAGATGGAGGGGGATGGTAGATATGGATGGAGGGTGGAGAGAGAAAAGGGAATATTTCTCGCACTAGATGGATTGATATATGGAGATGGTGGGATTTTTAATCCTGTGTATTAAACGGTTTCAGACCACGTACCGATTTTAGTGTAGATATTTATTTCTAATGATGTTTGATTACTTGCACTAGATGCATTGATTTCATAGGTGGTGATTTCTAATAATAATTGATTTGCTTGCAATCGAATGTGTTGATTTTTAATGATGTCGATTTATAATTATATTGATTACTTGAACTAGATGACTGAATTTCAATGTAGATGATTTCTAATCCTATTTGATTGTTTTTTACCATGCATTGATTTTAGTGTAGATGGTAAATTTAGAACTATTTGATTTTTTTATAATGCATTGATTTCTGGTAGATACAGCCTTTATAGAGAGAGAGAGAGTGAGTGATAAGGAAGATGGATAGAGAGAGAGGAAAAAAGGAGAAAGATAGATATTAGCGGGGGAGAGGGAGAGAATGGAAGAGAGGGAAGAAGAGAGAGAGAGATGGGGAGACAGGGTGATCAATGAAGAGAATGGATATGTGATGTTAGATGGGGAACAGGGGGGTGAGATAGAGACAAAAAAAAGAGATGGATGGGGATATAGATATGGATGGAGGGTGGAGAGAGGGAAGAATATTTCTGCACTAGATGGATTGGATTTTAAGTGGAGATTATCATTTATAATCCTATTGATTATTTTCACTAGATGCATCTATTTTAGTGTGAGATATTTATTTCTGCCTATGATTACTAACTAGATGCATTATTTCATAGGTGATGATTCTAATACTATTTGACGTTCGTACTGATGTGTTGATTTGAATTTAGACGTCGATTTATAATTATGTTTGATTGCTTGTACTAATGCATTATTTCAATGCATTATTCCTGAACATGGTTTGACTGCTTATGCTTAAATGCAATGATTTCGTGGTAGATGTATGATTAACCTATTTGATTGCTTTGAGAAATGCATTGATTTGAGTGTAGATGTTATTTTGTCATTACTTGATTGATTTCAATAGCATTGATTTCAATGTAGAAGTTATTTTCTAATCTTATTTGACTGCTGGCATTAAATGTAATGATTTCAATAAGAAGATTTATGATTTGATGTAACGACATATGATTTATTACTACTATTAAAGTAGATTAATAATATGCATTGATTTTATAAAGTAATAAAATTTATTAACAATGTACATTGATTTTTGTGTTATAGTAATTTTCAAGCTATTAATATTGGGAGAGCAAGAGAGATGTTGTATCATGTTTACTACAAAAGAGACTAACTAAATACTTAAATGGTTTACAATTAAATTTTTTTCATAATTCATATGAAAAGATAACAAAATTAACAAGGAGGAAACAAGAATAGTAGAATAAAATATTTTAGATTGATTGTAATATGAGTATGTTCTTATTATTCACATTTTCTATCTTTCAACACCAATAATGTCACTTTGCATTTACAAAAATATCAGCATTTTTCATCATTATAGTTATTAACAATAATTATCATGTCAACTAATCCCAGTTAACTAAGAAAATTTAAAATTAAATGACTGGTTAATCTCAGAAATATTTGAAAAGAGCATGAAATGATTATCTTAATATTTGATATATTTACATATTATTGATAAAATTAACTGGCGTATATTTGATATATTTTGAAGCACGGATTGAAGCACAGGATTGAAAACCAAATTGCATCCATCTTACATCTCAAAAATATACAAAAAATTTAATAATCTGAAAATTTGGACTTTGATGCCTCTCAATGGAACGAGCCTAGATCCATCTAACTCGATTCATCATGCGGCGAGAGGGATCAACCTCTTGAGGGAACCTCTCAAGTTTTGCACTCAAAATAGGTTTGCACCTCACAGATTTGATCCTCTCCTTGCCAAGGATAGACTTATTAGATGGATCTAGGCTTGTTAGTTTGTAATTAAGACGATATAAGCGACAATTTGATGACAGCTACTCCCTTGTATGCGAATGGTTGTTTTTTGGTATGATTGAATTTAATAGTGACTTTTTATTTTCACAAAGAAAATATAGTAAAAAACCTAGTGCCCCAATGCACGTTTTGCAGCGGCAATTATTTTGGTTCAAGCGTGCACTCATTAAGTAACATCACCATCGTCCATCTATCTTTTCGTCATTCTCATAGAGATTTAAACTGTTTATTGTTTTTTAGGATATTAGTACACACTTACTTTCTTTTTGAAATTCGAAAAATAAGTATTAACTATTTTTAACAAATTGTAAGAGTAATTTGATATATAGCTTAGTACTGAATTTTACGAAGAAATAGTTAAACACTCAAATTTTACAAGAAGCTAACATGCATTATGTCAATTAGTGTGTGATTAAGTCAAAGAACTGCGGATATATACCAAAGGCCTATTTTGCGAAGAATTGGAACAATGATATTCGTGTGTAATTGGTTGATCAATTTTGAACATTCATCTATATAGTGAATGCCGTTTTCTTTGTCCTTCGAAGTACAAGAGTTTGATTTAGTACATCATATATATTTAGCAGTGGGTATTTTATGTGGTGGCAGTATATATCTAAATTATTTTCCTTATTCTCTCACGAATTTGAAAATGGAGTCTTGAAGATTCTTTACGTTTATGCTGTTGAACATATTATTCTATTAACTAGTGCGTTCATGTTCAACTGAACACTTATTTATTCATCGTTTAACGTTTATGCTGCTGAACATATTATTCTATTAACTAATGTTCATGTTCAACTGAGCACTTATTTATTCATCGTTTAATTTCAACATAAACGGACAAACGCAATTTAATCAATACAAACGTGATGATACAATTCACAAAATAATAATAAATCTTTTTACCACCATGTTATTTACAATCCAAGACTGTGTTGTTTACATGTTATTTACAAGTTATTGACTTGAAAACATACATACAGAAATAGCTGATAAAAAAAATTAACAATTTTTTGAATACATAAAAAAGAAGATTTTTAAATTGTGATGATCAGACCCCAAATTCTAGTGCGAATACGAACTTTATCCAGTGTCTCTAGTTTGGCTGGTTTTGGTTGCACTTTTTGAAAATGCATTTTTTTTCTTTTTTCTTTTTAAACTTATATCATGTTTATAAATTTTTTAAAAAGTTTAATAATTAGATAATATTATATAATTTAAAAAAAAATTGACTCTAGTTAAATATATTAAATTTTTTTTTAATAAATTGAAAAAAAATTACAAAATATTATTTCAATAATTAAAAAAAATACAAAATATTGAAGAATATTGCAATAACAATATTTTTTCAAAAATGTCATTGATAGAAATTTAACGCATTAAAAAGAAACTACCTTCACAATATATGTGTTAGCTTTACAAATATTTACTCTATTTATTAAAAAAAATGCATAACACAGATAAGTAAAAATATCTTTGCATATTCTAAAATCTCGATTGAAAAATTTGTCACTCAGTTTTCACATTGTCTAGCATTCTCTAAAAATAATAGAGCAATATACGAGAAAACAACCAAAGAAGACATTATGGCTATTTCTCCTTCAATATCTACCCTACTAGTAATAGATATTTACCTTTCACCTATACTTAGTGAAAATATTAATAATTTCATCTCCTACAACAATATTGTAATTCAAACATAAGCTTGAAAAATATTTGGTATAAGCACTAAATCAACATGTTTCATTTTTTATTTTTGGCAAGATTACTTGATTATCAAAAACATAATTGTTCTAAAAAATTTGTAAAATCCTAACTTGAATAAAAGGTTTTGAATCCATAACGTTTCATTTGTTTTCAGTAGCTTTGTATCACCAAAAAGTAATATTATTATCAATTGTTTTAAATTGATCCATATAAAGAATTTTTTCCAAAGATGGAAAACAAACCTTATTATGGATTTCCTCTCATTAACATCACTTCCCCAAATCCATATTACTAAGTCCTACCAAATAAATTTAATAAAGCATAATAGTTACAAGAGTATTGTATGGAGAATAGACAACCTAATTATTTTACCAACTCGCATCATATTATTTATGTTCTTCAACACTACATCATATTCTACAGTATGTATTTTCTGTTCCAATCAAGTTATTTTTCTAAAGTGTTATTAAAATGATACTACTTCATTGATTTGTAATACCTTGATCATAAGTGGACTTCCATATTTCCTAATTTCTTTGTTCATAAATTTTGATAACACTCTCCATTTTTGTATTCATAAAAATAATAATGAATATCACCCTAATCTTGAAAAATGAAGAGCGAATTCATGAATTGAAAAAGTTGATGATACTTTTATCTATTCCTACTTCTAAGGGTACTTTAGTTACCAAATCATATGAACCATTTCTCTTCAATTTTTCACTAAAACCCACAAATAAGAACTTTGGCTTTTGGTTCTAATTTTTGTTTGCTCCCATGTAGAATATACATCCAAGTAACCAAAGAATTTCAACAATTATATGTTGTTTCATATAGAGAATGTTGAATTTCTAAGTAGTGTTATTTTTCTACAAAATAATAATTCAAATTCAGAATTGTATAATCTAATAACCTTATTAGTGTTTAAGATACCTATTATTTTTCCACTTTGAAATTTTTGAAAGACTCAAATTATTTACCAAAAATAAATGAATTATGGGTTGGTCCACATATCATTATGAATAATCATTTCATCATTTTTCCTCAAAAAAAGATAAAACATATTTACGCATGGTTGAATTTGTTGGAGAATGACAACCATGTTATTAACTATACTTAATTACCTATAATTTAAATATTTAAATTTATAAACCATATTTTTTATATAACATATATAAGCCAAAGCATTAATCACTATACACATGGATATGAGGTGTACTATTATCAACATAAACCATTAACCTAAAAGAGTCAACATTGTGATCAATGTTGTTTATCACAATTATTCTATTTAGGGCTTATTTTATACTTGTTAGAGTAACAAATTCATAACTAATTTTACAAGCTTATACTTTTATTTCACATATTGACATAGGATATATTTTTTTTGTTTTCACTAACAAATATTTTTCAAATATTCATTTTTTTAATCAAAATATCAATGTACAAATAACTAATTTCATTTTATTTTCAAGTTCTTTTAATTATCACATTTTCTAGTAAAATAACACTTCATCGATCATATGAAAAGATGTCAATGTGCACGCATTATTTATTTCAATGAGAAGTAGAAAGTCCTTCATAAATATATATAAAAAAAATCAACATTTCAACATTTCAATATTAGTAAAGCTCATAAAAATATAGATAAAACAACAAATCTACAAAAAATGATTTAAAATATATATACTTTATACAATTCACAACATATTTTATATATATATATATATATATATATAGAGAGAGAGAGAGAGAGAGAGAGAATTGGTGTCTCCTTCAAGTTGGTGTTTGTAACTACGTAGATTAAGCCCTTCTAGTTGGTGAGCATAAATTAATGCAAAGACAGGTTGGTGCCTTATATCTTGTATAAAGAAGAATTTGTTCCATTTTTCTACCCGGTATTCCATGTAAACCCTAATTCTCTGTTTAAATTCATGTGTGCATTTATTTATAGCTTTGTAGATATTTAAAAGAAATAACTTAAATATTTAAACATTGTTAAAAAACTATAATGTTGATTCACCCTTCATCTCAAGATTATTTTTCTTCAACAATTGGTATCAGCAGAAGCTCACAAACACAATTCAATAGAAGTTTGAAAAAATGCGACAATTCAAGAAGATGCGTTTTTTCGGAAAATCCTTGAAAACCAATTAGTAGTTATTCATTTTGGAATAGTTTTATGGAAGCTACATAATGTCTTTACATATGTTTGGAAAATTTGGGTAGATGGTTACCAATATCTCACACAACCAATAAATCTAGAAAGAAAATATTGTAGAATTTTTCTAAAGCTATGAATGATATTATGGGCCCTACAAGAATTCTAATTTTCAAGGTTATGACTGTCCTACAACTTATCAATAGTTGTGAAGGATATTTTGTGCTTTGACAATACTTAGAGAAGAATCAATATTGTGCATTAGATCACCTATTATCTTTCTTTATTTAATATATCAATGTACTATTATTCACAAAACATATAAATATAATATGCAAACATATCATAATGATAAGTAACAAATTCATAAATAATCCTATAAGAGAAACAAATAAACCATGAGAACATTGGACATAACGTGGAAACCATTTCTGAAAACCACCTATATGTTTCTCTCCTTTGTTCTTCTTATTATAGCTATTTATTTTACATCATAAATTAGCCACTAACAGTGCAAGCTCCAAACTTGCCATGCATGCAAGAAAAAATAATCACCTAAGCTACCATTCAACAAAATCTACTACTTCCTCAACTATACATACCACCACCTCCTATAGGCACAAACCTACTAGAAGTCCCCACCTGCATTATTTATATCCACCGTTCACTACACCTTGGCCTCACATATGATGAGAAAAATCATTATCTATACACCATCTCCACCATGATAAAAAATGCATATATAGATTCCACATCAAGATCTTTCTCCTCCTCCCTATTCGAAACTATGGTGGGACGATTCTTAATGTGTACAATTTCCTCTACTTTGTTTTGGGCCTACTTTCAATCAGAAACTCATTTTGTTGGATCTTCGAACAAAAGAGATTAAAGTCTCTAGCCATGTGACCAATGGTTTTAGAAATTATGACACTTCATGTGACTAAAATATGGGTCAAGGGGTTTAGATATATTTCTAATCACACCAAAATATTTTCCTTTGAATAAAATATGTCTCTACTGATTCAATAGATATGAAATCAACTACCTTGTTACCAAATAGGTTAGAATAAATCAGTATCCATTAAAAGAACTAATATACATGAAGGTTTTTTATTTTCTTTGGTTTCCCATACTATTGCATGCTCC
The DNA here is from genome assembly GCA_034641835.2 of Pinus albicaulis. Classification (NCBI taxonomy): domain Eukaryota; kingdom Viridiplantae; phylum Streptophyta; class Pinopsida; order Pinales; family Pinaceae; genus Pinus; species Pinus albicaulis. The sequence continues at coordinate 1,319,037,033 of CM076578.1, read as the reverse complement.
ACTATATCTCCTGAAATTATATTCCTAAAACTAGTTGGAGCATGTCCATAGTTGCGGGAGATGTAATATTCTACATCATCCATCAAAGGAGAAAAGGTGTTTTTACTATCCCTTTAATTCTTGGAGGAAATAACATTCTAATCATAGTGCTCATCTAGGCTCACTTCTCGATGTTGAACTACTACTACTTCCTTCCTTGTTTTCTACTCTGGTTGGCGACAATTTTTTCATTCTTCGAATCTATGGTCGATTTTTCCTCGAGATTTGAACTATCTTCTACCTTCTAAAATCGAACGCACAAATATGTGATCAAGGGGGGGTCGTTGGTTCTAAGCACGTTTTCCAAATCCTTCGTGCTCTTCACCTACTTTGGCTAAATTTGCTTCAGGCCTCTAAATAATCTTCATAGATAATACCCGAACTTCTATTTTCGACACTACCACTTTCTATCAAGCCACCACCTTTCATCCATTTTTAAGCTAGTTCCAAAGATCTCATATCAAACAATCAAGCGCTATGTTTCATCCTACTTTCATATTGAATCCACAAAGACTCTATGCTCAACAACAAAAAAATTGAACAAATCTATCCCTCAAAACACTCTACTCATAAAATCTCTAACAATTCTAGTTCATCAGATGACCAATAAATAATCTCATACGACATAACATGTTCTCTTATTATACATAATAGATACATTTATTACATATCAATAATACTATTAAACCCCTTACTACCATTATAAATTATCTTAGGTATATTAAATACCCACTTAACCCTAAAGATGTTGAAAGGGGTCTACTCACTTCTTGTTCCCGTGGGATTTTGAAAATCCTAGAACATGGAGCATACATTCAACATAATGGTTCGAGTTACTAAAATTTAGCTCATCATCCATAGAAATATAAATACTGTCATTGAGTATTATCTAAGAATTTCTACAATTGAGAAGCATGCAATCAATATGAGGAGGAGAACTACAGAAATTAAGTAGGATTTGGGATTTCTCGACCTCTCTTCTTGGATTTCTTTTTATTTTTGAGAAAAATCTAAGAGAGGTGAAGTATTTCAAAAAATAACAAACTTTTCCTTTATTCTCATTTCTCTACACTTGTTTCATAAACAACCTCGTCTACAAATGTGACTTTTTCTAAAGACAACTACCATATATGGGTAAACTTCTATTTCAGCTAAATATTCATTTGTTTGTATTAAACATCTATATCATTGATTCATGAGAAACTAGATAAGTAGTAAACAAATGCGTAGTAAAAAAATAAAGCATCACACATAAGAGCATGTGAACATCATGATTTAAGGTGCTCACAATGTAGGATAAACCATCGCTTCTTTCATCTATTTCTTCAATTTTGTTATTATTAAAAACTTCTTTACAATATTATAATTGTGTGAACTCATACCAACACAAAGGAATCCACTTTTATAAAGGCTATAACCTCACTAGTTCTCAAGATCCTACTTGAAGGACCCCAACCCCCCGATCTCGTTTAATCACCTACCTCTAAGGAGCTCAAACCCCCTTATTCGATCATCAAATACTACTAGCAAGAAGCTTCAACTTCGAGTGAAGGCTCCAACCATCACACCATCACGACCACATCATATAAATTTTCACACTCCATCCACTTGCTTCAACACACAAAACTTATAGGCCACTTTTCATCACCCTATAGGACCGACTTACCATGATTTAAGCATGATACCATATATAAAAAATGAATCCGATCACTCTACCAAGTGATCCAATCAACCCCTAATCAATCAAATAACCACTAAACCTATCAATGATTGGACCAAAAAATCACTCAACCATCTCAAATCAACCAACCTCTTCTACATTCAAAACAATGTGATCAGTGTAATGAGAACATCATTATAGAACCCAAAATACCCATCAAATTTACCGAATAAATTGCAACCTCATAAATCATATGATATATTATATATGCTACCTTTCCTAAATAAAACTCGTGTATACGCTCTTTTTCATGAATGTAGCCTTTCAGATAGATCCCAACATACCAAACTTGAATATCAATTTGAAAATTCAGATGAATTTCCGACAACATACCTAATCATTATGTCATATCACACATCTCTCAATCGCATACAACTCACCGCATCATGGATATTCTTCAACAAATCCAATACTCAATCAATTCAACTTCAGAGATAACTACTAACCTCGCATCAAAATGAAGACTTAATTGATGATAACAATACTCATGAGACTCATGAACATATTTTTAGTTAAACTCCTACAGAGTGTTTCGCATGTATATGCTTACGAATGAAGCCTCGATACGTATATTCCCATACTAGAGAATCGATTCACCATTATTCGTAATAAAATCCGCATGTGTATGTGGCTTTCTATGCACAAACCTGAAATTCTCACCTTACTATTGTGATGCATTTAAAATTTCACAACACATACCAAAATCATGACATTCAAGGAAAGAAAACACATGTAAAATCACAAGTCTAGTCAACTCATAATCATATCATACAATATATAACCATCTCATGTCTAATGATCCCGATCCATCATTTTATTATCGAGTGCATACTTATTTCATATCAACTAATCATCGATAACCAATATCATGCGTATATACTGATTGAAGTATTTATTCATCACACATTACCACTTTTTATCACTTTGTCCTCCTCCTTATATACTCGGCCTTAGCCAATACCATGGGTGAAAACCAGTAGTAATGATGATGGTATTCTTTGATAAGATAAAAATATTTGTTGACATGCTCATTACTATGGGCTAATACCAAAGTAAGGACCCTTGGTATTTAGTAAAACTCATTTTTTGCAAACTACACACACCTTGCTTTCCATACCTTTGTCTGTATAATTTTATTTACCTAACCTATGTATACTTGAATTTTTTCCATCATACCTCGTGTATGCATAACGTTTTTCTTCACAGAATCGCTTACACTTGCTCAAACTTACCTGAATCATTTTTTTATCACTACCAGTATTTTCTAAGACCTATGTATACATTTGTATGAAGATCTAAGTATGTTTCCATCAAGAACAACACATACATCATAACGCTGTGTACCCCTTTGGGACTTTATGGCAACCACTTTGGTGTTTAATTACCAGAATCTATAGATAAATGTAAACCACATCAACCTAACAACATAGATACCTAATAAAACACATCAATCTAAGTACCAATCTAATTTAAACAACAAGTTACTTCTCCTTCGATATCAAGGAAAAGGGCTTAACAATGCTTCTAATGAGGTTTTCCTTTTTGTAGACATGAACACTTCTATTATATACCACAACAGCCCTTCAAGGTATGATGACCTACTAATATATGTTCACTAAGTACATGACTCTATGAATCAACCGACATGACCTTTCCTAACACGAAGGACTCAAACTTTCATTGACCACCATATCAAGTGGGTTATATAACATCATCTACCTAGTATCATGGGATTACATACATAAATTAATTAATGTTCAATAGTCCAAAAATGACTAAGTATTACAAGAATTACATTATGGGTCTTTACAAGGCCTTTACATCAAATTCCATATATAACTTTATACCCAAAATCCAAAAGACCGCAAGATAGCATCATTCAACCAACTACTAGTTTATTCATCATAATTGAAAACATAATGCCAATAATGCATAATTAGTAGTAAGGCTAATTCCCCTAAACCCGTGCTACCGTTCATGCATCAAACATCTTCATGAATTAGAAAAGCATAAATTTCATTTTGCTCCAACTCATATATAATCATAACTAAACATCATTTATAAGTAACATCAATAGACTTTAAATCCATCAACATCGAAATAGGAAGCCAAATAATAACTCACTAAAGAATATTAGAGTCCGTAACCTAGTCCGTCCCATTGTTTATTTGTGAGAGAGATATGCGTGCTTTTTCGTATATGAACTCCAATATATACGTGACTATGTTCATAAAATCAATTTACAAAAGGTATAATCCTAAAATATCTTGAAAATTATGAGAAAACTAATGAAGAAATACTAAACAAAAGACTACTCCTCGTTTTTTAAATATATTCAAATGATTTAAGGAAGTGTTTTTTGTAAATATATCAACAAACTTTTCTTTGAGGAAGACCCAGTTTATCTTTTTGAAGCACTTGTTCTCTTATAAAATGGTACTTAATTGTAATTTTTTTTTGGAGTGTATAACAAGATTTTTTGGAAATTCGAATAGAATGTATGATCACATAGGATGGAAATAAGTGGAGAACACATGATTTTTGCATCGCAATGTTTGCATCACCGAGAGAAGTTGTGTGCAACAAGATCAATCAAGAACATATTTAGTGATAATGAAATAGAGCTTTGGTTCTTACTAAACCATGATGACAATCATGGCCCCAATTAAATTCACATCCACTAGTGCTTTTTCAAGTCATCAACATTTCCAACCGAGTCTCCATCCCCCGTAAGCATGAACACCGAGATCTACATGTTTAGGTTACCAAGCCGCCATTAACCTCTTGTATATTTGAATATCTCTCTTAACTTCCCTTGATGCTTTAGGATTTGGATTGGAAGCATCCAATAATCCTAAGAGCATGCATGATATCTCATCTAGTACGTATTAGATAAAGTAAGCTTCCAACATACACCTATATTCGTTGATCTACCACAGAGATTCATCACGGAGCTAAGAGTACATCCTCTCAACATTGGAGTACATACCTGCTCGCACTATTCCATCCTATATTTTTTCAATCCGTCAAGATATTTTATTTATGAGAGAAATATCTGATCCGTTTGTTATACTTGTAAACCAAGAAATTTTGTTAGTTCCCTCTGTGTAAAGACATTTAAATTCTCGTTGAATAAAAGAAGCAAATTTTGACTAATAGATTCTTCATTTCTTCCAAATATGATATCATCGACATAAACAACAATAATTAATGTAGCTTTATCATGATCTATTTTTGTGCAGAGGTTTTATGTGCTGACACTTCGTGAAACGTTGTTGTTGAACATACTTGTCGAGACAATAATACTCATGCACGAGGGGATTGTTTTAGTGAATATAATGCCTTTTTGAGTTTGCAAACAAGTTTTTCATCATTTCCTAGAATTGACCCTTTCTCATTCTTCAATATACACTTCTTGTTGTAGATCTCCATGAGGCAATGAAAATTATTTTCCATTTGATAAACTTTCAAGGACAAAACTTAAACTTGAAAAAATGAAGGCATTTTATAGATTCACCTGACATAGGTAAATGTTTCTTCAAAATCTATTCCTTCCTTGCTTAGCATAAACTTTACAAATGATGTTGCTTTATTTTTGATAACTTCTAATCTCTCATTTAATTTATTTTTCAATATCCATTTTTTTCCAATAAAAATATTATCAAGAGGCCTTGGGACTAATTCTCATGTATGATTCTTCTCTATTTGATCAATTTCTTCATCCATAGCCCTAACCCAACATTTATCTTTCTAGATTTATTTTACATTTTAAGTTTCATTAGTGGATAACAGCTAACTAAGATTTCCCACTAGAGTTCTTGTTATTTGTGCCCCAACTTCCTTTTCACCTAGAATTTCAGCTTCTGGATGATTCTTTGAACATAATGATGGAGTCTTTTCCTATGGGTTGCCTTTTTCTAGTTCTTCATTGATTTCTTCTTCTATATCCCTTTGGTTTGAAGTGGGAAATAATTCATCATCATCATCATTTGTTTTTTCTACCTTTCTAGAACCTATTGAATATGTGTTAACATTTGTATCCTTTTCTTTCTGTAGGAGTAACCAAGAAGAATTCCCTCACCTTCTCTAGCTTCAAACACACGTACTCTTCATCATTATTTTCTATGAAAAATTTACTTCCAAAGACTCTAAAATTATTTACAAAGAAATCCTTAGGATAACAAAGTTCATATGGATTTTTATCACTCTTTAATGAACATGAGCTTTGTTCAAATTTACCGCATGTGTCGCTCCACCCAAGAATGTATTAGGTAGTTCTTTGCCCATCAAGCATATCACGAGCTGCTGCTGTGTCGATTTGTTCTATTCATTCTTTCGGCTAGTCCATTTTGTTCGTGATAGTATCAATACAAAAAAATCCTTGATGCCAAGTTGTTTATAGAAATAAAAGAAATCATGTGATATGAATTATCCTCCTCCGTAAGACTTGAGGCATTTCATTTTTAGATCTAATCATTTAATACTAATTCTTTAAGAAATTGAATTTACCAAATGCTTCATCTTTGTATTTTAATAAACCAATCCATCACATTCTATAGAATTCATCACTAAAAATATGATGTATTATTCTCCTCGAGGTGATTTTTTCCTAGTATTCACACAAATCCTCTCTCTATCTTCAATGAAAAGAGGTGATTCATTTCAAAAAGTAACATTATTTGTTTTTCAATTGTATGAAATGATCTTATATTTATCATCTCGTCATGTGTTTTGAGCATCCTCTCCGAATGTGCCACCAATTTTCTTAATCTTCCATATATGATGCTATACCACAACTCTCATATTCTATACTCTCTTCGTTTTCTATATTTCACTTATTTTTATTTTCTCCTTTGAGATGTTGGCTGAATTTTTTATCATCCATTCAAATTCCTCATGTACAATGTTATTGAAAATTACATCCAATTTCATCTTGAACATGTGAAATTATTATGATTTCTTTTTCTCATTCTCGCCTCTTCCTTTATTTTATTTCTTCTCTATTCATGATATTTTTGTATGCAACACATTGGGTAGTCTTGTGACCAAAATAATGGCACTAAACATTTTCCATTAAAGTAGGAAGGATTTGATCATAGAATCATCTCGGTGTTGTTTACCTTTTGATTCAATCTTCTATTGGTGTTTATCCTTTGATTATAGCATGATTTACGCGTGAAGTATCTTTATTATTTTTCTCGAAAGATGGTGTTTTGCTGACTTATTTTTGGCGATGAAGATTGCTTCGTGTTATTGGCAAGAGTATTTTCAAGATTTTATGATTCTCCGCTATATGCAAGACTCGTATTCATAAGAGAGAATTTTCACCTTTTATGATTGGCATCTAAGGTTTCAAAACTTAGCAAATCTAAGATTTATAATTTTTATCTTCTCAAATTCCATTCTTAGACATACCATTTCACACTCCATATTTTCATTATGCTTCTCTATGATTGGATTCTTTAAAGTGCCTAAAGTTATTTTATCTTTCTAAACATACATTAAGTTCAAAGGATTTCATCAATGAAAAAACCTTTTATTCTCAAAAATCCATGAATTTTTCATCAAGCTCATTAGTACTACTTTTAAATTCCATGAGTAAATGGCATTTTGATCAACCTCTCCTCACTATTTTACCAACCATGACTATAAACTATCGGTATAATAACTTCTCTTGTTTTCAAATCGTTTCCCATTTCCTTTTGAAATTTATTTTCCTCCTTTTTTCATGGGTTTCTTTATATGAAACCAAAGCACAATGATCAACCTCACCACAAGCAAAGCACTTGAAGGGAAGCTTACCCGAAAACCTCCGTGCCTAGTTGGTTTTTATTTACAAATATTTCCTCACAAGCTCGTACATGACCTCATTCCTTTTGTTCGTCCTTTTCCTCTTGTAGTTTTTGCATGCAACTTTCTCCACTTTAGGACCCCTTATCATTTCAAATATTCTTAAATCTCATGGAGTTGTACAAGAGTAAGGTTATGTACATCCTACTTTCTTCAAAGGTACACGCATTCTACTCAAAGTTTGGAGTTAGAGATCTCAAGATTTCTCTACTAATTTTTAGTCTTTTTATATCTTCACCCGCATTTCTCATACAATTCACATTCTCATTCACTTCTTAGAAAGAAACTTCTCAATACTTTCATCATTATGCATTTTTAGAGTTTCATATTGAATTCTAAAAGTTTGAAGCTTATACTTTTTACCCCGTCATCACCTACATAGCTCTCGATGATATTGTCCCATATAACCTTACGTAATTTAGTTGCATTAATTCAAAAATTTTGATTTTGTCGAGCTTCCCAACAAGGCATTGAAAATTTTAAGAAGCCTTCTATTTCTCTTCTTCGCCTCATCAAAGGGGAACTATGTGGTTGGCTATAGATAAATTCTCCCTTTCAATGATTTCCTTACATATTCTCCAACAAACGATATATATCGTCTTTCTCTTGTCTTCCATAAAAGTAGATTACCTCCCATTGAAGGGTGGTGGCATGATATAAAGTTAGCCGCCTCGATTTCTCTCATCTTCGTGATCTTCCTGAAGTGATCAACCTTTTATTAAGGACCTTCTTCCGAAACCAATTTTTGATAAAATTATTGAGGTGGTGAATCATATTTGAAAACAATAATAAAATTTTTATTTTATTTTGATTTATCTATGCTACTTTTCTTAAAGTAAATGTGCATATGTATGTGAATTTTATGTAGACAAATAGTGTATATCCAAGAAACTTATATTTTCACAAATATAAAATCTCTTTGTCCTAAACTAGTATTCACTGTACATTATATAAGCATAAAAAAGTGGATTAAGAACAAAATAAAGCATCACACATAAGAAGTACACATAAACACAAGGATTTAGGGTGCAAATGCAATGTGGGAGAAAACACCATTGCTATAATATTTTTCTTAAATTTGATTATTATGAAAAATTACAATATTATACTCCATGATTGATACTAGTGCACAGCCCACCAATAGAAGTGCCACAATTTTAACTGCCTTTCTGGGCCCTCACTTGAAGGAGCTCAACCCTTGATCTTCACATTAAAGACTCCACTAGAGAAGGGGAGCCCAACCCCATGATATGATCAACAACACTGTAGGAAGCTTCGACTTCTACCAAAGGATCCAACCTCAACACCATCATGGACCAAAGCCACCACTTTTCACACTAGATCCACTCTTCAACACATTACAACCTATGCAACTTTTCATCAATTTTATAGATTCGACCTATCATTTAAGCCCAATACCACATCAAACCGAACTTCATCATTGTACCAAGTCATTCAAAAATTCACCGCATATTTGAATCAAAAACCACTCTGAACCAATCAATCATTGAACCAAAGAATCACCGAACCAAACGATCACTCAAGGAACTCAAATAAACCAACTTCTTCTTAAGCATTCAAAATAGTGAGATCAACGTAACTAGAAATTTGTTATAGAACCCAAAACACTCCATTAACATATTGAATCAATCGCAACCTTCATTAATCATATAAATAAAATGTGTACGCCTTTTTAAACAAGTTCGTGTCTATACGTGTTTTTTATGAATGTAACTTATGTATATATCTCAACATACCAAATTTTTAATTATCAATAATCTAAACGAGAAAATGAATTTCACACAAAACATACCGAGTCATTATGTTAGATCATAGATCTAAGGAACCAAATAAAATTAACTACATCTTGGAGATTCTTCATGAAATCAATACCAATCAAATTCATGTTCATACTATTAACCCCAAATGAACTACTTTCAATGTAAACTAGAAAATGAATTTCACACAAACATATTCAATCATTATGTGAGATCACATATCTCTAAAACCTATAAAGTTAACTGCATTATGGAAATTATCGACAAATCGATATTCAATCAATTTCAACTTCGACATCACTATTAACTTGAGATCGACATGAAGACTTCAATACGTAAAATATGACTCATTAGATTGCTCAAACATATTTTGAGTAGAAACCCTATATATTATACGCACATATCATAAAGTGTTTCCATGTGTATGTGTGTTTACAGAAATTGCAAAACCACGTACGTACGTGCCCATACTTTGTGAACGATATGCTACTATTTAGAAGATAAACCATGTGTATACGTGGAATTTCAATGGAAAATTTCCGTATGCATATCTTCACTTTTCAACTATAGTTTCACCGCACTTCAAAAAATTCAAACATACCGAGATCACAAAAATAAAGGAAATAAACATATGTCAAATCACCGATCTAGTCAACTCATAATCATATCATACAATAAAATACATATTCATCTCAAGTCCAAGGAGTCTGATCTATCATTTTATTACGAGGTGGATACTTATTTCGCATCAACCACTCATCAATAACCCATATCATGCATATATACTTCAGAGTGAAGTATTTGTTCATCACACATTACTTGCACACCGATATCTCTTTTCGATCTCTTCCTTCTTTTATATAACTTTGGCTTCAAATAATACCACAGAAAACGACACTTATGTCGCTGTTGCCGCTGACGGGATCAACATATTTTAACATGCTCCTTACTATGGGCCAATACCATAGCAAGGACCCTTGGTATTTACTAAACAATATTGTGAAAAAATGCGTGCCTTTTCTTCTTCACATACCCAAATGTGTATGTGAAATTTTTACCGAACTTCTTACATGACTTCTTCATCATACCTCGCACATGGCAGATTTTTTTCTTCGCGTATATGCGTACACTTCCTCAAACATTAACTTCATCATTCGTCAATTGCATTATCTTCCAGCATAGGTACATATGTGTTAAGCATATTAACGAAGTAGGTTGCTACCTAAGGAAAACATATATATTATAATCACAATATTTATTTTATTTTATTTTATTTATTTATTTATTTATTTCTTTCTCGTTTATCCTTTTCTACTTTCCTAATTATCATTCCATATTTTCATATTTAATAATAGTATTTAAAAGTAATATTATACTATTTTTATAAGTAATATAACTATATTAATATACAATTTATTATTATATTATTAATATTAATTTAATTTAATTAATTTAATATTAAAACATCTTATTTCAAATCTTCTAAAAGCAAATTCGTAATAGTTATTTCATAACGCATAGTTCCCAATGGCTAATTTTTATTCTATAACTAATTATTAGTTGAATTGAATTGAATTAATTTCATTTCATTTAATTTAATATCAAAATAATAATAATAATAATAATAATAAAATTATTTTTAATATTTCAAATTTTCTAACAACTAACTTTAATGCACAATTCCTAACAACTAATTCATGTCGGTAAGCTATGACCTTATGTATCTCTCTTATTTAAACATTTAGATATATTAATTTTTTGACCTTCACAATACAGGATGAACAACATTAGATGATTCAAACATAAACCAAATATTAAGGATGTGATTAATCCAAAATATAATCTCATTATCAATATGGATCACAAAATTCTATGATATATCAATATGACCATGTTTTCAAATGCAAAATGGACACCAGAATCGATATATCACTAAGTACTTCTAATAGTAGCATAGTATACATGGAATAAAAATAACTCATATTCTAACACAAAGAAAATACAAAATATCAGTAACAAACTATAAACAATACAATAAGTAATAAGAAAATATGCCACGTATTCTTTTGTCACACAAATAGTCACTATTAATACTTGTAATCACAAACTCTTTTAATCAATGCACATAACTTCCAAGTTACATATCAATGTTACACCGAACAATAAATTCTCTAACACACCAACATGGATCCTTTAATCAAATTTTTACTTCAATAAAAAACTAACACTATAACCTATTCCCCTTTCATGCCTTAACATGAGGAATGTACTTCCACGTTTTTTCCTTTTCCAATGATCAACTACATGGCCGCAGCAACCACAATCTTATCATATGCTCTATCCATTTTCTCACTAGTAGCTATGAACTCTCGAAAGGCAACCAACATGCAATGAAACACGATTATATTCCACATACCTCTTATGTGGTCATGCACTCTAAAATACAACTTTGTCATATGCTTCGTACCTCACAACAATTTTCATTATGCACATCATATCAGTTTTCAACACTCACATTATTCATCCAAGGCTTGTTCGCATGGACGATTTTTTCTTCTTTACTCATGCATCAATGTCTAGGGAACTCAACAACCATACAATCAATGTGTTTACACCTTACATATTAGACCAAAGAAAATAAATGTGAATGTTATGTAACAAGTCAAATGTTTCTTGATCAATAAACCAATACCTTGGTAATTTACCTTAGTAGGAGGCCCATTTTCATTTCACATCACATCGTTAGTATTGCATAGATTATCTAGTAAGCCTATAACAAGTTCCACGAGAACAGTAAAGGGAAAGTTGCAATATTCAAAAATGTTTCTAATTGGATAATGAGATACATGTGGTAGCATTTGGAAGTAGGTAAATGTAAAATATGTTCAACCCATAACTATTTCTAAAACTTCAAGCCATCCTCAAAGACTCAACAAAGAACCGACACCCTATGAAAGCCTCTCCAACATTGGTGATCACCGTGAAATTATATTATTAGTTAACATTAATTCCAATTTTATTGACTCTCCATGGTTGACATCAATTCCAACACCATGCTATCAACACCCTCTCCTTTGACATCCATAACAATATTTAGCCACAAGCACTAATCTGATCTTTTCACTACTAACTAGTTGGTCTCATTCCTACTCTAGTGGTTGGCTAACTCTCCACCTTTGACATCAATGGAAAAATGGTAAAATATTTGCTTAGACACACCTCCTAACCATTTGAACACTAGTAATGCCAAATTTTTTATAATTAACCAATATCAGCTACAACACCTTTAAAATAATCATTAGGAACCTCGAAAATTAAAGACTTGTAGCCAACATGGAATCCAATGGAAATAAAGGACTATTCCAATACCATGAACTTATTATTTCTAAACATGATTCCATTGAAACTATATTAGAGGTTTACTTAAAATCATCTCTTCATGCATTTAAATATATTTCTTGATATCTTTACTCATTACCACATGTAATAGGAGACTTATTGTGGACCAAAGACTCACAAAAACTCATGAACAAATAATAAATATATAGTACAAGGCTTCATAAATGAACACAAGGGTATAACAGTTGAATCCAAAAATATCATACATGTTTGAGGAAGAATTTCTTCTTTCTATCCACATAGATAAATTACTCTCATGACTCTCAACCGATACACCAAATGCAAAAGATTGATACCATTGTATGTATTACACATAAATGTTCTTACATGGTAGAAATATGTCCTAAGTTAAAAATGGTTAATGACTCTTTTCCCAAATATTACTCAACTAGCGTTACTTAACCAAGTTAAAATTATAAACATGAATAAGTACATATACTTTATTCACAACGTCCAACTCATGACTACAACCACATGCATTTGTGATAAAAGAATGTGTGAAAGTAATATGAAAATAGAATACAAGTATTGAAACCCTAAGTGCATGAAAAAATCCCCCTAATATCATTATAATATATTTCCTTCTTTCTTATCTTGTGGACATAATATTTCATTTCAGATCTTAATCACACTATGATACTTAGTATAACTCATACATAGAATTATCATGTTACATTTGCTTCCCCACTGCTAAAGCCATATACTTATGCAGCTCTTTGTTAAAATATATGCAGAGAAGAGGTAGTGTGTAGTGGGGTCTAGCTTCTCCTACTTGAAATATGAAGAGAAAACACAATTCTTGATATCTTTATTTTGCTCACTTCTCCTTCCAAACTAACATTTTTTGGGGTCCTGGATTCCTTTGAAATTACTCTCTTTGGCCATATTTTACCGATAAGTAAACTCTTTGAGTTGAAAATAACTTCTTTTTTACCTCCATCAACACTATGGCTAATTATTAATATATTATGCTTCAGTCCTTCTACCACCAACATATAGATACAAATTGTGTCACATGTACATTTTTCTTTGCTTCGTGGAGAGAAAATGCTCTTGTCCCCTAAAATATCATGGGAAAAATCACTATATATACACAATTACTTATCATTATCAAATGTACAGAGATATATTCCAAATATTACTTGTTCCTCCTTCTTCCACAATGTTGTACGATTCTCCTTGATGTGCACATTTTCTTATATTTTATTACTAGGTATACACTAAATTGGCTACTCATTTTTCTAGATATACCTTGAAGAAATGAACAACATGCATTCTCTGACCGCGTGACCAAAATTTTCATAGGTATAAAACCTTACAGGACCAAAATATGAGCCACGGGAATCAAATATCTTACTAATCATGCCAAATATATACCTTGCATAAAACACTCCTCTAGCCTATGGACTAGATCTGTAATCGATCACCTTTTGGAAAAACAGGCTACAAGAAAATAAACAGCCATTAAAAGCACTAATATACCTGAAGGTTCTGTTTCTCATTGGGTTCTAAGAATTATGCTCCTGCAACTCGTTGCAATATGTACATATTTCTAACATATGTAACATTCTACATCATCCATCAAAGGGAAAAAGGGGTGTTGACTTATCCTTTTAGATATACCACACTCCTCTCTTGGATAATATGGACCTTTAATATACATGCTTCAAAGACATGAAATAATAAATTAGATATGTAATTTCAACAATATCAGTCAAAAAAATTCAAATGTAAATCCAAATCCATATTTAAAGAATTTTTAACTAAATATCATGGTAACACAGAAAAATTTTACACACATTTATACAATCCAGATGATGCTCAACATCATCTGGAACAATTGATAGGTGAATACTTTCCAGCTGAAAACATCATCAAGTAGAAAAAACATTTCTCCAAAGGTTTCAATTTATTCTTCTAAGTGATTAATTATGCATTTTATTTACTACATCCAACAATAAATAAATCACAATACAATTCTTAAATATAAAATCACAATGTGGAAAGTAATTTGGATCTTGGAAAATATATGCACACAGATACTAAAAATAGCACCAATTTTTTTGGACAAATGTCCCTGGAAAAGCCCAATGTACAAAAACTAGTGAAGGAGATTAGGTTAATATTATTATTATGCAACATAGAATTTTTTGAGTACATTATAGATGCCAGACTGGAAATCCAACAATATGTATTTGGGTAAATATATGTGAGGAAAATACCTAAACTCCACACTCAATCCCAATCCATATCATTCTCCATTTGTTGAGGAATGCTTGCTCATGGTCAGTGGGGAAGACTATTAGCATTCCTTGGGGTTACACTATTCTATTGTAGAAATTTATAAGGAGGAAGACACATGTGGGAAAATTAATTAGGGGAAAGTAGGTATTCATGAGCATGAGCTAGTGGGAATACTATGTCTAGTGGGGATATTATGTATATTATTATTCCTCACATACTATAGCATGAATGTATGATGCCTTAGATTGGATTTCCTATACATTCAATATC
Source organism: Pinus albicaulis (assembly GCA_034641835.2). Taxonomy (NCBI): domain Eukaryota; kingdom Viridiplantae; phylum Streptophyta; class Pinopsida; order Pinales; family Pinaceae; genus Pinus; species Pinus albicaulis. Next base: position 1,319,021,733 of record CM076578.1, on the reverse strand, counting down.
ATAAAGGGCATCATTAGTATGTATCAATTAGGGGTGTGATCAGTCGTCACTACCTTATATATTATAACATATAGAATACACATTCTACAGTGTGAGACAATGAACCAAGTATCACTACTTTAGAGTGCCTCAAGTACCGAAGTCATCCATTCGAGTATGCATCACTAGTTAGTGCCCGATGGGGATAGTGTAATAGTTAGGATATTGGGGTAACGAATAGATATGAATCTATTAGCTCTGTTAAGGAACATCTTAAGATAAAGAATATTTTTTAGCCTTAGGAACGAGATAGAGATGAGATATATCTTGAGGAAGAATAAATGTTACTAAGAAAAGTAACGATATTTATACATACATATCCAACTATTAGTGGGGCAAATGTGGCAATGAACTATTGGAATAGAGTGAGGTTCATTATGATTAAGTTAGATTCCTTATACATACCTTAGTTCCGGTATGACAAGATATTTAAGGAAGATATCACTTCCTGAATGAAAGGAAGGCACACCTGAATGATAAGAGGTACTACCTTATTGGTGCCCTAACTTTCTCCCTATCAGATTCTTCTACTAATGCAAGTGGAAAAACACATTTAGCTCCTAAACACATTTTTTCTTCGACAAGGACAGAGAGTTTTTGAGGTTCAATAGGGCTTAAACCACACAAGAAGAACTAGCAACATCAACCTATATGAATCTTCAGTTGCAGGATTCTAAATATCCCTCTAGATGAGTAGTTCCTTACCAAGATAATAGCTTCCTATACGATTAAAGTTCCTAAATGAAAAATGGTCCCCTATACGAGTATTAATTCTCCTTTTGACCACCTAAGGGACTCTCTCACATTGCCTACCTAGGTTTGTCCTATCCTTGGGGCTTTCATTCAATGGCTCCCATTGGTAGCTTGATAACCCAATTTAGCCCTAACTATGCCATCGTAGGACACTTTAGTCTATGCATAATTATGCATTCTTAGATAAGGAATTTAACCTAGATTGTGTGTTACGTAAAAATATGGCTCACCTTAGCCAAGTATAGGTTACTATACATAAGAGCCCTGTGTACAAGGATAGAGGATAGCAGTAATTCATTGTTGAATAGTGTTGGAACCCGTACAATAGCTGGAAGCTACATAGATTCTTGTACTAGTCTTTTTTGTTGGATTTAAACTAGATACATAATGATTATATGTTCCATCCTAAGGTTGATATCCCTAGATAGTTCTATTTATTGATATAATGAACATGCGATTAGTTACATATTTGGGCTTTCATACCTTTCTCAAGGAATAATACTAACTGGATCAAGGGTCATGGGCTTAGCATGTCAAGGTAGCGGCTAAGCTATTATAGCTATAGGTTGAGAGTGTTATTATCATGACTAGGGTTTGTGGGATAGATCAGATTGATCGACACCAAAGTCGTGGGAAGAGAGTGTCTAGGTCATATCCAAGGAAACTTTACTAGAAGGTTGAGCATGTTAACGTTAAGGGATTTTATGGGTTGATATCAGTTGTGTCACATTTAGTTTCTTAGAGAGTGCATTCGTAAATTTTTTTTTTAGTGGCATTTCCCTCAGATTAGTCTTTGACAACAACCTAGATTGAGATCTAGGACTTGGAATTTTATGTCACTTGGTTTCAGTGATCTTTAGGATTCATGCTATTGATGTTGTAGATCTGTTGGTTTGTAGATATGATCTATTTTTTTCAGCTGCATAAATGTAATGGGTTGATTTTACTCTCTCCTGAAAACTTTTTTTGATGATATATTGAACAAGAATATTTCAAATGGTTTCCCAAATAATATGGTTTTTACCTAGCCTTGGACCAATATGCTAGTGTCTCAGTGATATTATATTCTTTGTCACTACATTTATTGTTCAATATTTAGTTATAGTTTATGATTATTTAAAACGCTAAATATTTGGTTTATTTTTAATGAAGAAGTAATTTGGGCTAAAGTAATTGATACAACATAGAAAATTTTGAAAAATTAACATGATCTCGCTAGATTGTGAAGTGCTAGCTTCCATTGGGCTTCTCCCTTTGAAGCTAGGCTCCCTCTGAGTCTCGATCTCACAATGGTAAATCTATTTTCTCCCTCTTGGAACTTGCACTATCCTCATATATAGGAAACATGACTACATAGATCTACGTTGGAAATATTTAGGTTGGAATTTCACTTGCATATTGTAGCTAATAAATTCACAATTCCTGTGTCATTATAAGTAGATCTGTAATTGTCTCACATGTACTAACTGCAACTAGCTATGCTGGCATCGAATCATACTATTGTGATATTGTGGGCTCTTTTAGCAAAGGTTATGGTCCTTGGCCTATGTAATATTCCCAAATTTTCACATGATATTTGGAATACTAGAGTTCTTAATAAACTTAATTAATTAAGTAAATAAAAGGGTGGAGAGACCCACAATCCCCAAAGATAAATAAAATCCACTTTTGATGTGTGTATGTGGATATTTCATTTCTAGATATATATAATGGAGTAGTGGAGCAGCTACTTAATGTGAAAGGAGTGGAGATCATGTCTCATTAATGAGAAAGATCATGGAGGTTGAAGAAGTCAACTAAGATCTTGGAATGAATCAGAGGTAAGATCTTAGAACATTTATGATGAGATGATGGAGGAAGTGGTCCATTAATGTGTACATGATGGAGATGGTGATCATTACATTCACACATGATGGAGATCATGGAGAGACAATGCAGTCAACAAGGAGACCTATGTCCACATGTAAAACGTAGTTATGAGGTGGGCCAAAGCATGATAAGGTTCACAAACTATATAATGAAAAATGAGGGCAACATAGAAGGAATTTTTGAGATTATTATTGATGTATGATATTTTTAGATCTGGAATTTTCATTTGACATTCCATGCTTTCTTTGGTTGTTTAGCTAAGGTTGCAAGTGTTGTTTAGCATTGGGTGTTCTAGGTGAGGAATCCCACCTCTTTCATTGAGTAGCTCTTGAAATATTATTGTAATTAATTCATCATCAGGCGTTGGTGCAATATTGTTCCTACTTTTTGCAGCACATCCATATTCATAAATTCCACATTTCTGAAGATCAGTTTGAGAGGAGGAGGTTGTCCTTCAATACTTCAATTGAGGAACCGGTGAAGGATTCATCCTATCACCTTCAGCTTCAAGATCAGCCTTTAAGTGATTCAGATATATATTAGGCATCAAGCCATGTATTATTCATCTCCCAACAGTAGCAATTCCATCAGGAATTTTGCAGTCCGTTCTTGTAGATCCAAGGGAGAAGGGCAGTTGCTAGCATTTCAGCTAGTAATCATGTGGAGGACCATTCCTTCACATTGTATACATTACTTCCATCATTTATAATATACATTTCACATATTAGTAGTAGGCTAGAGAACCTCCTTCCTTTACAATGCAGTTTTAATGAGTAGCTGTGTAGCGACAACTGCAACCTTCTTTGCAGGATTGAGGAGCTAGATCTTGAGCTTCTAGCTTGAGGATCTAGTAAGGGGATCAACCCTTCAAGCCTAGATCTGATCTTCTGACATATTGCAACCATCTATTTATCAGATCCAGCTTCATATCTGCATACCCAATAGTTGTATAGTGAAACCCTAAGAGGGTGATTTTCTTAGATTCATAGATCTGAGAAATCCTTTCTGGTTTATCTTAGGTTGCCATCATAGAGCCTAGATCTAGAATCTTGGCATCATCAAAGCTCCAGATTTCTATATATATTCATTTCCATTTTCAGCCTGCAGTGATATATTCATTATCTCCTAAAGGGACATCATATTATTTTCTTCCAACAACTCTCCAGTTACGCAGTGCATACTTTGGCATGTTTTCAAGTTCATTCTAGGCCACCTCTTTGGCTAGATTACCTCATATTTTGTACATTGTTGTGACTGAATATTCTCGAAATATTAAAATGACTTAGCTATTCTATCTATATCTCTCTTGATCATAAAATTACATGTAAATTTTTTATGTTACAAATATTATGTTTTTGTATCAATGCATTATTCCATTTTGGGATATTATAGTGGTATGAGAGCATGATCTTTGCTTTGACTTGTGGACATTTGACAACATATGAAAAGAAAATAGTATAGATCTACTATGGAGGGATTAATCTTTGCCTCATATTTTACTAGATCTATGAAGGATCTCTCTACGGAGATCAATGAAACAATAAGAGAAAGGCAAAGAGAAACCTCAACAAGGTTTCAAGATGAACAAGGTCCCAACACTTGTTTTCAAAAACAAAAAAAACTAGAGAAGTAAAGAGCTTTACATAATTCCACTAGATACACTTTATTTGATGAGAAAGAGTGATCCGGGTGGATATCGATGGCCACCCACCTATTCCATTTGGACCCGCAACATCAATTCTTGCAGCTTTTCACATTCAACACAACTTACCATTTTTAGCAGGTTTATGGGTCCTACACTCGCGGAGTTGTTTTGGGGCCTTAATGATACAGGTGCATATTGGTGGCCACCCAAATATTCTGTTTGAACCACCACCACTAGTTCTTTTAGTTTTTAAGTTGCAACACAAGTTACTATTTTTAGCAATTTTTCAGGTCCTCAACTTCCAAAGCCATTTTGATGCCCTAGCCGACCTTTTTGGGAAATCCTAGAGCAACATGGGTCCATGAACCGATGTCTCTCGCATAGAAAGTTGTATTCCTTGGATATATATTTCTAATGAGATATTGACCGCATCAAAGGGAGATTGGATGCCAAATTTACGTCCCCGGAAAGTTGAAACACCAATTTACCCAAACGGGATCGACAGTTTTGGCGCTTCATCTCCTAGGGTTAGGTTTTTGGATGTTTCAAGTTTTCCATTGTTTCTAAATATTAAATAGGCCATCGATCCTCATTTTAAAACAACTCAGAGGCATGTAGCCACCACATCTCTTCTCAGAGATAATCCTACCGATGCGCTAGCTGTTTATTTCTATTCTGTACAAACTTGGATCAGTGGCATCGGACCAGTCTGCTCTTTCTTTGTTTTTATTTGCATTTCCCCAATGCAGTCAAGGTATCAGGAGTTAGGGCTTGATCTGGTTGAACCCTTGCAAGATCATCCTCACAAACCCCGATGACCTTCCAAGGCAGAAGAAAAGAAAGACATTGGAGCAGGAGATCCTATCAAAATATTTCTCAAGGAGGCCCTTGAGAAACAAAGGAAAGCGATGATGGATAAATTTTCTCAGATCCTTCAAAGACTACCTACATACGGTGCATCTGCATGCAACAACCACTCTAGAGGTGCCACTCCCTTCAAGGTATAGTTAAACTTTGACATTCCTGTATTTGAAGGCTAGATAGATGCAGAGAACATAGTTATATGGTTAAATTTACACAAACAATATTTCTCGCTCCATGATTTGTTCAACCGAGAAAATATTATTTTTGCACTCCTCAAAGCCACCCCCATGTCAAATAATGGTGGGAAACCTATTGTGAGAAAGAGGACGAAGGGAACCCTACTTTTTCTCAGCCATGGCCACTTGGAATTCATTTCGAGACGACATCAAGGAACAATATTAACCCGTGGGGAGCTATGAGGAAAAATACATGCAATGGACCATACTGCACCAGCAAAGGGATCAAGATATTAACGAAGAGATGAATTTTTTCCATACGCTACACACAAATTTGGGTATTAAAGATTCAGAGAGACATTTGGTGATCAAGTACCACGACTGTCTGCGCAAAAACATTCAGGAGGAAATGGAGTTCCTTGACATTAAATTTCTTGGAATGGCATATCCCTTTGACACTAAGATCAAGCCAAAATTTAAGAAGAAGAAGCGAGACTTTGGATCTGCAAATATGAAGCCAGGGAAAGGTGCCCTCGAACTAAAGAACAAGGGGAAATTCCAAAGCGGTGCGACTCATAAAAACATCACAAATCAAAATAAGGACATGGGTAAGTGGTGTGAATTTCATAATAGCCCCACTCACAGCACAAATGAGTGTTGGGCCAAACAGTCGTTGGTGGCCGAACTGAAGGCACCTAAATCAGATGCATGTTCTGATCTTGAGCCAAAACTAGATAAGGGATATGAAAAAGAGAGGAAGATCATTGTTGCAGACCCCAGTGCCATTTTTGCCACCACCAAGCTCTAGAGGGAGGATCCCGATGATCCAGAGGAGGGGGAGTGCCTCTTCGATTTGCAAATGTGGGTGAAGGGTTCTCCACTGCAATTCCTTATCGATAGCGAAAGCCAAAATAACCTTATTTCAGCAGAGGTCATGAAGTGGCTTGGCCTACCAACCATAGCACACCAACGGGCATATATCATCGGGTGGTTTCACCGAGGGAAAGATATCTGCATCCGCCAATAGTGTCGCCTTTCATATAGTATCAAGCCATTCATGGATGAGGTATTGTGTGATGATGCTCCTCTTGATGTAGCTAATGTATTATTGGGCCAACCATACTTGTGTAGACGACATGTTGTGTATGAGTATAGGCCTCGTGCTATTGTTATTTCTTTGGGAAACAACTTGTATAGGATATTGGAGGTAGCACTGCCTCCTATCATCTCTTTGACTACTACAAAACAACGCAGTAAGATTATTTCCCAAACCAAGAAATTTATTTTCCTTACAACTCCCCCATAGGGAAACAAGAATATTTTGGCCACAACCTTAAAACGGGGCTCCCCTGCATGACTGCAGTAGATGGATAAAACCATGGAGGAATATGAGGACATTTTCTCCTCACTCATAGAGGTTCCTCTACACTATCAAGACAAGAACTCCATTGATCTGACCCTCAACACACCGCCACCTAATGTTTCCATACCTCCTGCAACTACACATACAGAATCTGCACATGTACTATCTAAGGCTAATAAGGAAAACAAATTTACTAAACGCATCCAGCATGTCCACCCGTAGGTCCATGACATCTTTGAAAAATCTAATACCTAGTTAAACATAATTTTTCTCATCTCACCGAGGATCTCAACGCAATGGGGACCATTGCTTGCTAAGGAGGGAGGAATGATCCAGGTGGATATCAGTGGCCACCCACCTATTCCATTTGGACCTGCATCATCAATTCTTGTAGCTTTCACATTTAGCACAACTTACTATTTTTAGAAGGTTTTCAGGTCCTACACTCCTAGAGCCGTTTTGGGGCCTTAATTATCCAAGTGGATATTGGTGGCCACCCACCTATTCCATTTGAACCCCCACCATTAGTTCTTTCAGTTTTTAAGTTGCAGCACAACTTACTACTTTTAGCAATTTTTCAGGTCCTGAACTTCCCAAGCCATTTTGAGGCCCTAAACGACGTTTATTGGGAAAATCGGGAGCAGCATGGGTAGATGGACCGATGTTTCTGATATCAGATGCCAAAGTTACATCCCCGGGAAGTTGAAACACCAATTTACCCGAATGGGACCCACAGTTTTTGCGCTTCATCTCCTAGGGTTAAGTTTTTTGATGTTGCAGGTTTTCCAATGTTTCTCAATAATAAATAGGCTATCAAGCCTCATTGTAACATAGTTAAAAGGCATGTAGCCGCCACATCTCTTCTGAGAAATAGGCCTACCAACACTCTAGCTCTTTATTTCCATTATGTCTGTAAGCATATTTTTGTTATATGATATCAATGAAATGAAGCTGTATTTCCACTACATCTTAGTGTTTATGTTTATTTCTGTATATTATTGTGTTCCTGCATAAATCTGGATCAAAGAGGATTGGTCTGAATATGATGAAGGCTTGCGGCATGAGACCCTAAGTGAATATCTGTCTAAATACAGGTGACAACCTAGATCATTGAAGGAAAATCTCTCTTGAATATTTTCTTAAACTCAAAGAAGAAAGTAGGTCCAGATGCAACAATAGAAGAAAGAGGCATAGATTCTTCTCGCCTACATTTGATGGATCTTCCACAAGCACATTGAGGGCTTGGAGAGAAGAATTATTTACCTTCTTTATGAAATATCCTATGTCATAAAGAGAGGCTGTGAAGTTTGCAGCACTTCACCTTGATGGTGAAGCAGGGAATTGGTGCTTCAGTCTTGTATCACACATGGAAGTGTCTGATTATGCAGATTTTATGCAAATACTGAAGAATAAATATGGTAGGAAGAAACCAGAGACATCTCACATAGTGACATCTCCCATCATCAAGCAGATAGTACATGAATATCTAAAAGGAAGATGTCATCACTATCACTCAAGAGGAGAGGCCTCTACCATCACCAGTTGCAGATGTGCTTACATTAAGAGGACGATAACTTGCATCTTTGAAAGACGGTCTTGATTTCTTGACATTTGGAGGCCCATGCACTTTTCATGAGATGCATGATGAAAAGGAGACAAATACTAGTGCTGGTACACTTAGAGAAGTATAGGAATCAACAATACCAACAGTTGGAGATGCTATAGTTCTGGTTACAGGAACTCGTGTGGTCTTGCAAGAGGTTGTCACACATCGTTTCATCCAGGGTATGCATGCACTTTCATCTTCTATTGTTTGAGTACCTCTTATTGAAAATTATGGGGAAATTCCATTAGGGTTAAGGCATGACCATGGGTTAGAACAACATGTCGATTTGGAGTAGCACCATATCACTGCGCAGAGGAATTTTGATCTAATCAAGGAGGAGATGAGAACCCATCCTAGTTTTTCATTGATGAACTACATTCAACCCTTTGAATTGAAATGTATAATTTCAAAAGATGGGATGAGTATGATCCTATGTACAATGGTTGGCTATGAGATCAGCATTATGCCTTGCTTTGAGACAGCACATGCATCACCTTGCAGATCTACAACACTATTAATAAGCAACAGTGAGAAGAAGAGGACCCATTCCTTATGGGAGAAATTATATGGAAACTTCATTCATGAAGCAATGGAGGAAAATATGATAGTTGGTAAACATCTTGAGATGAGGAATATTTTCTCCTTTCTAGATGAAACTTTTTCAATGATAATCTCATAGCTCAAAGAGAAACTTATGCCCAAAGCAGATCCAAAAACTTATTGGTTTTGGAGGGACATTGATGAGAAGAAGGTCTCATGGAGAGATCTCATTGGAGGTGCCGTTCAAAGTATCATGGAGTGCAAATTTCTTCAACAGTTTGAGGAGGTTGGTGTCCTACAATGGGAGGATGCCAAGTATTTGCAGAATGAGATCCATCATCCACATTGGGATGAATGGTAGATGATGTGGAGCAAGGGGTTTCCAAACCACTTGCAGATCTATGATACAGGGTAGAAACAATCATGGCGGCACTCGTTGCTCTTGGATGAGAATCATTACCACCGAATGGGTCATATTTTTCTGACCCATGCCTTACACATCACTGGAGGAATGCAGAAGAAAATGGCATGATTACTTTGGTTGTTGATGAGAGTGTTTGGACTTCACATGATATATCTTATGTCGTTGTAGTTACTCTTGTTTGAGATATGTCTGATGTATTTACATGCATTTATTTTTGGGATGTATCTCATGTTCATGTGTGTACTTGGGTTTCGGAGAAAGTATAACTCTCACATGATGTGGCATAAGGGAGCTTTCTTGTATTATGTTGATGAGACATCTCACATGTCCATTACTATATTGTTGCTCCATGACTTGCATTGTGATGATGTAAGGAGGCAGTAAGAATCCTTGTTGCTATGGTTACTATTGGGAGAGTACGGACTGAATTCTTCCCATACATTGCATGAGATTGTTGGAGGATGGCAACATGAGGCCTTACAACATTGCCTTCTGTTGGGGGATTATGGTCAGTGTACATGGTATGATGGTGATGTGATGGGGCAACAATATGACTTGTTAAGGTGGCTTCTCTTGAGAGAATATGGCCACTACATTTGGTACAATGATGATGTGGTATGGAATCAAGAGGAATTGATGTGGTGGCTTTTATTGAGAGAGTATGGCTCTCACATTTATATTGGTGCAGATTTGGCATGGAAACAAGAAGCATTGTTGTGGTGGCTTCTTTTGAGAGAGTACGATTCTCTTGTTTGTTTTCATGATGATCTAGCATGGTAGTAGAAGGCTTTGTTGTGTTTCTTGTTATTAGGAGAATATGGTTTGAAATTTTTTATGTTTTCCCATATGTATCTACTTCTTGTTTTTCACTATGATGATGTGATGTTTGATTCCTACATGGCCAATAGGGCTAATGATGAGGGCATTGATAGATGTAATTTAGTCTATGTATCATGGGTTGGAGAGATAGTTCATAAGCTGGGACTTTCAACTTTGGGAATGAACCACTTCATCTTATGTATCTCATGTATAGAGGAGAAATTTGGTCATCATATGGTTTTCACTTCAAGATTCATTGATGATGAAGCGTATCTAACTTTTCTGTTGGAGGCCATTCTAGACATTCTAGAGAGGTATCTTTGGAGCTGGACATGCATGAAACATTGTGACAAATGGGAAGGCCTTCCACATGAGGATGCTATTTGGAGAGAGGATGTTTGTTGTAGCATCCACTTTTGCAGTTGCTTGAGGACAAGAAACATTTTTCTAGAGAGGATAGTAATATTCCTAAATTTTCACATGATATTTGGAATATTAGAGTTCTTAATAAACTTAATTAATTAAGTAAATAAAATGGTGGAGGGACCCACAAACCCCAAAGATAAATAAAATCCACTTTTGATGGATGTATGTGGATATTTCATATCTAGATCTATATAATGGAGTAGTGGAGGAACTACTTAATGTGAAAAGAGTGGACATCATGTCTCATTAATGAGAAAGATCATGGAGGTTGAAGAAGTCAACTAAGATCTTGGAATGAATCGGAGGTAAGATCTTAGAAAATTTATGATGAGATGATGGAGGAAGTGGTGCATTAATGCACACATGATGAAGAGGATGACCATTACATTCACACATGATGGAGATGATGGAGAGATAATGTTGTCAACATTGAGACCTATGTTCACATGTACAATGTAGTTATAAGGTGGCACAAAGCATGAGAAGGTTCACAAACTATATAAATAATATGAAGGCAACATAGAAGGCATGTTTGATATTATTATTGATGTCAAATCTATTTAGATCTGGAATTGTGATTTGACATTCCATGCTTTCTCTGGTTGTTTAGCTAAGATTGCTAGTGTTGTTTAGCACTAGGTGTTCCTAGTTAGGAATCCCACCTCCTTAATTGATTAGCTCTTGAAAGAGTATTGTAATTCATTCATCATTAGGCATTGGTGCCATATTGTTCCTACTTTCTGTAGAACATCCATATTCAGAAATTGAACATTTCTAAAGACCAGTTTGAGAGGAGGAGGTTGTCCTTCAATAATTCAGTTGAGGAATCGGCGAAGGATTCATCCTATCACCTTGAGATTCAATATCAGCCTTTCAGTGCTTCAGATCTATATTAGGCATCAGGCCATCTATTATTCATCTCCCAGCAACACCAATCCCATCAGGAATTGCGCAGTCCTTTCTTGTATATCCAAGGGAGAAGGGAAGTTGCTAGCATTTAAGCTAGTAATCCAGCAGAGGACCATTCCTTCACCTTGTATACATTATTTACATCATTTCTAAGATAAATTGCACATCTTAGCACTAGGCTAGAGATCCTCCTTCCTTTACAACGTAGTTTTAATGAGCAGTTGTGTAGTAGCAGCTGCAACCTTCTTTTGAGGATTGAGGAGCTAGATCTTGAGCTTCTAGGTTGAGGATCTAGCGAAGGGATTAGCCCTTGAAGCTTAGATCTGATCTTGTGACATATTACAACCATCTATTTATTAGATCCAACTTCAGATCTGCATACCCATCAGTTGTATAGTGAAACCCTGAGAGGGTGATTTTATTAGATTGAAAGATCTGAGAAATCATTTCTGGGTTATCTTGGGTATCCATAATAGAGCCCAAATGTAAAATCTTGGCATCATCAGAGCTCCAAATTTTAGTAGATCTGCATTTCACTTTCCGTCATGTAGTCATATATTCATTTTCTACCGAAGGGACAGCGCAGTATTTTCTTCCTCTCCAGTTATGCAGTGGTTGCTTTGGCATGTGTATCAAGGTCATTCTAGGGCACCTCTTTGGCTAGATTACCTCATATTTTGTACAATCTTGTAACTAAATCTTCTCCACATAATAAAATGGCTCAACTATCTATCTATATCTATGTTGATCATAAACTTGCATGTACCTTTCTGTGTTATAAATATTATGTTTTTGTATCAATGAATTATTCCATTTTGGGATATTACAGCGTAAGCCACCGTAAAAACTCTCGTAAAATGAAGATTGTTAAATATTTTTAATTCTAACATTGATATTACATCAGGAATATTGTTGTAATTCTTAATTAAAAGAATATTTGAAGAATTATTTCTTAATTATTTTATTTAGAAGAATTTATATTCTTTTATAGAAATAAATTATATTTCGAAGTTGGTATCTTCTATGAGTTTTAGAAATAATGAGTAATAGTTTTGGAAAAACTATGGATAAGTGATATTTTTCCCATAAGGCAAAACAAACTCTACGTTGAAAATAAAATCATGAGAGATTTATGGAGTGATTTTGTGATTTAGGAAAAATCATATTTATTGTTGTTTTACGAAATTCTTTTAAGATTTAGAAAAGATATTCCATTTTCTTAATTTTATCTATTGTAAGGCTCTGAGAAAAATAGAGGAAGTAATGAGAGAATACATGCAGAATGGAGCCAAGGAAGAGGAAGAAGGGATTCCAAGCATGCATAAAAACATAAGTAACTATGTTGTTTTAAAATTCTTTTTTTTTTCATATGGGGCATGACGATATAATAATTGAATTTATTTGCAAGGAAAATTTCATATTATAAATAATCAAGATCATTTCTTGATAAAACCTTTATATAATTTCGTGGATAGAGGAATAAGTGTTAGCATAAATTCTTAATGTAAGTGTACGAAAAGAGATCATTTCAGTTTTGTGTGAAAAACAACCCTAACAACAAAGATGATCTCTTAACTTCCTTAGATTTGTAATAGATAGTTGAAACAAATACAACAAAAACCCAAATCTAGGCAATAAAAGTAGTTAAACAGTAAAATTAAAGAATATTTGCTCCAAATATTGAATGGAAAACACAATATGTATCAAGCATATATATGTATTAACAGTTGTGAAGGGAAAAATGAATAATCTTACTAGTCCCCCTCAATTGAATGGGTTCATGCATGTCATCAATGCTTCATATCCAGAACTTTCTCTCTCTCAATGGTGTGGAAAACCCAAGACTTGTTGAACTCTATGGGACCTCAAGAAGCAAGAAAATAGTGTCATCAATGACAATGATCAAAGCGTGACAATGAAAGTGATAAAAGTGAATAATTAATGTAAAACCCTCCTATTTATAACAAAATATAGCGTTATCCTCGATAATGGATAATAATAAAATATTATTAACCAAGATCTAGATCTAATTGCTTGGAATATTTTATTATATTTTTTTGGAGGGAAAAGGAATGTAAATTGGTTAAATAACTTTATTTAGAAAGAATAAACAAATAAATGATTAATTTTTTATTTCAAGAATTGGGTTAAGGAATAATTTAAAACATAATTATTTGTTTATATATTTCTAGGTGATTTAATCAAATTTAACAAGGAATAGTAACTAAATAATGATTTAATTTATTATTCGTAGAGAAAAATAGGAAAAATAATGATTTATCAAATTATTTCTCATAACTTGGTTAAATATGACCAAGAATATTATTTAAACAATGGGTTAATTAATTATTCATAGAGGAAGGGAAAATAAATAATGATTTGTTTAATTATTCCTCATGGGGTTTCATGTTTGAACCATAAATAACCTAAGAAAGTATGGTTTATTAGATTATTTCTTATATTGAAAGAAATTTTGGTATGGTAAAATTGGTCTTACATGGTGTAATTCGATCCATCTAATTGTAAATGGGTAGATGGCCAAAAATTGGTGTAACAGATTCCCCCTCAACGCACGAGTGTTAGGAGCTAATCGTATGACCGAAGTACATTGTGAGAACACAATAACTAGACACCAAAGGGGAGTCAGAGAAAGATACATACATATACGAAGTGAAGAAAGATATTACAATAACCGAGGGGATGAGACATACAAATGATATAAGCCTCCTTTAATGTGGGGAATGCATACCTATGCCTATCGAGATGAAAAATTACAAAGAATAATGGTGTGCCCAACAAAATGTGATTGAGATATAAAATCCATGATAAATAGTACATGACGTGCTGACATAAAATTGGCCAGAAAAAAATATAATGGATATCACACATGACGTACTATGCCTAGGACAATAACCATGGCTAAATACAATAATATGTTAGTACATGAGATATAATACCAACCAAAAAATCCCTGATAAACATGAAAGGGCTCTGAAAATATGAATTTATCATGTGAGTGATACATGCATGCTATAGGTCTTGCAAGTCACGGGAACTGAACGCATCAGATCTGTGGAACTGCATCAGAGGTTTTAGCATAAAATGGGGTCATCCGGGCATGTGGGGGGCTACCTAAAGGGCCACCCTCTCATGAGGTCTGAAACATATCACACACACCCGAGAATCACTCGGAAAATTTGTTGGATCAAATAACCATGAAGTATATGAATCTTGATCATGCTAAAGTGGAGTGGATGAGAAACAATCAATTCAAGGGCAATGAAAAGTATATTTTCCTGATCCAAGGCATGAAACAAGAATGGAAGTTGGAAACAAGGTACACCACCCTCTACTTGTCTTCTGGAATGAATGTATTGATGTAGATAGAAGGAGGTTCGCCATAGGTGAGTAAATGAGGAATTCCCAACTAAGGCATGAGGGACCATAGAAAACTAAATGATGGACTAGCACAATAGTGGATGGAATAGGGGATACTGAGTAGTGGATAGATGACTTCCCTTGCTAGAGCATAAATAGCATGGATGACATGGAAGCGACTAACTCGACTCTGGAGTTGATGGCGGATAGTATGAGTGGAGGCCAAAATTGATGACACAAAAGAGGGACAAGGCATGAATGGATGGAATACTGTAATCAGAGGCAAAGGGGCTCGAGACAGACTCCACGGATGCAATGGTGACTAAACTCAGATGCTCTGATCAAGAGTGACTCGATGGGCTACCACATAGCATAGGCCCAAAGGGGACATTAAAATCCTGAGAAAAATATGGTTACTAATTACGAAAATCGACACATGAATTGACGAGTATGAAGGCAAAGTGGTGCCCCATGTACAAGCATCGCAAGTGAAGAAATTTGATTTTTAGAGGCGACGAAGTGACCCTTCCTGGAAAAATGGATCCTTGGTGAAGTACCAAAAAACCAAAAATAAAAGAATACCCATTTTATAGCTCGATGAGAGCTTTCCAACAGTGTTGATGGTTCATCATATCGAGCTATGGTTTGGTCGCAATTGGTGAAAGATGAATTAGGGTTTTTATTTTATTAAGGCAATTTCCCTCCAATTTGATTCATTTTCTAGTGGTGCTCTGGTGAATTTCTATAGGAGAATAAGGACATAAATCTTGTGGCATTCATAGCAGACAAACCGATTGTTCGAATCAAGATTTGTTAGCTGTAGGTAGGTGGCCTAAACTTACTCTATATTTTTAGCAGTTTAGTTTTTCATATTAGGTGCTGAGAGCTCAGGAACAAGACCCTACCCATATTTACGTATGGCTCACACTTCCTAGACCATATTATCCATGTTGGCTCAGAGTTTTCATAGGGGAAAACTATGAGCTCGCAGGTACAGGGCTAGGAAAATGTGAGTTGGTGAGAGAACAGGGTTTTGACATTTTTTTTGGCTGGAATATCGGACTTGATGTTTTCAATGCAGTTTTTTTGTCTCTGAGCTAACAATCATGTTGGGTTTGTGTAGGTATGGTAGAGTTGAATATCAAATGTAGAGAGAGAGAGAGATTTGGATGCACTCCGTGCTGAGATATAGGGGGATCACTTTGTCCGAGGTGCACTAGCAAGGTACAGGGTTCTCAAGTTGGTTGATAAGCCATTGATTAGGGCACGGGAGCCCTTGCTGTCCACGATAGATAGCTATTGGGATATAGACGAAGAGGCCTTCATAGTGTAGGGACACCAGATCAAGTTGACCATACAGGACATATACTTCTTAACTGGACTCCTGCCACTAGTGGTGGTGGGAAATATACATCCAACGTTACCATGAGGGTAGAACATATTAGAGTTTGTGGAGGACCACTACAGACCAAATTCTCATGCTAAGGGCATGAACAGTCTGATCGATGACCTAGTGAGACTAGAGACACGGGTTTTCACTGCAGTGGTACTGAAGATCCTCGACAACTGGGCATTCCACCACATCACTTCAGGGCAGATGATGTTAGTTGAGAGTGTCTTGAGTGGGACCTACAATGGGTGGGCCTAGATGATGCTATCATTAGAGAAATTATAGTTGTCGCTATGCAAGCGACAAGTGAACTATGAATGTGATTTTGGGACAGTGTTGTGCTCTTTCTTCTTTGAGAAGATCCCCAAATTTCAACCTCATGTACAAATGTAGGATGGGGGCCCACAAGATCCCAGGATGTGCCACTAGGGGTAGCTACTATAGAGAGGAGGATGCAAGGGGGTCGAGTTGGTGTTCCGACCTTAGTTCTTCACACATTGGGATCAGATGCCACTTTATATACTCGACTATCCATAATGTGGTATGAACTTTCAGGGGGACCATGACTTGTCACTTCTGTCAGGTAGATCATGAAGACTAGACAATAAGTGAATGTTTCTATATGTTATGATGCATTTTAATTTTTTTAGAATATAATTGTGGTAATGATTCACTAATTTTGGTATGCAGATGTAGCACCGGTGAAGCCGTCAGGGTATATCGGACGAGCCGTAGCACGAGGGGCTGTAGAGTCTAGTGCAGGTAGATGATCTGATAGAGAGGCATTAGAGGCTCTGTTGGAGGATGCAGACCATAGGTATAAGCTACTTTTGACCGGTGTATCTGAGCGCAGATGGCACGATATTGAGCACCAATACATAGAGGGATGTGTCGGGCTACCATTAGAGTGGTGAGGGGTCATGCGGTGCATGAAAATGGCCGGGCATGTAGTGCAGGATCTGCGAGGTGCATGAGCTGAGCCATTAGCTCGGGACCCTCTAGATAATGATTATATGTAGCGGCCTGTGGGGCACCCAGTTTTGATTTTTTGTAACATGCACTACACATGTCATATGTATTATACTAGAGAACTCCAGAACATTTATGAATTTTCCGATACATATTATGGATATGTATCATTTTATATATGATGAGTATATGGTTCATCATTTGTTTTATGATTATTATCTTGTGTTAAATGTATGTGATAAGTGTTGGGTACCAAATATGTATACTTTTCCCTTCCATTTTCACCCACTTTTCTATCTCTTTGTATCATTAATTGTTCTAAAACACATGAGGTAAATCCATTCCCACTGTCTTATATGGAATATTTGATTAATGAAGTAAAATCCGTGGAGGTTTTAACTTTTCAAGTATTAGCTCCATTATTTCCACAGATTTAGCAATGTAAAGGGATTACATTTGCAAGCCATGAAGAAACTCCGAATTCTCAGCAGTATCCGAACATGTTACAACAACGCAATAGATTCCAACTTACCCTAGATCTATTTCAGACATTTTGTGGTTTCCTTTCGGCAACTATTTTGTTTTTGTGAGAATTTTATAATTGTAGATATTTAGTTGTTAGAAGGAAAATACAGTTTTCCTGAAGATTGGCATAAAAAGGGCCTCAGGGCCGTGAATCAGGGTTAAGCATAAAGAGATAGATATTGTAACATAAGTGTTTTTAATCAATTGAATGTAGAGTGTTTTGTTGTTCCATTTGTGAGCTATGAGCTTGCCACAACCCTGATCAGAGAGTTAGGCACACTCTTCTGATCAGATGCTATGTTACTTTCCTTTTTGTTGATTTCATATTTCTGTTTATTATTTTAACTGTTGTTTCAGTAAGATTCTGTAATTGTTGTGAATGCTTTTATAATTCTTCAATTTATCTTTAATTATTGTTATAGTAGTTTGCTTTATTTCATTGATTAAGCCTGTGATTCAATAGTGGATTATGTTATTTCTCTTGCATATACAGCGTGCATTAGTCTTGCAATAATCAACGCACCCGGATTGATAATTAATGGGGAAAAAGGGTTTGAATATTTGTTCACATCTCGACACCAATATTTTGTTGTCGTTGTCGGGGAGGCTAACAAGGTGCAAGAACATGATCTGTAATTGATATAAGGGTCGATCTCTCATCTTGGAGAGCGAATTTATTTCCCTACTCTAAGTCTTGAGTGTAGTGTTTTTTTTTTCTTGCTTTTTCATTGTTTTTTTATAACTAATCTCTCATCTTGGGGAGGGTATTTGTTACCCTGCTCTAAGTCCTGAGCGTAGTGTCCCGTTTTCCTTGTTTTTCCATTCTTTGTTTTTAGAAATGGTATCTCGTCTTCGAGAGGGGATTCATTACCCTGCTCTAAGTTCTAAGCATAGTGTTAAGTTTTCCTTTAGAGTTTTCATTGTTCCTCTTAGAACCCTCTCGTTTTGGGGATGGAATTTGTTACCCTACTCTAAGTCCTAAGTGTAGTATTCTAATTTTCTGCTTTTTTATTATTTTTCCAAAGGGCCAACTTCTCGTCATGGGGAGGGTATTTTATCACCCTAGTACAAGTCCTAAAATTTGATTTTCACTTAGTTTATTTGATTTTATTTTTGAACGCACTCTCTCGTCTCGGGGAGGAAACTATCCATCCTGCACTGAGTCCTAAGCACTTCTATTATTTTAATGAATTATTCCCACCAATCGCATGAACAAAGATCTAAATAAGAGGGGCAGAGGAAGACCCCCAAATAAAATAAGGGATCTGGGAAAGAAGAGGTATATCCAGGAGATCATCGTAAAGGCTAAAATTGAAGCATCTTCTGGTACTGCTGTCAAGGTAAGGGTTCAGACGAAGTCCAAAGGGTGGTTGGTTGAGCAGCCAGCACCATCCACGGTACTAGAGGAAATTATTTAGACATCAGAAGGAGTAATAAATAAGGTATTAGTGGAGGAGATACCCCTTCTTCGAGTAGAAGGGGAAGAAATAGAAAGTAGAGGGTCAGAAGAATTGAGTAATTCAAGGTGGGAAGAAGAGCTCCTGAAGGATTTCGCATCACCACGAGACTAAGGGTGTTTTTTGAAACCTCCTACAGTCGAATCACCAAAAGTACCTATTGCAGAACCAGTTGAAATCTCGAGTGAGTATTGGAGGATATTCATGGCACCTACAAGTTCTTTTATTGATTTTCCAATTGGAAACATTATATTTGATGCATCGATGAAGCCCATTACTTTAATGGCTCTGCCTAATTTTCATGGGCTTTCTTCTGAAGACCCTGATACATTCCTATTCAAATTTGACATTCATCAAGGGTATGATTATATCACCGATGCTTAGAAGCTAAAAATATTTCTTGCTACCTTAAAAGGGACAGCCCTGTGATGGTTCTTGGGTTTAGGAGGAAAGACTATTTCCTCATGGGATGCAATGAAGGAATTATTTATGGAGAAATACCAAGATTACTGTAAATCCCATGACATCAAGGAGGAAATTTTTAAGTTTGTACAAAAAGAGGACGAGAACATGGAAGAATGTGTGGAACGATTAAAATATATACTGCAGAGATCAGGCCATAGTGACTTGGATAAATATATTCTGAAGATCATCCTTCTCCAGGCACTTATGGAAGACTCCCTGCAACATTTGAACATAGTAGGAAAGGGGGATGTTTTGAAAGAATACTTCGACACTATCTGTGAGTTGTGCATTTAGTGTTCACGAGGAGATGCAAGAAGTGGACAAGGAAGTCATGCATTGAAAACTTCTGGTGGAGGGGTTACAAAGGCAGAAATTGGAAACCTATTGGATAACCTAAGGACTGATATCCTAAGCACATTATCGCTGAGATGGACAGTCTGCAAGTCAAAAAAAAACAAACAGAGTTGGAGAAGACTATGGCTATATTTTTCCCACAGTGTAGAAATAAGCATCTGTTGAAGGAATACCCATTAAACATAGTGGAAGCCTACACAATTTGTGAATAGACCCATGTGACCAGCTTGTGCCCTTCCTTGCCAAGACGAAAGGCATTTTTTCAAGGGGCATGTGAAGAAAATGTGGTAAATCAACTGTACTTCATGGGACTAAAAAATCCATGGCAGCCTTGACCAGTAGCTATGAATCCATGTATGCCTCGGGACCCATCTCAGTTTTTTAATAATTTTAATATGGGTCCCCAGTCTATACCTTTTTCACCAATGTGGTCTTAGTATCAATATCCACCCTCGAAACAATGGGCTCCCAAGACCAGTTCAAATCCTTCATGGAATCAAAACTTCCGTGGACCCTTTACTATATGGAAATTTCCCCAATCTGTGTCTCAACAACAACTTCAGTTTCCCTCCAATGTACCTCCAGACAACCCATCCATTTGACCCTACCTTCCTAGTGAGCCCAATATGAATCCTTATAATAAAGGGGTCCAACAAACAAACACTCTTAACCTGAACCATCATATAAAATTTCTACCGCAGGACTTAATGAGATAAACATACAGTCTGGGTGGGTAATAAATGCTCTGACATCACCTATTATCATAGAAAAGATTGAAAATGAACTTATAGAACCAGAACAAAGGATATTTGGGGATAAACCAAACCAAAATATGATAAACTAAACACCTCCCCAACCTTTTCTTAACGAGGGTCTTCCAATTACTCCACCATATCCTCAAAGATTGACCCTGAATAAACAAAACCCTTAAGAAGAGCTTGACTTTCTCGGGGAATTGCAAGACATTTTTTTCAAAATACCCCTGCTCCAAGTTATTAGTGATGTACCTATATATGAAAAAACTCTCAAATATTACTACTCTAAGAAACCTGGGAAGAAACCCAGGGATTTGTTAAAAATTCATCTGATGTGTAGACTATCTGACATCATGCTAGGAAAGACCATGTTTGTAAAATATGGGGACACAAGAAACCCAATTCTAACAATACAAATTAATGGCGTTTAGTTCCCAAATGTACTAGTAGATCTAGGTGCTTCCATCAATATCATTACCTCCAAAACAGTGAATGCATTAGGTCTCGAAAAAATTAAGCCAACCTGTACTATCTTGGAATTAGCAGATAGGTCTACAATTAAACTAGTAGGGAAGTTGGAAGATGTGACTATTTCAGTGGACTTATGGCACAATCTTGTCAGATGGTAGACTGTTTAACATCATGCTAGGAAAGACCATGTTTGTAAAATTTGGGGACATAGGAAACCCAATTCTAACAATACAAATCAATGGGGTTTAATTCCCAAATGTACTAGTAGATCTGGGTGCTTTCATCAATATCATTACCTCCGAAACAATGAATGCATTAGGTCTCAAAAAAATTAAACCAACCTGTACTATCTTTGAATTAGCAGATAGGTCTAAAATTAAACTGGTAGGGTAGTTGGAAGATGTTACTATTTCAATGGACTCATGGAAAAATATTGTGGACCTCCTTGTATTAGAAACATGATCCTCAGTCGGTGGTCACCCATTGATATTTGGAAGACCTTGGCTCACAACCGCAGATTCCTATATTGGGTGTCGATCTCGACATATGATTATATCAAATGGGATGGTTATAAAGAACCTTACTCTCTACCTCCCTGCAGAACTCACCCATCTAAAAAGATATTAGCGAGACAGAAACTCTACCAATAGAAGAGTCTAAACTTGAAATGAAGAAGTTAGACCAATCCTCATGATTTGGTAGTCCTTTAAATTCAAAATAGAAACTAAGGATGATACCATTAGCACTTTTATTAATTATCCTTATTTTTTTTCCAATTCAACTCATCAAATTTTAGAGTCTGCTATGTGCTTTGAGACACAGGAAAAAATCGAACCAGAAGATGAAATTGAAGAAATTCTTGTAACTTCATCCCATGATAGTATTCCAATTGCAATTGAACCAGGGAAGACACTCAATACCGAACTGAATCTGTTAGAGTCCCAAACAAAGAAACTTTTAACTGTCCTTTAAGACCATTAGGAATATTTTTCCTAAGATTATACCAACATGAAGGGGATCCTTACTAGTTTATGTACTCATCATATTTATATTAAGGAATATTTCTGCCCTGTGAGACAGCCCCAACGGAGAATGAATCTTTCTCTAAAGAACATTGTCAAGGAAGAATTACAGAAACTACTGGATGTACGTTTCATTTGCACCATCTTGGATAGCCAATGGGTGTCTCCACTAGTTATCGTTCCCCAAAATAATGGTGAATGGAAGATTTACGTATATTATAGGGAGCTAAACAAGGAAACTCAGAAGGACCATTTCTTTCTCCATTCATTGACCAAGTTCTAGACACCCTGGCTGGGAAGAAGTTCTTCTCCTTCCTAGATGGGTTTAGAGGGTATAACCAGATACAGATAGCCTCTGAAGACCAAGATAAAACAACTTTCACATGCCCATGGGGGACCTTTGCATAGATGATCCTCCCATTTGGCCTGTGTAATGCACCTGCAACCTTCCAGGGGCAATTCTAGGAATTTTTTCTGATTTAGTCGATGATAGCGTTGAAATCTATATGGATTATTTTACTCCATATGGAAACTCATTTGAACAAGTTCTAGAAAATGTAGAAAAAATACTCAAAAGATGTAAGCAGACCAATACATATTTGAGTACAGTAAAATTTCATATGATGAGGGAAGAACGAATAGTATTGGGACAGGTATGTAGCTTTATTGGTCGTGCTGGTTATTATATATGCTTTATAGAAAACTTTGCTAAAATAGCACATCCACCTTTTCAATTACTAACAAAATATGAAGAATTTTTGTGGATAGAAGACTTTGAAGTAGCTTTCATGAAAATCAAGCGAATGGTTTGCGAATCTCCGATCCTTCGAGGACCCGATTGGGCATATCCATTTCACATACATGTTGATGTCTCTTAGACAACAGTAGGAACGGTCTTAGGACAACAGGTAGACAAAACACCGTATGCAGTTTACTATGTCAGCAAGAATTTGATTCTTGTTGAATTGAATTACATGGTGATGGAGAAATAATTCCTAGCTATCATCTATGCTATCAACAAGTTCTAGAACTACATCATCAGGTATCCTACTTTTTTGTATACTGATCATTGAGCAATAAGGTATTTGATGAATAAAACTATCACTCTTGGTCATGCTACAAGATGGTTGCTATTTCTTCAAGAATTTGATATCAAAATAGTAGAAAAATGAGGAAAATATAATGTAGTTATTGATTTTCTATCTAGAATGGATAACAATGATGAATTCACAGCTATAGAAGATAGCTTTCCGGATGAGCATATTTTTTCAATTTCTACTAACCCTCCATGGTATGCAGATATTGCTAACTATCTTTCTATAGGGAAGGTGTCTCATCATTTTTCATACAGGGAAAAATAAAAAATTATTCATCACAGTGCCCGATATTCCTGGATGCCAAGGTATCTCTTTCATACAGGAGCCGATAAGCAGATTCGGCACTGTGTATCTAAGGATGATATTTATGAAGTGTTGAAGGCCGCCCATCATGGACCTTGTGGGGGGGGATTTTGAGTATAAAAAAACAAGCCATAAGGTGCTACAAATGGGATATTACTGGCCTTCTATCTTTCGGGATGTGCAAAATTATATCTGGAGGTGTGATAGTTTCTAGCGCATGATGCATCCTAGTCGAGCTGATGAAATGCCTTTGCAACCACAGGTAGTCCTCAAAACTTTCAAGAAATTGGCTATTAGATTTCGTTGGACCCTTCAACCCACACGCCCAGCAAAAGATTCACGTTTTGGTTTGCACTGATTAATAGCTAACAAGGTAAAAGACAAACCTATTGCGAAAGAAAAATAACAAGTGGTTTTAGATTTTCTATTTGAAGAAATTTTTTCTTGTTATAGTACTATGAGGGAGATTGTTTCAAATGGAGGAACACAATTTACATCACACATGATAGCAAAGCTTATGTAGAAATATGGGGTAAAGCACCAAGTCACATCTCCATACCACCCTCGGGTGAATGGACAAGTGGAAAGCACAAACAAGACATTGGAAAATATCTTGAAAAAAACTGTGGCATATCATCCTCGGGATCGGGCTCAAAATCTTCCTAAAGCTCTCTGGGCATACAAAACTACATGGTAGAACACAACTGGGTTTTCACCATTTGAGTTGGTTTATGGGAAATCCCTGTTGCTAATCGCAATGATGTTACTCTAGATGATTTTACTCCTCGATGTTGTTACTCCGTCTGCATCATTACTGCGTCGTTATTCTACTAACCGTCACTTCCTCCATGTAGGCTTCCAGGCATCTCTCCATTTGAATGAAATAAATATTCCATGAAAAAGACATTGATGCCATGGATGGCTACTTTTAAGTTGGGGGGAGGGGTGCCATTATAATTAAACAATGGCATAATGATTATTCCAATATTCATTATTACAACTTCGTGTGAGGGTATGCCCTACGATCCTTACCATATTCTTCATAATCATTAAATAATTATTGGGATCCAAGGCACGCATATGATACGAATCAATTAGTCCTTTCCACCTCATACAAAATAATTACTATCTCATTCACTACACTTACCATACTTTTCCATGCTTTCCTTCATTTCCCAAGAATCACCATCCATATTTACCATTATTACCCCTCATTTCTCACCATGATTTTTTTGCCAAATTTGGTACCCACCACTCTTTCCAATGGTCTACTATTCTAGAGTGCTATTACAGTCTCTAGAGGATGGGCGGACTGGATGTGTGGCATGAACCTGAAAACACAGTCTTAGTCCACATCAATGCAGATGTGTGGCAAGTTTTTGTCAATGTAGGATGGGATATCTACTTCAATAGATTGGAGGGGTTCGATAAAGGAATCACGATGGATTTTGAACTGAATCTGAATGAGAATTTCTCTTGGTTCAGAGGATTAGAAATTCCCATCATAGAAGAAGTAATCATGAAATTTAGCAGAATAAGAGAGCAAGGGAAGCAGTGGTTTTCTTGGATAATTCCCCTCCTGGAGTTTCCTAAACTATTTTTTCATGGAGGAGAAAGCGTTGTTCAATATGAAAGAGGTATGAGTGCAAATTTCTACCATATCTATGGAACGAGGTAGTAGGTTTTGTGATGAAATACATAACCTGCAAAGGAAGGGCCACAACTCTGTTCAAATACCATTTCAAAATCCTGGCTCACCTTTGATTTCCACAGGCACAGGTTCATTCCTTAAACATGCCTTTCTTTTTATTAAAAAAACTTCAGAACATGCCACTATCCGCTCAGCATTCACTCCAGATGCTGGTAGTCCTCTACAATCATGGACTGGTTCATTTATTGGCCATGCAAACAATAGTTTGATTCCAAGTTTCCTGGGAAGAACTCTACAAGGTATCAGAAGAAGAGATAACAGTTGTTATTGCTTCTAGAGAGGAAGAACTAGTACCTTTGGCAGATTTAGTAGAAGAAGAAGAGTAAGAGGAAATGTAAATTTACCAGGAAGAACCAAAAGAAATGGAGATGGATATAGATCAGGAAGAACAAGAAGAAATGGGGATGGAGGAGACAATTGGTGATACAGTCCAGGCTACCACACAAGAACCATCCTTGCCTGAGGAACCTACAGATAAAGGAATTATGGGTATAGTGCATTAATTTGAGACTAATCTAGAGTCATCGACTTACATTAACGAAGAAAAGTAAGGTGGAACATCAGACAGAGGGATGGCAAGTGATGTTGTTATGCAAGAAACAACATCAGCTGCCCAAGCAGATATGAATATTGAAACAAGCAGGGGTGTCACAAAAGAACCACCCTTGATTCATTCAAAATAGGGAGATATACGAGAATTAATCCATGAAGTTTACACTGTTCCACAAGAACCAGTTTCGACTGCAAGAGAGCAAGCAATGCATGAAGAACAGGGAGAGAGATAAGAAATAACCCATGAAGTCGACACTGCTCCACAAGAACTAGTATCAACTGCAGGTAAGGAGGCAATGCATGAAGGAGTATAGGAGGACACAAAGGAAATGATCCTCAAATTTGGCACTGTTAGACAAGAACTAGTGTCAACCCCGACTGAAGAAGCAGTGCATGAAATTTCAGCCGAATTTAGAAACAAGGGTGATGAAGGTATTCCCCATTCTCCTTTTCAGCCTATCATTCATATAGGGGTGAGGGGGTTTCTCTCATCCCAATTATTAATGGAGGAAATCATTGTTCCACGACTACTGAGTTTCATCGACTCAAGGAAAGATATGACCAATATCGGTCCATCGATTGTTGATTCTCAGCAAAGGCACCCAGAAGTTCAAGAGGGAGAAGGAAATTATGTGAGACACAAGAGCATAGGATGGCCGATGAAAGCACTGACCGAGTGGCATAATTCCCTGAGTTAAATGAGAGGGAGAATGCTCCTGAAGAAAGGGAGACAGGTCACAAAGACCTAATAGAAAAAACAATTGATGACATCAACAACACTCCACCGCCTCCTGAGACTTCTACAGGCATGGGAGATGAATTTATTGTCAAACAAGAGTAGATTGAACAATGTGAAAGAAGGAGATTACCTCTGAAGAAAAGGTATCAACTTCAGTTCAATGAAACCATGTGCTTGAAGAAGGAAGTTCAGGAGCTAAAGAGGCAAGTATCTCGGTTGAAGAAGAAGGTAAAATTATATAACTGGAAGGCAGTAAAACCTAAAATTGAGGTCTCCTTTGTGGCTACACAGACTGCTCCGATTGAACATCTGTTTGAGGGCCGAGAATTTTTCTTGGCTGCCGAAATTGAGAGATGGAAATCTGCTGCAAATGGACATAAGAAGGATACGATGCAGGTTCGAGAGCAGGCTATTGGGATTGTTACAAGGTATATAGACCAGTTGGATAGAGCATTGTAGAGGCAAGAAAAATAGCAAGGAAAGATAAAGGAGTTAGAAGAACAAGTGCAAATGATGTAATCAGATAAGGAGAAGATGTTTACTTTGGTGCAGCAATTAATGGCCTATAGACCTCCCGCACATACTTATGCCTTATTCCTTCATGAAAAAATTATTTTCTTTTGCCTTGACATTATATATAAGGAAATTTTTCACAAAATTGAGGATCCAATCCAGTTCCTACGTATTTTGAAAATTCATGATATCATAGGTCAACACTTAATGTGTGAACTCTACATGCATGGTTACATCCTAAGACACAATCAGGCCTTCAACCCCATTCCATTCGTGGGGGATATTCATTTAAGATATTTCACCTCCTACACTATCAATCAGATTAAATGGAGAAAGGCCTATGATATTTTTGACGAAAACCAAGTTACAAGGCCACTAATGATGAGGAGGGAGCATGGCTAGGCAGCAAATATTTATAACAAGCATTTCACCTTTCTATAGATTAAGGGGCATATGGGACATTTTTTTACAACCCAGAATTGTTGTGCTGATGTCTATGTAAGAAAGATAGTAACTTTCTGAAATTAAGCATTGGACAGGTGTCAAAGGAGGTGGATGTTTTCATCATCAGTCGTTAGAGGTTGAGAACCTTTTGGAGTCCCTAAATTTTCACAAGCACTAGAAAGAGTTCCACATTTTGTAGCATGCATTCAGACTTGTGGGGTCCGGTGGATCAGGATGAGGTTTCAATTTCCCCTCATTTGGTTGTCAGCAGAGCAATATACTCCTCCATAAAATGTTAGCCCAGATTGGTTGAAGGATGTTGTTCTAATAGAAGGTTATAAACCCCCTGGGACAGAGATGGCTAGAGAATATGACCTCAAACAAATTTATTCCAGCCACAGTCAGTCCAACCCAAATCTGAGAAGACGACGAGTTGCATGAGGAAATGCAGATAGATAAGTTGGGGGGAGATGTTTGCTACCAAATCTATATACTTCTCCCTGCAATTTTCACCTACCTTTATATCTCTTTCTATCATTAATTGTTGTAAAACACATGAGGTAAATCCCTTCCCACTATCTTATATGGAATATTTGATAAATGAATTAATAGTCGTATAGGTTTTACCTTTGCAAGTATTAAATCCATTATTTCCACAGATTTAGCAAAGTAAAGGGATTACATTTGCAAGCCACGAAGCAACTTCAAATTCTCAGTAGTATCCCAACATGCTGCATCAGTGCAACATATTCCAACTTACCCCAGTCTATTTCACGATTTTCGTGCTTTCCTTTCGGTAACTAATTTGTTACTGTGACAATTATATAATTGTATATATTTAGTTGTTAGAAGGAAAATACGGTTTTCCTAAACATTGGTATAAAAAGGGCCTCAGGGCTGTGAATTGGGGTTAAGCAGGAAGATACAAATATTGTAACAGAAGTGTTTTTAATCAATTTAATGCACGGTGTTTTACTATTCCGTTTGTGAGTTGTGAGTTTTCTACAATTCTGATCAGAGATTTGGGCCCACTCTTCTGATTAGGTGCTGTGTTGCTTTCCTTTTTGTTGATTTCATATTTCTGTTTATTATTGCAACTGTTGTTCCAAGAAGATTCTGTAATTTTTGTGAATGATTTTATAATTTTGTAATTTATCTTTAATTGCTGTTACAATAGTTTGATTGATTTCATTGATTAAGCCTGTGATTCAATAGTGGATTATGTTATTTCTCTTTCATATATTGTGCGCATTAGTCTTTCAATAATCAATGCACAACGATTGATAATTAATGTGTAAAAAGGGTTTGAATATTTGTTCACATTTGGAAACCAACAATAAGTACCAATCTAGACTATTTTTTGCAATGTTATCTACATAGTGATTTTGGGCTCTAGGTACATGACTGAATGTAGTGGTTTCAAATTAGCACACTAAGAACTTCACTTGTAAATATTTCCTAAAAATGACATTTTTATTGACATGATGCACCATTCAATTGCATGACAAACAACAAGGAATCTAAAAGAACATGAATATGAAGAATGAGATGATCAAGGGAAGCGACTAACAAACCTATCACTCCATCATATTCGACCTGATGATTGGTAGCAGATCCAATGCATAAATCGTCAGAAAGGACCAAGGAATGCATGGGGGTAAAAATGTACCAGGCTATCGAGGCTATATTCTGAGAGAACCGACATGCACCGTCAGCATGGATGATATACAGTGTGGATGATGGATCCATCTGAAAGGAGCCACGAGAAAAAAAATGAGATGATGATGAACAATTTAAGCTACCTAAATGCATGAAATAAATAAAACATGCATATCAATGGGAGATTATATGGGTAAAATTTCTTAAGGTATAGTGCATTTCTAGGGTTAGGAAGGAGTTAACCTTCGAAATCCTCTAGAAGGTATGCCCCCTTGCCCAATTCCTTACTAATGATGTAAGGTCCTAAGAATAATGAGTATAACTTCCCATGACCAAGGACGTCATGATCTTGGTCATACACTAGAAGAAGATCGCCTTCGTGAAAGGTATGAGGGTGGAATTTTTGGTCACTTTTAACTTTGGTGCACTTATTTTCCACTTCGATGGTTTACAATGCAATACGATGGTCTTTGAAATCATGCTAAAGAAAGATAAGTATTGTTTCTAAGGGTTTTGTTTCAGGGATAATTTTTACAGCTAGGTGAAGGGAGGGGATTTCACACTCGATTGGTAAGAATGCATCCTCGAAAAAAACAAGGTGGAAATGATTAAACCCAGTGTTGGTTTCAACATAATTTCTATAGGAACACAAATTAGGGAAGAGGATAAGGTGCTAGTTAGTTTTGTGCTTGTTCACCATTCGTTGAAACATAGTTTTAAGGATTTTATTGATGGGTTCAACTTGAACATTACCTTGGGGATAATAAGACAATGAATATTGGTGCTCAAAGCCTATAAAAGAGGATAGGTCATGCCCTATCTCATCTTAGAAATTTTGACCATGGTCCAAAACCAATTATTTCAGAACTCCAAATAAATCGATAACATGGTTAAAGAAAAAGAGGTTTCAGGGAGTTGTCAGCCCATTTGGTGAAATAGTCAACTTCCATAATGATATACTTGCGGTTACTAGTAGATGAAGGTAGACACTCCATAAAGTCAATTTCGTACTTAAATAAGGGACCATATGAGATGACAGGATGGAGGGGAGAAGGTGGATCTGATGCCTTTGGGGCGCAAAATTTGGCAATTGGAACAATGTTTGACTGCTTCAATGCAATCACTAAACAGATTAGGAAACAAATACCCAGAATTCATGACTTTCTAGGCAATGGCTGAAGAGGAGAGGTGGCCATGACAAGCACCACTATGGAAAGCATTAAGGACTTGCTCAACCTTAGCATGCATGAGACAATAATGAAGGAGAGAATCAAGACTGTGATGATAAATATCGTCGCCCATGATAAGATAGCGAGGGGCTTGGTTTCATATATGTCATTGTGCATCACGATCAAGGTGAGAGGCAAAATTTTTGGTTTGCAAGTAGGTGAGGATGTCACCATACCAAGGATCATCTGAAGTAATGGAAAACAAGTGTTCATCCTGTAAATCATCATTAACCGACATATCTCACACCCTAGTAGGTAATTCAGAAAGGAGTTCGGCAAGGGCTAAACCTTTATTACCCTTGGGTGTGACAAATTCAAGATCTAACTCCTGAAGGATAACTACCCAACAGACGTACTTCCCTTTGATGACCCCTATACTCAATAGGAAATCCAAAGGGTTGGAATTGGTCACGACCTTGGTGGGACATGTAAGAATATATTAACAGAGTTTTTGGGCAGAGAACACAATGGTGAATGCCAATTTTTATTCATGTGAGTATGAAACACAGAGACCTATAAGATTCCTACTGACATAATAGATAACATGTTCATTTCCAATGCCATGTTCCTCGATAAGGATGCCAACAACTGAATGGGTGGATACCAAGATGTACAAGATGAAGTCCCTCTCAAAGTAAGGAAGACTAATCAAGGGACTGGAGGTGAGAACATGTTTTACGGAATCAAAATATTGTTGAGAATATTCATACCAAACGAATGGAATGTTAGATCGAAGGAGTCCTAGAAACCCATGAGCTGTGGCGGCATAGTCAAGGAAGAACCGATGAAGGAATTTAGCTTCCCTTGGAGGCTTTGTAACTAGCGCAAGGTATGAGAAATAAGAAGCTCAAGGATGGATTGATCTTTGAGGGGATGATGTGTTATACCATATTTGGACACAACAAATCCCAATAAACGGCTGGCAGGAACAAAAAATACACACTTCAACAGGTTGAGGGAGATATTATACTTGTAACATCAGAAAAAGACAATACACAAATCAAGAATGTGTTGTGCCTAATGCCTAGAATGAGCAGTGAGTTCGTCGAGGTAGGAAAGGATAATATGTGCCAGGTCATGGAAACAGTATGACATGACCCATTGAAAGGTGGCTCCGGAATTATTTAGGCCGAACGTCATGAGCCTATAAGAAAAGGTTCCCCATGGACTAATGAATTCTATTTTCAACTAATCAACATGACGGGTAACAATCTGGTTGTACCCGGAGAAACCATCCATGAAAGAAAATAACTCATTCACCGCACACTCATCAATAATTTGGTCAATGAATGGTGTGGGGAAGTTGTCTTTGAGACAATATTTTTTTACATCGTGAAAGTTAGTGCATACATGGATGGTACCTTATTTCTTAAGAATGGTAATTGAATTGGTTACGCAAGTGGTGTATTCAATGAGATAGATGAGACCGACATGCTTGAGCTTATCGATTTCATCTTTGATATCTTCTCATCTGGAAGGATTAATCGGTATCAACTTTTTATGGACAGGATTGGCATCAGGCCATGTATCGATATGGTGTTTGGCAATGGCAAGATCAAGTCTGGGAATCTCTAAATAGGACCAGGCGAAAACATCACAAAACTCATTGAACATCTTGGTGTAAGCCTCACTTTCTTCTACGGTGCAATGTGCCCCCGAGGTAATGTTTTCTTCTAGTCCTGGTTTATCGTAAATTTTAATTTTAATGGTAGGAGATATACTGGCCATATATCCTTCTTTGAAAGAATCTACTGTAGCAAAGGGATTTTTAAACCAATCAGAATCATCATTGATGAAGTCTTATACCTCACATCATACTGGTCATGGGACTATTGCAGAAGGAATTATGCACGGAGGTGCATATTATCACAGGGAAGCTCAAGGGTGGTCATCACTTCCAAAATGTCTTCATCAGAATGAAAGATTGTGGGACTCATGGAATAAATACAACATGACATGACGAGGCTACCTGATGCATCATCATGAGTGATATGGTTCACATACGCATTGCTACACAGGGTAGATGAAGAGCTAGTAGATGAAATACCTACCAACGTTGATCCGAGGGTGATCACCAAAGGAGGTTCAATCAAAACAAAATGGGATGTCCCAGAGGGGTATTGCACGATGTATCTCATGGATGATGATAGATAGAGGATAGTGACCGAAGGTTCCATCATCTCGAATTTAGGGGAAGGTATCACAATGGGTGCAGAAATTTCCTCCATTTTTGCTGAAAAAAACTCACAAGTAGAGGAGTATAGGATCCAATACGATTGGCCTCAATTCGGAAAACAACCTTAAGTGTTTCATGAAATTCATTGAGATAGGGAAAATGGTGAGAATAGTGTCCATAAATATCACACAAAGAATAAGGGTAGTTTGTGCACAACGATTTTTTTTTCTTATATGAATCAAGTAAGGTAGCATGGACCTTTGGGATATTATAGTCAGGAAATTTCTTGTTGACCATAGGATTGAGACAAGGAAGTTCAGGACAAATATGGGTGGCATGCCCAACAACATCACACAAAGCGCACATAGCTGACTACTTTGGAGGCTTAGGAGGAGTAGGAGTTGTTTGGGGGGCCCTGTCCTTAGGTTCCCTCTTTTTGGCATTACCCCCTTCACAGGATGCTTTTGCAATAGGAGTAGAGTCTTGTTTAGGTGGCTAAGGCACTGAAGCGAAGGGAGGGGTCATAGCAACTAGTGGAATGGGTAAAAGCAATATAAGGTTTGCGCTGACGAGGCGGGGTATTGGCTGGGGGATCAGTTTACGAGAGTGGGATCCCCAGGGTAAAATTAGGAAGGCTCAACGTAGCCATAACATGCACAGAAAAAACTTTGATGGGGGGTGCTAGAAACGGTATCTGACTAGAGGGGTAATGGCTTGGATGAAAGGCTCCCAAATGGTTAAGGCTAGGGGGAACTGCTCCTGGTTAAAGTGGGGTGGAAGATACACCAATAAAGGGAGAAGGTCCTTGAAAATAAGGTCCTAAAGGCTCCATTTAGTGACCTCGAGTAGGTTGTGGAGGCGTAGGTTGCTAGCTAGTTGGACTAGACAACTTTTTGCTAGCCTGAGATGATTCCATCATGTAAACATTTGGTGAGCTGGGGTTAGAAATAAGCGGGGCGGGGGAGGGGGGGGGGGGCGCACCATGGAAAGCGTCAAGTAAGATGGAATATTTATAGATTCCTCATGAAACACTAGTGAGAGGTGCGATTGATTTCTTATCGGCCACCAAAGATATGCTAGAATTGGGGGAGGTATGAGACTTCGGTTCATAATATTTCAAGTGATCAATATTAATGATATTTACATTGTGAGGGAATAATATCTTACGGTGAACCATAGATGTGACAACATACATCACATAGGTATAGCTATGACCAAGGAGGATGTTTTAATCGAAGGGGCATCAATGACTTCAATGTGAACAAAAACAATCTTTCTCGAAACAGTGATAAGACAATTATGGTAATACCAAGGGGCTGAGAAGGGTGACCATCCAAAGAACACACACTGATGTTGGATGGGGATAATTTGGGTGATGTGAGCTTATTTGAAACAACGACAGACATCACAGAGGTGGATGTGCCCTTGTCAGTGATACATCACAAGACCTTGGCACTACGAATCTTAACTGGTTTTTTAAAGGAAATGGATGAAGGTACGATGGGTGTTTCAACTTGTCAACTTCAAAGATGATAAAATGGTCATCTGAAGGATCCACATCACCCAGAGAAGATAATAGATATTTTCATTGTGATGGGCATGGGTCAAGGACTTCAAGTGTTGACATGGTAGCAGACGGCTATGCCAATTCATCTACTATGTTGTAGGTGTGGGGGGCTTTGGTGGAAGCAACATTTCGGTGTAATGGCCCTTTGGAGATCTTGGGAATGATCGTTGCTCAAGGCTGAGGGATCTGTAAGTGAGTATTAGGTGTCGAAATGGAATTTGTGAAAACTTTAGTTTGGGACTCAGCTATAAAATTAGCAGGTGGCTTGTCATATTTGTGCAACAGTGTTTGAAGGTTGACATCAGCGATATTGACCTATTTAGAATTCATCATGATAATATTGTATTTAGCAGTACCAGAATATGAAGGTTAAGGGGTGGCCTCACCTTGAGGGGTGTGGGTAGGCACATATCCTTGCTGAGGGAAAGGATTAGTGAAAATATCTCATTGAACTGCTGCAGTATTTAGAGGAGCTAAAGTAGTCACTTGTTGTCCTCTAGATGTTCCTTTTGGTTCCCACAAGTAGCACATCTCAGGTAAAAGGGGAAAATCATGAGTATAATGGCCATGGATGTGATAACAAGAACAAGTCTTATTCATACGAAGGGGCCTGTTCTAGTTGGTTTGATCTCCTTGTTGCTGGTTTCTAGTGTTTGGTTGGTTCCCTTGGGGTGGATTTGGTTGATTACCTTGGCACCCTTGGTTACCCTTCACTGGTTGGTTCTAGTTTCTTCTCCTCTTTTTCTTGGAAGTGGGAGGATTAGTCACACTCTACTGTGCATACATTTGACTCGAAGGGGAGATGGCAACTGTGGCAGAGGTTGAGAATGAGCGGGAGGCTGGGATGTTCATGCCAGAGAGGCTAGAGCACCGAGAGGTGGGTAAGGATAGAAAGGAGGCTACGAAACATGTTGGTAAGGAGGTTGATCAATACGTGGCCCTAATATTGGTTGATGCAATTGGGAAAATTTGCAAGGCATGATTTCTCCTCGATACATGCTATCGAGAGGGGGAAAACTGTTAGAGGAGCTAGCCCTTCCCCGAGGGAAACCATAACCCATGGAAGGATGAGTATACGGATGTGAAAGAGATCCAACAATATCATCCATAGAATGATATGCCCCCAGTGCATTGCCACCACTAGGTATGGGAAGATCCAGTAAAACGGTATAAACATAACCAGATTGGCTGTAGATCAAGTCATATTTTAATGCGACTTGAAGAGATTCTTCCCTGGAGAGAGGAAAGTGATATGTGAAATCCTTACCAATAGAAGGGAAAAGAGTTCTGAGAAACCAATCCATATAGACACGGTCATTGAAAGTAGGAGCTCGACAGAAGCTCCTCCTTTTACGCCATTCCTAGACAGGGTCAGAACGGTGCATGGCAGAAGTTTGACGAAATATAGTCAACAACTCGGTACCGATATCGTAGCAGAGAGGTACAGTTGTAAGTATGACATAATTCTTTAGAAAGAGTCGCAAAAGTGGAATAAGAGGCACTAGCTTGATCGACATACCACTTTGCAACTTCTCCAGTCAGCGTACGTTGGAACAGCCGAAGATGGATGGAGTCATCGATGCTAGAATTAGATGAACACCACATCTAAAAGGAGAAAATGTGATTATTAGGGTCTTATCTAGTGTTTCCTTCAAACTTTAGAATGCATTAAGGAAGCTTAGTTGGCATATCAGGCCAACCTCATTGTGGAGTATATGGTCATTAACTAACAGGCAGAAATTAGGAAGGCTTAAGCTATCATAAAGGGTAGCAAAGGAGTAGCTAGAATATCTCCGGTAGTGGCTTGACTAGAGGCAACTGTAGAATTAGGGTTGGGGCTACCACAATATTGACGACCATCACCTGCATTGGTGCCTCACATGGTGATAGAAGGGGGTGGAGGGGAACACGATTTAGAATTAGAGGAAGGGCCCAATGAACTAGAATCAGAGCGAGTATGGGGAATCCGTGGATGACTAGCTTGAATTGTATGTGGTGGAGCAAGTCTTCCAGATCAAAATTGAGGATGAAGGCCTTGGAGTCTCTGAGATAAATTCCTTGGGGGAGGAATGATGCAAAGACACAGATGAAAAAAAAAATATGGAAGAGTGATAAACAAAGGCTTAGTGAGGTAGATAAATTAATTATGATGCTTATTCCTTTCTTGGAGGTGTAAACAAAGCGCTCTTTTCTTTAGGTATGCATGTGTGTCACCCGTATGCTAATTTTAATTAATTTGAGAGGGTTATATAAAGAACAAATAAAAATTGTTGAAGTTCTTTACATAAAATTGAAATGACAGTAAAATAATTAGTTGCAGATGAATAAATTCAATCCAAAAGGAGGCTTCCCAAACAACTAGTCTAAGAGGTGGGTGAAATTGACTCAAAACACACAAGATGAACACAATATATTAGGTCTAATGGAAAGGGATCTAATTACTCAGATCTACTAGAAATAGGTGTAGAAAAAAAAAAGAAACTAGCGTGAAAAATGTTGCAAAATAAGAGGTGACAGGTTATAACCCTAGTGAAGACAAGGGAATCCTAAGGAAGAGATCAAGAAAAAATCAAGAGGGGGTTTTAGATGGAATAATAAACAATCTAAAGGGTCATGAAATAAATACATATCATACCCTAAGAAATGGCTGAAAGCACTGCAAAATATCAGACTACCTACTTAGCTAATCCCTTCCTAAAAGGGTGGAAGCATACAAAAATGATAAGGGGCATGGTTGGACCTCAATGAGATAAAATGAGCATATCCAGGTCTAAGACGGGTTGAGACAGAAGTAAGAAAACCATGAAAAATGCTTACAGCAAACCCTCACTATCCCAGGAAAAACTCTGAAAAAAGTTGTAGCTCACAGGTACTGACCTGCAATGTATGGAAATCACACTTTCGAGCCTAATAAGTGCAAGTTTAGGCATAAATCGTAGGTTTTCGGCCACAATGTGCGAATTCCAACTCTGGGATCTTTAGGCGATAGGTTGTGGAAAAAATTGTTGTCTGTAGTGTGACTCAGACCTGTTACTTGCGAAAAACACCCGAAAAGAGACGAAAGTTAGAATTTTTACTGCTCTAGGGCATAAAAGTAAAAAAGACATTAACGGACTAAAAATAGATGAAGAAAAACCCTAGTTACTAAAGTTGTTGGTCACAAAGGAATCTAAATTACAACAATGGAGTCACCATTTGTTACTGTAAAGTCTTAACGCAAGTGTACGAAACGATATCACTTTAGATGTGTATGACAAACAACCCTAACAAAAAATATCATCTCTTAAATTCCTTACATTTGCAATAGATAGTTGAAACAAATGCAACAAAAACCTAGATCTCTACAGTAAAATCAGTTAAACAATATGAATAAATAAGAGTTTCTCCAAATATCCAATGGACAAGACAATATATATAAAGAATTTATATTTATTAACACTTGGGAAGGGAACAAAGAATGACGTTACGAGTCTCCCTCAATGGGATGGGTTCTTGGTTGTCTTCAATGCTTCAGGTCAAGAATTTTCTCTTTCTCAATGGTGCAGGAAACCAAAGATATATTGAACTCTATTGGATCTCAGGAAGCAAGAAAATAGTAGCAGAAATGGAAATGATCAAAGCACGACAATGAAAGTGACAAAAATCAATAATGAATGGCCTAACAAAATATTAAGTTATTCTTGATAATGACAAATAATATAATATTACTAACCAAGATCTAGATCTAAGTGCTTGGAATATTTTATTATATTTTTTTGGAGGGAAAAGGAATTTAAATTGGTTAAATACCTTTATATATAAATAATAAAAAAATAAATAATTTATTTATTATTTCAAGAATGGGGTTAAGAAGTAATTTAACAAATCATGATTTGTTTAATTATTTCTAGGTGATCTAGTCAAATTTACCAACGAATAATAACTAAATAATGATTTAATTAATTATTCCTAGATAAAAATAAGAAAAATAATGATTTTTCTAATTAACTCTCATAATTGGGTTAAATATGATCGGGAATATTATTTAAACACTGGTTTAATTAGTTATTCCTAGAAGCAAATCAAATAAATATTAATTTATTTGATTATTCCTCATGGGGTTTCCTATTTCAGCCATAAATAAATTAATAAAATATGGTTTATTAAATTATTTCTTATAATGAAAACAATTTTACTATGGTAAAATTGGTCTTACATTGTGTACTTTGATCCATCTAATTGTAAATGGTTAGATGGCCAAAAATTGGTGTAAAAATAATTGTTTTATTCAATGAATTCTTAGAATATTTCATGTGTTTTGAATTCATAAAAAAATTTCGTGGCTAAATAATTCTATGAAGTCCATGACTTATTGGAATATAGGGTCCACATATGCCTTTGTATCTCCCAAACTGGCATAGATATGTAAAAAGTGAAAGATGTTTTTCTAAAAGAGGATGTTATGAAAAAAAAATATTTCATAGTTTAAAAATTCGTTTCCCATGTCTTGAAAACCATGTCCAAAATTGATGGAGAAAAAACAGAATTATTTAATATTTAAATCCTGAAACATGAGATGTAAAGATTCATTCGAATCTTCGAAACCGTAACACTTGTGTAAAACATGAGAGAGCTTATCTTTAATGAACCCGTTAAAAACGAGAGTTTATTTGGGTTTTCCAAAACTCATTTCCATTTGTTTGGAAACCATTTCCAAAGTTGATGATAAAAACAATAAATTATTTAGCATTTAAATCTGGAACGTTTGGCTGCAAAGGTTCATTCAAATTGTCAAAACCGTGACACTTGTGAAAAAAATGAGATAGTTTATTTTTAATAATCATATTCCAAGCAAAAAACTCTTTTGGTTTTCTGAAATTCATTTCCATATGTTCGTATGCTGCATCCAAAGTGAATGTCCAAAATAGGAAAAATGTAAGGATTCTGGACACCACATATCTCCACAATGGTATGATATTGTCCACTTTGGGCCTAAGCCCTCATGGCTTTGCTTATGGGCTTTACCCCAAAAGGCCTCATACCAATGGAGATATTTGTCCATCCTTATATACCCATGATCCTCCCCACTTCTAGTCAATGTGGGACTTTGGTCGTATACCCAACAATCCTCCCCTCAAACAAAGGACCATTGAGCCTCCCCTCAAATGATTATCCATCCGTCCACTCTCTACCAACCAGGATTCTCCACTCCAATGCGTTGGAAGCACACGCCTTACATGGAGCACCACCTGCCTCGAGAGCTTGCTCTATCCCAGGTCAACTCCTCTTCACCGTGTTGGGACCAGGACACGTCCATGAAGAATCCAGAGCATACCGCCTGTCTAACCGAGCTCATCCATGGATCCCATCGTGATATTATACTGGGGCCCACCACCTTCGTTCGGCATTCGAGGATTCATCCACTTCACTAACTTTGGGGCATGGCTCCGATACCACTTGTAAGGATTCTAGACACCACATATATCCACAATGGTATGATATTGTCCACTTTGGGCCTAAGCCCTCACGGCTTTTCTTATGGGCTTTACCCCAAAAGGCCTCATACCAATGGAGATATTTTTCCATCCTTATATACCCATGATCCTCCCCACTTCTAGTCAATGTGGGACTTTGGTCGTATACCCAAAAAAAAATAGAGTAAAATAGAGCACTTCTATTTGATTTTTCAACTACATAAAAATAATTGTTTATGTACATATAGAAATAGTAATTATGTTGATAATTTTTGAAAATGAATTAAGTTATTACATTTAAAACATTACCAAGTATGTTCTCATGATGCATATGCATTACAAGTTTTAAAGAGAAATATTGGACTCTTGAAGAGAGTATGTGTTTAGTTGCACATGAATAATATCTATTATATTTGATCTAATAGAATTTATTATGTAATTTTACAT
Organism: Pinus albicaulis; assembly: GCA_034641835.2. NCBI lineage: Eukaryota > Viridiplantae > Streptophyta > Pinopsida > Pinales > Pinaceae > Pinus > Pinus albicaulis. Next base: position 1,318,981,624 of record CM076578.1, on the reverse strand, counting down.
GCATGATGAGCTTGAGTCATGAAAAAATATATAAATAAATTTTGTGAGAAGTAACTCACGTAAATTTTTTTTCCTAAAACGCAATTGGTTGTATTATTTGAGAAGGATTTGTTGTTCATGTTATTTCTTGAGTAAATATTACAAATCTCTCTCATGTGTGAAATGGTAAGAAAATACTTTGTATTTCATGCATAATAGCTAGTGAGTTAGCTATATTTTGGAAAAATAATAATTAGGGTGTTAAATTCCTTGGAAAATAAATATATATATATATTTGTATGCTCTGAAGAATTTATTGTGTTAGAACTATCCAAATAGAATAGAAGAGAAAAGTATATGATTTTATGCATTATTGGATTATATTATTGGAGAGGAAAACTAGTAATCACATGCTTTATTATGTAATTTTATTTAGAGAAACATATACACTTAAATGCATGGAAAAAGTATAGTTTTGGTATTAGATTTCTGGAGAAAGGGAAGATGAAATCACATAATATGGATTTTCTTAGTCTTCTTTTTGGAAACATAATATGTATTTGCACACCTAAAGGGATTAAATATGGTATTACCTTTATTTTGGAAGAATATTATGCATAGTTATTGGGCTAGATCTTTTAGATGAGAGGGAAATTTCCCTTTGCATAGATGAAAGAATAAATGGTATGCGTTTGATCCCTTGTAAACGAAATGTGTTTATTTTTCCATGCAATATTTATTTTGTTTCCTTTGGAAAGGAATATATTTTTTACATGCAAGAAGAAGAAGCTATGTTATTTCATGCACAAAATTAAAACTAGTATGTTAGCTTTGTTTGAAATAGAGATAGAATTTTTTATACATAATAGCCATTGTGAATAGCTCTTGTGTGGAAAATATGTTTTTAAAAAAGAAAATGGATTCACATGCATAAGTATAAAATATATTTCATTAATCCCTTTGGAAAAGAAAACATAAGAGTAGGCACATAGGAAATTGCTTGTTGGGATAGTTATCTTGAAATATTCTTATGCATTTGCATGAAAAATATTATTATATGGTATGTTAGATTTGATTTGGGAATAATATGAAAGTGCATGCAAGATTTTGTTAGCGTTTCTTGGAAATATGATACTCGATAGTGTTTTATTTGTTACTAATTCATGTGAAACGATGTTAAAGAAGTCATTTCATGTCAGTTTTTTAATGTTTTATCCATGCATAAAAATAGTTCTTGAAGTGTCACAAATAAAAATTTATTATTGGTTTATTGATATTATATCTAATCGTGCTATAAAGTGTGTTGAAGACAACAATGGCAGGAAAGGATGATGACTTTATAAAATGATTGTTCAAGTTTAACATTGTGGAAGATAAAGAGGTATTAGTCCATTCAGGTTTAGGAGTTCCAACTACAAGGTGACCCACTGAAGGAAACAATCAAACCACAAAGATAGAGATTGAAGATCTGTGGGTAAATTCTATCATGATGATTGTAATATATTAAAGCTAGTTATGTTTTCTTTAATATTATTTTTCTAGTAATATTTTATGACAATGGTCAAGGGATGGACTCCATTATAACCATTGAGTGAGGGGTAAAAATCCTCATGAATGTTTCCTAATAAAATTAAACATTTTGGGTTTTCAACCTACAAGTTCTCCAAGGTACATCAATGTCTAATGATGTGATTTTTCATTGTGTCATTTTCATGATGTGATGTTTATATTATAAACTATTTGATTTTTTAATTAAGTTAAAATGATCATGGAGTCGACGCATAGTTATAGCACGAAATTCAAGTTAATGTGTTATAACAAGGAGAGTTAATGGTTGTGTAACTATGATTTTACCAAATATTAATCTAGGTGATGATGATGGTTATTATATTGGTCAATGAGGTAATATAGAAAGTGGTTTAGAAAGTTCCAGATTGGTTAATGCTGAAAAAAATTCCTAACTGTGCATTTTCTTGCGAGGTTATCGAGGTAAGTTACAAATGGTATCAAAGGAAAAGGTTGTGACACTAACTCATTTTGGGAATATTTAAGTAAAAAATAAGTTAGAGGTGTGATGCTAATGGGCATCATCTCAGGTATAACTCTAACTGAACTTGCAGAAGACTACAATTTACACGAGATGGATGATGCATGATTAATGAAAACATTAACGAGTAGAAAGTGATAATGTCTCTTTAAATTTTATGCTCGTGAAATTTGAATATGGATGTCTATAAAAAAAACAAAAACATTTATTGAACCTATGAACAATCGTGAGCACTCACCGGTTATAGTGTGAATTAATTACCAACCATTGAATGCATACTATTACAACAAATATTATGGTGCATAAGAAAAAAAAGGTGTAAAACATGACTAAAGTCCTAATGCACTGCATATAAAGAATGAATGCATGTATGGTTTTTGTTGTAAAGAAATAATTTGCAATTTTTGGTTAACCCTGAAGAGGACGATGGATTGTTGTTATATATATATATATATATATATATTAAAGAACCTATTTAGGTGTTAAAAATAAGTAATGAGTAAAGTGGAGCTCATATAGTGAACTTTAAGTCAGTGAAAAACTCATAGTCGAACAAGTTTGGGTTACATTTCTTCATGTAGAGTTGTAGTTGAGAGTTTTCATTCCATGTGTTTGAAAAATGTAGAAAATGAGATGCAAAGTTTTGTTGTTTTAAATAATTTCATTTCTGGGAGTTTTTGATGTGATTCATCTTAACATCAAGGGGTATTCATACCTTCAGGTAATGTGATGCTCATGTGGATTGAAAGAAAAAATTATGTTCAAACTTGGATCCATAATCTAGTCAAATTTTCCAATAACACACTATTGTAGGGATTGTTGGTTGTCTTGTTTTGGAGAAATTTTACCATTGATGATTTTAATATGAGTAATGATATTTTTTAAATTCTAGTTTTACAATCTCTCTGATAGTTTAAAGATATTTATGGAAATTTATCTAATGTCTGCGAACTAGTTTTTAAAATTCCTCAAAGGAAGTAAATTGCATTCTTGCCAACTAGTTCTTAGAATGTCTGATTGACTCTAGATTTCTTGCTTGCAAAATATAGTTAAGTTCCTCAATGAATGTATATTTCATGCTTACAAGTTGTTTTTTTGAATGCCTCACTCATTGTAGACCCCATGCTTTCAAAATATTTGATAAAAATCTACAGTGGTTTTAGATTGAATTATTGTAAATTATTTTCAAAAAATTTCTCAATGGTTCTCGCTAACATGGCTGCAAGTTAATGGTAAAGAAATAAAAATCACATTTTGTGTCCTAGTGTTAAATGGGACTATTATTTCTCTATAATATGTATGGTTGGTAAGGTGTGACTTTAAACAAAGTATAATGCTATTGTATGAAATATATGTTAATTTATTTTTCTAAGTTGCATGATTGTTATTATGTGGAAATTTGGAAGGTATACCACCGATATTACATGTGATGAATCGTTGTCAATGTACTTAGGAAAATTATGGGACCCATTTTGAGGGTAAATTATAGATCCATGGTATACATAAATGTTCCTTTTCCTTAATGATAATATGCAAATGGAAAATGATGTAAATTACAATGGATTTTTAGACATTGAATGATGATTGGATTAAATGGTTATGGAAGCCATGATGGGGCTGATGTGACGACTTAATATTTTATTATTGAGTTAATGAATACATTGGTTGGGGTATTCAGGAAATAACTCCAGAGTTTTGTAAGACTTCTTTTCAGCTTAAGAAAAGCTATTGGTGGTTAAGTTCAAGATGCACCTTCCCTAAATGTCTCCTAAAAATCCCTAGGAGAAAATAATAAAGAGGAAAATATTAACATAATGGGAGAGAAATATTATGTTAATCAGTTAGTTGGAGATAAATACTAAGTGGGGTAAAATAAAGCACAATGGGAGAGAAAGGTGTTCTTTAAAGAAAAAGAAGAGTATTTTTTTTCGAAAAATATAAAACAAAAAGGCCTAGGCAAAAGGTTGGTAGTCCTTGAAGCACGACGCAGCTAAAAATATGTTAGGAAGAAAGAAACAAGGAATGAATGAGCTTGTTGATTCTAGTGGAAAATAGATCTTAGCTCAGTGGGTAACTATTGGACATACTTCATGGTTGGGTAGAATATGCTCAGTTCCTCAATAATTCCCAGAAATTAACTACAATTAGACGAAATTATGTTTATGTTATGTTATTGATTTCAGAATTATATAAAGATGTTTGATGTTACAATAGACTGTAAAATGCATGTCTCAGAGTTTTTTCATGTATTATAGTTTTGCATGCATGATATATTAATTTATCTAAGCAACAATTTGGATGAAATAGGTTGTGTTTGTAGGTATTTATGAGTAAATGAACGTGTCAGAAATGACTTATCTATATGCATGCATATAGGAAATAAATTGAAATATATATGTGACTAAAATAATTCATGTTAAATAAAATAAGGAGTTATTGAACTCTAAGTTCCTGACAGGCTAGAGGAACATGGCTGCAGATAAATAGCATGAGTTTATATTGATTGAAATTACCGAAGGAGAGAAAGACAATAATTTTTAATCAACACTAGTGGTGAAAAAAGACTAATGTAACTCATAAATAAAATACAACATGCACTTGATAGAGTTTTTCTTATCATTTTTATGATTAAATGGCTAGTTCTCCTTGAGTTTCCATGGAAGTAATATGATTGAAGTATTATTCTATGTTTCCTAAATAATTTGTAATGAAAAATAAAGGTTAATGTTCCAACTAGAGAAGAACATCGAGTAGGATGTTCACTTTAAGGGGTGGATTATGTAATATCTCTCGCATATTCCACATTAAAAACTCTTGTAAAATGAGGGTTGTTTAATAATTAAATATTATTGATTCTTATATTGATATTACATGAAGATTATTCTTGTAATTCTTAATTATAATAATATTGGAAGAATTATTTATTAATTATTTTATTTAGGAGAATTTATATTCTTCTATAGAAATAAATTGTATTTCGAAGCTGGTATATTTTATGATTTTTAGAAATAATGAGTAATAGTTTTGGAAAAACTATTGATAAGTGATATTTTTCTCATAAGGAAAAATAAAATCTACCTTAAAAATAAAAGCATGAGATATTTATGGACTGATTTTGTTATTTACAAAAAATCATATTTATGGGTGCTCTATTGAATGGTTTTAAGATTTAGAAAAGCAATTCCATTTTATTAATTTCATTTATTGTAAGCCTATGAGAAAAATAGAGGAAGGAATGAGAGAATACATGGAGAATGAAGCCAAGGAAGAGGAAGAAGGGATTCCAAGCATGCATCAAAAGATAAGTGACTATTTTCTTTTAAAATTCTTTTGTTTTCACATGGGGTGTAATGATATAATCACTGATTTATTTGCAATGAAAAGTTCATATGATAAAGAACCAAGATTATTTCTTGAGAAAAACTCGATATAACTTTATGGATAGAGGAAGAAGTGTTTTATTCCTTGAATTATTAGAAGATCTCATGTGTTTTGAATTCATGAAATATTTTCATGGCTAAATAATTTTGTGAATTGCATGAGTTATTGGAAAATAGGGTCCAAATATGCTTTTGTATAACCCAAACCAGGATAGATATGTAAAAATTGAAAGATATTTTTGTAAAATAGAATGTTATGACCAAAATACTCTTTGAGAGTTTCAAAATTTTTTTCCCATGTCTCAAAATATGTGTCCAAAATGGAATACAAAAACTGAGAATTACTTGATATTTAAATATGGAAAAATGAGTTGCAAACATTTATTCGAATATTCCAAATTGTATCAGGTGTTTAAAACCTCAGAGAGGTTATTTTTAATAAACTCATTACAAACAAAAACCTCTTTGGGTTTTCCAAAAATCATTTCCATCTGTTTGGAAACCGTGTCCAAATTTGATGACAAAAACAAGAAATTATTAACATTTATTTCTGGAAAATTGGGTTGCAAAGATTCATTCGAATATCCAAAACCGTGACACTTGTAAAAAAATGAGATATTTTATTTTTAATAATATTGTTCCAAAAAAAATCTCTTTTGTTTTTCCAAAATTAATTTATATATCTCCATAATCTGCATCCAAAATGGATATGACTAAATAGGAAAAATAGAGTAAAAGAAAGTGCTTCTATTTGATTTTTCAACTGGATAAAAATAATTGTTTATGTACATATAATAATAATAATTACGTTTATAATTCTTGACAAAGAATTAAATGATTTCATTTTAGATTACCAAGTATTTTATCATGATGCATATGCATTAAAATTTTTAGAGATAAATATTAGACTCTTGAAGAGAGTATGTGCTTAGGTGCACATGAATAATATCTAGTATATTTAATCTACTAGAATATGTTATGTGATTTTACATGCATGATGAGCTTGAGTCATGCAAAAATATATAAATAAATTTTGTGAGAAGTAGGTGACATAAAAACTTTGCGTAAAAGGCAAGTGGTTGTATTGTTTCAGAAGAATTTGTTATTCATGTTATATCTTGAGGAAATATTACAAATCTCCCTCATGTATGAAATGAAAAGAAAATATTTTGTAATTCATGCATAATATCTAGTAAGTTAGCTATATTTTGGAAAAAGAATAATTATGGCGTTATATATATATATATATGAAATGATGAATTTATTATGTTAGAACTCTTCAAAAAGAATAGAAGAGGAAAATATATACTTGTAGGCATTATTGGATTAGATTCTTAGAGAGGAAAAATTGTAATCACATGATTTATTATGTAATAATATTTAGAGAAACATATAAAATTTCATGCATGGAAAAAGTATATTTTCGGTATTACATTTCTGAAGAAAAGGAAGATGCAATCCATAGGGGCTACACTGCGAGAGAAATACCATAGCACATGGGTTCAGATTGGGGGATATATAATGAGGAAAAAATGACATAATGTATTGGGGTATATATAAGGGGTAAAGGGTTTTTATATTGGTAGGTATAAAAAATGGAGCTCAAACTTAATGAAAAATTATAAAGGGGTAAGAAAAATGTTCATTGAAAACTAGATACCTATAATATATATTGAACTAGGGGCATTTTAAACTGGGAAGGTGTAGTGGGTTTATATTGGTAGGGGGTTAAATAATGTGAGTTTTAGAGTTATTTTCAAATATGTACTCAAATTAAGGGTATTGTTTAATATGCTATGATCGCATATGATATGTTAGAGGTTCATTGAGTGAAGCCCCCATGATGCAATAATATAATATGGATTGTGTTAGCCTTATTTTAGGAAAAAGAATATGTATTTGCACACCTAAAGGGATTAGCTATGGTATTAGATTTCTTTGGGGAGAATATTATGCACAGTTATTGGGATATATATTTTGGATGAGAGGGAAATGTTCCTTTGCATGCATGAAATAATAAATGGTATGCGTTTGATCCCTTGTAAAAGAAATGTGTTTATTTTCCCATGAAATATTTATTTAGCCTACTTTGAAAAGAAATATATGTTTTACATGCAAGAAGAAAAATTTATGTTATTGCATGCACAAAATTATAACTAGTATGTTAACTTTGTTTGAAATAGAGCTGTCATTTTTATACATAATAGCCATTGTGAATAACTCTTCTATGGAAAATACGTTTTTGGAAAAGAACATGCAATCACATGCATAATTATAAAATCTATTTCACTAATTCCTTTGGAAAATAAAACATAATAATAGCCACAAAATAAATTACTTTTCCGTATATTTATCTTGAAATATTGTTATGCATTTGCATGCACAATATTATTATATAGTTTGTTATATTTACTTTGGAAATAATATGAAAGTGCTTGCAAGGTTTTGTTAGCATTTTTTGGAAAGATGAGGCTTAATAGTGATCTATTTTTTATTAATGAATTTTAAATGATGTTAAAGAAGTCATTTGATGTAAATTTGTTTATGTTTTATACATGCATACAAATAGTTGTTGAGGTGTCACAAATAAATATCGATTATTGGTATATTAATATTTTATCTAATCATGCTATCAAGTGTGTTGAAGGAAACAATGGCACGAAAGGATGATGACTTGAGAAAATGATTGGTAAAGTTTAACATTATAGAATATAAAGAATGTTAGTCCATTCAGGTTTAGGAGTTCCAACTATAGGATGACCCGCTAAAGGAAACATTCCGACCACCAAGATAGAGATTGAGGATATGTGGGTAAATGTTATCATGATAATTGTAATAGCTTAAAGCTCTATATGTTTCATTTAATATTATTTTTATATATAATATATAATGAAAATGGTCAATTGATGGACTCCCTTTTAACCATTGAGTGAGGGGTGAGAACCCTCACGCGTGTTTAATAATAAAATTAAATGTTTGTTGGTTTTCATCCTACTAGGTTTTGAGGGTATATCGGCGTCTAATGATGTGATTGTTACTTGTGTCATTTTCATGATGTTAATTTATTTCATGATGTGATTTTTATATTATCAAGTATGTGATTTACTAATTAAGTTAAAATGATCATGGAATCGATGCATAGTTATCACAGGTAATTTAGTTAATGTGATACAACAAGGATAGTTAATGGTTGTGTAACTCACTATGCTTCTACTAAATATTTCTCTAGGTGATGATCATGGTTATTATAATGGTCGATGAGGGGATATAGAGATTCATTTATAAAGTTACACATTGGTTAATGTTGAATAAATTTCGTAACTCTATGCATTTTCCTAGGAGGTTATTGGGGTATGATACATACATGTTGGTTAGGAATATTATGTGTGATATAAGTGGTTGATAATCATGACTAATTAGTGAGGCCACTGTAAAGAAACCTGGGAATTAGGATTTTTTTTTGGTTTGGTATTATTAAATGGAATAAAAAGTATATCTAGGAAAAATGGTATCATATGCATGTTTGAATGTGGAAATTGTGGAAGTTTCTTTTCATCTCCGATACCGATTTCATGAGTCTTCTTTATGACAACATTAATAATTTAGGTGGCGGATAATGTAAGGAAATTAATTCCTCACTTGAGGTTCCATTAGAAATTTTATGATTAAAAGCATGTCTAACATACTTGGAACTTTTCATGGTGAGTTAATATGCATTAGTAGCCTTTGTGAAAAAATTATGGTCATTGTAAATTGGTTGGGATAGTTTATTAGGCATGTTCTAGGAGAACCAAGAATGTTTTGTGGGGAAGAATATATAAGAAATGAGGTGTTTTACAGTAGGATTCACTAGAATATAATGTGGCTTGTTAATGTGATATATTATGTTTTATATGAAAAAAGGAAAAAACCTTGATAACTTCATGGAATATATGTGAAAGCCTAATGAAGGAGAAGTAGGTCAATTTAGATGGAAGGTATTATGGTCTATCACACCATTATTGCTCAAATATTCTTGGCAATAGGATGTTTCTTACAATTAAATGGTTATGTGTCATCATGTCTAAAATGAGAAATGCTTAGGTTGGGTTTGATCGTGACATGTTGGTTAAATATATTCCAAGTGATGTAAGTGAATAATATTCATGCTCATAAAGCATGGTCACATGGATGTTGTATGTGAATTGGGGATTTTCAATGATATTAGATGCTCAAAAGGAATGAAAAGTGTAACAAATGAAGGATGAATGGGTTAACATTGATGGATGATGTTATGATCTCATGGTTGGCTATCATTATTAAGATTTTCTTAGTGAGAGCATATATCATGAATTTATATGGTGATGAATAAGGATGCCCAAATTATCGATGAATTGGTTGAGTTTGATCATGAAATATTGGAGATGTGTTCCTAGTGAAAAAAGTGATTGATGGTTATGTCCATGTAGCAAGATTATATGGGTGTTTCATAGTAACGATATTTTTTCAATGATATGCGACATTCAAGTGAAATGGAAAGTATAACCAAATGAAAAATTCCTTTTATTCTTGGCGATTAAACCGTTAGTAAATAAAATCCAACATTAAAAACAATGTATTAAAACTTTCTGTAAAAAAATTATGTGCGACAAAAAACATGCTAATGGAACTATGACAATGAAAATTATGTTTCCATTACTCATCTTCCTTCACTAAAAAAGTCCATATTTTTCTTTGTAATTTCTCCATTTTCTTTATTTTTTGGTTATGTAATTATCTGTGTGATTGATCACCATATTTTTCTTTAACATCTTATCCCAATACACTCTCTTCTACGGTTATAGCGAACTCATCACATTTAAATCCTTAGTTATAATTTAACAAGGTTAAGATATATCACATATACATTAACCTATCCCTTTCCTCTATGATACCATTACCTTGTAATTTCTTCATCACATACCATATATCTGATAATGTAAATTTCTAACATTATTGTTTTTCATCCTGATCTAACCCTCTAACACTCTTACCTAAGGTCTCATTGAAATCACGTTCCATATCTTATATTAATAAAGAAAATTCCTATATCAATCTAGATAGGACTTACGCACATTAATAAACTTAATGCATATTTTTTTAGCTTCCAAAAGGTAATTATGAAAGTTTATATGATGCTACTATAGTTTTATTTTTGAATTTATTGAAGGTATCCCACATGGTGCCTTGTTCACCTCTCTAGTCTCTAAATGGAAACTGTCAAATGTCCTCACATGGCCCTCACGTTCATTTCAAGGTCACTAATGGATAATGGATATTACAAAGATGAATCTACTATTCTCATGCATTTTGGAAACCCAAAGGGGTTTACCCTACCTCTCTCTGCCTCATTACGACATTTATATTGTGCTTTTGGTGGCTGTCTGTCTTTCCAAAGCTATGCATCCATAGCTTGACCTGCAAAAGTGTTTTCCAGGGCCCTGCGAGTCACATTTCCATTGTTATCGTGAGGACTATGGCTTAATCCTCATATTGCATCGAACCTCCTCGACATGCCATCACAGATAATCTTATTTAATCATTTTTATCTGGTTTTTATGACCCTTATAATGGTCTGTTTTCTAATGAAATTTGGCTGATTTAACAGGGAGAATGTGTAGCGACTTTTACTAGTTAATGGACCCCAGTTCATGTAAACTATGGCTATCCCTACTATTTTTTTCATCATGACTTTTTTTTTTATCTTTACCTTTAAGAGTATGAGTTTCTTTTGTTTTAGAGAGAGGCATCCTCCGTTTTCCATACAAAGACGTTCAACAACTACCTCCTCCTTTCAGCTTTGTGAAAACACTCCTGCAACCTAACCAACAACCCTCCAACCCTTCCTCGTTGTAGAGGAGGTAATATTCCCTCAAAATTTCCTCTTCGGTTAAGTGGTTTCTCTCTCCTTGACCTTGAAATTTCTAGATTTTGTAATATAAGAAAATTTCATTTTTAATTTTGGATTTTGGGTTCCTACCCTACCCAAAATGTTCTGGGTTTTCATTTCACATTTCATTTTATGACTGCTCTTTTTAACTTGCAATTCCTCTTTCAAACAATTGTCTTTATTTTGATTGAATTAGGTGTTTATTCCTTTTCCCTTCTAGATTTTGTATTGTAAAATCTAGCATTGGGGTTTTAATTATAGTTTGTAATTTTTTCTTTAATATTTCACATTATATTGGGCTACGCTACCATGATTTTCATTTTGAATTTTCTCTATATACTCAGCCACACTGCCATGATTGAGTTCAAATTTCTAATTTGATGTATAAGATATCCCTTCTCTACAAAACCCCTCATTATTCTTTGAGTTGTTGGGTTGAATCATGCCATTACCACAGCTTGAGAGAGAATGAGTCTATATCACATGGGTCTTCATCACTCTTGATTCATCATGAATCTGTTCCTAGGCGTATTAGTTCATATCCGTCATTTTCTTTCCTTCGAGCACCATGATTACTCTATTTAAACACAATTGGGGTTTTACGTTGTAATGTTATTTTTGTTGCAATTAAATCATAATTCTTATGTTTTCCATGCGATTCTCACTCGACCTCTCATTGTGTGATAGGAATAATTAGTATACTTCATAATTTTTTTATCCATGTTTGGGAGTTAATTTTATATTGTGTTTATCTTGGAACTCGATGTTTTCGTATATGGTAGCGTACTACTCAGCGCAACGCATAGGATTATTTCTTTCCCTGTATTGATAAGGTTAAATGGTACTCTGTTAGGATGCTAATATTTTTTTCTTCAATTTGATTCTTTGGATTTTCATTTTGCACTTACTCTCTATAAACGCAATAACCTAGTTTTCTGAATTCACTCATAATATTTTCTGAGTTATATATTTATTTCTTTCTTCATCAAAATGTTGAGGGTATTCAGTTATACTTCACTGGAACTGTGGTTCTTCACTGCATTAAACCATTTATAATTTTATTTATATTCTGAATATTTTTTTTATACCTCTTCATATAGTTAAACATAAATTCAATTTTCTTTGCATTGACTTCATTATGTTCATGATTTTAAAAGCATAAAGAATAGGCTTCTATGAGCTCTTAATATGTTATATTTATTTATGGATTCATATTTCATCCTTGGGTTTCTATTACATGCACTCTTCATATTTTTCTTTTTTTGTAAATTCGGTGGCTCCATTCCATTTTCTATTTATATTTTAAAGGCAGGCTACAAAATATAAAAGTTAACAGTTAAAACTTGGGCTCAACCTGCCCGTAGGAAACCAGGTCTGTTGGCCATCTAAAAGCATGATAAGCAGTCCAAAACTAAAATTGTTTCATCCTCCTAAACTTTTCCTGAGCTGTTTGTTCTATGATTCCTATACTTGCTTTCCTAGAGCAGTTTGTAGATTGATTTCTAAACAGTAATATCGTCAAAATTTAAGACACCATTAATTTCATTATTTCTAAAAGGCATACTGTTATACTTCTGAAGAAGAAACTGGGGCTGGGTCCTTTGCACTAGTGCCAGGCATGTCTGTTTGTTGTATCTGATGTAAGATCTGTTGAAGGATTTTTTCCATCCTTCCCACTTTATCATCCAGCCTGCTAACTCTGTCCACAGTCTGGTATTGAGTTATCTTTATGTGCTGAAGCTGGTCCTGAATTTCTAGAATCTGAGCCTGCATGCTTGTCCCCTGCTTTACTGTTTCTACCTGGGTGTGCACTAGATCAAATCTCTGCATGGCTTTCGCTATTAAGCATTTCACTATCCAATATGTGTGGACAGTCTGATTGAACAAGGTGAGGCGGCCCCTCGTGTTTCCTGGATCTTGGATAAAATCCAAAATGTCTGCTTCTGTCTCATTATCCTCTGGATCAGTTTGGATATCCCTCTCCCATCCTCGAATGACCTGCCTTGTGTTAGGGGAATTACCTATAACATAGGTAGCAGCTAACGTTTCCAAATGTTCCTGGTTTGTCTTGCGTCCTCTTTTCTTCAGGGCTGGTTCAACTTGTTCTGGCTGTTTTCCTTTGGCAGCCTCTGTTTTTACTCTGTGTTTTCCCATGTCTACTGAACACCTATAAACATGCACCGATACATCAACATGAACAGTAACAATATAAAGCGTTAGATGACTATGGTCGGTGCGCCACCTTTGGAATTTCAGCTCGTGGCTGTCATACAAACTATGAGACTTAACCCTGGAGATTAAACTCTGTAATTTGTTAGACAGAAATTCAGTATAAACCTTGAGACTGTGGGTCAGATAATGGAGTCTTTTTCTCGGCTTAAGATTCCAGAAAACAGTAAGGTAGATTATCGTTTTCTCACTATGGGCAACATCATTGGGGATATGATTATGGTCTATATAATTGATAGGGTGCAGATGAAAAATAACAGGTCTAGGGTTCAGGGCTTGAAAGAGGCAGCGCCTCCAGTGCTTAACGCAAATAGAACAGAGCTGGATAATATACTCCCCTTGCACTATACTTTTCCCAATATCTACCTTAATCCCCAACTGATCGAGGCTATACAGGTTTCTGGAACAGATGGTATACTGTCGGGCATGAAAGGAGTTTCTTGTAATACGACCCCCCTGTAACTGGAAACAATAATTCTGATGGCTGTTAACTAATAAAAGACAAAATTCCCATACCCGAGACCACTGAGATTGCTTTGTGGGGACAACAAAGTACAGAATTTTGCTTAATCCCTTTCTTGCATGCTTATGAAAAGGACTCAACAAACTTACAGTTATAAACTTCATATTCTCAATGATACTGACTAATTCAAATGCAGACAGGAGTAAAGAGACATTCTGGGTTGGTAATAAACTAGGGTCCGGCGACAGAGTTTCGCTCGACCCTCCCCTTGCATGCTTAAACAGTAAACAGAGACTACTTTCTATAACACCCTCCATAATCCCTATATGACTGACAATTACATACGAAAACAGGACCCAAGAAACCTTATGAACTAATCTTGCACTAAGATCTCTGAAACAGGGCCTTATTGGTTGCTTAAGGGGGATTATAGGATGCAGAGTTTTACAGAGACCCTTGAACTCATGATTACTAAGACGTCTAAGGCAATTTACTGTATGAGGCTCCATAATAGCAGTGAGAATGCTGCTTACATACCGTGACAGGAGCGCTTGAAGAGTCGACTGGATGCTGTAGCTTCTCCTCCACTTCCGTCTCCAAATAGGTGCATGCACAAGTTCATGCATGAATGACGGGGAGAGCGGAGGAACACCTCTTACCTTCGCGGTGGTTTGCCTTCAGTGAGCTGTCCACACAGCCTGGCCACCTTTCCCCATGATGAAATGAATTGATTTTTCCTGTCCTGCCATCATAAAATCTATTAATGACTCGGAGTTGGACCGTGTGCCCAGTTGCCACGGCGTATATTTCCAAATGCCGATTGATCACCCCGATCGGGGGACATGCACTCTTCATATTAGTTGCCTTGGAACTTCTCATTTTTTCCCGTTTTCCTTCATGCTACTTATGAAAAATGTGTAAAATTTGCAGGGGTTCTGCCCCTTATGGTATCACGCAGTATCTTCTCACAAACCTAATCTCATGTTGAGGTTTGGCAGAGTCCCTTTTAATTATGAGTCAACTCCACTTTTTACTTACTTGTGCATAAATTTTGATATTTAAATTCATTTTCTTTTCTATTGTATTTCAATTCATAATTTGAGATTTTAATATGGGTCTTTACTACATGAGTCTACTCTTTGGCTCAAATCTGGACTATTCATTAAGAAGTGTACATCCCCTCCTCTTCAAGTCAAGTCCAATTTATTAATTTATTATCTAGCTTCATATTTATTAATTTATTGTGCACATATTGAAAGAAAATATTACAACATATCTCTATGCATAGGCGGAGAAATAAAATATGGTATAGTATAACGAGGTAATTCATCCTTGTGTCTTGGGATATGTAATACTATTTATTAGCCAATTAGATTATTCTCTAACTCTCGCATATTCTTTTGCAGGTATGCTCCTGTAATTTTTTGTTGATCTGCATGACACAACTACTTCCTTTCCCACCCCTTCTTACCCTTTTATATTTTCCTTCTTTGGTCAATAGCCTGTTGTTCCATCATGGCACTCCTTCTGGCATGTAGCATAGTTGAGAATTGCAAGATTTTATTTGTCAAGGCCTTGTTTGGTCTTTGTCAATAAATTACATACATGTAATATCTCTCACTTTTCAATTAATCATATAGATATATGACACTGAGATTACCAAGGATGTTTAAGAATTTTTGTACTTAAACAATTTATCTATTTGATAATTGAGATTCTAAGTTAACATCTCTAGGTAACGGTTTCCAACTTTCACATGTGTAATTCCTTTCTCTCTTTTGTAGTATTTTCGTATGTTATATGTAATTTCTAGAATTCTCTTGTTTTTAACGTTGGCTTACTTGGTACATTTCTAGTAGCTGTTACATGTATCAATATTTTGCACCTATATGTATTTTTAATTTCTTGGACTTATTGGCTGAAATACTTTACCGTAATTCATAAATGTATATATACACAATAATGTTAATGAGAACATAACCCCCTTGGGTTTATAATTTCAGATTCCATGATTATATGTGTAAGAAAGATCATTTTGTCATTGTATTTAATTACAGAGTGGAAACTATTTAATAAAGGTTACTAATTACTCAATATTTTATTAACTATTTACCTACCACTAGTACATATCAGAACTTAAAATTTTAGTCTAATATGGAATATAATAGAAACTAGATATAACTATTAGCTTATTACAACTTCATGCTTTGAAGGTAGAATTTTTCCTATTACTTTTGATCAAAAATTCTGATCTAGCCATTTCTAACACATAAAGTTTTTTAATATAAAACATGAGCACACAACATACGAGTTTATAAAGATAGATTTTCATCCCAACCACTAGTTTTTCCTCACACCTCTCCCATGAGAAGAGATCAGTTTTTCCCAGTATTGACAACTTCTTCTCATACTAGTGATGGAACTTGTAAGCTCACTTTCTAGGAGCACGTTTCATAACGAAGTCTAGTTATTATGAGATGTTGCTTCCTAACTCTCCTTTTAATTGGGATTTTTATTAGATATTTTTCTCCCATCTAATTTAATTATTCATTTATTTTTCTCCAACTAGAGAATTTTGGAAAAGTTTGAAATTCTATCCCATCCTCATGGATAAGAATTTCTTGATGTCAATCACTCTATGTTTAGAACATTGTCATTTCTTTCATAAATAATTATTAAATTAAAGTAAATGTGTCCACAACATAAATGGTCCATAGAGCCACCTAAAACTTGTTCTTATTTGCACAATATAAAACTTGTAAATCAAGGTATTAAATTCTTAACCCACATTTGTAATAACCCAACATGACTTTATGGATATTTGTTATAGCAATAATTATATTTTTTTGAGGTTTGTTAATATTTAAATGATAGTTTAAAGCTACCAAAAAATATATATATAAGTTAAATAATTTCGTTATAATTTTTTTTTATTAAGTGTATTCAGGGGAAAAATTATCATATATATTTGTTTTCAACTTAGCTTAGAGTATGAAATTTGTAAAAATTGTCTCAATCCAATCTAAAAAATCTCATTTAATGATAATATGTGAAATGTTGTGACGATATTTTTGTAAAGAAGGTGAGATATGTGGAGAATAAGATCAAGGGGATGCTCCCACAAAGATACAGGAATGACCGAAGCAATCGATATGTACCCGGAAGTTGTATGGTATGACCAGAAATATAGAGAGGGGTGTAGAATCTTAAATGGCCACTGTTCTTTAAGCCAACTAATAAACCCGAATAATTATGACATATAAAAAAAAATGAAAGACAAGAAAAAAACAACACAGATCAGATCACTGCTCAACCTGTAAATCTCACATTAAATCTGGTATGTAAATACATTCTTATATAATAAATATATTACTAATTCTATTATTTACCAACTATTAATTATTCATTCTGACCACCGCCAATGATTTTGAGCACTCGCTATCATTATAATTTGCTGCACTAATTTTAAAAAGAGAGAATCAAAAACATCTGTTGACTAATGTCAACAATTACATGGAGATTTAAGCATTATTCTCAACACTCCTCCTTAATTCTTAATGAGGGCTTACTAGCTTATCTCTTAGTGTCAAAAACTTATATTTTCCAACTGCTTTGGTGAAGATATCTGCTAGCTGATGCTTAGTATTTATGTGCTTTAATTCAACATCATTCTTCTGCACCAAATTCTGAATGAAGTGATACTTCATGTCAAAATGCTTTTTCTTGTTGTGATCAACTAGATTCTTTGCTAACCTGATGGCATTTATATTATCAAAACAAATCATTGTAGGCTGAATTTGCTTCTCCCCAATTTATTCCAAAACTTTTCTGAGCCAAAGAGCTTGTGTACCTGCTGAAGTAATTGCAACATACTCCGCTTATGTGTATGAGAGGACAACAATGTTTTGCTTTCTTGAGCTCCAAGTAAGCAAACCAGAACCAGAAGAGAAACAATTTCCAGATGTGGACTTATGTTCATCCACACTACCTCCCCAATATGAATCACTAAATCCAACAAGATTGAACTTTTCAGCAGAGTAGTAATGAATACCAAAATTTAGAGTGTCTTTCACATACCTTAAAATTATCTTGGCTGCCTCCATATGTAATTTAGATGGATTTTTTGTATAAACAAGTGAAACTTAAAATGCAATATCAGGTCTTGTGTGGGTTATAAACATCGAGCTCCCCACAATACTTATGTAACTTGTCTCATCAACTAAATCAGCACCGTCATCTCTACATAGTACAACTCCATGAGCACTTGGATGAGGGGATCCATTACAATCAAGCATATCAAATTTCTTCAAAATATCATGCGCATATTTTTTCTCAGAAATGAAAATTTCATCCTTAGTTTGATAAACCTTCATTCCTAGAAAATATTTCATGAGATCTAGATCTTTCATCTCAAATTCATTCATCATAGCAACTTTGAACTCATGATTCATTCTGGAACTACTACCCATATACAATAGATCATAAACATACAAAATTATGATCAAAATATCAATATCTTCTTGTTTGCAGTAAAGGGTAGGATCATTCTTACTTCTTTGGAAACATTTTTCCTGAAAGTATCCATCAATCTTAGCATACCACTCTCTTGGTGCTTTCTTGAGACTATACAAAGCCTTCTTCAACTTGTAGACATCATTCTCTTTTCCATCCACTTCAATACCTTGTGGCTGCTCAGCATATACTTCCTCTTCTAAGTACCCCTTCAAGAAGGCACTTTTCATGTCCATATGATCTATGCTCCACATTTTGTGAGATGGTAATGAAATCAACATTCTAATGGTCTCCTATCCTTCTACTGGTGCAAATGTATCTTCATAATCAATTTCATATCTTTGTGTGAATCCTTTGGCAACTAATCTTTCATTATGTCTTTCAAGACTCCCATCACTGTTAAATTTGGTCTTGTAGACCCATTTGGTGCCAATCTTTTTCTTGTCATGTGGAAGCTTTGTCAATTCCCAAGTGTTATTCCTATGAATGGAATCCATCTCTTCTTGCATAGCTTGCACCCAAACCTCGTTACTACATGCATCTTCAAAAGATGATGGTTCAAAATCAGCCTTGGCTAATAAAGAAAAATTCACTGTCTCACCTATTGGGTTTTTTTCATGTGCTTGATTTGAAGTCCTCTGATATATATCACTCAATCTCCTTACCTTCCTTGTAGAACTTGGAGAAGAAGTTGGACTTGAACTTTATGTTGAAGAAATTGATGAAAGGCTTCTTGGTGGAGTTAAACCACTAGATACAGAAGAATTAGTTGGCTGCTCGATATCATAAATTATATCATCATTCAAAACATATTTTGTCTTCTCAACATGGCCTTTTTTATGACCATAAACTCCCCCTTCATCAAAAATTACATCTCTTGATACAATAAGCTTATTAGTGAGGGGATTATACAATTTATAAGGCTTGCTTGTCTCACTATTCCCAATGAAAATGCATAACTCACTCTTTGCATCTAAATTTTTTCTATTTTGATCAGGTACATGCACATAAGCCAAACAACCAAAAGCTTTGAAATGATTAACATTAGGCTTTTTTCCATACCAAGCTTCATAAGGATTCATCTTTTCTAGTGCACTTGTGGGGCTACGATTAAGGATGTACACTCGTGTAGCAACTGCATCTCCCCAATAACAATTGCTCAATCCCTTAGTTTGTAACATTCACATTTCCATTTCAACCACAGTGTGATTCTTCCTTTCAGCTACGCCGTTTTTTTTGGGTGTGTATGTTGTAGTATGTTGCTTCCGAATTCCATTCATATCACAAAAACTCTCGAAATATTTTCAGCAAAATTCTCCTCCATGGTCAGTCCACAAACATTTGATCTTGTACCCTTTGTCATTTTCTACAAGATCTTTGAACTTCTTGAATGTATCGAGGTCTTCACTTTTGGCCTTCAAAAAATATACCGAGCAATTTCTTGAGTAATCATCAATAAAAGTGATGAAATATGATGACTTACCCAAACTATTAGTTTGCATAGGACCACATATGTCTGAATGAACAAGCTAAAGTGGGTGATGAGCCGTCCATGCATTTCCCTTTGGGAACCTTTCCGTTTCATGCTTGCCTTTAGCACATCCTTCACAAACCTCCTTCTACTCCTCTATCTTGGGCAAAGCAGAAACTGATGCATTTGAGGTTAGAAACTTCAAACTGTGAAAATTTAAATACCCATACCTAAGATGCCATAGACAACTTGAATCCTCATAAGCCATATTTGCAAGGTTGTTTCTATATTCAAACCTCAAGGGAAACATCCTATTTCTTGTCATATGCACAAAATTAATCACCCTATTTCCCTTATTCTTATCATAGATAGTACATGTCTTATTTTCAAACACTACTTTATAATTTTTCTCACATAGCTGCCCAACACTTAACAAATTGTGCTTCAATTGTGGAGTATAATAAATATCATGAATACTCTTTATACCTTCTTTTGTTTGGATATCCATAGCTCCTTTGGCAGCAACCTCTAAATATTTATCCAAAGATTTATCATCACCAAGCTTGACCTTGGATTTAAAACTTCCATCGTTGGCTGAAAACAATTTCTCATTCCGTGTCATATGGTTTTCTCATTCCGTGTCATATGGTTACAACATCCAGAATCTATGTACCAAACATCTTTACTAGTGTTTTCAGCTTTGGCATAAGATAAAAATAAGTGATATGGTATGTAAATACATTCTTATATAATAAATCTATTACTAATTCTATCATTTGTCAACTACTAATTATTCATTCTGACCATTGCCTATCCAAATAATTTGCTTCACTAATTTTAATAACAGAGAATCAAAAAAATATGGTGACTAATGTTAGCAATTACATCGAGATTTATCATCACCAAGCTTGACCTTGGATTTAAAACTTCTATTCTTGGCTAAAAAAAATTTCTCATTCCGTGTCATATGGTTAGAGCATTTAGAATCTATGTACCAAACATCTTTACTAGTATTTTAAGCTTTGGCATAAGATAAAACATTGAATATGGTATCCAAATACATTCTTATATAATAAATCTATTAATTATTTATCAACTACTAATTATTCATTGTGACTACTGCCAATGATTTTTAGCACTAGCTATCCCTATCCTAATAATTTGCTACACTAATTTTAATAACAGAGAATAAAAAAAAATCTGCTGACTAATGTTAGCAATTACATGGAGATTTAAACATTATTCTCAACAACGAGAAGGTGCTGCCGATAAAACAATCAAGGCGTGGGAAAATAATCGAAAGCGGAATCTTTTAGGAGGGTAAGGAGCTGCTAGTGACCCCAATGGCCCCACTTCCTGTTCGTTGTAAGAATTTTAGTGAATGAAGCATCTACGTGTGTTTGTGGTTTTACATGGACTTCTAGGGTTCTGGAATCAGGAAATTAGGTTTAGTCAAAAGACTTTGGTAGGATTATAGTTGAGTGGATTTATTATTCTTGGATTTTCATAATTCTGCATTTATGAAAAAGTTGGGTGTAGTTAAGCTTGTATATCACTGAACAAGTTTAGCAATTAAATATGTTTTATTTTTTATGTGCCAACTATTCCATCCTTCTATCAAATTTTATGTTAAAAAGACGTTTCCTTTTTCTTATTATCGAGTTATAGGGGGTTGTTTGATATACATTTTTTTGCTTATTATCAAGCCATAAGGTGCTGTTTGATATACATATTTTTCACATTATCAGGTCACTTGTTTTGTTTTTTCATATTTCTCACACCATCAAATGACTTGTTTTGTTTTTTCCATTATTAATATATTATTAAATTTTAAGTAGTAATATTTCAAGTATTGATATGAACTATTGAATTGTTTGTAAGATAATTGACTGTAATAGCATTTTTTCTAGCTATTAAGAGCCGCAATTATTTTGATTCTAGCATATAGCCCTAAGTAACAACAACATCCTAAATATATCTTTGTCATTCTAAAAGAGATTTATACTCATAATTTTCTTAGGAAATTAGTAGACTTTAACAACTTTCATGCTTACGAAGTACCTTTGCTTTGTTTCTTTGACTATGTTTCTTGGTCTGTGACTAAGTGGAAGAGTAATTTCATATATACTCTAGCATTGAATTCAGGGAAGCCATCCCTCAACACAGAAGCATTTCGTATTATGTTGATTAGTTTGTAATTAGGACAATATAAGCTGTGACCATTTTTATGACATCTTATCTCTCGTATGAATTGGTTGTTTATTGCATGATTTGAATTTAATAGTCACTTTTTAATAGGATCGTTAAAACCTAGTGCACCAACAATTTTTTTGGTTCAAGCATGCAGTCATTAAGTAACATCAACATCGTCCATCTATCTTTATCATTCTCATAGAGATTTAAACTGTTTATTGTTTTTTTTATCTTTGTCGTTCCCGTAGAGATTTAAATTGTTTATTATCTTTTAGGATATTAGTACACTTTAAAAACTTTCATCGTTATCACTTACAAGGTACCTATTCTATCTTCCTTGAAATTCGGAAATAAGTAGTTTTCACTCTGCTTGTTAGTCTCTCACTAATGGTAAGAGTAATTTGATATATACCCTAGTACTGAATTTGACGAAGCAATAGTTAAACCGTGAAATAAATTTCACAATAAGCAAGCAATTTTCACTATGTCAATTAGTGTGTGATGAATTCCAACGATATTAGTGGGAATTGATTCATCAATTTTGAACATTCATCTATATAATGAATTTTGGTTTGCTTCTCCTTCGATTATCCAAATCCATCAAATGGAATCCGTAGTGTTATTGTTGTACATGAATTTTATGTAATACGTGATATATACTTAGCTGTAGGTATTTTATATGGTAGCAGTATACGTATAAAGTCTTTTCCTTTTTCTCTCGCGAATTTTAAAATCGAGTCTTCAAGATTCTTTTAAAGTAATCGTGTATTCACCAGTGTTCATGTTCAATTGAACACTTATTTATTCATAGTTTAATTTTAATGTACATGGAAAAATGCAATTCTAATCTATATAAACGCATGATACAATCTACAAAATAATAACAAATCTTGTTTTTACAACGATGCTATTTACAGGTTAAGACCATGCTATTTACAAGTTATTGACTTCAAAATTGTACAAACACAAATAATCCATAAAACAATAACATTTTTTTAACCGAAGATCACACCCCAAATTCTACCGAGTAAGAATACAATTCCATATCCAATCTCTTTTATTTTTTAAAATACAGTTAGATTTTGTTTTTCCTTTATATCATGTTTAGAAAAATTTAAGAGATTTTAATAATCAATTAATATGTATTTTTTTTCTGATATAATATTTATAAAATTCAAAGACATTAATAATTAGTTAATATTATATAATGTTATAAAAAAATTTAATTATAATTAAATATATTATTTTTTTTAATAAATTTTAAAAGTATTACAAAATATTATTTTAATAATTTAAAATAAAATATTAAAAAATATTGCAATAACAATAATTTACTTTAAAAAATTGTTGTTGATAGAAATGTATTGTATTAGAAAGAAAACTACAATCTACTATATATGTGTTATTTACAAATATTTATTCTATTTATTGAAAAATTACAATCTACAATATAAGTAAAAATATTTTTGCACATTCTAAAATCTGGTTTTAAAAATTGTGTCACTCAGTTTTAGGATTGTCTGCCATTCCCTTTCTAAAAATAATAATAGAGAGAATATAAGAAAAAAAAAAAGAAAGAAAGAGGAAATTATGAATGCATTTCTACCTCATATCTACATACTAGCAATATTGTAATTCAAAAACTTGAGCTTGAAAAATATCTCACATAAGCATCAATCTCAACATGTTTCATTTTAGTGTTTAAGGCACCTATTTCAAATCAACATAAGCATCTCCCTTTTTGACATACATTAATTGACAATCCTTACCATTTTCCTTCTTGAGAGAAATTACTTGGTAATCTTAAATATAATGAAGTAAAATATATTTGTAATGGATCACTTTTATTTTTATTTTATGAGAAACACTATCTATCAAGAAGTTCACTTGCAAACCCATCAAATAATCTACCTAAATCACCCACACCCAAGGTCTAATTTTAATGTTTCCATAAAATAAATATGTAAATAAGAAATTAGCAAATTATCTATACAACAAAATAATATAAATAAATAAAAAAGATTTTTAATTGAAATTTCTTTACATATGGAGTTGGATTTGAATTTAATTTTTGAACCCATATTTCCTTTTGTGGGGTAAACATATATGAGCTCTTAATTAAAAACAAATGCACAGCAGAATCACCAAAGAAACGTGAGACAAAGCTCACTAAAATCAATGAATTCAATTGCACGATTACATCACACTTAAATAGCAAATTTCACTCACCTAATCTTCCTGAAGAAGAGGAAACAAACCTAAATACGTGCAACCAATTTCTAAATAAACACTCTCGTTCAACCACTCAAAACTAACTCTATTTCTGCATTATTCTCACATCCTCCGTTAATGGAGAAATGGATTTTCTACAATACCTAATTGACTTCTAAAAAATTCAAATTTGATTTTACCAAGTGGCTTAATAAATATATTAGCCATATTATCCTTGGTATTACAAAATATTAATTCAATTTGATTTGACTCAATTTTCTCACGTACAAAGTGGTAATGTAACTCAACGTGTTTTGTTCTAGCATGGTAAATTGGATTATGTGCTAATTTGATAGCACTCTGATTATCACAATTGATACATGTTGAACCACTTTGCGCCTCTTCAAGATCTGCAAGAATTCTCCGCAACCAAATAGCTTCACAGGTGGCATTGGTCAAAGCTTTGTACTCTGATTCTGTTGATGATAAAGAAACAGTTGGTTGTTTCTTACTACTCAAGATACGACCCCTGATCCAATATGAAATGCATAGCCAGAGGTAGATCGTCTGTCATCTGGATTTCCTGCCCAATCTGAATCAGAAAAACCTGTCAGTGCAACATCAGATTCATCAGTATACATAATACCTAAATTCATTGTTCCCTTTAAGTATCGGAGAACTTTCTTTGCAGCATTCCAGTGATTTTCTGAAGGCTTAGCCATGAATTGACTAAGGATACTGACTGAGTATGCAATGTCTGGTCTGGTAGTGGTGAGATAGTTCAAACTTCCCACTAACTGACGATATAATGTTCCATCTGCCTCTTTAGTTCCATCTTCTTTGTACAACTTTGCATTCTATTCTAAGGGAGTTGACATAGCTTTGCAATCACTCATATTGAACTTTTTAAGAATTTCCTTTGTATATTTGCTTTGAGTGATCAAAGTTTTACCAGGCTCTCTCCATACCTCAATTCCCAAATAGTAATGCAATTCACCCAAATCTTTCATTTCAAATTCCTGCGACAACTGAACTTTAATTTCTTCAATTAACTTGTGAGCACTGCGTGTGATAATGAGATCATCCACATACAAAGATATTAAAGCAACATTTCCTTTTTCATCTTTCTTAACATACAAGTTAGGATCATTTTTTCTTTTCACAAATCCATTCTGAAGAAAGAAGGTATCAATCTTTACATACCATGATCTCGGCGCCTGTTTCAAACCATATAATGCCTTTCTTAACCTGCAGACTAGATGGTCCTGTCCCTGTTTGACAAACCCTTCAGGTTGAACCAAATAAACTTCTTCCTTTAAATCACCATTTAGAAAAGCAGATTTGACATCCAATTGATGTATATTCCAATTATGTTTTGTGGCTAAGGCAATCAGTAATCTAATTGTATTCAATTTAGCTACTGGTGCAAAAGTATCTTCATAATCAATTCCCTCTTGTTGAGCATATCCTTTTGCAACTAATCTTGCCTTAAATTTATCAATGCTACCATCTGCTTTAAATTTCAATTTGTACAACCATTTGCTTCCAATTGGAACTTTGTTCTCAGGAAGTTCCATTAATTCCCATGTTTGATTTTTCATAAGAGAAGCATATTCAACATTCATAGCATCTCTAAGAAATTTTTCATAATAGATCTTGGTATGTAAAGATTGATACCTTCTTTCTTCAGAATGGATTTGTGAAAAGCAAAAATGATCCTAACTTGTATGTTAAGAAAGATGAAAAAGGAAATGTTGCTTTAATATCTTTGTATGTGGATGATATCATTATCACAGGTAGTGCTCACAAGTTAATTGAAGAAATTAAAGTTCAATTGTCACAGGAATTTGAAATGAAAGATTTGGGTGAATTGCATTACTGTTTAGGAATTGAGGTATGGAGAGAGCCTGGTAAAACTTTGATCACTCAAAGCAAATATACAAAGGAAATTCTTAAAAAGTTCAATATGAGTGATTGCAAAGCTATGCCAACTCCCTTAGAATAGAATGCAAAGTTGTACAAAGAAGATTGAACTAAAGAGGCAGATGGAACATTATATCGTCAGTTAGTGGGAAGTTTGAACTATCTCACCACTACCAGACCAGACATTGCATACTCAGTCAGTATCCTTAGTCAATTCATTGCTAAGCCTTCAGGAAATCACTGGAATGCTGCAAATAAAGTTCTCCGATACTTAAAGGGAATAGTGAATTAGGTATTATGTATACTGATGAATCTGATGTTGCACTGACAGGTTTTTCTGATTCAGATTGGGCAGGAAATCCAGATGACATACGATCTACCTCTGGCTATGCATTTCATATTAGATCAGGGGTCATATCTTGGAGTAGTAACAAACATCCAACTGTTTCTTTATCATCAATAGAATCTGAGTACAAATCTTTGACCAATGCCACCTGTGAAGCTATTTGGTTGCAGAGAATTCTTGCAGATCTTGAAGAGGCGCAAAGTGGTTCAACATGTATCAATTGTGATAATCAGATGCATTTAACAGCTATTGTAAATCTAATGGGATTCAACAACAGTTCACTGTACCTCATACCCTTCAGCAACACCATTTTGCTAAGGGGTATGAGGTACAACGAACTGTTGTTGAATCCCATTAGATTTACAATAGCTGTTAAATTCATTTGACTTATATTCATCCCCTTGATCTGATCTGAGTATTTTAATGTACTTACCTGTTTGATTTTTCATAAGAGAAGCATATTCAACATTCATAGCATCTCTCCATTGTTCATGTTGTTTAGCTTGTTCATAATAAACTGGTTCAACAACATTCATGATATTAGACATTAAGGCATAATCTCTATACCTTGCAGGGAGCTGAGTTTGTCAGGTTGACCTTCTTGGTGCTTCAATGCCTGTGGGTGTTCCATCCAGGATTCTTCGGCTTTGAGGTGAATCTCCCTCTCGTGATGACTCGTTGCTGTTGGATGTGCTCATACTGCTCTCATCCTGATCTTGAACCTGTACCTGTACCTGTTCATGTTCCTTCTTAATCAAAGTATCAAGTTTGACATGAGAATCATTAGATATATGCCATGCATCATTATTTATATCACTTTTATCAGCCTGCTCATGAAACAGCACATCTCGACTTGCAAATAGTTTATGGGAACTTGGATCAAACAATTTATAGGCTTTCTGATCTGCACAATACCCAATAAAAACACACTTGATTGACTTGGCATCAAGATTTCTTCTATTAGCCTTAGGAATATGTGCAAAGGCAGTACATCCAAAGACTCTTAAATGACTCAGATCAGGTTTATAACCATGAAGAACCTCAAAAGGAGTTTGAAAAACTAATTGCTTAGTGGGACATCGATTCTTCAAATAAACATCAGTGTTAATGGCTTCTGCCCAGAAACCATTAGAGATGGTCTTACCTTGAAGCATACTACAAGAAGATTCCACCAAGGTTCTATTCCATCGCTCAGCAACACCATTTTGCTGAGGGGTATGAGGTACAGTGAAATCTTGTTGAATCCCATTAGATTTACAATAGTTGTTAAATGCATTTGACTTATATTCACCCCCTTGACCTGATCTGAGTATTTTAATGTACTTACCTGTTTTGTTTTCAACCATAGTTTGAAACTCTTTAAAATACTAAAATATATCACTCTTACTAAGAATGAAATAGACCCAGGTATACCTAGATCTATCATCAGTAAAAATAAAAAAGTATGAAGCACCACCAAGAGACCTAGTTGGCATAGGTCCACATACATCAGTGTGAATTAATTCAAGTATATCATACTGTCGTTTCTCAGTATGAACAGGAAACTCTTCTCTATGCTGCTTAGCAAGTGCACAAGATTCACATGGTAAATGTTCACACTTCATAACAGGAAGACCTTCAACCATTGATTTCCTTTGCAACAATGATAAATCATTGTAATTTAGGTGCCCATACCTGTGATGCCATAATTCTGTTGTCGATGTCTCTTTGGATGTCAATGCAACATGGTGCTTCACTGTCACATCCAATCTATATAATCCTCCGACCCTGGTACCTGTAGAAACAACCCTATAGTGGTCCTGAACATCTTTCACAATACACCCCAATTTACCAAATTCCACTTTTAAATGATTATCAGTGATAGTGGAAACATATATCAAATTCTTTTTGAGAGCAGGTACATACATCACATTATGAATTTGTCGCATTTGTCCATTAGGTAAGTACACATTTATTATGCCATAGCCTTGAACTTTAAGTGACCTGTCATCTCCTAGGTAAATGTGTGTGCCATCAGATTTCTCATAATATTTATCATACCATTCTTTATTACAAGTCATATGTGCTGATGCACCAGAATCTATGAACCAAGCATTCTCATCATCAGTTTCAGCAGACAATGCAGCATCAGAAAGAAACAACTTAAGATTTTTAAATCCATCAGTCACTGAGGTGTCTCTATTTATGAAATTTCCATTATGCCTTGTATGTCTCTGATTTGATTCATTCTTCTTTCTTCTATAGCAATCTTTAGCCAGATGTCCAGGTTTTCCACAATAATCACATTCAATGTTTCTCTTAACATGAGAATCAGGAGGTGCCATACCTTTCTTTTTTGCTTGAAACCGGCCTTTGTTCCTGTCCCA
Organism: Pinus albicaulis; assembly: GCA_034641835.2. Classification (NCBI taxonomy): domain Eukaryota; kingdom Viridiplantae; phylum Streptophyta; class Pinopsida; order Pinales; family Pinaceae; genus Pinus; species Pinus albicaulis. The sequence continues at coordinate 1,318,952,596 of CM076578.1, read as the reverse complement.
TGGTCTCCCTCGGAATGGCCTCTTGCAGTCAAAGCCAAATCAGAACCATTTGACTCCAGTTCAAAATTTTTCATTCTCTCTTCTTCTTGAATAAGAATTCCAGCCAATTCTTCAAATGTAGGAGGTGTTGGTCTAGCTGAGAGAGCTGAAATAAAGACTTTATAGTCTGGGACTAACCCCTTTAAAGCAACAGTTACCAAGTCAGTACTAGACATTTTTTCACCAATATCACCAAGCTTATCACTCAAGTCTTTAATTCGGGAAAAAAAGTTGCTAATGCTTTCATTGGCTTCCATTTTGATAGATAGCAACTTTGTTTTTAAAAATAAAATACGGTTTGCATTAGTAGTTTCATACAAACTTTTGAGAGTGTCCCATGTCGCCTTGGAAGTTTCACAGTCTCGAATGTGAGGAATAATATTGTCCTTCACTGACATGCGTAGCAGCACCTTTGCTTTCATTTCACGCTTATCCCAATCTTCAGTGGTAGCAGGAGGTGTAGGCTTGGGCTGGTCACCTTTGACAATCGTCCAGAGATTGTATGCCTCCAGTACTGTGATCGGCTTAAATTTCAAATTTACATAATTTTCACCATCAAGTTTAGTCGATTCATTTAAATATGAATCGGCAAGAGGATTAGCCATTGTTGTGAGAAGTAATGACGAAATTCAAAGATCTAAATATTCAAAGGATCTAAATTGCAGTTTCTATTGAATGCAATGATGCACACTTGATTCCTCAAAGTGTCAATGATGTCCTAAAAAAAATATATTGCGTCCTTTGTTTGGTTTGATTTTTTTAATCAGAAAAAAAAAATTCAAACAAAACTTGCTCGCTTTTAAAAAAAGATAGTCACTTTCACTTTCATGGCTTTTTTTTTATGATAAGAACGAATTTTAAATCTGTTCAAATCACAAAAAAAAAAACGCACAGCCGTCTTCGGTTTGAACCTGCGACTTCCACGACCAAACCGCTGCCACACTTCAGCTTAATCAACGGGATTTTCAAGCAACCCGAGCAATTTCAATCCGGAATAAGCAATTTCAATCAGCGCACGATTAAATGACACGCTGGCAGGAACTTAGAGCACTTGAACAACAATGTGATGCAAACTTCACTGATCTGCGTGTTTTTACAGCATATGTGATGCCGCATTCGTTGACACTTACTCTGCGCACCTGTCAACAACGTTCAATCGGTGTGCATATTTGCCTTTTCTGCTCAACTTTCCACAGATATGCTACTCATTCGCTCTAAAGACAGCCTTTTGATTACTACTACGATCGCTGGGGTGTATTGGCACTTTGGCACTATGTCTCAATCCACAGACAGAAGTGTATACACCAAATTAAAAACAAACGAATTGTTGAACACAACGAATGAATCACTGGATGCGTACCATAGCAGATCACAACCAAACAAAAAAAAATTTACCCAAACTGCAACTCGGCGAACAAGATCCGATGGGTTTCGAAAGCGGAACTCTCACTTCAATACCCAAAAACTCGCTCTGATACCAAATTAAAAACAAATGCACAGTAGAATCACCATAGAAACGTGAGACAAATATCACTAAAATCAATGAATTCAATTGCACGATTACATCACACTTAAATAGCAAATTGCACTCACCTAATCTTCCTGAAGAAGAGGAAACAAACCTAAATACGTGCAACCAATTTCTAAATAAACACTGTCGTTCAACCACTCAAAACTAACTCTATTTCTGCATTATTCTCACACTCTTTGAATCTAGTGACCATGTTTTTATCCATAAAAATATATTCTTCGTCCATGCATATTCCTTCATGAGATTTTTCTTTCATGGATACACTTTAGGTAGAGAAATAATTATTGCTAGAGTATTCGATTTTATAAGAAAGTATAGATGTTTCATTTTAATCAATGTTTTATTTATTTATTTACTAAAATATTTAGCTATTAATCTAACTCTAAATTTCTTTATCATCCTATTTGAAGTAATTATTTTTTCTTATAAATCCATTTGCATCATAAATGGACTTCCATATTTCCTATTTTTTTTTTCATAAATTTTGATAACCCATTTCTCTTCAATTCTTCACTTGAACACACAAACAAGAACTTTTGACTTTGGGGTTCTAATTTCTTTCTGAGTCCATAACAAATATTTTTCAATATTCATTTTTTTAATAAAAATATCAATATACAAAATACCTAATTTCACTTTATTTTCAAGAATTTTTTTGAATTACTCTATTTTCTAGTAAAATCATGTTGGTTTGATCGAATGAAAATGTGTCAATATAGCACACATTATTTATTGCAATCAAAAAAAGAAAGTCCTTTATTAACAAATTTGGCTTTTGACTTTGGTTTAGAATAATTGATAGTTGTTTTTATACAACATTTTTGTGACTTTATACAACATTTTCGTTAATAATATTTTTTCTTGAAAAATATTCTTTAATGCAAAATTTCAATATAAAAAATATTTTTTTCAAATATGAATCAAATTTCAACAATAGTCCAAAAAGAGAGCTTTATTGAACAAGGGAGATTTGCCCTGATATTTTTCAATCCAAAAGGGAGCTTTGGATATGAAAATGTATCCCATGAAAAAATAAATGTGATTTTATGTTGGTGTGATGGGATAATGTTGATTTGATTATAAACTAAAAATCCATCCATAAATGAAAATACTTCACTTCTAGCACAATCATCAACAATCTCGTTGATAAACGGGGAAGGATATCCTTTCGAGAAGCATGATTGATGTCTTGGTAACAAACACACATATTATTCCTTGTTTCTTCATGATAGGAAAAATGTTCCACACGAAATGAGTTAGAGGTACTCACTTGCCATGGACTTGAGGTTGGTACTCCCGAACTTGCTTAGCATTGGGATATGTTACGATTTCATGTACAAGAATGTTTATATATGTAAGTGGCATTTATTTATAAGACCATGCGATAATTTCTCTAAATTCATGGAAAAGGCCTTTATAGATATTGATCTCATCCGGAGGGTAAGATGTATGAATATGTAAATTCTCGAAAATTCTATGCTTGATCGAAATATCAAGAGGGAAGTTCTCTACAATATTCGACTAATCATTCTTAGAATCGATATCATAGATATATACATAATTCATAGATATCTCAATGATAATGGGTGAATAGATATCGCTAACATTATCCTCGGAGGAATAAGGAAATGAGGAACCATAGTAATTATCATCCCATAACACATCATATAGTATCATGATATCCATGATGCTTTATCAGTAGAGAATATAGTCCACAAAGGAAGCGAACATTTTTCATAATATAAGGAATGATTAACTCAATTGATTGAAGAGAAAAAACCATAGTTTTTCGAACATGACAAATAAATGGCTTCATATATGTGCTCAATAGGAGTCAATGACAGGAAGTCACCAAATGTCTCAATGTTAGATGCATCTCGTACTATGCAAGGATGAGATGGAGTATTACAACAAGATATCATGTTGACGTAGGCAACAAGGTTTCAGATTTTGGGAAGAGGATATGGAAGAAGAGGATGAAAGGAAAAGGCTCCCATAAGGGAAGAATTACCAAGCAATCACACCCTCACAAGTTGATATGCATGTGCGGTGACTCCCAAAATATGGATGCTTCGAGTAGCTTGAGAATTATTAGAAAATAATGTCAGCTCATTGATACTATGACAACTTATTGAGGGAAATACATCATTTTTAAATAAGTGGAAATGACAACAACCATACCATAAACCCATGTAGTAACCATTATAAGGTTACAATCTAACACATTGTCAATAACTTCAATTTCTACTAAAATTGTCTTCCCACCTAGCTCAATTTGTAACAAACTCAAAATTCCATCAGGCTTGAACCCTCTTCCATCAAAGGCCTTAAGAGAAGTCAGTGATTGGTTCAATTGAGAACAGATAATACAGGTTGAATGTCCTTCATACATAATGGCTTGATGGAAAGTCTTAGTGTGAAAAACCAATTGAATCATTAAAGCCAATTGTGTTGGAAGCCTCGGTGTATGATTCTCATGATTAAAGGATAAAACGTTAGAATCTCAAGGATAAATACATCCAATTGTAGCTATTCAAGCCTTGTTTTTGGCGGTATAATTTTGCAACACCTCGAGATTTGACATACTTGAAGGAACTTGAGCCAAATCCTCAACTATGTTATGTGGATCTCTTGAGTGAGGGTTGAAACTAGATTTATGAACTTGATGAGTCAAAACTGGCACGTTGATCAATATCATGAATTTTCAAGGGATTTTAATTACTGTAGTCCTTATTTCTTGTCGCCACCATAACTTCATTTTTTTGGCTTGCTGGAGGAAAAAATCATAAGTGAGGAAGAGGAAGAGAGATCGTGAGTAACCATGTTAGTTTGTGATTAGGAAAGGGATATGTCAACACAATAGACATAGAATATGATTTAATAAAATAATTTACTTCCACCCAATGTGGAAATTCACTAGTGAAATTCTCCTAATTACAGATTAAGCGAGGATAACAAGGTTTTCGCTTTTCTTCAGAAGTATGATTATTTTCTTTGTCCTACGAAGCATTATATTTATTTTCTCCTCTTCATTTTTTCTTATTCAGTAATTTCTAGTAATTTACTTTGGTACACTAGATGAAATTTATTTTAGAATCAGAAGCCACACGAGTAGTGGAGGATGGGTTTTGGGCAACCCTGGTAAGAGTTGAACTAGAAACTTTACCCACTAGTTGCTCGGTAGCAAAACCATTCATGCCATCAAAAACATGTGATTATTTACCAAAAAGTTGTGGAACAGTATTTTATGGTTGCATATCATTTGGTATTTTATCATAGAGCATCCCAGATTGGGTATACATGAGATCAATATATTGGGCATGAGCAATTACTTGCTCTTCGGTTACAAATCTCACTTTAGCAACATCTTCTGTTATGGATGGTAATAGAGATTTAATAAACCATTGAACTAATAATTGGTCAAGAGAGAAAGTTTTGACCAAAAAATGGCAACGTCCCCACTCATGAATATGATAATAAATGTGAGTGGAATAAGATTGATTTCATACTAATAAGTGTCTGCTTGAAAATAAGTAATCGAACAGAGTCAACTTTTAAAGAGTTCATTTAACACCATAAATGATAATTCATGACATGCATCGATGAGTGTTCTCCATTATTTCCATTGAACTTTTGGATATCATTGGGAATTTTTTCGGAATAACCGAACACTAGGGAGAGTGACAAATGGGACCATTTGTAAGTCGGCTTAGATCTAAAAAATAAAAGGTTTCAATAAATGGAACCTAGTGATTAAAGTTCAGTGGAGGATATTCTGGGTAATTTGTGGCAACCTTAGAAATAAGTATCTACGATCCTAGGTAGGGAGGATTTTGATAAACTCGATAAAAAAAACCTTAATTCTGAGTTCTGAGATAACCTTTTTGTGATGTTTTAGGATAAACTTACAAAGGTTGAAATGGATGGGTTCTCATTTGTTGACCTTGGTAAGCTATTTGAGGAATACCTTGATATGGTTTTCCCATGGGATTTTGAATCATCCTTATGTGATGTGGAATAGGGTTTTCCCGTGCCATTCCATATGCATGTTGGCCTACTTGAATTTTAGGAATAATATTACCAAGCGATGGAGGTTGTAAGGAACATTGAAGATGTTGGTTAAGTAGGAATTACGGGCCCAGATACTGGTGGAATAGGTTTAATTAGATGTAAAGTCAGCAAAATTTTACTTACATGAGCTTGAGCTTGAACATGTTGAGAAGTAGGAATTTAGGATGTAGATGGAATAGGTTGAGAGGTTTTAACTTGATTCAAAACAGAGTGAGGTTTTACCGGAAATGTAGGTTGCAAAGGATTGGCATCCAATCCTAGATATGGAGGAATTGAATGAGTTTGAGAACTATCTTGCACTATGTGATTAGGAGATGGAAACGTTCTGACAATAGGTTTATCCCCAGGCTGAAAGAGGAGGGGAATATGGGGAAAACGACCCCCAAGGAAGTGGATACCCAGTATAAGGTGGATTGGGATGTTTTGGGTGTCCATGACCACTAATGTAAGGACCAAATTTCTTCTCTATTGAAGGTTGAGATGGAGGATGAAGAATATACTATGTAGTGCTCATCAAAGAAGTTCCATATGGGATTATAGAAGAGGATGACATTGCAGAATTCCATGGACATCATGATCTAAAATAAAAGGTACAAAATAATCATTGGTAATCATGTGGGACAAACAAGCCACTATATAAATGTTTCTTTGGTGACGTTGCAAACACATACGAAGCTGCAACATTAGTTATATCGGTCATAATGGTAGATGCAGGATGGGAAACCATAGAAGACTGAATGATGGTTAAATTTACCAAAAAATATTCTTAAGCGAAACTCATGGGTGAGTTGAGAAGAGATGAATGAGACAAAGGAGTTTGAGCCAAAGTATGAGGAGGAAGGACTTGATAGAGATGAAGTATTATCAAGCGATCGAAATAATAATGTTCAAACCCTTATTTAGCTATTTCCGACATACTCAGAGGATCATGTGGAAGCTCTTCACCGTCGGTCCAATATATATAGATTGATTTTGAGCCAAATACAGAGGAAGAGAAGAGGAACAAATTGAAGTAACAAGTGTTTCTAACTGAGGGTCCTAGGATTGTATAATATTAGGTTGTAATGGGTCTGAGTAGAGAAACTCAGATTCAGTGATATTAGGTAATAACGTCTTAGGTTCTTCTATTTTGGTTGTGTCAAAATAACCACCAAATAAAGAAGTGATGTCGATTTCACTACACACAAGAAGAGATGATTCTGGAGGAGTATTTTTTGATGGAGGTCAGGAATGGGTAGCTCTCTAAGTACTAGATTCAGTATTTTTCATCTTTTTTTCTTTCAATATCCACGAGTTGCCTAACATGGAAGACAAGGAAATATTTTCATCCTAGAAAAATGACGAGCTTGAGGAGGTTGTTATTCCACATTGCATTAATAAACCAAAATGGGGTAACTAGGAAAAATGGTTTACCAAGCATTTGTGAACTATAATATACCACCTTGGGGAACCAAGGATTTAAATTTGGGGATGCAATATCCTGGAATGATGTGTTCAGTGTATGAAAGTGTACAAGGCATCTGACTTGGTTACCTAAGGTGAGGATAAAAACCTAGTGTGGATTTTCAAAATAAACCTGAAGTTACATGGAAGAGGAGTCTTTGTTAGTGATTTATAATGTGTAACTATATGATGAGAGTGTTCCCATATACTTTTCATGAGTGGAGTGCCATCCAATATACCCGGAGGTATGTGGAGAACAATCCTATAAACTTATGTACATTGAATGGTGTATCACCCCCTAAAGGCAATGCTAGAAAAAAATGACAACTCATATGCTTATAGACATCAGAACATGTCTGTAGCCTATACCTTTAGCTATTTGCGTTAATGTTTCAGATGCTCCGTAAGACTAATTCAATAAATTTTAAATTTTCTCTTGAATAAAGTTTTACTTTTAAAGGCTCACAGTGAATTTCACCCAAATCTCCTAAACATGAAATATAACATAATAAAAAGAAATATTTTCCTTTTCAATGAAAATATATTTATGGAAGGGAAGAAACAAAGAGTAATGCAACATACAAAATGCAGGTTTTTTTTTTTTAAGTAAATTCCCTTAATGTAACTGTTCTAATTTCCTCAAAGGTGGTATGGGACTCGATAATTCAATTCTATTAAGATGACATCAAATTAGATATAGAGCTTTGGGGAATTGAAGGGTAAGAAATATCTTTGAGCACGATCGCCAGAAATTCGATTATTTTTTCTACACAGATTGTGAGATCCGTCACTATGCCAAACAACTCGAATGGCTCATGATGGGGCTGCAGACCTATGTCTCAATTGGAACCGTTTAGAAGAGACACGAAGATTTATCTGAGGTAAATACCCTGTCCTCTGTTCACCACTAGAGAGGCTTTGAATAAACCATAAGGTGGGTCACCAGAGGCAGTAGAACACTATACCTCTTATGTTATATCTGTAGTAGTGTTGATCAGATCGAAAGGTGGACCACTGAATATAGTGGAGGACTATTCCCCTGGCTCAACATATCAAAAGTATATGTGGCCACAGTATATGGATTAGGAGTTACTCACCTCTCTAAAGTTTTTTTTCAAATGAAATGGAAAATTATACCTATATTTGTAGTGCATTCTTTTTTGTTCAACAGATTAGGATGTTTTTTCAACATATCTGGGGGTATTGGTTGCTCGACCCTCCCTCAACAAGTCATTATTCCCCTTTCTCACTTCTCTACACCTCTCAAATTTTACATCCGATATCAATGTGGGTCTTCTCAAATTTATTTCCAAGTTTTCATTATAACTTGAGCTAGAAAATAAATTCTCATATGGATCTAGGCTAAAGAACATTAGAAATTCGAAGCAAAATATCCTATATATTGTGGGTATTTCTATGCACTCACAAAGCCTAATATATGGAGGAAAGTCTTCAAGATGATTTGAAACTACAAGCTTCTAATATTAATTTGACACCCACCGTTATCTTAAATTTCAAACTGCGGGGTGGTTCTTCTAGATCGAGCAAAACAGTCGGTGCAATGTGTGCGTCTCGATCTCATTAGAGGAAATATCAGCTAAGAAGTGCCCATGAAATTTTCATGTACATACTATGTAAACCAATCAAAATACTTTAAATTTAAAAATAGGTACATTTAAATATTTTGGACGAAAAAAAAAAACTACATTTTTTAATTGTATTTTTAGGTTATCTCCTTATAGGTTTACTCAAATTTCGTATGTGGACAATAATTGGATGAATAATTAAATTATGCATCCAACGAGTACCCATTATGCATATTTTTGAGAAGACCTACATTGATAAAAACATGAAGATATATTAAAAAAACATGTTCCACACTTTCTTAATGTATATTATTTTTTTATCAATGTGGGTCTTCTCAAAGTTATGTATAATGGGTATTCATTGGATTTAGAATTTAATTATGCATCCAATGAGTGTTTACACTTGAAATGTGAACAAACTATAATCCAAAAATACATTTACAAAAAAATTAGTTTTCTTCTTTTCCCTCAAAAATTGATCACTCTTGTTTTCCTATGTTCCTTTTATTTTATTACTTTTCCTTACGAGGTCACTTTTAGGTGAAAATATATTTTAATGAATATCCCCAAAGAAACTGATATTAATCAAAGGAAACTGAGTGAGGACCCTCATTCAAATAAATCCTTAAAGGCAAGGTGGTTGCCTAAACCAATCGAGATAAGACACTCAATATTGTAATTCCCTATATAGTGGAGAAGTTAAATCAGGCCCGAACACTAACTTTAGATCTATGAGAAACTAATTATTTTCACATGACTTATGAAGCCCAAGTTGTCATATGCATATTCAATAATTTTTGGCCAAAACCATTGGATTTATTTCACCGGATTTTCTCAACATTGACAATAAATTATGAGATTCACCTCTTCTCCAAAGGCTTCTTCATAGTAAATTTTTCATCATCAGAGTAATGTGAATATATATTGTGAAAATGCCCATGGTTTTGGGGAACTAGGAGAATTTTTTTATTACAATACAATGGTGGTATCAAGAATGTCGGTCTGCATTGGACTGCCTAATCTACCCTATATTTCTAGCATTAGAAAGTACTTGAAGGAATTGGGAATAAATTAGGGTGATACATAAAGACCAATACACAGATAATAGAAGAAATAATATGCACTTTTAGTAGAATTTTTGTGTAGGTGGACCTCGAGAAAGGATTTACAGATCGCATCCTCTTGACACATAAGAAGTAGTGATGGGTTCAATTCCTAGACTTTGAGAACATGAAATTCATATGTTGAATATGTTTACAAACAAGACATATAGAAAAAAAAATTCCCTCATGCCAAATTAGTTCCAAGAAGGATGAAGAAAACATGAAATAAACCAAAGGGATGGAAATTACCTTCGTGATTATCTAAATATGAAAAGGATCAGGAGGAAATGGATGCCCCTATCAATGAAGAAATCCAAAATCCTTAAGAAAGGGTAGAAAAGGAAGAATCAAATCATGAATTTCAGGAAATCCCAAATTAGGAAACTCCAAGAATGGTTGCTAAGAACCAGGTGGCACCCGTAACAGCCACTCCTTCCCCAGGAGAATGGAAAAAAGTAGAAAATAAGAAATGGAGTTAAGGGTAACCTATTCATATCCATATTAAATGAGTTTATTTTGATTGGATTTGAAATCATATACAACATGTAATTATGTTTTCATTAATAAAATTACAATTTTTCCTCGTGAAAAATAAATAAATAAATAAAAATAAAATATAAAAATTTTGTTCCAATTTCCAATTTCACACAAAACCCTAACCAAAATGAAAAGTGAAAAATGATGATATTTCTAATTTTAGTCCTCTTAATTTCCAAATGGAATGAAAACTAAGATGTTGATAAATCATTGATGAAAGAAATCACACAGAACGATGAAGGTAATATCAATTCCTTCAAGGAATGAGTGATCGATCTGAATGTTTTTGAATGACCTAATTGACAAGAACAAAGAAAAATAAAAAAAAATTCTTATCAAAGGCTATCAAAACCAAAATAAAGTCACATGAGGGCTAGAAAATGAAACAATTAGAGATAGAAGGAAAAAAATATGGACCAAAGCAAGTGAGAGAGAAAGGAAATAAGTTTTTTTTTTTCATATTACAGCGACCAAAATAGGTGCAGAGAATAATAGAGTGTGTTGGGGTACTGTATCTCTTGAGCAAGGGATACACTAAGGAATATTCGACCAAAAAACGATGAAAAAAATTAAATCAATCTTAAATTAAGCATTTTCCTAGGGTCAATCAAGGTCATTTCAAGAGGTGAAAAAGGTGATAAGGTCAATGAAACCACTAAGGGGAGAAATTGATCCCTAGAGGAGTTGCGAATTTTTTATGTGGAATTTATGATTGTCAACAAAGGTGAATTCCCTAAAACTAGTGGATTGGTATAGAAAAATAGAGGAAAATAATTATTATGGAGTTTTCCCTCAGAAAAGTTAGAGAATGGGAAAGATTCGTACCTCGAATTTGTAACAAGCTTTATTTTCCTCCTGAGTTTTACATTCCAATTGTAGCTCCAAGTGCTATAATTATAACATGCTCATATGAATAAAATAGGAAAGGGATCCACAACAACCAAGGATCAAAATATAACATCTCTATTAAATGAATCAGCAATGTATTGAAATACACGATTCCTATCATAACACAATAAATATGGGAAAAAAATATACTCTTTATATTAATAGAAATAGGAGAGAGTTTACAACCATAAACAGTATTTGATCTTGTAGATGTATCCCCAAGTTGAATTTTCCTTCCCTGTCACAAATAAAACGTCAATTTCAACCTTGATTCATGAATATGATGACTCCTTTAGGTTCAAGGCAACAACATACCGAAACTATCAATATCCAAAATCGAACCCTGATTTGATGGATGAAAATAAATGTATATAAGTGTGATAGTTTAGTATTTACCATTATGGGCTTGAGATACACATATGGTGGGAGGACGAGATCAAGGGATAAGAAGTGAATTCTACAAAGTAGGGTCAAATAGGATTTGATCTTCTTATCCATGGTAAATGGTTAAAACAACTCTTGGAAGCCTGTAAGAGACGAAGATTCAAAATGTTTTTTAATTCTCTCAAATTTCTAGAATAAACGCACATGTAGAGGGGGGGAACTAGTCATGGCTATCTCTAGTATGGAATGGAGAAACCAATGATGAAAGCATGTGACTAAAGGGATGAATTTGTTGGGGTTAAAAACATTTATTTTGAGTAGTTAATTCCAGAAACTCATACTTGTTGGAAAGGTCATGCTTAGGGATTTATGAAGGGATGATGAGAACATGTTCACAGATGTTGATTGATCTAGTTTGCAGAACTATTGAATGAATGTGACAAAATTTCCTATAACATACAAATTGGGATTTCTTTAAAAAAAAAAATTAGCATTTAGTTCATATATCTTTACGTGGTGAGCCTGAACCCCTTGATTTTTTTGTTGCTCCAAGTTTTGTAGATCATGAGACACCTCTAATTTTAAAGGAGGAACCCATTATTCTTTTTTTTCATTTTCCTCCTCCTTTTTTAGTCATGAGGTGTGTGCCTCCTTGTGATGGTTTTGAATTTGGGTAATATGAAAATGAATCAGGTCCAATGGAGGAAGCCTTGTAATGGTTTATGGAGCCTAAGGTGAATAATAACCCTTACATTGTACAAGATGATATTAATGCTCATAAATTCAATCCTAAATATGATTTTGATACCTTTAATCCTCTATCATGCCTTTCTAATGCCTCCTTGTCCCTTGATTTTGTAGTGAGTCTCTTCCAAATATAACAAATGAACTTGTGTAAGGTAATTATATTTTGCATGTAGAGGAGTAGGAAGGTTAATATTCTTTCAATATTTCTTCTCTTTCTCAAAGTCCTTCATGTCAAGGTGGTGTTTCCTAAATATTGGTTGATAATGAATATTTTAGTCCATCAAATGAAATCAATTTAATTAATCAATTTGAAGTCTTGGAAAACCATAGTTTTTATGAGGATTACTCCATTTATGTATTTGAAGATGGAAGCCCAAGTGAACCAACTAGTGTTTTAGTTTCTCAATAATATTTTGTTTCAAAAGTTCTAGATCTTATATCTAATTTGGTCAAAAAATATTCTCTTACGAAAAATTCTTACTCTTCTCCTCCCTATCCCTTTTGCTCTATGTCTATTTTTTATGCATCAACATGCAATGAAGATAATCCATGATCTTCATGTTCATCATCTAATGAGTCTATTTCTCAATTGACACAAGATAGGCATATTATCCATGAAGAAGAAGAAAGTATTCAAATCATAGAACATCCATTCCATTATTTATAATAATCTATTTTGCATGAAGATAACCCTTCAAATCCGACTTCTTATGAATTTTCTCTAATTCATACATTTTTGTTTTCTGAGGTTGAAAAATATGATCAAACCAACGATGTAGATGGTTTCCATCTCGATAATTGTTATCTTGTTAGTTTAACCAATAATAGCTATTAACATGCAATGTATGATGTTAGGCCCCTATATTACTAGTATAGTCCCTTATTGTTTTTAGTGTAACCCCCTTATTGTTATTTTTGTACCCCTATAACCCCAATATTGTTATTATTGTGCCTTACATTGTTATTGTTAGGTTGGCTAGGATTATATTATGACCCCATGGACTTGTATATATAGAAGGAGGTTTTGTCATTTGTATCTTCCAATAATTGTTCATTTATGTAATGTAAAGGAGGTTTCCCCATCGAAGTGGCTTATTTATAAGGTGTTGATCTCTCTTTTATTCTATTTTTGGACCTGGTTTCCTAAAATTTGGTATGAGAACATTGGATTATAGGGTTTTGATGCTCCAAATAGGTCATCGTGGAAGTTTCACTCTAATTTTTTTCTACGAAGGTTCAGAAGATGAAATGTTTATACAAAGAATCCAAAATCTCGATGAACATCGTGTGAAAATTTCAAATATTTGTTCATAATATTGTCGAAGATATGATCTGTGGAAGTTAGGGTTTTTTAGGCTCCCAAATATCACCTAAAATAGGTCATCGTGGAATCTGCGCTATAAATTTTCATCTACGAAGTTTCAGAAGCTCAAATTTTTATAGAGCGAAGCAAAAATCTTGAGGAACTTCCTGTTAACATTTTAGATCTTGGTTAGAAATATATTTTGAGATATGAGCTGTGGAATATAGGGTTTTTTTAGGCTCATCAATTTCATCTTAAAGACGTGACTCTGGGAAAATTTCCATACTTCTCTCTTTGAGGGTCAGATTGGAATTTTGTAAAAATTGGTTACACGTACATGTATTTTAGTTTCCTGTGTATCAATATTGAGCTGAAGGAGGAAAGTGTGACACGTGGCATGTCATACAAGTTCACTCTAGTGAACGATTCCTTAATTAGGTCATTGCAGGAGATTGGGCATAACTTTACCGTGAAGAATCCATAGCAGGTCATACCTGTGGCATTAGAAAAATGATTCAAAGGGCTAATTGAGGGTTGAATTTTAGATATTGAAAATCTAAAATTGCAGATATGATTCAGTTTCAATGTCGAGCTCCTCAAAAGCAAGAAAAAGGTGTGTATTTGTTTTTTCCGAATTGCATGAGTTTTGTGTGAAAAATCAGTTTGAAGTGATTCCAAGGGAATATTGAAGCATATATATTAGTATTGATTTCTGAAATGCCACCTAAAAAGTATTCAGCACCCATTAAGGCTTCATAAGGCTCTAATATGACTCATGAAGGGGAAGAAGCACTACATGACATATCGAAATTACAAGATCAAGTGCACCAAATTTCTCTCTCGCAAAAAGCAAGAAAAAATGAAATGGAAGTTTTGAAGAAATGCATGGAAGCTAATATGGATGGTTTAAAGAAAGGCATAGAAGCTAATATGGATGGTTTAAAGAATGGGATGTAATATAATATGGATAGCATGGAAAATAGCATGGAAGCTAAGATGGATGACATAGAAGCTAAGATCGATGAAAAAATCAAAGGCAACATGGAAGACATGAATAATGACCTAAAATCAGACATGGAAGGTTTGATGACAAGGTTAATACAAGAATTATTACTAATGGCAGAAATATAGTAGAGTAAACTCATGATGAGAACAAAATAAATGTTAATCATGATTTCATAAACTCTAATGTTGGATTTAAGAACAACCATATTCCAAAGATGGATATGAGGAAGTTTGATGGAAAGGGTCTCGTAACATGGATACTACAGATTGAGAAAGATTTTGATCTCAATAACGTGAAAAACACACAAAAAGTACGCATTGCAACTTTACATTTAGAAAAAAATACATTTGTATGGTATCGAAGGCTTTTCTCGCATAACAAAAATTATCACTTCGTCAATTTTTATGGAGAAAATGATAGCACATTATCATGATACAAAGAGAAACACCTTCTTTAGCCAATTGATAAATCTCAAACAAAAGGTTTCAGTGGTGGAGCACATTGAGGAGTTCCAAAAATTTAATATAAGGGTAACTAATATTTCAGAGGAACACAAGATTGATATCTTCATAGGTACTTTAAAGGATAACATCCAACATGAAGTTTTCATTTGGGAACCAACTTCACTAGATAAGGCATTCAGGTTGGAAAGAAAATTGAATGTAAAATTATGGCAATAAAGAAGCCTACCACTCACATCTATAAATATGGAAGTGTTTCTACTCCTAGAATTCCAGAACCTACAAGGTTGACACCACAACAATTGGAAGAAAAAATATCAAAAGGGATTTTCTACATTTTTGATAGAAAATACACTAAAGGTCATAAGTGTTTCGAGAAGAAATTATTTTACATAGATTGTGAAGAGGAGGAAGAAAGTGAACAATAAACTTCAAAATAAGAGGATATACACGAGGAACCAACCCTAGAAGAAGAATAAATGAGTTCGACTATAGTGTGTAATGCATTGGAATAAATTACCACTCCTCAAACTCTCAAGATAAAAGGACATATCAAGAAGAAAAAGGTAATAGCGTTGATTTATTCGAGTAGTACCCACAATTTTATTCATTGTAAGGAATCCAAGGAATTGAATTATTTCCTATACCGAGCACCAGAATGTCAAGTGATGGTTGCGAATGGAGGAACTACAAATTTCTCTGGAAAATCCCATAATATCAAGCTAACCATGGGGGAATATGTATTTAATAGTCCAATTATTTACATTCCAATGGGAGGTGATGATGTTGTACTAGGAGTACAATGGTTACAATATTTGGGGATGGTAGCTTTTAATTTTCAATAACTCTTATTGAAATTTTTTTGGAAGGAAAGGAAATCGAGTTACAGGGTATCACACGGAAGCCTGGAAATATAATAAGCTCTAATTTCATGAAAAAAATTCTGAAGAAATAACAATTAGGCGTAATTACACAATTATTCTCACTAGAAATTCCAACATCAAAATCATCTATTTCTCCAAGTCTCCAACAAGTCTTGGAAAATCATTCCAAAGTGTTTGAAACTCCCAAAGGAATCCCACCTATTCATTATCATGATCATGCTATTCATTTGATTCCAGGAAGTGTTCTTCCAAACATCAGTCCTTACAAATATCCTTGTGTCGAAAAGAGTGAAATTGAACATATGATTGCAAAAATGTTAGAGGTTGGTATAATTCAACCTAGTCAAATTTATTTCTCTTATCCAGTAGTGGTGGTACACAAGAAGGATCGATCATGGCACATGTGTCTAGATTATAGGGAGCTCAATAAGCTCACTATTAAAGATAAATTTCCCATTCTTGTGATTTATAAATTATTGGATGAATTACATATAGAAATTTATTTTACCAAGTTGGATCTTCATTCAAGATATCATCAAATTAGAATGAAGACTGAAGATATTCCGAAAATAGAATTTCGATCTCATGAGGGTCATTATGAATTTTTGGTCATGCCTTTTAACCTTACCAATGCACCTTCTACATTTCAAGTGTTAATGAATTCCATTTTCAAACACTTTGTTAGAAAATTTGTGCTAGTATTTTTTCATGACATAATAATCTACAATAGGTCTTGGAAGGATCATGTTCAACATGTTGACAGAGAAATCAAACTATTGGAGGAGAAATAATTATATGAAAAAAAATCCAAATGTTTATTTGGAGTAAAATATTTGGAATATCCTATTTGGAGAAATAATTATATGAAAAAAAATCCAAATGTTTATTGTGGAATGTGATGCCTTGGGAAATGGAAATGGTGCTATTTTAATGCAAGAAGGAAGATCCATTTCCTTTTAAAGTCATCTAATCAAAGGAATGTATTTACAGAATGCTATTTATAAGAAGGAAATGTTGGAAATACTACATGCACTAAAGAAATGGCGACCTTACCTAATGGGCATACACTTCAAAGTAAAAACTGATCATGATAGTCTTAAACACTTTTTGGAACAAATACTATCTTTAGAAGAGAAACAAAAATGGGTCACAAAGATGTTGGGTTATGAGTTTGAAATCATATACAAAAAAGGGAAGGTAAATGTTGTTGCAGATGCACTCTCAAGAAAGGATCAAGAGGTGGAAGCATTGCTTTGTGCCATTTCTATTATCCAACTAGATTCAATAACTGAAGGAAGGGATAAATGGAAGAAGGAAAACGAAGTGTGAATACTCATTCCAAAGTTGCAGCATCATCCTAGTACATTTGATACATTTAGTAGGAAAAATGATTCCTTCTGGTACAAAGATTACTTATATATTTGCATGAATTCCCAAATAAAACAAAATATTCTTTTACAATTGCACACTTCTTCTTTAGGAGGACACTCATAATTTTTAAAAACATAATAGAGGGTGAAGAAATATTTTTTTTGGGATGGCCTTAAATCTGATATTCAAAATTTTGTGGCGGAATGTTTGGTTTTCCAGCAAAATAAAGTTGAGACAATTAAGACCCTCGGTCTTCTACAACCTTTATCCATTCCAAGTCAATGGTGGGAGGAGATTTCAATGGATTTTATCACAATTTTACCTAAGTCTGAAGGAAAGAGTTCCATCATGGTGGTAGTTGATAGACTTACCAAGTATGCACACTTTTATGCCTTATCTCATCCGTTTAAAGAAAATATAGTTGCTACTACATTTATGGAAACAACTCAAAAACTACATGCAAACCCAAAGATTATTGTAAGTGACAGAGATCCCATTTTTACTCGAAATTTTTGGACAAAATTATTTTCTTGTTTGGGTACTCAACTAGCTGATAGCTCATCTTATCATCCTTAATCCAATGGTGAAACTGAGATATTGAATAAATGTTTGGAAGGATATCTTCATTTTTTTGTATATAATAACAAAACACAATGGGTCAACTGGTTACCTTTTGTTGTATGGTGGTATAACACTTCCTTCCATATTGGAGAAAAAAATGACCCCATTTATGGCACTTTATGGGTATCATCCACCATCCATCACATCTTATTTAAGAGAAAATTATAAGGTTCAAGTAGTGGAAGATCACATCGATCATAAATAAGAAGTTCTCCAAATCTTAAAGGATAACCTAAATTTGGCACAAAATCAAATAAAACAACAGGTAGATCAACATCGCAGCGAGAGAAGTTTTGATGTAGGAGACTAGGTATTTTTACAGCTACAACCATACAAACAGATGTCCCTTAATCAACCTCAGAAATATAACAAATTATTTCCAGAGTACTATGGTCCTTACAAGGTGTTGCAGAAGATTGGTACTATGGCATACAAAATGGAGCTTCCTGCTTCTTCTCTAGTGCATCTAGTTTTCAATGTTTCATGCTTAAATAAGGCTATAGGGGACAAACTTCCAGTTCAAAAAATATTTCCAGAACTTGACGAGGAAGGAAAAATCATATTGGAACCTGAATCAGTCATGGAAACAAAACCTCGACAGCTATGAAATCGATCAATTTCAGAGTATCTCATTAAATGGAATAACTTACCCACTGAATATTCTACATGGGAGGATGATAATTTTATATAGAAGCATCCAGAGCTACTCAAGCATTCAGGAAAAAACTTTTTTGAAGGAGAGGGGCATGTTAGGTCCCTATATTACTAGTATAGTCCCTTATTGTTGTTAGTGTAACCCCTTTATTGTACTTTTTTTACCCCTGTAGCCCCAATATTGTTATTATTGAGCCTTACATTATTATTTTTAGGTCAGCTAGGATTATATTCTGACCCCATGGACTCCTATATATAGAAGGGGTTTTTGTCATTTGTATCATCCAAGAATTGTTCATTTATGTAATGTAAAGAAGGTTTCCCCCTCGAAGTGGCTTATTTCTAAGGTGTTGATCTCTCTTTTATTTTATTTTTTGTGCTGGTTTCCTAACATATAATTTGACTCAGTTCTAAAAATTTTGTTATTTATCTTTTTCAAAATATCAAAACTTCTGAGGAAGTCAAGGCACTTCAACCCTTGTTTATTTTTATGTTAGGTTCTTGCAATCCTAGTAAGATTCTTGAACCATGTTAGATCTAGATTTCCTCGCAAAATTATTTCCTTTGTATTGTTACATTGGGTTCAAAATCTTTCTCGAAAGATTTTTTTTCTTATTTTGGATATAGCATTTCTAACTTTCCAGTTTCATTTTTTTATTAGATTGAAAATTTTGCTTTATTTTATTCATCCCCATGCGAATATATTGTATTTAATTTGGGTTTGTAATGTATATCTTTCGATGGTTACATAAACCTACGAAGTCTATTATTCTAATTTTCAATTTAAATATTACCTTTAGGTGAAGAATTATATTTTTCGAGTGTTTTAGTGAAAAATCAACCCTAACCTTCATTGTGAATGCTACTCAACAAATATTTTTAGTTCTCGCCCAATCAATCCTTTTCATCAACATTCAAGTCTTGAATGATTTAGTGGATAAAAATCCTCACACTAATATTTATTCTATATTTGATTTGAAATATTCCTCTAAGCTTTTTTTCAACATGTTGTTTCATTCAGTTTCCTTTGGAGAAGTAAGAAATGACTTAATGTTACACTATTGGAGCTATTGTCTCATCGTTGTAACTATGTACTTGGATATTTCACCTGATAAACAAAAGCTCAATGAGGCAAGACATTTTCGAGCACGTATCATGAATTTAGTAAGACTATTTTTTATATGTTTGTGATATGTGTTTTTTTCAAATGTACTAAGAATTTTGAAATACTTTCATTGATTTTCTGCTTATCTTTCTAAATGTGTGTTGTATTTGTTTTAATGATAATCATTTCCATGTGAAATAATTGTTTAGATAACTAAAAAATCCTTTCGTTATCTCATGTGTCTCTCTTAGTATAGTACTATTACTTCCTCCCATAGACTCACTCCTCTCTATCCCCTCGTTAAAGTCTCATTTTAAACATTACAATTGGTGTTTAAAAATGTCAACTGACTTGTTGTTTTCAAAGGTTATGTGAAAACTCTTTTATGTCATCCATTTTGGCTATGGGAAACCTTTGATTTATGGTTGTCAAGGTGATACTTTGGATGGGGCTCCTACTCCAAACAGTGTGAGGTCTTATTTTTACTTCACTTTTGGGATACCCAATGGTTCAAGTATTTCCAAAATACTTAGCACCTCGCTGAAGTCCAAATAAAGGTCAGGTAGGATTGGGGTCTAACCAATCTAGGTTTGGTGCTCCCCTTCCCATAACTAAAGTTATACGTCATACATTTATTGAAACAAATTTTTAATGTTGCTATATCTATCATCCAAATCTTGCATCCACATAATTGTGAAATTGACAATATTCTATATATGGCCTTAAATACACAATGAGAAAGAAAATTTATAATTAGTATATGAATTAATTAACATGAATGTATCTTAAAAAAATAAACTTTTGAAATTTTAGGAATATTTTTTTTACCTCAATTGTTGTTCCATTTGGTTGTACATAGTGACTCTCCTCGACATGAGTGTTCTAAGGTGTAGGTGGACATGGATGTGGATGAGAGTCCATGGAAACATGCGCTGGTGTAGGTTTCCTTGACTTATAAATTTCCCCCTTTGATGACCTTCAAATCTCATTCATGTAGTTGGGTTGTGTGTACATATTATGATAAAATTATTAATGTAAACACAATTTAATACGAAATAAATTAATATAATTAATGTATAATTTGATGATAAGAGTAAAAAATTTTGTATATATGTACCTAGACTCTGTCACGTGGGTCATGCACCATCCAAGTGTCATGGATGGAATCATGACACATACATTTATATGGAAAGCATTGTTTAATGCAGAGACTCACTAGATATTAATCATCATATAATGTAATTGGTGAGTCAGAAGGAAATGATGGCGGTCTTCTCACATACCCTTGTCATGTGACATGCACATTGACCAATGTCATATTTATGTTATATGAAATGATATCCCTTATCTCAGCGTCTAGTTACGACAACTCCTCTAGATTTTTTGGAAATAACACACTCTGATATGGTAGTGGAAATAATCTTAGATGTGGTGGTACACATCGAGGGTCCATACGAACCCCATCATGATCATAGGTATTTCCCAAGCCAGGTCCATAACACTCATATTTGATGTTGTTGTAATCCACCCTCATATGTAGCATGAAATCTGTATATATATTCTTTGAAAAGTAAAGGGTGACCTATTCAGGGTGCAGGAACTAGCACTAAGATCCAATGAATCAATCATAAACAAAAGGGGCTACATCAACAATCTTAAAATATTTTACTGGAATCAATCATTGATTTCTATCACGGTGCTTCAGAGGGATGTCAAACATCAATGTTCTTGGTGGAATATTTCAGCACCTTCCAAGCATGTGGGCCTTTAACCTGTTGCCTCCTAGTCCTATGTATAGAATGTAGGAGGTGGATATGTGGGCCCACCCTCTTGTATATATCAGTCAACCTATCGAATGTTTCCAACAAAAGAGATAAACTACACCTTGTAGGTGAACTATCATATATTTTAGCAAGCTCTCGTATGATCCATGTATGTTGGACCCTAACATCTTCCAATGTGATATTATCTATAGAATTGTCCCATGGAGATATCGACGCTGCATTGTGATCCTTAGCTTCGCCCTTATGGGGTTCTTAAAATCATAGACATAGTTTAACATATATATAATAAAATAGAAGCGTAATAAAATTTTCATTAAATTCAAACACATTTGTTGAAAATTATTTAAAAATTAAGGAAAATTTCAACAAATAAACACGTAAAGTTTAAAGAGGATGTAAAAATGCATGACGTGTACCTCCACCTGGTTAAGAAGGTCCACTATCTGTAACAATATCAGCCACATAGATGGAAACACTACCTATGACACTCTGACAGGTGTCCGAGTGAGTATCTATAAGTGGAACACACACTCTAGTTGGGCTACATGACTTATGATGAGCCTGAAAAAGTATAGCAAATCTTACCAAACTTCGATGGGCTACTGTTGCGGGAAATATAGGATATGCCTCTACATATTTCATATAATACATGTTTTGGAAATATATTTCTATAATTTCCAACATTAAATTATCAATCTAGGGCTTGTAAGCTTTGATGTACAAGCGCAGGGAATGCAGGATCAAAGCATATAATGTAGACTAGAGTAAGAATCAACTTGCTTTTTAAGTACAAAATTTTTATTTCTAATTGATGCTAATCAATTGAGGAAAACATGCTTAAACAAATAAGAAATTCTATTCATTGTGAAAATGAAACTAACACTAATTAATCATAAACCAAGCAATACAAATTACCATTGAAATCATTTTAATCTAAATGAAAATATCAATCTAAATACTAAGAGATATTAAATCTAAATACAAGAATCTAAAATCAAAGAAGACTAATTTTAAATGATACCAAACTTATGCTAAATATTAATCCGAATAAAATTCACTCTCATTCAAATGATCTTAAAGTAATGCAATGATCAAGCAAGACTTCAACTAATCTAATTCCTCGGATGCATAAAGCAAATAAAATAAGCGTTCAAACTAACCTCTGTCACCACTTTGCAATTGCTTCAAAAGAAACTAAGTAAACTAATATTCTAATTGACATGCTTCAGATCTAAGAGTCTACAAAATAACAAACTATCATATCCTTAAACTTCTTTAATCAAACTCAAGAAATCATTCAAACATAAGCGCACTGGCTAATGGTTCGACCAATAACTAACTACAATCATAATGAATTTCAAAACTAAACTACAACTTCAAACAATTTTTTAACGGTCTAATCGCATTGCTTACAAATACTTGGTTTCCAAAATACAATGTTACAAGAAAATAAATAAGGTACGTAATAGATTTCAATTCATATTTAAAACAAATGGAGTTATCAATCTCTTGTTTTTCCAATTAAGAAGCATATCTAAATATTTCAATCGTAAACTTGTAATAAAGGGGCTATTCATGCAATAAAATCATTGATCAACACCATTCATTAGCTTGCAAAGATTTTAAAATGATATGTATATTTAATTTTAGGAAAACAAACGAATTACAGTCTTAAGTACATAATCAAAATTATGAGATCTAATTAACAATTTCTTTCAAAATAAAATCCATGCACCTAGATCTAATTGAAACACACTACCTCTATCCTATGATGTTTACAAAACTTTCTGCCAGGCGATGGTGGATCCTTGCCACTCTTGGAGCATGTATAAACTAAATCAATGTCTAAATATTAAAAAAAAACGTAACATTTACAAAGAATTCATGGCAAAGTCAAATTGTATTAAGATTCAAATCAGAAGTTCACTTACATATATTCCTTCAATAATTTGTCTCATGTTCACACCTTGTCTTCCTCCTCCTTCAAAAAATTCCCCAAGCTTCAATAGAAACCATGGCTGATCCATTTATAAGATTCACAAGGTGAATTATTCATTTTCTTCAATTCTAGAAAATTGAACAATTTTAACAAACTGACCTAAAAGATATTAGTGTATCTTCCTAACCATGAGGAATTTTAGAAATATGTTTGGAGGGAGACTAAGTTGTTATGTTTCCAAAAAAAACATGTTTTTTATTTTTCTCAGTCAAATCCATCTCCTCATAAATCATGCCCAAACTTGGTTCTTTGGGTTTTTTTGCAATGTTCTAGAACTCTGAAAAAACTATGATTTTTTACAAAAATGCCTCCAAGACCCACGTATAACTTTTATAACAGTTCAAATATAGAGAAAAAATATTGGATATAAGTAATTGGTTATATTTTTAACAAACCCATTTTATTATATTTTATAGATTCACCTCCAAGTGCACACACAGCGAGGTCAAACATGGCAGTTTGGAAGATTTCCACATTTTGAGCAGATTTGTTAATCAACTCCTAGGGACCGACATGTATGACTTGTGTGAAATAAAATGCATGGGAAGGTATTAAAACATTAATTTTTACCATAACCTCCCTTTATTTTCCTCGAAGGCACACCGAAAGTGCGAAAGCCCTAAATTAGGCATCTCATCCTTAACTACCTTGTGAGTGATTTCAGCGATGGAACCCTGTGGTAAATGTACTTCGACAAAACCATCATCAGTGAAACATGACATAATCATATTTAATCATATATAAGTAAAGAAATTTGATGATAATCAACCATCAAGAGTATTTGGTGGCGAGTGATGGAATTAGGGTACAGAATGGGCTAAAAACCTAGCTTTTTAGTGTATAAATAATGATATTTCATGATGAAAACATGGGCATATATGAGGCCCGACATCCCCCCATTCCTGAGGTTTTTCATATCCTCATGCAAACAAATACTTTGCTCGTATTCTAGGTTTTTATGTCATCGTGGCTTTTAGGTAGGTTTAGGTCTTGTGAAGCAACACTACATGGAGATTTGATTTTGAGAGCGATGCCAATTGAGGAGAAACAATAGATATGTTAGGAGTAAAATTATGAATAATATGATAGGTGATAATGGAAATGGTGGATGAGATGAGGTGGTAATGGATATGGTAATATATGTACTTTCATGCTCTATTTTTGGCCAATGCTTATGGATGGTTCCTTTATGAAAGGAAGCAATGAATTCACCCTCTGACAGTATGTGTGAATGTAGGAGGGGAAGGAACTATAGATACTTATTTGTTTACATGAACCAATATGATTATGATCTATACTAGCATGCAAATGGAGGGTATATGGAAAACCAGATATACGGAATATGTGGTGGTTAATCATCAAAGCTTTCTAAAATATCTAATCAATTAAAGAATCTTAAGCCATCTCTACATCAAGTTTTACCCTTTTTGTTGATGTCCTTGGTGCTGCAAGATGAAATAAATGATGGAATGGCTCGAGTTGATGTGACTGCTGACATGATTTGATGAAGAAGGAAGAAGGTCTCAATATCCACATTATCCTGAAAATGTTGACGCATGTGTGATTTCATATGACTTCTTGAAAAAAACACAAGCACCATCATCAATATTTATTTTCATGCAAACCTTATCGAAATAAAGGAAATAGGTTAAAAAAATGAACACTTACTTGATCATGCTCCAAGTTTAAGATACTAGCCCAACAATGATAAATAAAAGCATGAGTAAACATAGGGTGAAAATGTGATTTAATCATGAAAATTCCAATCATATCTTTCCTACCATATCTCTCCCCCCATGCCTATCATCTTGCATGTCCTCATGCAAGAAAAACCTTTGACAGAGACCAAAGACTGAAGGGATAGGGTTTCTATATTAAAGTCATGATTCATTGACTTAAACCATAGGGCTAATTGTGAGAGCATGTAAACTAGTTTCATCAGATGTCATCTTCCTTTGCGCCAATAAGATAAGAAAAGTAGTGACCAGGGATCCAGTGATGTTAAGACTGATTTTTATTATTCCAAAAGAGTAACTAATTCTAGGGATACTAAAGGAATTCTTAACAATTTTGTTACTGCAGAGATAATGCCATCCTAAAATGATTAACCATAAGAATTTCCACAAATCATCTCAAGAGTGATCCAAAGCAATAGGTCTTCACTTTTAATAGCCTCATTATTACAATTAAAAGTGACTTTATTTAAAAACCAATGCCTTAAAATGGATCAAAAGTAGGGAAAAATAAATATTACAAAATGATACCTTCTAAGGATGATTGTCTTACCATTACCCAAGAATATAGTTAAAGCTTCTCTTATTCAAGCAAAGTGCATCACCTGCACTAAGGGTCTCACATCCATAAAAACTAAATTATTCCTTAAAGATAGAACTCCAAAGGACAATACTAAAGGATATTAAAGTCATTCCCAGGGAGATATGACAGTGAGTTCCGGGAAAAGACAAAAAAAACGAAGTAAATCATAGTGTAAAATTAACTTTGATACCATGGGCATGGCCCTAGTACTAGTAGGTGTTTATAGCCTCGATAGAGGTACCTTTTAACCTAAAGAAATGTCTATGTCCCACTTACTAGATATATATTCAAAGCTAGCTTATTTTAATTTTAGATAAAGGCCACAGTCCTGTCTTGGTAACCAGCTGATGGCAGTGCCACTCATAAGAAGTAACATGGATGAACAGGCTGGTTGGTGATGAGACCTCCTGTCTTCCAACTTTTGGGCTGAAATCTGTTACTCTGGCTTGGTGACCATTAGTAGTAATTTCAGGCATGTTAGGTCTCATGATCGTGGTAGGTCGGTTCATTACGATACCTTCTATCCTCCCCTAAATATTTTTGTAGACTCTGATTATGATCAACCTTAGAGGTTACTTAATAAGTGGGGACACATATCTACCCCTTAAGAGCATAGGATGGCATGAAATTTTTTTAATTACTAATCTTTACTAGTTGATCTTGCTACCCTAAAGAATCAACAAAAGAAAACAACTTAGATAATGACTAAAATATTCCTCGAGTAGGTCATGGTAGGGTTCTTATGAGAGCTCATGATGGTTTTATAGGTGTGGTCCACCATAGGAGGCTTTTCATCAATAAATTCAAAGACAAACTTGAAATGGTTTCTTGGATGATAGTATGTTAAGCTTATGAATGGAAAGTATAACAATAAAATTTCCCCTAACTGACCCAATGAATAATCTCGGCCAATAATGAGAGTCACTTTATAAAATATGATGCATTAAGAGTGAATTTATTATGATAAATGTTACCACAAGAGTGCATAATGACAAAAATTCCAATGGTTATTCCTTAGGAGTTGAGATTTAAATAATGATGTTGTAACAACAATTTTATTCATTTCTACCCTATCGTAATCTAGAGAGAGGAAGGTCTCCTTTAAGTGTAGGAGTAATTCCAATGCAACCATGTTCATAACAATATGCTAAATATAGTCACACTCATTTTGAAAGAATAAACTTCAACACATACCAGAGTATGAGAAACCACTTGCTTCGATGGATATGATACCAAGAGTATTTAAAGATGATACTGGTACTTTGGCTGGATTATGATATTGAACCAATCCTCGATGTAATCCTGGTGGTATTGGCTCATTTCTTCTTTTGGAATTCTCTAAATGTCCTCCTTGGTCGTGCCAGACAAACTTAGATAATTGGCCTCTAGAAGGCACACAAGGCTTGTTGTTGGGCATGGTGAAGTTTCCTTGATCTCAAGTTTAGCTGGATGCTCCCCATTAGATTTGGTACATGGATCATCGATATCCCTGGTAGATAGGCAAGAGGAGTCTAGGGATATTTTCAAATCATTTTCTAATTGTGGAGAGATAGATAATCTCCTGAATGTAGTCAGGATAAACTCTTCATGAGAAGAATATACCCCTGCTACTGCTAGGATTTGAGAAAGTGCCTTGATGAACATTCTTCAATATCTTGGTCATGCTTGAATTTCTCTTGCTCACAACATGGATTGGTACAAAAAAGAGGGGGTTCTTACAGCATCCAAAAAATGGTTTATCTTTAAAGAGCTTGAATTTTTAATCTAAATGAATTAAAGACTGCTAAATGCAATAAAAACTCACCAAAATTGCTTGATTGGGCAACCAAAATCTGGAGCAACCCCACAATAGTGGATGCGTGGCTCTTCACTCATGCCTTACCATACACTCTCCGCCCTTTGATTTCCTTGCAACTAAGATCACACACACAAAAAATCCTTGTGAAAGAAGCTAGGCTCTGATCCCTTTAGCACCTCCCCGAAAATGGCGCCAAAAATGTTGGGGAAATATATTGCTATAATTTCCAACATCAAATTATCAATGCAAGGCTCATAAGCTTCGAGGTACAAGTGCAGGGAACACAGGATCAGAGCATCTAACCTAGACTAGAGTAAGAATCAACATGGTGTTTAAGTACAAAATTGTTATTTCTAATTGAAGCTAATCAATTGAGGAAAACATGCTTTAAACAAATAAAAAATTATAATCATTGTGCAAACAAAACTAACTCTAATTAATGATAAACCAAGCAATACAAATTAATATTGAAATAATTTTAATATAAAAGAAAATCTCTATCTAAATACTAAGATCTATTGAATCTAAATACAACAATCTTAAATCAATCAAGATTAATTTAAAATGATACCAAACTTATGCTAAATCTTAATCTCAATAAAATTCACTCTCATTCAAATGATCTTAAACTAATTCAATGAACAAACAAGACCTCAGCTAAACTAATTCCACGGATGCATAAAAAAAATCAAATAGGAATTCAAACTATCCTCTGTCACCACTTTGCAATTGCTTCAAAAGAAAACAAGTAAACCAAAATTCTAATTGACATGCTTCAAATCTAAGAGAATACAAAATAAGAAACTATAATATCCTTAAACTTCTTTAATCAAACTAAAGAAATTATTCAAACATAAGCACACTCGCTAATGGTTCTACCAATAACTAACTACAACCATAATGAATTTCAAAACTAAACTACAACTTCAAACAATGATTTAACGATATCACTGCATTGCTTTCAAATACTTGGTTTCCAAAACAAAATGTTATAAGAAAATTAATAAGGCACATAATAGAGTTCAATTCATATTTAAAACAAATGGAGTTATCAATCTCTTGTTTTCCCAATTAAGAAGCACCTTTAAATATTTCTATGATAAACCTCTAACAAAGGGGCTATTCATGCAATAAAATCATTGATCAATGCCATCCATTAGCTTGCAATGAGTTGAAAATGATATGTCTATTTAATTTTAAGAAAACAAATGAATTACAGTCTTAAGTACATAATAAAAATTATGAGATCTAATTAACAATTGATTTCAAAATAAAATCCATGCACCTAGATCTAAATCGAACACGCTACTCCTATCCTATGATGTTTACAAAACTTGCTTCCAGGCGATGGTGGATCCTTGCCACTCCCGGAGCAAGTCTAAACTAAATCAATGTCTAAATATTAAAAAAAAAAACATAACGTTTATAAAGAATTCATGGCAAAGTCAAATTGTATTAAGATTCAAATCATAAGTTCACTTACATACATTCCTTCAATAATTTGTCTCATGTTAATAGCTTGTGATGATCCTCCTTCAAAAACTTCCCAAATATTTAACAAAACCATGGCTGAGCCATTTATAAGATTCACGAGGTGAATTATTCATTTTCCTCAATTTTGGAAAATTGAACAATTTTAACGGACTAACCTAAAAGATATTAGTATATCTTCCTAACCATGGGGAATTTTAGAATTATGTTGAGACGGAGAATAATTTTTTATGTTTCCAACAAAAAAATCTCTTTTATTTGTCTCATTCAAATCCATATCCTCGTAAATCGTGCCCAAAGTTTGTTGTTTGGATTTTTTTGCAATGTTCTAGAACTCTGAAAAAAAAAATGATTTTTTACAAAACTTCGTCCAAGACCCACGTATACCTTTGAGAAAAATTTGAATCTGGAGAAACCGTTTTTTATATAAATAATTTTTTATATTTTTAACAAGCCCATTTGATTATATTTTATAGATTCACCTCCAACTACACACACATCGAGGTCAAACATGGCAGTTTCGAAACTTTGCACATTTTGAGCAGATTTTTTAATCAACTTATAGGGACCCACATGTGCGACCTGGGTGCAATAAAATGCATGGGAAGGTATTAAAACATTATTTTGGACCATAACCTCCCTTGGTTTTCCTCAAAAGCGTGCCAAAATTTCTAAAGCCCTAAATTAGGCATCTCATCCTTAACTGGCTTGTGAGTGATTTCAACGATGGAACCCTGTGATAAATTTACTTCAACCAAACCATCATCAGTAAAACATGAAATAATCATCTTTAATCATATAGAAGTAAAGAAAATTGATGATAATCAACCATAGAGAGTATTTGGCGGTGAGTGATGGAATTAGGGTACAGAATGGACTAAAACCTAGGTTTTAGGGTATAGATAGTGATATTTCATGATGAAAACATGGGCATATACGAGGCCCAACAATACATATAAACTAATCCAATAAAAAAAAATTGGATAAAATATTACATATTTTTTTAAAATGAGAAAGGCAGAGATATTTTCTTATGTTGATGATTACTTGTGATATTCTTATATTATTGTTAGATTTATTTATGTTCTTGTTTTATCTTATTTTCATCAAGAAATCATCAAATAAAAAAAAATTATCAACGACATTAAATGTAGGCACTCTATCAGGGGTAAAACCCCTCTCTAGGGGAAGACACAGTCCAACTCTTCCACTAATAAAATTGAGAAATACCAATACGTTAGACCTGACCAAAAGACACTTCTCACTCCACCAAATTAGATCTCAAACTATCTTCCCAAACTCCAAATATCAACTCCAACAATACTTCATCAAAGATAGAATTTCTGCCCTAATGCTTCAGAACTTCGACCCAACTACTCCAGAATTTCAGCCTAGCTATTTTATAATTTTATCCCACCTTTAGTTAAACAATTTCGACCCTACTAGAAACTATAGTTCCTTCACACGTGTGATAAACATAAAGAGAAGATTGAAATTCTCTTGCTTAACAAATACTTATTTTCCTTTTCTATTTTTTCCTCCTTCCTCCTTAGATTTCACACCCGTTTCCTTATTCCAACTACTACAAATCAAAATTATAAGATGTGTGCTCCAAAATGAGGTGAAGTTGTGTTGATAAGTGGTTTTCATTTATGTCAACCCAAGCATCACCCGGGGCTACCCCGATATCCCATGAGAATTTTTACTTGATAACTTACTCTATTCTGACTAAAGGTTATTTTAGATGGATTTTACTCCTCGATATTTTTTTGTTGATACATGGAACACCACATAATTCTTCACAGCTTGAGAGATATTTGTGTTTGAATTTAGTAAGCCCAGTTAGTGGGCCAAAATCCCATGCGGTTGTGGCATGGCACTCATCATTGGTTGTGGTCATTGAATATTCAATAATTATTAATGTTTTAATCTCCTGAAATCTATCTAACATAATCTTGTTGAATACCCTCTCAACCTAATAATTTCTATAAATTTTGATGCTCATGTCCTCCTCATGGAAGGATTTCATTGTTTCAAACCGGTCATTACGACATTTTCACTATAACTATTTTTCTCTGAAGTTTCAGAAGATGAAACAAAAACTCATTTGATGAAATCCTAATGAAATTCGTGACAAAATTTTAGATATGGGTTCACTATATTTTTGGATATATGAGCTGAGTAATTTAGGGATTTTGCAGGCTCCCAAATTCCATGTGAAACTAGTGACCTTGGGAAAACCTCCATAACTTTCTCTCTGAGCATTGAATTCAAATTTCGAAAAAAATGGTACGTGGAACTTCGTACAAGTTTGCTCCACTAAACGACTCTATAACCAGGTCATCGTGGGATATTGTGCATAATTCTTTCTTTAAGAATCTAATATCGATCATGTTAGTGTCATTCTAGTCATACTATGATCAATGATAAAAATTGCTCTTTTGCATTTGCATATTAGGAGTCTCATACTGAATAAATTTCACCATTCCGCTAGGCCATGGATTCATTGATGGTGGTAATTTTTCATCAGTTTCTACTCATGAGGTACTTGCTGATTCTCCTCTCTATGGTCTTCAGTCATTAGTCACTTTTGTTCTCAAAATCATGTCAGTAGGTCATAGGATGGGTCTCATTAGTTTCTAGGGTCTCACCATGGTCAAATTAATGAGTCAAATGTCAATAAACATCAGCAAAGTCATGAGGAAGTCAATAAACTCAAAGTCACAGAACCTAGAAGATCAAAGATATATTCCATTCAGTTTGACGTAATTTTCACCTCAAAATTATGTTTTGAGGTGAAAACATGATATTTTTCCTTTATTATCATTCATTATGTAATTTTATTTCATCATATGTAATAAGTTACAATTCAAAAGTTGTATCTCCACAAAGTAATCACCCTGCCTTCAGAGAATTTTTCCACAGCATGTTCAGCCCCAAATAATCTTCCAATCGGATCCATCAGAAAGAGCCCGGAAAGAGATTTCCAACAGTATAATGTACTCTTAAAAATGAATTCTCGATTGAATTTTATGCCTAAGTGAAGTAAAGGTCCCCTATTCCCTAACCTTCCCCTTTTTTCCACCTTTTCCCAAATTTTATTGTATTAAAGTTTAAATTTTCCTTTACAAATCCCTTTTCTGCCCTTTCTGATTATAAAATCACATTATAGATCATTTAAATACATATGCGATTCATTTCATAAACAACTTCCCCACCATTTCCCTAAACTTTATAATAAATTTTATGTAAATTCCCCACCGTTCAAACCACTTCCCCTCCATACTCCTTTGAAAATTTATAAAAAACATCTTAAATATTTTATTATAAAGTCCTGTCACATCGCAATATGTTAACACTTCCCCTGCATGGCCCTTTAAAACCTTATTATAAAGTCTAAAGGTTTTATTATAAACCCCTCTGACCTTCCCATCGCAAATCGCAACATTCAAATGTGCGCCCCGATTGACCCTTACCAAAAACTCTGATGCGATTTCCCTAATGGCTATCTCTCGATGGCCCACCTCTGATGGAAAAACCCACCGATCATTCCACAATTGTCGATCTGCCCCTGCCAATCCGACGGCTCACAGCCAATCGGGCCATCGGCAATCAATGATTCCATTTATAACATCTCTCTCCTCCCTTCCTCGATCTTCGATCCTGATTGGTCAGTCCCACCACATAAACTTCTGCCCATGCATCATAAAATGCCTTTCCCTCATATAAATCAGATTTTTGGTTTTATTTTTTTATATATTGAGCTCCCCCCAATCACATCGGCAAGTTTCAATATGTTATACTTCGCTCCCAAAACGCTCGATTCCGATCGCGATTGTATTTCTTGGTCCAACCATATGATATCCTTCGCCATTCATTACAAAAATACCTTTTCCTTTGTAAAATTTAAAATTCGTTTATTTTTTTTATTACAAAGGCCACTTCCCCATATCGCATTAGAAGTTTTGCTTTCGGTCGGTAATTACAACAGCGCCATGTTTCGTTATGTATGGCCTCCCCCCCCAATCCCAATTTCGAATTAAACGCATCATACAGTGTCTTACAATGGTTCTATTGTATGTTATATCCCCTCTCCCACCCCTTCCGATTCCGATTGCGATGTGGGTCCCTCCTCATTCCCTTTGCTCCCTCCGTCCACAAATCAGTTTTCCCTTCACCCAAAGCATAATTTCATTCTATTTCTATTTCAACAGCATTTTATAAAATATCAATTTTCTTCAACAAAAATAATGGAAATAGTGAGCGACAGTCAACAGGCCGAGACCAATAATGAGACCGAGGCTTTTACCATAGCAGTAAATTAGGAAATATGTTCATCGGATTACCTATTTTCTTTCATCCATGTACAACAACAGATTTTAAACGATCAAATGTCTTATTGTTACTTATTTTTAGAGGCAATTGTTGGTTCTCCTTGCCATATTCAGATTATAGTTCTGAGTTGTTAAACAACTCCCTCTTTTCATGGATCTAGGTTCCCACAAATCTAGTGTATTTAATGTAATTGTAAAGAGTCTAAAAGTCGGTAATTCAGTAGTAGGGGAATAGTGCGGCAGAACATTTTTGCGCTCCATTGTACAGTTTGATAGGGATTTAAATAAGAGATGCAAC
This sequence comes from Pinus albicaulis, assembly GCA_034641835.2. Taxonomy (NCBI): domain Eukaryota; kingdom Viridiplantae; phylum Streptophyta; class Pinopsida; order Pinales; family Pinaceae; genus Pinus; species Pinus albicaulis. The sequence goes on along the minus strand of CM076578.1, from coordinate 1,318,918,842 downwards.
TCTAATTTGTGGGATCCATGTGGTATGAAACTTAGCATTTGTTTCTCTCCTTTGTTTCATATGTAAATTGTTATTTTTCACCTCTCATCCATAAACATTTATTTTTTGAATGCTTTCAAGATAGAAAGGTAGGATCCATTTTTATGCCCTGCCTTGGGAAAACATTCATACTCTCTATTTTGTCTTCTATTTGAAAAGGATCCATTTATTGTGCCCTTTTCAGCTCTTCACCAGTCTTTCCATCTCATCTTTATTACATTTTAATTGCTAAATATCCTTCCTATCTTTCCCCATGAAATACTCTGTGTCCTGATTTAATTCCTGGTTTCATATTGTCGCTTTTATATCCCTTACATCCCTGTAATTCATTCATTTCATTTATTTAAACCTTTTTTCCATCATTTTATCTAGCCTAATATTAGTCCATTATTATTTTTTCATTGAATATCCATTTCACGGAGAGAGCCCGCTCCTGTCCTTGTAGGGATAGCTACAAGGCTGAGTATGGTTTAGTTTTACCCTATTTTTACCTTTTCAACCCGGGGTCTGATTTAGGTGCTAACATCTCTGGCGACTCAACTGGGGAAGCTTTCGATCTGACTATCGGTGAGCTTATAATATGGATGCTCATTGACTGTGTTATTCTATTTGAAAAACAAGTCATATTCAGGCTATGTACTATAAACAGTACTGAGAAAATTTATTTAAGGTTACATTGAACGCAACGCTTTTAAATAAAACCTCTGTATGAAAGTAAAAAAGGTTGGTTTTATTTCCGGAGGCGGAATAATACAAGTGGGACCCAGCCCTTTGAGTTAGCATGTGGGTTAAGCACTGAAACATAGTACAAACCACAGTTAAAGTGCGGTTGTAATCACCGCCAGCGGGTTTTGGAAACCAAAACCACCCATTTCACTTTGCTTTTTCCCTAGAGCAAAACTACTCCAGAAAAACGCTATCTAGTGAGATTTGGGCACGTCATCACTCCAATACCGCCCATTCCACACAAATTTCATATGTTAAACTTTGGCCTTTGAAAAAAACGTGAAACCAATGAGGATCGTCCGATTTTGAGAGCGCTAGATCTGATGGTGACAACGCAGTAAAGTGCACAAGTGATAAATCAAGGTATGACCCAGTGGTTTTTATGTTATTATATGTTATTTTATTCATAAAAAGCTGAAAAACAAATGCGTGGGCCCCTGTTCAATGAAATATACGTCATGCTGGTATCATAAGTGTGTTCTATAGTATAAAGTTCAAGAAGGTTGATGTTTAAAGGATTGAACCATTGTTATAAAGTTTGGATATTTAGACCAGATTGATAAGGTTTGCTTGGTATATTTAATGTGTTCCCCAATATCACATTAAATCACAAAGATTTTTTTAACGGTCTGGATATTATTTCATGGCGAACATTGTTAAAGCACTGTTTAAAAAAAAAAAGAAACTATAGCCACTTACTTCACAATTGTAAAATATATCCGAGTATAAAGTCAGATCACCTCAGTAAATTTTTCTTGTAAATTCCGCGGAAAATTATTTTTAGAGTCTAATAGGCTGAAACAGAGTTTTTTACAGTAGAATATTGACACACATTGGCTTCAAGAAGATACACCAGGGCTAATCCAGATCCATATCCTCCCCTTGTGTTTGAAAATCCCAATCTCATTCCAATTATTGTCAGAAGACAAGAAGGATCACTAAGTCCGAGACTTGTCTTTAGATCCTAAACTTGGCCCAGTGAGTGGTTTTTTGTAGAAGATCTTTCCTTTGACGAGAATTTTGAGCTTTATTTATTTAGAAGTAGGTCTGAAACTAATGTTGATGATACAGTTTTAGATCCTGAGTTCCTTGTATATATTGAAGTCCGAAGAGAAAATTCCTCCATTGACGATTAAATTTTGAATTCTCCTCAGTCCATCACTGTAGCTAATATTCCTGAGCCTTCAGAATCCTTAGAAGCAGCATTTCCTCCTCCCAATTCATCAACATTCCCATCATTCAATTCCCAATCGTCATCTCCTCCATCAACACCTCCCTTAAATCCTACAAATCCTGTTGTAAATCCACCTAGAACCATGGTTGCCCAGTATGCACCCTTGGTTTTACCTCAGGTCCTAAATGAAATTCCTGCTAACTATCAAAGAAAAATTCCTATATTTGATGCCACTCAAAGCATTACAGCCCAGCAGCACATTGATAAAATGAATGACTTCTTTTATTTGCATGAGGTAGAAGTAGAGAATGTAACTACCAGGTTGTTTGAACAAAGTTTCGGAGGTGAAGTGAGAGAGTGGTTCAGAGCCTTACCAGTAGGCTCAATTCGCACTTTGCACGAGCTGCACGCTCAGTTCTTGTACTGGTGGGAGGTAAAAAATAACCCACTCCAAATTCTGTCTAAATATGAGAATATTAAAAGAAATGTGGGTGAAACTGTGCAAGACTATTTTTTAAGATTTAATGTTGTATATAATTCGATTCCAGCTAACCTGAAGCCTCCTGTGGGATTAGCATTGCTGAAATTTCCAGAAGTTTTTGATGTCAATATGGCATATTAGCTGCGTGAAAGAGAACCATATTCACTTGAAGACATGCAGAAGATAGCAGTAAGCATTGAAGCTAATCTGCTGGCTGAAAGAGCACGAGCCAGAGTTGAGAAAAGAGTCACAGTGAAAGAGGAGGCCTCTCCTTCACACATAAAAATGTACACTCTGATTAGAACAGTGGAGAATATGGTTGATAGATTGACCATTTCAGACAGACCTGAACCTCAAATAAGAAATCGGAACTTCAAAGGGAAACAACCACAGTTCAGAATCAAGAAAAGAGAATAAAGAACGCAGGACCAAGCATCACCACCACAATAGTAGATCAAAACTCCATTGCAGCAGAACTACATGCAAGGGACAGACTCACATGATGATGGTCCTATGTTTGAATCCAATCATTTCTTCAGAATTGATGGTGCGCCAATTTTTCTCGCTGAAGACGAAGAATATACAGTGGCGACTCTAGAACTTCGAAAGGATGAAAATTTCATCTTGGCTAATGATGCAGTATTAGAAGATGAATCCGATGAGTACCAAAGAGGGTATATTAATGCTCTATCGGCTCAGCAAAGGCAATACTCTTTAAGGAATAGAAACGTTACAATCAGTCCCATTTAGAAAAGAAAAGAACTCCAAATGAAGAACGATGCACAAAAGAAAGGAAAAGAGTCGGTCGATCCTTCCTCCAGCAAAGCACCTGCAGCTATTAATACAGAAAAGGAGAAAACAGAGAAGAAAGATCCTCCCATTAAAGAGGTAGAAAAATATCCTTATTTTAATTTAGAAAATGAAATTTCTAAGCTGAAAGTGTCTATGCCCCTGACTGAGTTGGTGAATAATAGTGCATATAAAAGTCAGGTGTCTAAAGTCTTGCAAATAGACTCTATTTCTGATATGGTTAATGTAGAAGATGACTACCCTAAGCTTATTTGTTGTCCAGCCACAGAAGAATCTAAATAAAATGAAGTCCCTCCCTTTTACTTGAGTCTTAGAGTACATGAGTTTATCTTGTATAATGCTATGTCGGACTCTGCAGCCTCACATAATTTGATGCCCAAAGCTATCAGGAGAAGCTAGGCCTTGATATCACTCGAAAATACCATGATTTGTATTCCTTTGACTCAAGTAGGGTCCATTGTATTGGCCTAATAGAAGACTTGGTAGTGTCTCTAGACCAAATCCCAACCAAAAATGTCTTGATGGATGTAGTTGTTGCTGATTTCCCACCACGGTTTGGAATGATTTTATCTAGGTTTTGGGGTGCAAAACTTAAGGGAACCATGTATCTTGACTTCTCTTATGCCACTATCCCTGTATTTGGCTAGTTGAGAAAGTTGTATAGGGAAAATAAAATGAAATATATGATTACCAGCAAAGAGAAGCCTGTAAATCATCCCATTAATGCAGTCCATATATATTTAGAGTCTTTTGTCTTGTATTCTGATGATGGTTTAAATGATGAGAATTTTCAGTTGGTTTAAGTAGATGAAATACCTGAGATTTCAGATAATTTCAAAGAGGTCCTCAAACAGGAAAAAGAGAAAGCTTCAAGCACTTCTGAGCCTCCTACCTGCCAGCAGCAAAAAGACAATGAACGGCCAGAAATCAGCCAAGGTAAAGAAGAAAAGGAAACAAAATTCTAGCATCTACAAGAAGAAGAAGAAGAAGGCCTATGGAGCATGGATTTTGATGGATTTGTTGGTAAGGATGGATCTGGCATTGGAATATGGATTAGGAGCCCTATTTTCCAGCCTGAGAAGGTTCCAAGTAATGTTAGAGTATGTGCTTATAAGTTAGCTTTTGATTGCTCTAACAGTGAAGCATAATATGAGGCTTTGATTGCAGGTCTCAAAATTTAAAAGAAGTTGAATGCAAAGAGGATTTCTATGTATGGTGACTCTGAGTTAATAATCAAACAGGTGAAAGGAGAATACCAAGCTAAACATATGAGATTGAGGGCATACAAAAATGCAGTCTTGGACATTTTGAAGACATTCCCAGAGTACACTTTGACAGCAGTACCCAGGATGCAGAATATTATTGTTGATTCTCTTGCCAATACAACAAGCAGCCTGAAGATTCCGATGAACTCCAGCAACAAGTTTGAGATTTATGTCAAACATAAGCTCGTTTTTCCAGACAACTTAAGGTATTGGCAAGTGTTTTGGGATGATAATGAGATTAATGCATTTGGGTGATGGAAAATTCAAAGACACCCCAATAGAAGGTGAGTGTGAGGTTGATGATCAAGAATTGGAAGCAAACCAGATGGATATATCGTAGCTAAAGGATAATGTAATTCCTAGAGGCCTTATACCTCTAGAGGAGCTGTTTGATCAGGACGATGTTGCAAAGAAACCAAGCTTGCTGCCCATGGAGAAAGAAGTTGAAGATGTGAATCTTGGAACACCTGAGCAACCCAATTTTGTAAAGTTGTCAAAGGCATTGTCCCCTGAGGTAAAGGAGAAGTATGTTAAGTTTCTTTGAAAATTTTCTGATGTGTTTGCATGGGATTATTCAGATTTGAAAGTGTATGATAAGAACATAATCCAGCATACTATTCCTATCAAGCCAGATCAAAAGCCATTCAGACAGAAGCTAAGAAGAATCAATCTGAAGCTGCTACCATAAATTGAAAAATAGGTAAACAGGTTGTACAAAGAAGGTATCATAGTTCACATTAGATTTTCTGACTGGATTTCAAATTTGGTCCCGGTACATAAGAAGACAGGTGAGATAAGATTGTGTATAGATTTTCAGAATTTGAATAAGGATTCCTTAAAGGATAATTATCCACTTCCAAAAATGGACCATATTATGTAGAGAGTAGTTGGAACATCTAGGATGTCACTACTTTATGGCTACTCAGGGTACAACCAGATCTTGGTGCATGAGAAGGACCAAGATAAAACTGCCTTCACAACACCCCGAGGAACCTTTCAGTATGCTAAGATGCCATTTGGGCTGAAGAACGCTGGAGCTACTTTCCAGCGTGCAATGGAAATTGCCTTTTCCAATGAAAAATATGTTTTTCTTGTTGTTTATTTTGATGATTTGACGATGTTTTTAGGATTAGATGATGATCATTTGCACCATTTGAGAATTTTTTTTAGCGTTGCAGAAAGTTTGGGATTTCTCTCAATCCAAAAAAGAGTCTCTTTGGCATGGATGAAGGCAATTTGCTGGGGCATATCATCTCCAAATATGGCATCCACATTGATCTAGCTAGAGTGGAGGCAATTCAGCTCATAGATCTTCCACAAAATAAGAAAGAGATTCAGGCCTTCAATGGTAAGATGAATTTTTTGCGCAGATTTTTACCTAACTTGGCTAAACATTTGAGAGAAATGACCAATATTTTGAAGAAGGACAACATTGTTAAATGGAGTGAGGAGGCTATCAAGTCATTCAATTTGGTAAAGTTTTTTTTTTCTAATGCCCCAGTTTTGATCAGTCTCGACTATACTAAAGAGTTTATCATATTTTCATTTGCATTTGAGCATACTATGGCTGATGTTTTAATTCAAAAGAGAGATGAAGTAGAAAATCCAATTGCCTTTCTCAGTAGGACTATTAGAGATGCTAATTTAAGGTATAATATTATTGAAAAACAGGCATTGGCTCTTATCAAGGCATTGAAATATTTTAGGGTTTATATTCTACATTCAGATACTGTAGCATATGTCCCTAACGCAGCAGTGAAGGATATATTGATGCAAAATGATCCAGAAGGTCGAAGAGGTAAATGAATAGTAGCTATGTTGCAGTACGACTTGGAGATCAAGCCCAAAAAGTTGATCAAAGGCCAAGGCTTGGCGAAATTGATGGCCCAATCAAATCTGCATGCTTTGGATATAAACCTCATTACAACAATGTCAGAGGATGAAGATGAAGGTTTGCTAGTTCTTATTTCAGATATTTTTCTACAATCCTCGTGGTATTCAAATATTTTTTATGTCCTTCAGCATCTGTCACCTCCTACAGGCATGTCTAAGAGTAAAGGTAGATATTTGAAACTTAAATCTGCAAAATATTGTATTTTGAACAATGCTCTGTACTGGAAAGATCTAGGAGGTGTCTTGCTCAACTGCTTGGTTGAAGAAGAAGCTCAGAAGGTAATGCATGATTTCCATAAAGGTGACTGTGGTGGTCACTTTTTTTGGAAGACTATAGCAAACAAGGTATTGAGAGCAGGGTATTACTGGCCCACATTATTTTCTGATTTATATAAACAGTGATGAATTGTCATAAGTGCCAAATTTTCCAAGGGAAGAAGAAATTCCTTCCTCTTCCTTTAAAACCAGTTTCAGTGAACGTGCCCTTTCAGCAGTGGGGGCTCGATTTCATAGGAGAAATACACCCCGCATCCTCAACACAACACCGATGGATATTGACAGGGACATACTACTTCACGAAATGGATCGAGGCCATCATAGCGAGGAAAGCAACTGACACGGTAATTATTCAATTCCTTGAATCAAATATTTTATCTTGTTTTGGCTGCCCATACAAAATTGTGACATAAAATGCAGCAGCGTTCAGTTCAAACAAAATGGTCGATTTCTGTGACAAATACAACATCGTGCTAGGTCATTCAATAGCATACTCTTCACAAGGCAATGGCCTGGTAGAGTCATCGAACAAATCGCTGACAAATATAATTAAGAAAATGTTGGAGGCAAACAAAATGAATTGGCACTACAAGCTTATCAACGCACTGTGGGTAGACAGAGTTAGCAGTAAAAAATCAATATGTATGTCACCTTTTGAGCTGGTTTATGGTACTGATGTTGTCTTTCCTAATTCTCTTACAGTTCCAGTTATGATATTGTTGCAAGAAGTTGGCAATGAAGATGATGATAGTCAACGAAGTATTAGTCAGATGATCCACCTTCAGCAAACAAGAGAAGAAGTGTCACAAAATGTAATTCAATTACAGGAGAAGATTAAAAAGATCTATGACAGGAAGACCAAAGAAAAAAAGCTTTAGATGGATGATGTAGTGTTGAAATGGGATGCAAGGAATGAAGACAAAGGGAAGCACAGTAAGTTTGACAACCTTTGGAAAGGGCCATACATGATTTCAGCATACATGGGACAAAATGCCTTCTTACTTTCAGAGATGGATGGTCAAAATTTCCCTGGAGGAGCAGTAAATTGTAGGCTTTTAAATAACTACCATTGTTAAAGACAATGGATCAGAAATCTATATCATCAATCATTGTATATACCATGTTATTTTTTATCAAAGTTCAAGTACAAAGTCATTCAAGTTTGGGGCCAGAGGTGTAGGCTATAAAACTTGGATGATATGTGTATGGTTTGGTTTTATTTTAGTTTTTAGTCTTAGTCTTGAGTTAGAGTGAGTCTGTATTGTGTCATTTTTTGGTGTTTTGACTCCATGCCCAAATGGATAAGGCTACTTGGACTATGGTTTTCTTGGCACCTCCAAGGAGCTACCATCCCCATTGGAGCCAATGTTAGTGTTAGTCTAGTCATACTGCCATCAGTGATCAAAATTTCTCTTTTTCATTTTCATATTAGGAGTCTCATACCGAATAAATTTCACCATTCCACGAGGTCATGGATTTATTGATGGTAGTAATTTTTCATCAATTTTTTCTTATGAGGTACTTGCTGATTCTCCTCTCTATGGTCTTCAGTCATTAGTCACTTTCATTCTCAAAATCATGTCATTAGGTCATAGGATGGGTCTCATTAGTTTCTAGGGTCTCACCATGGTCAAATTAATGATTCAAATGTCAATAAACATCAGCAAAGTCATGAGGAAGTCAATAAACTAAAAGTCACAACACCTAGAAGATCAAAGATATACTCCATTCAGTTTGACGTAATTTTCACCTCAAAACTATGTTTTGAGGTGAAAACATAATATTTTTCCTTTATTATGATTCATTATGTAATTTTATGTCATCATATGTAATAAGTTACAATTCAGAAGATGTTATCTCCACAAAGTCATCACCCTGCCTTCAGAGAAGTTTTGCATAGCATATTCAGCACCAAATCATCTTCCAAACAAATCCATCAGAAAGAGCCCGAAAATAGCTTTCCAACGATATACTGCACTCTTAAAACTGACTTCTGGATTGAATTTTATGCCTAGGTGAAGTAAAGGTGCCCTTTTCCCTAACCTTCCCCTTTTTTCGTCTTTTTCCCAAATTTTATTGTATTAAAGTTTAAATTTTCCTTTACAAATCCATTTTCCTGCCTTTTCGATTATAAAATTGCATTATAAATAATTTAAATACATATGTGATTGATTTCATAAACCACTTCCCCACCATTTCCCTAAACTTTATAATAAATTTTATGTAAATTCCCCACCGTTCCAACCACTTCCCCTCCATACTCCTTTGAAACTTTATAACAAACATCTTAAAGATTTTATTATAAAGTCCCATCACATCGCAATATGTTAACACTTCCCCCGCACGACCCTTTAAAACCTTATTATAAAGTCTAAAGGTTTTATTATAAACCCCGCCGACCTTCCCATCGCAAATTGCAACATTCAAATGTGCACCTCGATTGACCCTTACCAAAAAATCCAATGCGATTGCCCCGATGGCTATCCCTCGATGGCATGCCTCCAATGGAAAAACCCTCTGACCATTCCACAACCATCCATTTGCCCTCGCCGATCTGATGGCTCACAGCCAATCGGGCCATCGCCAATCGGCGATTCCATTTATAACATCTCTCTTCGCCCTTCCCCGATCTCCGATCCCGATTGGTCGGGCCCACCACATAAAATTTCACTCGTCCATCCTAAAAGTCCTTTCCCTCATATAAATCAATTTTTTTGTTTTATTTTTTTATATATCGAGCTCTCCCAAATCGCATCGGCAAGTTTCAGTATGTTACACTCCGCTCGCAAAACGCCTGATTCTGATCGCGATTGTATTTCCTGGTCCTACTATGTGATATCCTCCACCATTCATTATAAAAATCCCTTTTTCTTTGTAAAATTTAAAATTAATTTATTTTGTTTATTACAAAGGCCACTTCCCCCAATTGCATCAGAATTTTTGGTTTCGGTCGCTAATTACAACGGTGCCATGTTTCGTTATGTATTGACTCCCCCCCGATCCAGATTGCGATTTAAGCGCATCATACAACATCTTACAATGGTTCTATTTTATGTTATATCCCCTCTCCCACCCCTTCCAATTTCGATTGCGATGTGGGTCCCTCCTCATTCCCTTTGCTCCCTCCGTCCACAAATCAGTTTTCCCTTCACCGAAAGCATAATTTCATTGTATTTTTATTTCAACGACATTTTATAAAATATTAGTTTTATTCAGCGAAAATAATGGAAACAATGAGCGAAAGTCAGCAGGACGAGAGCAATAATGAGACCTAGGCTTTTACCGCAGCAGCAAAGTAGGAAATTTTTTCATCGGATTACCTATTTTCTTTCATCCATCTACAATAGAAGATTTTAAATGATCAAATGTCTTATTGTTCCTTATTTCTAGAGGAAATTGTTGGTTCTCTTTGCCATATTCAGATTTTAATTCTGAGTTGTTAAACAAATCCCTCTTTTCATGGATCTGTGTTCGCACAAATCTAGTGTATTTAATGTAATTGTAAAGAGTCTGAAAGTTGGTAATTCAGCAATAGGGGAATAGTGCGGCAGAACATTTTTTTTCTCCATTGTATAGTTTGATAGGGATTTAGATAAGAGATGCAGCTCTGATTTGTGGGATCCATGTGGTATGAAATTTAGCATTTGTTTCTCTCCTTTGTTTCATATGTAAATTGTTATGTTTCACCTCTCATCCATAAAAATTTCTTTTTTGAATGCTTTCAAGATAGAAAGGTAGGATCCATTTTTATGCCCTGCCTTGGGAAAACATTCATACTTCGTGTTTTGTCTTCTGTTTGAAAAGGATCCATTTGTTGTGTCCTTTTTAGCTCCTCACCAGTCTTTCCATCCCATATTTATTAAATTTTAATTGCTAAATATCCTAACTATATTGCCCCATGAAATACCCTGTGTCCTGATTTAATTCCTGATTTCATACTGTCCCTTTTATATCCTGCACATCCCTATAATTCATTGATGTTATTTATTTAAACCTTTCTTCCATCTCTAGCCTAATATCAGTCCATTATTTTTTTTCATTGAATATCCATTTCACGGAGAGAGCCCTCTCATATCCTTGTAGGGCTAGCTACAAGGTTGAGCATGGTTTAGTTGTTACCCTGTTTTTCCCTTTTCAGCCTGGGGTCCGATTCAGGTGCTAATAGATCATACATGTGGGGTTGGAATGAGCACTCATAGGTTTAACATAGGACACAATTTCAGACCTTGGATATCTCTAATTACATAGATGCAACATATTTAATATTGAGGTTCTAGAAAGAAAAAAAAATGTATGAATTCAAGGATCACTGTAGTAAGGACCACACATCAACAGTCAAGGGTAAGTCTACTACAACAAGGTATGTACGATTATAGTTTGCATTTCAATTTGAATATCATCTCTAACATGTGTTTCTGAAGGAAATTGTAAGTATTCTGTATGTATGCTTTTTCATAAATGTTGAATGTATTGACATTTGAATTTTGAATATTTCTCTGATATATGTTTTGCAGAACAATGTAAGTATTTTGTCTGTATATTTGTTTGGGTCTTTCTCATTAATTCATGTGTATAAAGGAGGACACAATAGGACAATTCATACACCTACTAGAAGGACATGGAACACCAAAGTACCATTACTTAAAGCAAGCACAACAATACCTCAACAGCTACTAGTGATCTAAGAAGTAGTGTCAAGTCAAGTATGAGGTCGTGTCAAAAGTCAGTGTTGTAAAAATCATCAATGTAAAATTGTAAAAGAGTCATTATTCTAAAATATTTAATCTACCTAGAGTTGAAGAGGCATTTTTGGGAGGTATAGGAGTCTTTTTTGTATAATTTTACGGGTGGGTTAACGGTTATAGTGTGATTGGGTGATTGCTCTAGTTCAATAAAATAATTGTGAATCATATAGTATCATGGATCATTGTTGCTAGTATGGGATTCCACAGTATTGTCCTATTTCTAATCATTATAGGGTGGTAGTGAGGTGTTATGTTCGTGCATGAAGTCACCTACAGGTTGGAGCTTCTGAAGACTTCAGGCTGGTAGGTCATTCTAGGATGTCGGTGCATCCATTCAGTTGACTACTAAAGGAACAAAGGAATTTGGTCATCCTTCATGTGGGAGCTGGAGAAGAATTATTTTCTATATTATAGGAAGTGGTAGCTTTCATTTCATCTTGGGCTGAAGATTAAATACTTTAGTAGAAAAGTGTTCAGTGGTTTTTGACATAAAGGGGGTTTTCCACCTAAAATTCGTGTGTCTATTGTGTTCTATTTTTTACTATTGGTATCGGATAAACATTAAGAATAATTGAAGATTTACTAATTCTCTAAAAATATTTAAAAGTGATAATTTCTAAGGAATATTAATTCACCCCCCTCTAAGTATTTCCAACAATTAGTATGAGAGCATGGTTCCTTCAATAACAGTCTAACAACTGGAAGGAGATCATGGAGTATAATAAGAACAGAGTTCCTTTGTTCATTGGAAATAACTACACACTTTGGAGTGGTTAAATGCAAGTTCATTTCTTGGTGCAAGGATACGAGGTATGGGAAATAGTTGAGAAAGGCTTTACAGCAACCCAGGATGAAGAAGGTAAGAAAAATATGGTATAAGATGAAAAGGCTAAATATGTCATTATTAGTGGGATTATCAAATACGTATATGTTAAGGTACTGAGTTGTAAACCTACTAAAGAATTATGTGGCAAGCTTGAGAATATATATGTATGTGACTCAAATGTGAAAGAATCAAAGCTTCAAATTTACAAGGAAAATTTTGAGAAACTCAAAATGAAGGAAGATGAAGTATTGCTACATACTTCTAGCATGTTGATGAAACAAAAAATGCATTGGAAGTTTTGGGAGAGCCTATCGACCTAAAAATTGTTGTCTAAAATATCCTTAGAACCCTTCCGACAATATTCAACCCAACGCTATTTATCATGGAATATATTTCAAATCTAAAAAATCTCAGCAAAGATGAATTTCATGGAGTCCTTATGACATATGAAATGAATATTGATGAAGAGGATGACACATCTCACCTAGAAACAACATTATCCAAGAAGACTAGTAAGGACAAGCATGCTCTGAAAGCGAAAACTTGCAGTTGTAAGGAAGAAGAAAAGGAAGGAGATGAAGAAGAAATTTCAAATAAATAATTTTCCTGCTTCATGCCAAAAATGAGAACAGGTATGGGGAAATTCAAAGGTAAAATTACATTGGTATGTTTTTATTATGGTTTTTTTGGGAAATAACACCCTAAAGGTCTTGGGTTGACAACCTTCATATATCAGGGGCATGCCATTCAAGAAGGACTCACTTAACCAACTTTTATAATGAAAACTAGATACTACTAGTTGCAGAACTTACCCGAAAGTCCCTCGGTTGATGTATATCCCGCCAGTTGCAAACCCCCTGCAACACTTTGTGCTCTGAAACCTATAAATCCGCAAAGAATGAACAAAAAAACCTAGTTGTATAGCATATATAGTTCCTAGATGTCAATCAAAACCATGCATAATATCATAAAAAAATATGAAATGTTCAATTAGTGATTAATACACATGTATAAGGCATCATAAACACATAAACATCGAGAACAAGATGGCTCTTCTTATTATGAATTACACGTATAGTAATCAAAACATGGAGATATCACATGAATCTGCCATGACCTTCAAGGATACCGTCCTCTAGATCCATCCATCCCTAGCCTCGTAAGAATTATTCCAAGATCTGTGCACAATAGATATCATATAGGGTGATGAACATCTCAAGGAAACAAGGGTTTCTTGAATATACTTGGGAGGTACAAGAGGCACAGGAATATCAGACTTGAATAGGGATCCAATAGAGTATAATATGTATATTTTTCTCTCCCTTAGGCCATTCATTTGAGGGGCTTTTATACTCCCTCAAATTAGTTTCTGTAATTAGGAGCAATTAGGCCACAGGCTGTGGTGGTTAAATTACTGGAATAACCATCAAACCCACCTCAAAAATAGGGAAAATATATATTTTTTAATAATTAAAAAGGTATACTCGAATATATATGAATGGACTCGTGCGTATACATGGAAAATTCTAGGTAGAGTCGTGTATGGGTTTTAAGAGAATGTTTTTAGTGAAAATGTTCAAGTTTGAGGGGAAAGGGTGCCCAATGCCAAAGTGTAAATCATCAACTACATGAAGGTGATAAATGACACTATAACATATGCCCCCTAATATATGAAGTCAGAAGGGATACATGATGGCCAAAACGTATTATGTGCATATAAATAACCTTGCAAGGACTAGAGAGGACTTCACTAGATTTCAGCCTGCCAAAAAACCAGTGAGAGAAATCAAAGAGATAGCGCATGTCTAAGGCAGGCATACCCATGCTTAGTGAAAGGAAAGCATGTCCGCATATCAAATATAGAGAGGATCCAATATGTATACAAGTATAGCTAAAAATTGTAAAGTACATAGTGAATCATCTGATTACTACGCGGAAGTACAAGTCAAAATTAGGTTTGAGTATCACATATAAAATACTGATCAATGACGTTGCAATAGATATCTGATCACAAAAGTCACAAATGAATCTCCAAGTACCAAATAATAAGTGGTGGAACAAATGGTACAACACGCAACTTGGGAGCCAACATATAGGATGTTGTTGTGGTGAAACTGCAACGTATAAGGGTGGACGGTGTCACTGGCAGAAAACTAAAGAAGTTTTCTAAGTGAAACGAATTATGTTGATGCAAACTGGAGGTCTTCACCGATCACTATGACACAATTCTACAAAATGGGAATAAATGAGCTGAATTCGACCATGTGAAAAATCGTTTGATTACCGATGATTGATGTATACCGTTAACAAATGCGAGACGGCCCACCGATAATGATAATGAGTGTCAAGGTGCCCCAGTACAATCCAGAAAGTGTGAATAAATGAGTTGAAGTCAAACACTTGGAATAATCTACCAATCAGGAGGCAATGATGTATCCTCATTGTCGATAGTGAAGAGTCTGCCACTGATGACTACAAACCCTAAGGTACTCACAAAGGGACACTAGACCTTATTCCCAGAGCAATGATTTGGAGTCAATGGGAAAATATATGCTGGAAGGAAAGTGTTAAGGCATCCCACATCACTCTAGCATGAGTGTAACCCACAAGAAAATATTTTGAAGGAATTGAATGAGGTAGAGTGAAGTAACCAACCCATAGTAGGTTTCCAGCATGCACAAGATGAAGCTAGCGCACGACAGAAACCCTCTCGACCAACCAATAATGAAAGTTGACAAAGAGGCGAGATATCCACCGATAGGGTCAAATGGAAATCAGGTACTGCATGAATCCCAGGTGTGATAATGTAAGCTGATGTCGAACACAAGGGAAACCACTCAGTCAAAGACCCATGATGATGATCAAATTTTGAGCACAAGGTCACCTATCAATGATGTAAATACAACGAGGGTGCAACTCTAGGTTTGCTCTCAGATAAATATGTCGTAGTTGATAAGAGACAAAACCACCCACAAGAGGTCAATGGAGACCTTCTCAAACCAGCACGAGCATAGGACCAAACCTCTGTTGTGATAGAACAAGATACTGACAAGACCGGGAAGGTCGACTAAAAAATGAGTCAAGAGACACCGCAAAAAGGCTGACTCGGGTTAACTTCCCTTGAAAAAAAGCATGACTCACGTTGACTATGGTAGAAAATTATAAATTTGTATAAGTTTGTCATGCAGGAGGCATGAAAAAACCCTCCATATGATTGGAAGGTATAACCAACCGGGGGAGAACTGACGCATGTGACAAGGTTATGGCTTCTCCTAAGTCAAAACTAAAACCATCCCAAATGAAGGAAAGACAGAGTTTTTTGTGCTTTGTTCAAGGGTGACAAAACTGACACTCTGGTTGCCATCAAGGTATGAAGTAATATCCCGTTCCCACTCTTTTTCATATATTTAATTTTTTTGTCTTTTTCATATTCAAAGCTTGAAAAAGAATAAAAGAATGTTATAGTACAATGGATAGAACGAGTATCATGAAACAGATGCACTAGTTCCTGGCATAGTATCAATCCTATGCTCAATGCAAGGTGGTGGAAACTGGTAAGTGATACTCAGAGGAATGTTCCATCCATGGGTAAAAAGGTGTCAAGTCGTGGTAGCTAATTGATTGCATGGTTAACTTGTACAGAAATTCATGGTCAAAAATTGGATTAAACATTGAGTCCAAATGAAGCTAGCTGAAGCCCAAGATAAATAAATAGTCAATATTCAATGCAGTAACAGAACTTAACAACAGAAGGGAGCCTCTAGGGTAATGGCCAGAAAAATGATAGTGAAGAAGAAGAAGAATGAAGCTTCAACGTATATGTCATGGTGAGACTAAAGAGGACTCCCGAGCCTACATAAATTGCAGCATAGGTGAAAAATGCTAGTGAGGAACTAACGAGGAAGCCCTTGTAAAGGAAAGCTCTACAACCAAGTCATGATTAAAAAATCAGCAAGTGAAATGGGTTAAGTACTCATGATATGATGGGATTGACCCTATGGAAAATGATCAAAATGGAGGCTAGTATGCAGGATGCAATGGAAGTTGGATTCCCTGACCTATATGCCAGTTTTAAATCATATACCTGCCATGATAGGTCAGCGGTCATGGATCCGAAAAAACAAGAAAAAATATCAAATTTAGTAAAATTTCCGTAAAAAATTACCTTTCCCAACACTTATGAGAAACATGGTTATATATCCTTAGATAGATTGTGAAAAATAATCACGAAGGAATTTTTCCAAAAATATTCAAATTCTGGGTATAAATACACCATTTACCTCATATTTGGGTCATTTTCACATTGCAGAAGTGGAGAAGGAGCTTTTGGAGAAAAAATTCATTTTCTCAAAACCGGAGCAATCAACCATGAAATCGCACCAAATGAGTCGGGTAAGCTCTAAATTGATCTTTGTCATCAATTTCATTCCATTTTAAGATAAAAATTTAGAAATTTGACTATAGGAAACATTTTTTTTTATGAAACCCTCTGCGCATACGCAGGTTCATGTGGACAAACTTGCGTATGATATGTGACTGTGTATAAACGACGTCGTGTGTGCGCAGACCGAGAATTTAAAAATTGAACCTAAGGAATGATTTGATGAATTTTTTCAGGATGTCAATTAGATGGAGGGAGCATGAACATAGTGCCATCGATAATTAAGTGATGGAATATCAAAATTCATTCGATATCCTTCGAAATTGTGGATTTCTCAAGTTCTTTAAAATTCCAATTATGAAAAGTAATGTCCGATTTCTTCAAATGTTGGTAGATCACCGGGATTCGAAAGAATACTGCTTCATGATAGTTCAAATGACAGTACTCATAGAAGTGGAAGAAATATATTTCATCACTGGACTCCCTCAAAGAGGAGATCCAGTATATTTTCACAGAAAGCATTTGGGAGGGCTTACTGTGGAAGATTACGTCCAAGTCTACTGCGTAGAGGTGTCTCAAAAGGTAGGTACACAGATTGCAATCAAATATTTGAAAGAACTATATAAGAAAATTCTCCTCTTCACTATTGGCAGAGTAGCAGGATCTACTTCTCTACATCACGCTTCGAGGACAAAAATGAGCATTTCAATAGAATGTTTGATTCAACTCTTTGATTGGTGCACAACATTGCTGAGAAACATGAAAAGATATTTGACTTCGATCTACAAGGAAAAAACTAATCATCTTGGGTATGGAACTATTTTACTGACATTCTTCTTTGAGATGATTCCAAGGCTTCGGCCCAAAGTCATCTCAACCATCAAAAACCCTAGAGATCCAAGAATAGCTTAGTGGGTTGATCTGATTAAGAGATTGGGGGGAAGTGAAGTTCCCTCAACCACTTGCGATGACGAGTTCTTATAATGGTGGGAGGAACAAGTTCTCGCTATGGAATATTATCCCTATGTTGGGATGGATTTTCATGGTGATCCAGATCTAGTACTTCCACCGAGTGCAGCATGGGGTGCAATTGGTGAGATTGTAATTTTTTCTTTTTGATTATATGAATTTTTTGATTTTTTCAAAATATGAAAATGAAAAAATATTTTTGATTGAACTCAAATGAATGAAAAGATTATTGATGATGATGATATAGATATGGGACCAATCAGACCTGAGGGATACCCAAGGCATAGGTGCCGCAGAGGCAAAGTGGATGATGAAGATACTTGTAGGACCCTCCATGCCGTCCAGATAAACTTGGAGAGTTTTACTTTCTAAGTGCCTATGTCTACAGTAGAGGACCTAGCAGAGGTTATCTGGAGACAGGTAGTCGGAGTACCAAGAGACTGTGTGCGGTTATTCCACTGTGTAGAGACTGCTATCGTGTTCTATAGGAACACGAATGTTGGGAAAGGACCAGAGGATTATATTTACAAATTTTACCAAATGACTATAATATTTTTTTGATACTGAACATGATTGAGCATAAGCCCTAATTTTGTAGGATAGATGGGTCCATATTTTGTATATTTTTTAACACTCTCTCTCTATCTCTCTCTCTCTCTCTCTATATATATATATACAACAATTTATATGATCTGATGATTTGAAATGTATGAAAAATGAATGATGTATAAAAATTAAAATGTTGAATGATGAATATGCCAATCAATTGCTTGATTAGCCTATATATATATATATATATATACAACAATTTATATGATCTGATGATTTGAAATGCATGAAAAATGAATGATGTATTTTATATATTGATTAAAATGTTGAATGATGAATATGCCAATCAATTGCTTGATTAGCCAATAAGTCTTCCATCAAATTTTCAGCTCGAGGAATGTGAATGAATGTTAGAAATTCAAATGATCTTTGTAACAAATGTACCCTAAAAAAAAATCGGTTCAAAAATGGGTCCCAAACCTGATATGTGTTGTTCAATTGCAAAACCACAAGCTGGGAGTCCAAGAAAACTACTAACGAATCAACATCCAAAAATATTTCTTTTGAGAGTAGATAAATCACTGTAGTGTATTCTGCTATGGTGTTCGAAGCAGGACCAATACACCTCTTTAAACCAACAACTAACCGGATGGATAATGAAGTACCCAAGCTACAGAAGCCAAGTTTCGGGTATGTCTACTAGCACCATCAGCAAAACGAAAATGAATCATGACATCCAACACAACCTGCCAGAGCAGAAAAAATGCATCATAATCACACCAAAAATAAAAAACTCAGATATGTACAAAAACAAAAAATATACAAAAATCAAGATGCTATGCCAAAGCCTAGGCATAATACTATTTCAAATATAACCCATTTCTGGGGTCTGCCAACTCATTTCCGTAAAAATAAACCAAGGAATAAGCTCCTTTCTTGAGGACATTTTTAACAATGAAGGGGCCATACCACATAGATTTGAACTTGCCTACTCCTAGGGCATCCTTCTCTTGGTCATAAGCCAAGAAAAGGTCTCCTTCGGAGAAAACCCTACGTTTGACAGCTTTATGTTACTGAACTTTTATCCATTTCTTATGTGCCTCATTCATCATGACAACATCCTGATGCTGCTCATCAAGATTTTCCAGATGAGGAAGACGTTATTCGATACTGGAAGTGTCAAGAAGAAGTTCTATAGCTAAGTTAAGAGAATGGATTTCACACTTGATGGGAAATATAGAATCCACCCCATAAGACAGTTGAAACGGAGTAAAACCAGTTGCATTTTTTACTAAAATCCGGTATGCCTAAAGCACAAGATACAACATAATGTGCCAATTGGATTGAGATTTATCAACTTTCCGTTGAAGAATTTTCTTTAAGGATTTTTTTATGGCTTCCTCTTTCCCATTGGTTTGAGTATAATACAGAGATGAGTGCTCCTGCCGGAAACCTAATTCCAGAGCCAATTCAACCATCATGATGTTCTCGAAGTGACTGCCATGATCAGTGACAATCTCTTTGGGAATACCAAAGTGAGAAATGACCTGATTGAAGAGGAAAATAGTTGTTGTCTCACCATCATTCCTGAAAGTAGACATAGCCTCGACCCACTTCGTGAAGAATTCTACGGCTACAATAATGTACTTGTGACCTTTAGCCGAAGGCAGGTTACAAGTAGTATAATCAATACCCCAATTTTTAAAGGGGCCAACAGTGATGACAGGAAAGAGTGGAGCTGGATGAACGCACATCTTTTGATTATAAACCTGACAAGGATGACACATTTTGATTGATTCCATACAATATTTCAAAATTGAAGGCCAAAAATATCCTGCATGCAAGACTTTTTGGGCTGTAGCAAGCCCAGATAAATGACCACCACAAGCTCCACTGTGGAAATCATCCAGCACCACTTGAGCTTCTTCAAGAGTTAAGCATTGTCTAAGGATTGAATCAACCCTGCGACAGTATAAAGTGTCACCAGTTATCAAGTAACTTTTAGCCATGTGACATAAATTACAATGCTCAACTTTTGAAAAGGTTGAGGGAAAATTTGCAGTCTAGAGATATACTATGATATCCCCATACCAAGGATCCTATGAAGAAATGACAAAAATATGTTCATCTGGGAAGGATTCATCATAAACCATCTCTTCTCCATAGGGAAACTTAAAAATTAATTTCACAAAAAGCAATGATTTCTTGGACTTGGAAGACATAAACTCAAGATAAAACTCCTGAAAAATCACAATCCATCGATTGTATTTTCCCCCAATCACTCGCCTACTGAGAACAAACTGAAATGGATTGACTACTACCAAAACATAGGTTTTTCGAAGAAGAATATAATGTCAAAGCCGATGCACAACATGGAAAGCTACTAAAGCAAGCTTCTCTATCAGAGGGTATCGGAGTTCAACTCCTACCATGCCTCGACTAAGGTAGTATATATAATGCTCTTAAAAAGCATCATCTTCCTAAACCAGAACCATACCAATGGTATATTATGATGCAGCGAGATACAAAAGGAAATCCCTGCTATAATCAGGTGGACTCAGTAGAGCAGCAGAGGTCAATGATTTTTTCAAAGCATCGAATGAGGGCTGAGCAAAGTCATCCCAAAAGAATGGAACTCCTTTCTTTAATAATCTTCTAAATCCTTTCGTAATCTTGTCATAATTTATGATGAATTTCCACAAAAAATTAGCTTTTCCTTGTAGACTTTGAAGTTGAAAAATTGAAGACGGGGGAGGCAACTGAAGTATTTGACCGACCTTGAAGGGATATACCCGAATCCCTTCTGTAGACACAATAAATCCCAACAACCGACTAGATGTGACCACGAAAACAAACTTTCTCTGATTCAACCGGATTTTTTAATGTCAACATCATTCAAAGACTTTACAGAGGTGAGAAGGATGATCAATTCTCTTATGAGAACGAGCAGCTAAATCATCCAAGTATGCCTCGATAATATGTTTGATGTTGTGGAAGGCATAAGACATAGCCCGCTGAAAAGTAGCTCCAGCATTTTTAAGGCCAAAAGGCATTTTATTGTAAGAAAAGGTACTCTAGGGAAAAATAAATGTAGTCTTATGTTGATCTTCAGGATGTATAGTAATTTTATTATATCCAAAGAAACTGTCCATGAAGGAAAAAATCTCATCCCCTGCACATTCATCGATAATCTGATATATAAATGGTGTGGGGTAGTTATCTTTTGGGCATGCCTTATTTTGGTCCCCGAAAAATATACAAAGTCAAATTGTTCCTTGTTTCTTATCCACGGGAACTAGATTCAAAACCCACTCTGTCCAAGGAACAGGAAAAATGAATCCTGCCTTAAGCAGCTTCTCCACCTCAGCTGTGATAGCTGCTGCCTTCCTAGGGTTGACCAACGAAGTTTTTTCCCGACAGTCTTAGAATTTTCGTACAACTTGATCTCATTCTTGACAATAGATGGATATATACCAGGAATTTCCTCATAAGACCAAGTGAAGACATCATTAAACTCTCGAAAGGGACCAATATAAATTTGAACTTCTTCAGGGGAAAATTCAACTCCCATGAAAACATGCTCTATAATTTTGGGATATCTAGAAATGTTCACCTAGATAGTAGGATAAATCATAGCCATGTTCCCTTCAAAAAAACCCTGTGCTCGTGCTAAAGGGTTCAGGATCGGGTGAACAGGACCAGAAGACTTAGGGCTAGGAAAAATTGATTCAACTTCGCTCAAATCTGGTAGAAAGTAAGACCGATGATGCAAATCATCCCATGATCTCTCTACATTATTCATAGCTTCCAGGATGGCCTCTTTAGATGGAAGAGTGGTACGAAGGCAATCCTGGCCTGAAGATGAAGTAAGATTCCAAGCTGGAGCCACATCTCCATCCAATTCCTCCGGTGAAAGAGAAACTGGAATGGAATCTATAGATTCAACAATAGAGCTATAAGAAATCTTAGCTGGAGACATTGGAAATGCCATTCCACCCACTTGAACTTTTGCTAATGTGGAGTTAGGAGAAGGTAAGGTCCAACGGTTTGAAAAATAATGAGTTCTGAAAAAATCCCTTCGAATAGGAGCCCTGGAGGATGAAATCACATTAATAGGAATAGAATGAGGTGAAAGATCAGAAGTACCCATCAAAGAAGAATACATTCCAACACCCAAATTCTCAATAGTTACCTTCGTATCCTTCACTAAAGGAATGGTTGAGTCAGAAGATGCATTCAAATATATAGGAGAACAGTCTAGCTGGTCAACTGTGAAAATTCTCCCTTTGTGAGGGAAGCAAACAATACAAAATAACGAGGATGCAATAGCATCCATATCATAGATCCAGTTTCACCCCAATAGAAGTTCATAGTTTAAGCTTGCAACGAATATCTCAAATTCGATATTAATATTTTTTCCCCCAACATAGATGGGAAAATCCAGAACAATACCATGTAGCCTGTGAGAATGACCGTCAAACACAGTTAGAATAGTGGCTAAAGGAATAGACGCGAGAGATCCAATACCCTTCCAACATGAAACTGAAATTACACAGGTGGAAGCACCTTCATCAACGACTGTTCGAAAGATATTGAATTTTTGATAACTCGATATAATATGGAAAGCCATATGATGAGGGAGTCTCTTTTTAAAATTTGAAATATCAAATGTAATCATAAGAGAGTTCTTTGGATCTACAGCTCCCATAGCAGTGAGAAAAGCACTTCACTGAGAAGGACAAGACTGGAACACCTCTAATGCAGACATGACACAAGGAATCTAAGCCAGATCTTCTACAATGGAGTAGTTCTGGGTGGCCTTGGAATTTGTATTAATCATTGTATGTTTTTAAGATTCCTTTGGCATCTAAAGTATAGGCTCAATAGTCGGGTTCGTAATACGAAGTGGTTCAACACTATCACCAGTACCCTTAGCTTTTGAAGACTCAACTTCTCCATAATCACGAGAACACATAGAGATATCTACGTGAGAACTCATTATGTATATGTTTGATGTATTTTCCCCTTCCTGGCTACAACCAAAAGATGCCCCAATATTTTCATTCGTGCCAACAATTAATTGTTGCCCTTGGGGAAAAGGGTTTCTCAGCACAACCTGGGAACTAGAAGAACCTTGTTGAGCTAACAAGTGTTGTTAATCCTAAATTTTAGGGCAAAGGTGAGTAATATGGTCTCCAGTGCACAAATTGCATGGAAACTTCACTTTTATTTTATTATACCTTTGACCCTCTCCAACATGATCATTGATTTTTTTTACATTCCCCTTCCCATATTTACCTTTCTTCTTGTTATTCCATTCTTTCTTATTTTTTAGGTCCCTATATTACTAGTTTAGTCCCTTATGGTTATTAGTGTATCCCCCTTATTATTATTATTTTACCCCTATATCCCCAATATTGTTATTATTGTGCCCTTACATTGTTATTGTTACGTCGACTAGGATTATATTGTGGGCCCATGGACTCCTATATATAGAAGGAGGTTTTGGTCATTTGTATCATCCAAGAATTGTTAATTTATGTAATGTATTATAGGTTTCCCCCTTAAAGAGGCTATTTATAAGGTGTTGATATATCTTTTATTCTATTTTTGGAGCTGGTTTCATAACATTTGGTATCAAAGCTTTGGATTCTAGGGTTTCGCTGCTCCAAAAAGGCCATCCTGGAATTATCGCTATAACCTTTTTTCTACAAAGGTTCAAAAGCTAAAATTTGTAGACCATGAAGCTGAAAACCAAAGGAAAATTTTCACAAAATTTTAGAACTTGGTCCACAATAGTTTCGGGGATATGATTTGTGGAAGTTAGGGAACTTTGCAAGATCCTAAATTTAACCTAAATAGGTCATTGCAGAATTTTCGTTAAAAAAAATTTTCTACAAGGTTTCAGAAGCTAAAATTTTCACAGAGGGAAGCCGAAGTCCTAAGGAACCTCTTGTAAAAATTTAAGAGCTTGGTTCACAATATTTTGTGAGATATGATCTATGGAATGTAGGATTGTTTTAGGCTCCCGAATTTCATCTCAAAGCAGTGACCGTGGAAAAAAATGGACAACTCTCTCTCTGAGCATTGGATTGGGATTCTGTAAAAAGTGGTTGAATTTTCACAGACTGTATTTTTTGGCATATCAATTTCAAATTCGAAGAGGAAAACAGTGACATGTGGAAAGTCATATAGTGTTTCTCTACTAAACTAGTCCACAATTAGGTCATCGTGGGAAATTGGGCATAACTTTGCCTTGAAGAATCCAAATCAGGTCATACCTACGACATTCGAAAGAATATTTAGAGGGATACTTTAGGTCATAATTTTGGATATTGAATATACTAAATAAAAGAGATAATTTAGTTTCAATATCGCGCTCCTCAAAAGCAAGAAAAAGGTGTGTATTGTTTTTCGAATTACATAAGTCTCGCTTGAAAAAAAATAAAATTAGTTTTAATTTATTGCAAGGGCATATTGAATAATGGATATAAGTATTGGGTTCTAAAATTCCCCCTAAAAAGAATTCAACACCCATCAAGCCTTCAGAAGGCTCTATTATGACTCATGAAGACCAAGAAACACAACATGAGATATCAAAATTACAAGAGAAAGTGCACCAAATTTTGCTATCACAAAGATAAACAAAAAATGAAATGGAATTTCTGAAGAAAGGCGTGGAAACTAAGATGGATTGTTTGAAGAAAGGCATGGAAGCTAAGACGAATGGTTTGGAAGCTAAGATAGATGGAATGGAAGTGGGCATGGAAGCAAATATGGATAGCACAGAAGCTAAGATGGATGACATGGAAGCTAAGATTGATGAAAAAATGAAAGAAAAAATGGAAAACATGTAGAATCATTTGGAAAAGTTGATACAAGAAATGTTTCCTAATGGTGAAAAGATAGTAGAGGAAACTCATAATGAGAACAAAATAAATGTTAATCGTGATTTCATAAACACTAATGTTGGATGGAAGAACCACCATATTCCAAATATGGAAATGGGGAAGTTTGATGGCAAGGATCTCGTAACATGGATACTACAAATGGAGCAATATTTTGATCTCAATAATGTGCAAAACACACAAAAGGTACGCATTTCAACTTTACATTCAGAAAAAAATACATTTTTATGGTATCGGTGGCTTTTCTCCCGTAAAAAAATTGTCACTTGGTAAATTTTTATAGAGGAAATGATAGCACATTATGACAATAAAAAAAGCAACACCTTCTTTAGCCAACTGATAAATCTCAAACAAAAGGGATTAATGGCAGAGCACATTGAGGACTTCAAAAAATTGAATATAAGGGTAACTGATATTCTAGAGGAACACATGATTTATGTCTTCATAGGGAATTTAAAGGATAAATTCCAACATAAATTTCACGTTTGGGAACCTGATTCATTGGAAAAGGCATTCAGGTTGGCAAGAAAAAATTAATGTAAAATTATGGCAACAAGGAAGCCTACCACTCACATATATAAATATGGAAGTGTTGCTAATCCTAGACTTCCACAACCTACAAGGTTGACACCACAATAATTGGAAGAAAAAAGAGTAAAACGACGTTTCTATAGTTGTGATAGAAAATACACTAAAGGTCATAAGTGTGCTGAGAAGAAATTATTTTACATAGATTGCGAAGAGGTAGGAGAAGATGAACAAGAATCTTCAAAAGAAGAAGATATACACCAGGAACCAACCATAGAAGTGGAAGAAATGAGTCCTACCATATCATGTAATGTATTGGCAGGAATTACCACTCCTCAAACTATCAAGATAGAAGGGCATATCAAGAAGAAAAATGTAATAGTGTTGACTGATTCGGGTAGTACCCATAATTTTAATCATTGTAAGGTAGCCAACGAATTGAATTGTTTCCTATACCCAACATCAGAATGTCAAGTGATGGTTGCAAATGGAGGAACTATAAATTTCTCTTGAAAATTCCATAATATCAAGATAACCATGGGGGAATATGTATTAAATAGTCCAATGCTTCCCATTCCTATTGGAGGTGTTGATGTTGTACTAAGAGTACAATGGTTACAATATTTGGGGACGGTAGCTTTTAATTTTCAAGAACTTTTCTTGAAATTTTTCTCATAAGGAAATGAAGTTGAATTACGGGGTATCGCAGGGAATCCGAGAAATATAATAAGCTCTAATTTGATGACAAAGCTTCTGAAGAAATAACAACAAGGCGTAATTGCACAATTATGCTCACTAGAAGTTCCAACATCAAAATCATCTATTTTTGTAGATCTCCAAAAGGCCTTGGACAATCATTCCAAGGTGTTTGAAACTCCCAAAGGACTCCCACCTATTCGTGATCATGATCATGCTATTCATTTGATTCCAGGAAGTGTTCCTCCAAACATCAGGCATTATATATATCCTTATGTCCAAAAGAGCGAAATTGAATGTATGATTGCAGAAATGTTAGAAGCTAGTATAATTCAACCTAGTCAAAGTTATTTCTCTACTCTACTAGTATTAGTGCACAAGAAGGATGGATCATGACGCATGTGTCCGGATTATAGGGAGCTCAATAAGCTCACCATTAAAGATAAATTTCCCATTCCTATAATTAATGAATTATTGGATGAATTACATGGAGCAATTTATTTTACCAAGTTGGATCTTCATTCAGGATATCATCAAATTAGAATGAAGACTCAAGATATTCCGAAAGCAGCATTTCAAACTCATGAGGGTCATTATGAATTTTCAGTCATGCCTTTTGGCCTTGCCAGTGCACCTTCTACATTTCAAGGGTTGATGAATTCCATTTTCAAACACTTCATTAGAAAATCTGTGCTAGTATTTTTTGATCATATACTAATCTACAACAAGTCTTGGAAGGATCATGTTCAACATGTTGACAGGGTGCGAAAACTATTTCAAGAGAAACAATTATATGCAAAAATATCCAAATGTTTCATTGGAGTACAAGAGGTGGAATATCTGGGTCATATTGTATCTCATGAGGATGTTAAGGTAGACCCTAAAAAAATTAAAGCCATTAAGGAATGGAAAGTCCCAACAACCACAAAGCAGTTGCGAGGATTTCTTAGGTTAACAGGGTATTATCATAGGTTTGTTAATAATTATGGGAGATATGATATTCAAAATTTTGTGGGGGAATGTTTGCTTTGCCAACAAAGTAAAGTGGAGACAATTAAGACCCCAGGTCTTCTACAACCTTTATACATTCCAGTTCAACGTTGGGAGGAGATTTCAATGAATCTTATCACAAGTTTACCTATGTCCGAAGGAAAGAGTGTCATCATGGTGGTAGTTGATAGACTTACCAAGTATGCACAATTTTGTGCATTATCTCATCCATTTAAAGCAAGTACACTTGCTACTACATTCATGGACACAATTCAAAAGCTACATGGAAATCTAAAGGTTATTGTGAGTGACAGAGATCCCATTTTTACTGGAAATTTTTGGACGGAGTTATTTTCTTGTTTGGGTACTCAATTAGCTCATAGCTCATCTTATCATCCTCAATCTGATGCTCAAACTAAGATAGTTAATAAATGTTTGGAATAATGTCTTCGTTGTTTTGTATCTGATAAACAAACACAATGGGTCAAGTAGTCACCTCTCGTTGAATGGTGGTCTAACACTTCCTTCCATACTGTAGCAAAATTGATCCCATTTATGGCAATTTATGGATATCATCCACCTTCCATCACATCATCCTTAATAGAAAATTCTAAGGTTCAAGTAGTGGAAGATCACATCAAGCATCAAGAAGAAGTTCTCCAAATCTTAAAGGATAACCTAAATTTGGCACAAAATCGAATGAAACAATAGGTAGATCAACATCGCAGCAAGAGAATTTTTAATGTAGGAGACTGGGTATTTTCATGGCTACAAGCATACAAACAAAAGTCCCTCAAGAAGGATAAGAAGGATAATAAATTATCGCCAAAGTACTATGGTCCTTACAAGGTGTTGCAAAATATTGGTACTATGGCATACAAATTGGAGCTTCTTGCTTCTTCACGAGTGCATCCAGTTTTCCATATTTCATGCTTAAAGAAGGTTATAGGTGAAAATATTCCAATTCAAGCAATATTTCCAGAACTTGATGAGGAAGGAAAAATCATATTGGAACCTAAAGCAGTCATGGAAACAAGAACTCGACAGCTAGGAAATCGATCAATTTCAGAGTATCTCATCAAGCGGAAGAACTTACCCACTGAAGATTCTACATGGGAGGATGAGAATTTTATACAGAAGCACCCAGAGCTACTCAACCATCGAGGACAATGCTTTTTTGAAGGAGAGGGGAATTTTAGGTCCCTATATTACTAGTTTAGTCCCTTATTGTTATTATTGTATCCCCCTTATTGTTATTATTGTACCTCCGTAACCCCAATATTGTTATTATTGTGCCCTTACATTGTTATTGTTAGGTCAGCTAGGATTATATCATGGGCCCATGGACTCCTATTTATAGAAGGAGGATTTGGTCACTTTTATCATCTAAGAGTTGTTCATTTATGTAATGTATTGGAGGTTTCCCCCTCGAAGAGGCTATTTCTAAGGCGTTGATATCTCTTTTCTTCTATTTTTGGAGTTGGTTTCATAACCTTCTTCCCCTCAGATTTTGGACTTCCTTTGGGGTTGTAATTTTGGACAACATTAATTGCCAAGGATTGGGAAGGAGTTAACACCAAACTCACAACCTCACCAGAAGAAGCATATTGTATAGAAAATTGCAACAATTGACTAAGCAGGTTCGCTACACTGCTATCGATCGAACCAACCCATCACCATGAGGACTAGGTTTAGTTTTGGATAAGTCCAATTTGGAGTGAGTAGCATCCAGAAATTTTTTATTGAGGACTCTAGACTGAGAATAGATCATTTCTAATTGTTGAGCCCTGAAAATAACCTGCTCTTCAGAAAATACCCCTGAAAGTCATACATATTTAGAAATATATAGCTACAAAGATTTCAAAAACCATTCTAGAAGGAGTTCATTCAAAATGTGGGCTTTAATGAGCCTCTTCCTTTTTTTCCATTACAAAATATGATCAGAAATGTAAGTTGCCTTATCCTGCTAAAAAATTGGCTAGGAGTTCAGTCTTGGCGTCATAACGGACAAGTAACTGAAAGTGGTTTAAGAACATGGTAGCCAAATCTCCAAAAGTGGAAAAAATGCCCCCAGTTAACTAGATATACCACTTAGCTACATTTAAAGTTAAGGTGAATTGAAATAACCTCAACCTAATCGAACCATTAATCAGGGAGTTGGATGAACACCATAAATGGAAAGTGTTGATATGATCAGCCATATCCTTTCCATTATTCCCTTCAAACTTTCAAATGTCTAAGGGGAGCTTGGTGGGGACTGGAGGCCATCCTGGACTATATATAATTTTATCATTAGTCAATTTCGACAAATATGGAAATTTTAACATTGCTAGAAATGGTAAGCGAGGAGGAGCTTAGGAATTCCACCCTCCATAGGAAGGATTTTCAACATTCTGAAAAGAATACCTTGGATTTGTTGAGGCACCAAGTTGTCAAATGTTGTTCATAGAGAATACTAGGCCATAGGAAAATCCTTGTGACCCAACATTCGGAGAAGGACCCCCCCACCCCCAACATAGAGTTACTATAAACAAGACCATTTCCCTCCACTAAGGTAGTGAATGGGGATGAAACACCTTGATAAGGGTTCCAAGCATTTACAAATGGAGAAAAATCTTGCGAAGTACTCGATGAAGTGAAAGGAACATTCCCCTTGTTGAACCGTGAGAAACTGATTTCCTGCTCTCGACGCTATAAAACTAGGATTCCAACCTATAAAAGTATTAGAAATTTGACCTCTAGACCATGGATTGAAACCTTGAGCCTGAGAATAAGAATGTAAATATCCTAAGGAAGGGGTCGAATGAGGGATATGCCCACTCCCAAAGGGGAACCCTTGAAAAGAAGTCGATCCACTAGCCATAGAGGGTATGGGTGGAGATGCAGCTGAAGCAGCAAAAAAGGAGAAATAAGGAATCCCACTAGTGGGCATTCCAAAAGAAAAGGGACCAGATTGTGAAGCATGTGCTTGGGTGTGACTAGAGCCAGACAAAGCAGCACTAGAAGTGATAGTAGATATAGCAATAGTGGCCCCTCCTTCTATTGAAAGAGGGGTCTGAACACTTGTTGCACTCACAGTTGAAGTTGTGTTCCCAGTTGTGGCCATCGAAAGGTGTGAATATGATGGATAAGGACTTTCGAGTCTCTAAGACTCGGGTTTGATGTATTGAATGATGAAAGGATAATTAACAGGAAGAGGAGATGGAAGAGACTCAATAGGTTGAGGGACTTCCTCTACTTCTACTTATTCTGCCGGAAATAAAACTCTCGAGATGATTGAGGTACTCCTCTCTGTACTGACACTGACACCGACCCAAAAACCACCGACATAAAAAAAAATCCCTTATGGAGGATTTCTCTCCACTGTGTCTGAAACCACTGGGTGAAAATCACCCTCTAAATTACTTCTACGCCTTCTTGAATAAGGCTCGGCACTTGTAGGAGAATACCCACGAAGCCTCCTTGATCGATGAGGTGATGGGTTAGCCACTTTGAAAGATTTATTTTAGACTCAAAAAATATATGAAGCTACATCCAAAGAGGCAGCTCTCAAGTATTTCCGCTTTGGGTGATGAGGACCGGACACAAAAATACAAGAAAGTGAAATAATAGGACCTCCTAAAAGTAGTCTGAGGTAATTACAACCCAGGCCTAGTAGCGAAGGTAACATAAATAGTTGCGCTGACTACCGAACAATAGCCTTTGCCAGTCCAATTCTCTAAGATTCACAAGGGCACGCTCTAGAAGTATTGATGGAAGTGATGAAACGTTTGCCTCAGGTACCATAGGTATTCCCCCCCACGATAGCCACCTTTGTGGTCCTTAGGATAGGCAACTATGGGCACCAATCCATATCAACGGTCGGGCGGAATGGTCTTAGGTCAAGATTCACCAAATCGGAGAGGGGGTATCTTTCTTCTCTACCTACACTATCCCACGCACTTCACTCTCTGGAGGAGAGTTTTCCTAGTCCATTTAATGGTGGTGGATTTTACTCATTAAAAAAATTATATGTTTAACAATTTGAGCAGCTTTGGAGAGTTTACTCTTCACTCACCTAATCCAAGGCCCTACACCCTAGCTAGTTGGTGTATAATTAATGAAAATAATACAAAAAATACTAGTTGATTTTAATTATATCGCTTATTTTAGATTGGGTATTATTTAAGTCAAGGGTGCACGGAAGTGAAACTGATGGTGTTTTTATGACACAAAAGAAACAAATGAAAACCAAACTACATGCAAATGCAATGATTTCCTTTCGATGAAGAGTGATTTCTACACAGGTTCTATGAAACTAACAAAAAAAAACATTGTTTTCTTTTCAAACACTCACACTTCACACAACTTAGAAAATTACGAAAAATACTAAAAAATGCTCAAATACACTTAATGAAAACTACCAATGATATGCAAATCCTAAGATGCTAACTCTAAAGAGGAAAAAAGGAAGTCTCTAGAAAAAAAATGGTTCAATCACTTTTTTAAAGTCAACAAGGCTAGTTCCAAATCATAAATCGTATGTATAAAAATGCCAAAATGCACTTGACATAAAAGATAGAAATCAAGAGCAGAATTCCTTCCAAATCAAATCACAAACTAAAGACTAGAAACTTAACCAAAAGCTTCAAAAATGAAAATAAAATGTAAACAAAACCTAAAGCAAAAAGCAATGGAAAACGCAAAATGTTTTTGGGCTTTCCAACTTATAAAAGGAAGAAAACAGATTTCAAGAAGACGAAAAACTATCCAAGAACTGAATCAAGAAAACATGAATTCCAATCAAAGGCTTCAAAGTACTCAAGCCAACTATGCTACTTTTGTGGAAGGACTTATACAAGCCAAAAGAAGCAAGAAACTCAATCAATCAACTCAGTAATATAGCATAATATTGCAGTGAACAAAAACTCCAAAAAATCAAAAAGCGATCCTTCAAAAGTCAAAACAAGGCAAGTCCACGGAATCAGGAAAACCAAACTACACTAAGAACGCAAAAATAAAATGTGAAGCAATGCATAAGGCCAAGAATACAAAACGAGCAAAGGCTCACTGTTCTGAATGTTCAGGACAACCAAGAATCTTCAGGGAAAGATCTTGGTGCTTAAGCCGCAATTGCAAACACACAAAGCAAGGATTTCACAAAATGGATAGGTCTTCATACAAGCAAGAGTGAAACAAATAAAAAATCACTCTAAACACAGTTAAGAGACCTTCAAGATACTACAAGAATAGATCAACACATACAGACAAGACTACAGGGGCTAGAAACTAAAATTTTCAAATTTTCCCAGGGATACGTGCTTTCGCAGTGAGCAACAAGCATGCATATGTGATTGTAACAAAGGAAACTTGCCTATACGCAAGTCCCTTTGCAAAAAACAATGTGTATACATGACTGTGCAAAGAAAAAACTGTGTATGGAAATAAAGAAAAGGAAAAATAAAAAAAATCAAGCCTAATCAAGAGACTAGGTCTTCTGTCTAACTGAAAAAGGACTTTCTAGACTGCAAAAAGTGATAGAAACTGTTGGGAACCTACAAGACAGATAAAACAACCCAAATGGGAAATCACAAGAATGTGCTCCCCAGTGGAGTCGCCATTTTTGTTTCCAGAAATAACACCCTGAAGGTCTTGAGTTGACAACCTTCACAGATCAGGGGCATGCCATTCAAGAAGGACTCACTTAACCAACTTTTATACTGAAAAATAGATACTACTAGTTGCAGAGCTTACCGAAATTCCCTCGGTTGATGTAGATCCTGCAGGATGAAAACCCCCTGCAACACTTTGTGCTATGAAACCTTTAAATCCACAAAGAACGAACACAAAAACCTAGTTGTAGGGCATATATAGTTCCTATATGTTAGTGAAAACCATGCATAATATCATTAAAACAATATGAAATGTTGAATTAATAATTATTACGCATGTATAAAGCATAATAAACATGTAAACATCGGGAACAAGATGGCTCTTCTTATTATGAATGACATGTACAATAATCAAAATGTGGAGAGATCACCTGAATCCTTCCACAACCTTCGAGTATATCGTCCTCTAGATCCATCCATCCCTAACCTCATAAGAACTATTCCAAGATGTGTGCACAATAGATGTCATATAGGGTGATGAACATCTCAAGGAAACAAGGGTTTCCTGAATATACCTGGGAAGTGCAGGAGGCATGGGAATATTAGACCTGAATAGGTCTCCAACAGAGTATAATATCTATATTTTTATCTCCCTTACACCATTACATTGAGGGGCTTGTATACTCCCTCAAATTAGTTTATGTAGTTAGGAGCAGTTAGGCCATGGGATGGGGTGGTTAAATTATTGGAATAAACATCAAACCCGCCTAAAAAATATGGAATATATATATTTTTTTAATAATTAAAAAGGGATACATGGATCTCTACAAATGGACTTGCGTGTATAAGCAGAAAATTCTGGGCAGAGTCGTGTATGGGTTTTAAGACACTGTTTTTAGTGAAAATGTTCAAGTCTAAGGGGAAAGGGTTCCCAAGGCCAAAGTGTAAATCATCAAGTACATGAAGGTGATAAATGACACTATAACAGTGGTGAGGCTAGGCATTTTGCAGCCAAGTTTCCTCACAAAAATGAGGTTATTGCGAAAGGAAGGAAAATTCCAAGGAAGTTCAACAAGCAAGGCAAGAATAAATGGTTTATGAATATTTTATTCTCCAAAGAAGATAGCTCCTCATCTGATGAAGATGATGATAACAAAGAAGAAATAAATGGAAGAGTATTGTTGGAATGACGAAGAATAATAAGCTATAAGAATCATTAGTGGAATTTTTAGGTCTAAAATGGGCCTCCTAAGGAAATTTTCAAATAATAGTGCAAATAATAAAATAAGACTAGATTACATCATCAAATTTTACAGGGAAAAAAGAAAAACCTTTTTTCTCAACTCGTCTCCCTAAGTGTTTACTCAAATTTCAAGTGGGAGTACTTGTTTAATGAAAATTTTAATTCCTCATCCAAGGAGTACCCATGCTACATAATTTGGATGGACCCTGCTACACGAAAAATTAGAAACACATGAAAAAAAGTGATTGCAATCACATCTTTTCATGTATTTTTTATTTTTCGTGTAGTAGGGTCCATAAAAGGTATGAAACTTGGGTAATCCTTGCATGAGGAATTAAACTTTTCATCCAATGAGTAATCTTGCTCAAAATTGAAGTAAACTATTAGGGAGATAAGTTGAAAAAGTAGTTTTATTATTTTATTTTATTTTAATATTTTTACTTTTTTACCCGAAAAATGGTTAATAATCCCCCATGACTGACATCATCATCTTGAATCCTATTGGTTGTTATAAAGCTTATTTTGGTTGTACATTTTTCTTATCAGGCCCATTTTAGACCTCAAAATTGCACTAATGCGGACGACCTTTCCTGCATAAATCTGGATCAAAGAAGGAGACGAAGAAGAAGAGATGTTTGAGGATGAATTTCAAAAGGAAGTAATTATGGTTATCAAAGAGCTCAAGGTCAAGAAGAAGCATGCCCACACTCTTGAAGACGAATTAAAGATAGAAATGGAAAAAATCCTAAATCTTAAAATCAAGGTTGAAGAATACAAACGAGTTGAAGAATCACTCAGGGGAGAATTAAAGAAAAGCAACAAGGAAAGAGAATCATTGAAAGATTAAATAGTTTCTCTATGAAAGAAAGTAAAAAATGGAAAAACTCTTCAAAACTATGTGCACAAATAAAAGGAATTGGAAGAAAACATCAGAAATTAGCAATCAAACATTGATAAAACTTGTCTTGGTTAGAAAGAAAAATACAAAAACGATCCAAGTCCTTCTATCAAAATAAAAGAAGATTTATATGAAAAAATTCCTCCCAACTCAAGAGAGCAGGACTCACAGGAAGAGGCATGGAAGACAATTCCACAAAGAATATTTCCTCCAAGCTATCAACCTATCATCTATGGTCATTGTTCTTCACATGGAAGGTTTGGATACAGATTTGTAGAATGTTTCATGTATGTTTGGAATAAATAAAATTTCAGGAGATATTTCAGAAATGGATATTCCAGAACTCAGAAAAATATTAACAGATTTGATCATTTGAGAGATGATGTCGAATGTTACAAATGTAACAATTTTGGACATCTCGCTAAATATTGCAGACTTGGAAGTTCTTCAAAGGAATTCTTGCAAAATCAGAATGAAAAAATATATAAAAATAAGACTGGAAAATGTGTTATTGCTCTCAAGTATTAAAGCAACAGAAATACTTGGTATGTTGATAGTGGTTTCTCAACTTATATGACTCGATATAGGAATAATTTCATATCCATGAAGGAAAATAAGGGTGGAA
This sequence comes from Pinus albicaulis, assembly GCA_034641835.2. Classification (NCBI taxonomy): domain Eukaryota; kingdom Viridiplantae; phylum Streptophyta; class Pinopsida; order Pinales; family Pinaceae; genus Pinus; species Pinus albicaulis. The sequence continues at coordinate 1,318,883,229 of CM076578.1, read as the reverse complement.
CAATGTATTTTGAGATGACGGGTCTTCAAACATCATAGGAGTAGGTGCAGTCACACTCAAAAGCAATAATGCATTAATGAAGGATGTGTTGTTGGTTGAAAATATGAATCACAATCTACTTACTGTTGGACAAAAGTGTGATCAAGAACAAACGATGCTATCTAACTCTAAGAAATGTGAAATCAGGAAAGGGAAGTTTAGTAAAATTGTGGCTACAACAAGAAGAACTCCAAACACTATTACCGATGAAATAGGTAACCCCACTGTTACCTACTTTTTTTTGGTAGCATAAAAAACACCTAATTTTGAAAAGTGGTGATGCAGAATCACCTTTTTTTTTTAGCACATTTTTGACACTCTAATATTTTTTATTTATGAAGTATGAATATTTGTTTTAAAATGTTAGTGATTTTCATGCTAATTTTGAAACGTATTGATGCAACATCAACTTTTTTTTTTAGAGCGGTGATTTTCATGCTAATTTTGAAACGTATTGATGCAGCATCAACCTTTTTTTTTTAGAGTGGTGATTTTCATGTTGGTAATAAAACACAAAAAATAGATATATATATATATATATATATATATATATATAAACAATAAAAAAGTTAAAAAAAGCAAAATTAACTCGTAAAAATAAAAAATTTAAACAAAAATAAATAAATAAAACAAAAAATATTCAAAAATTATATCAAAAGAAATGACAAAATTTGAAAAAAAAAACACATAATTTAAAGAAGAAAAAAAAACAAAAATTAACAAAAAATAAAATAAAAAAAAACCTCAAAAACATTTTTTTCGAAGTTATTAAAAAAATCCATATAATTAGAAAAAAAAATTAAAATAGAAAATTTAAAAATAATTTAAATTACAAAATTAAAATTTAGATTAAAAAAAAAAAATACAAAAAAGAAAAAATTAAATTTAAAAACTTAAATTAAAAAAATAATAACAATAAGAAAACAAAAATACAAATTTTAAAATTGACCCAAAAAATAAAAAATAAAAATAAAAAAAAAAATTTGAGAAAGAAAATTAAAATAAAATAATTATAATAAAAAAAGACTATCATTAAAAAACAAAAAAAAATGAAAAAAAACCACGTGCAAATAATTAAAAAACAAATATCCATAAATTCACTGTTTATTTTTAAATAAAACAATTTATAAATTTTAAAAATGAAAAACCAAATAAACTAAAAGATTAAAAAAAAAATTAAATTAAATTAAAATTTTTTAATAAATAAATTTTAAATTTTAAAAAATAATTACTCTAAAATATGAAATTTAAAAACAAAATTGAAAAAAAAAATAAAACAAATTAAATTTAAAATAAAAAATTTCAATTAAAAAAAAAATTAAATTTTTTGAATTAAAAAAAAAAAAAAAATCAAATTAAAAAAATATATATTAAAAATTAAAAAAATAAATAAATAAATAAAAGAATTTTTTGATCGTGGTGGTGCCACCAGTTGGCCTCCCGCCCAGGTGGCGGCAGAGACGAGCCGCTAGGTGGGCGGGGAGGCTGCATGCAGCCCCCCGCCCACCAAGCGGCCAGCCTTTGCTGCCACCTGGGTGAGAGGTCGATTCCGGGAATCGCCCTCCCACAGCGAGAGGCCAATTCCGGGAATCTCCCTCCCACCACGGGAGGTCGATTCTGAGAATCGCCCTTCCACGTCGAGAGGCCGATTCTGGGAATTTCCCTCAGGCCGATTCTAGGAATCGCCCTCCTGCCGCAGGAGGCCAATTCCGAGAATTGCCCTCCGGCCGCGAGAAGTCGATCCCGAGAATCGCCCTCCCACCACGGGAGGTCGATTCCGACAATCGCCCTCCCGCCGCAGGAGGTCGATTCCGGGAATCGCACTCCCGCCGCGGGAGGCCGATTCTGGGAATCGCCCTCCCGCGGCGAGAGGTCGATTCCAGGAATCACCCTCCAGCGGCGGGAGGCCGATTCAGGCCAATTCCCGAAATCTGCCTCTCGCTGTGGGAGGGCGATTCCCGGAATCGGCCTAAGGGCGATTCCCGGAATCGGCCTTAGGGCGATTCCCAGAATGAGCCTCCCGCTGCGGGAGGGCGATTCCCAGAATCGGCCTACCGCCGCGGGAGGCAGATTCTCGAAATCTACCTCCCGCCTACCGGCCGGCCTCCGCCGTCACCTGGGCAGGAGGCCGATTGGCGGAGACACCACCATAAAAAAAAAAAAAATAAATAAAAATTAATTTTTTAATTTTTAATATATATTTTTTTTTAATTTTTTTTTAATTCAAAAAATTTAAAATTTTTTTTTTTTTTAATTTAATTTTTATATTTGAAATTTAATTTGTTTTGATTTTTTTTGTTTTTTTATTTTTTTTTAATTTTTAATTTTTTTTATTATTCATTTTTTTAATTTTCTTTTTCTAAATTTTGTTAATAATTTTTATTAAATTTTGCATTTTTTTTTAAATTTAATTTTTTTTTTTTCCATTTTTTTTTATTATTAAATTTTATGATTAGTTTTTTCATTTAATTTTTTCAAATTTAGTGAATTTTGTATTTTTTTTAAATTTATTTGAATTTAATATTTTTCTTTAATTTTTTTTTATTATTTTTTTAATTACATATATTTTTTATATTTTTTTTTATTTCAATTAAAATTGCGTATTTAAAATTAGATTTTTTTTTAAAGTTAAACTTGATATTTTCAAATTAATTTTTTTTTTATTTTAATTTAAAAAAATATATATTTTATTTAATTTATTTTTTTCAACTTTTCAATTTTAATTAATTTGTTTTTTATTTTATTTTTTATTTTATATATTTTATTTAATTTATTTTTTTCAACTTTTCAATTTTAATTGATTTTTAAAGTTTTTTAACTTTTTATTTTAACAATGTTTTTTTTTTTTTAATTTCAAAATTTGTTTGTTTATTCATTCATTTATTAAAATTTAATATTTTTTTTAGTTTAATTTGTTATTTTAATATTAATTTTTTTTTAAAATATATATATATATTAATTTTTATAATTTAAATTCAATATTTTTTTTGTAATTTTTTTCATTTTTTATTTTTAATTAATTTTTCATTTTTTTACTTTTAATTTCAATATTGTTTTTTTTTTTTTTTATTAAAATTTAATATATTTCTTTAAATTTATTTATTTATTTTGTTTTTTTAATTTAATAAAAGTTTTCTTTTTCTTTTTTAAATTTAATTTCTATATTTCATTTTTTATAATTTCTTTCTTTTTTTAACTTGTTTTTCTTTTTAATTTAATATTTTTATTTTGTTTTTCTTTTTATTTTTTTATTTCTATATATTTTGAAATTTTAATCTTTAACTTTTTTTTAATTTGTTATTTTTTATTTTTTTCTTAAATTTAAGTTTTTTTTTAATGTTTGAATTAAATTTTTTATTTTGTTTTTATTTTTATTTTTCTATTCCTATATATTTTTAAATTTTAAGCTTTAAAATGTTTTTATTTTTTAAATTTATTTTTTTTCTTAAATTTTAGGTTTTTTTTAATGTTTGAATTTTAAAAATTAAAAAATGTTATTTCTACTTTTAAAAATGTCAAAAATATCCTTTTTTCAAGAAACAATTTTGTTTTTAGCATAATTTTATAAAATGTTGAAATTTGACCTTCAAAAAAAACCAAGTGCGTTTTGGAATACACTTTTTTTGTTTTTTGGGTGTTTTTTCATGTTTTTTGAGTCTTTTTGGGCTAGAGTTCCCGTTTTGAGGTCAGGTTACCTATTTCATCGGTAACAGTGTTTCCAAATGACATATATATTTTGGATGAGACACCTAAAGGGTGCCTTTTGGAGAAAGAAGATGAAAGTTTGTTATGGCACTAATGAATGGGACATATAAATTTCGACAATTTGGTCAGGATCAGAAAGAAGTAAATGGTAAGAGAAATGCCTAAAATTTCAAAACATACCAACACAATATGTGAATCTTGTTGGCAAGGAAAGCACACAAAAGTCGATTTCAAGAAAAATGAACACTTTTCATCATGTCCATTGGAATTATTACATAATGATATATGCGGCCCTACGAGAAAAAAAGGTGTTAGTATGAATCTTGAATCGAAGTGTACGAAAAAGATCACTTTAGCTGTGCATAACAAACAACCCTAATAGCAGAAATGACTGCTAATATCTTTAGATCTGCAGTTAGATGATCAAGACAAATGCTGCAAAAATCTAGATCTATGCATTAGAATACATCAAACAATAGAAAAATAATATTCACTCCATAGATCCAATAAACAAGAGAAGAATATATCCAATGAAATTTTTATTAATGGCACCTCGGAGGAAAACACAAAAGGGTGTTCCCTATTCTCCTCAATGGGATGGGTTCTTTTAAGTCCTCAACACTTCAAATTTAGAATTCCTCTCTCTTGATGGTGTAGAAAACATAGACAAAAATGGAAAAATATGGCTATGATAATGGATCAATAGCCAGACCAAGTTTTGAGATCCAAAGTGATCTTTAGGCAACAAAAGGTGACAAATGAATGGGAAAACCCTTCTATTTATAACAAAATATTGAGTTAGTCTAGAGATTGGTGCATAACTAAAATATTATTAACCAAATCTAGATCCAACTTTTATGGAATATTTTATTATACTTGTCGGAGGGAAAAGGAATTTGACTTGAGTCAAATCCCCTTATTTGTAAATAATAAATAAATAAATGATTTATTTGTCATTTTAAGGATGTGATTTAAATAATAATAAATAGATAAATTATTTATTTATCATTTTAAGGATATGGTTGAGTAATAATCAAATAAATAATGATTTATTTAATTATTTAAGGGTGAATTAATCATACTTAACAAAGAATATTATTTAAATAAGATTTAAACAATTATTCTTTAGAAAATAATAAGATAAATAATGATTTATCTAATTAATTTCTTTGTTTTGGGTTAAATATAACCAAAAATATTAATTAAACTACTATTTAACTAATTATTTCTTAAGGAAAATCAAACAAATATATATTTATTTAATATTTCCTTATGGGGTTTCTTGTTTAGACCACAAACAACTTAATAAAGGTGATTTACTAAGTTATTTTCATAGTGAAAGAAATTTTACTTGGAGTAAAATTGGTCTTACGTGATGTACTTGGGTCCATCTAATGATAATAGGTTAGATGACCAAAAAATTGTGTAACTGATTGCCCCCCAACGTGCGAGCGTTAGGAGCTAATCGTATGACCGAAGTACATTGTAAGAACTCAATCACTAGACATCGAAAGGGAAGTCAAAGAGAGAGAAGTATAAGGTAAACGGAAGTGCTGAAAGAACTAGACCCTCAGCAGGCGACGTGTAGGTGCGACAGGTCTTTTTGATGAGTGAGTACCTACTACAGGCAGTGGGGGAGGCATACCTATGCCTGCCAAGGCAATAGTACAAACAATAAGGCACCTGGAAAACCATGGAACGCAATAATAAATAATATGATGGCCTAAACATGAGCCAGATAAATAACATGATAATGAATCCCACATACAAATTGTGCTTGCGATAACAACCAGGAATTTGTACAATAATATCTGATTACATGAGATATAAATACAACACAAATGCCCCTGAAAATAGGAAAGGGCTCTAAAAATCTAACTGATGCATGCAAACAAAAAGGTGTTGCAAGCGACTGAGGTAGACATCATCAAATGTATGGAGCTACATCGAAGGTTGTAATGAAGATGTCATCTGAGTGTGTGGGGGGCTACCTGTAGGGCCACCCCCTCATGAGGACTCAGACATCTCACACACATCGGGGAATCATCGATGTCAGCTTCTTCATCACTAAACCATCAAGTATACAGATCTTGATCATGTTGAAAGGAGCTGGAGCTAAGAAGCAATCAAGTCAAAGGGAAATAAGGAGTCCCTTTGCCTGATCCAAGGTACCGAACAAAAGTGGAATCTGGAACCAAGGTACACCTCCCTCTAGACCTGTCTTCTGGAATTAATGAGCTCATGTCGATAGAAGGAGGTTTGCCATAGGTGAGGCAATAAGGAATCCTCATGTAAGGCATGAGAGAAAATAGTAGAGCGATTGATAGATTGACACCAATGATGATGATGAAATGAGGGGAAATGAGTAGAGAATGGACGACTTCCCTTATTAGAGCATAAACAACATGGATGACCTGGCAACAACTAACACAATATCATGGGGGATAGGTTATAGTGGGACTGAAGGTGATAATGAGTGACACAAGAGAGAAACCAAGAAATGAATGATGGAGGACTATAGCGGGGTGTGAAGGAACTGAGGATAGACTCCCTGAAAGCAATGATGACTCAACTCAAATGCTCTAATCAAGGGTGACTCGATGGTTCTGCCGGAAAGGAAAAAGGTCCTATGCAGACCATAAAGGCATGAGTACAAGATGGTAACTGACGACGAAAGTCAACACGATCGTGGAAATGTATGGAGGCAACATGGTGCCCATGGTACGAGTGTTGCAAGTGAAAAAATTTAATTTTGATGAAGGGTGAAGTGGCACTGCATGGGAAAAATGTGTCGCGATGAAGTTTCAAATTACTAAAAACTAACAGATACCCATTTGAGGGCTTGGTGAGAGCTTTTCAATGGTGTGGACGGTTTTGTTAACGAAGCTACGGTTGTATTGCATCAGGCGAAAGAAAAAATAGGTGTTTCTCTTTTAATAAGACATTTTCCCTCCAAAATAATTCATTTGCATGTGGAGCTGTGGTGAATGTAGAGAGGAGAGAAGGCCCTAAATCTTGCGGTGATCGTAGCGGAAAAACCGACCATTGGAATCGAGATCTGTGAGTTTGAGGTAAGAGGCCTAACCCTACTCTTTCTTTTCAGTGGATTAAAAGTTCAGATTTGGTCCCTAAGGCTCAGTAACAACTCTCTACTCCTCTTCACGGCTAGGTCACACTTTTTGGGGCAGAAAGTGTGACCTGGGTAGCATGTTTTGGCCAGAAAAGTGCGACCTATCCCAGGTTTAGGCCTAAAAAGTGCGACCTATCTGGGAGGGGTGCTTCTATGTTGTTTTTTGGCTGAGTACTAGGGTTTTTTGATGAGAAATAATATTTCCTATCTTTATACTAATAAATATGATTGTTTTTTGTAGGTATGATAGAATTACGGATCATCTGGAGAGAGAGAAACCTGGGTGCTTTACGGTCAGAGATCCAGGAGGATCAGGGTGTCTACAGTGCTTTGGCCAGGTTTGGGGTTTTGAAGTTTGTGGAGAACCCTTTGATGAGAGCTGGGGAGCCCTTATTGGCCCAGATTGTCAGCTATTGGGATCCGGACTATGAGGTCTTTATAGTGCAGGGGCATCGAATCGAGTTGACGGTCTAGGATAAATCTTTCCTAACTGGTCTTCCACCACTTGGGATGGTAGGGAATACTCAACCAGTATTACCGCATGGGCGGAACATCATAGATTTTGTAGAGCACCATTGTTGGCCAGGTCTCCAAGTCAAGGGGACTGGGATACCCATCAGGGATTTGGAGAGGTTAGAGACCCGTGCTGTGGCTGCAGCGGCGCTGCGGTTCCTGGGCAACCGGGCACTCCATCACATCATGGGGGGTCAAATGATGCTTGTGAAGAGTGTTTTGAGTGGGACCTACTATGGGTGGGCCCAAATGATGCTGTCGTCATTGAAACGACAGTTCTCACTATGTAGACGGCAACTGAACCATGACTGTGCATATGGTAAATTTTTGTGCTCTTTCTTCTTTGAGAAGATCCTGACACTTCAACCTCGCATACAGATCCCAGATGAAGGCCTGAGAGAACATAGGATGCACCGGTGGGGGCAAATACTATGCAGAGGAGGAGGTGGAGCAGTTGGACGGGTGTTCCATCCTGATTTCTTTGCTCATTGGGATCAGATGCCGCTGTATATTGACAACTATCCCTATAGTGGGATGAGTTATTGTGGGAACCCAGATATGCCACTACTGCCTCGTCGTATATGGGGACCCGATGGTGAGTGATAAATTGCTAATATTTCATGTGCATGTAAATTTTCTAGAATATTATATGTGATAATTATTCTTTTACTTTTGGTATGCAGATACAACACCGATAAAACTGGTCGGGTACATGGGACGACCTGTAGTATCGGGGTTCGCAAGGTCTAGTGGATCAAGGGTGCAACACAATGAGGATGCAACAGCCCTTCTGGAGGATATCCATCATAGATATGAGAGGCTTCTGACTGATGTTTTGGAACGCGGTTGGCAGGAATTAGATGACCAGTACATACAGCCATGTATTGGTTTACCCTCGTAATGGCGAGGGGTCATGCAGTGTATGGTGATGGCCAGATAGGGCATGCGTGATCTATGAGTAGCAGGAGTAGAGCCATTAGCTTGGGATCGTCTAGATAGTGATTAGTGTGTAGGGGAAGGTGGAACCCCTAGTTTTTAGGTTTTGTAACATGCTATGGGCATGTCATATGTATCAAAGTTAATGAACTCTAAAACTTTTTATACGACACATACAATGGATATGCATCGTTTTGATATTTTTATGTTATTATCTTGTGTTAAATGTGTGTGTTAAATTCCAATCCATAATATGGTTTGTAATGCTATCTATGTAGTGATTTTGTGCTCTAGGTACATGACTAAAAGTAATGATTTCAAATTCACGCATTAAAAGCTTCACTCGTAAATATCTTCTGAAAAGGATAGGATTATGCACATGATATACACCATTCAATTGCATAACAAGAAGCAGGGAATATAAACCAACATGAAGGTGGAGGATGTGATGCAAAAGGGCATTCGCTAATAAACCTTGCACAACATCATATTAGGCCTGATTATTGGTAGCAGTACCAATGCATACACCGTTTGAAAGAACAAGTGCCTACAAAGGGGTAAAAATGGCCCAACCTGCCGAGGCTAAATTCTGGGAGTAGCGACTTGCACCATCGAAAAAACTGATATAAGGTGTTGAGAGGGGTTCCCTCTGAAAGGTGTCACAAGATAATAAATGGGAGGATAAAAAACAATGTTGGCAACCTGAGCGCATAGTAGAAATCGAATGTAGTCTGTTGAAGGGAGTGATCTGGGTAGGATGTCTACTTCCCACATGCCACTAGTGAGAAGAAGTGTGGGAGCTACTAGAGGTGTAACTTGAGCTCAGGCTGCATAAGTCACCAAAGGTATGGATGATGGCATCCCGTTTATGGGCAGGAAAGATGAAGTTAGGGGTGGACGTAGCTTCCATGATGTTGTTGTCACAACATGAGGTGGAAGGGCAGGAGGAAGGGAGACCACATGATGCGACAAGGCTACCTGACTCATCATCATGAGAAGAAATACTCACATGTGCATCATTTTGGGGGATGGCATAAGAACAAGTAGATAAAGGATCTACTGATGTTGAGCCTGGGTTGTTTGCTGAAACGGGGTCAAGAGAAAAAACAAGAGAAGATTCAGAGGGAGCTTCTTTCGAGGGTCTGAAGGATGATGAAAGGTAGAGGATGGTGGCCGCATGCTCTGTAATTTCAAAATTAGGGCAGAATGTCAATAAGAGTAGGTAAATCCTTAGTCTGGCCTACAACATACTATGCAAGCACATGAGAAGCAGATTGATTCTGTTCAATCTCGTACTCCCAAACTACCTCCAAAGATGCACTGTAATGCTTAAGCCGGGGACAATGATAGGAGTAATGGCCACGGAGACAACACAAAGCACAAGGGTGCTTGGTGTTCTTAGTTGCGGTCGATGAAGGAGTAAAGGTTTAAGGGACCATAAACTCAGGGAATGCGACATTAACCATGGGATTGATGCGGGCAACACGGGACAAGTATGGGTGGCATGACCAATGACATCACACAAAGCGCGGGGCTTTGGAGGCAGAGGAGGTGTAGGGTCAGTCAGGGCAGATTTTTCCTTTGAGGCCTTTTTACGAGCTCTGTCATTCTTACCCGAAGCAGTCGCAATAGGGGGCGGATCCTGTTAAGGTGGCTGAGGCACTATGACAACAGGAGAAGTAAGGGGGACCAGTTGAACTGGGGTTAGAGAAAAATAAGGTTTAGGTTGACCTAGCGAGGTGGCAGTTGGAGGATCAAGGTACCAAACCGAGAGCCCAATGGTCAAGTTAGGAAGGGAGAGGGTGGCCATGAGAGGTGCCGTATAGATGCCTGGTGGAGGGACTAGGAAAGTTATCTGACCAGAGGGGTAATGCCCAGGTGGGACGGCTCCTAAATGGTTAAGGCTTGGAGGAACTGACCCAGGAGGATAAATAGGATCATGAGTACTAGCTGAAGGGCTAGGAGGAGGATGTCTAATAGGCTGCATCGAAGGGCTAGGAGATGGCTGCGGAGGGCGAGGGGGCTATTGAATAGCCAAGGCGGGCCACTTGAGAGAATCCCAAGATGATTACATCATGCAAACATTCGATGAGCTGGGATCAGAGATAGGAGGAGGAAGACCAGGGAATGTACCAAGCAAGGAGGAGTCCTTGTAGATGCTAGGTGAGACACTAGTCAAAGGGTCGACGGTTTGCTTGTTGGCCACCGAAGAGATAGTGGACTCAGGGGAGGTCTGAGACTTCGACTCGTAATACTTCAACAGGTCAATGGTGACTATCTTTCTGTTATGGGGGAAGGAAATCTTGTGGTGGACCATGGAAGGGACAACAGACATCACATAAGTGTAGCTACTACCCAATAGAAGTTTGTAATCCAAGGGGGCACCTATGACTTCTATGTCAATGAAAACGTCTTTCCCGCAAGAGTGATAGGGAAATTGTGGAATTAGCCAATGGGCTTGGAGGCGTGGCCATCCCATGCTCAGAGAGTGATCGTGGAAGGAGCCAAATCAAGAGATCCAAGTTGTTTCCAAACTAAAACAAACATCACGCAAGTGGATGTCCCCTCTTCAATAATGCACTGAGAAACGTTGGCATTCCGGATCTTGACTGGGATTTGGAAAGCGATGGAAGCAGGGAGAGGAGGATGTTCTGACCGTTCAACATCAAAGATAATCAATCAATTGTTGGAAGGGTATACAACGCCCATGGCAGACAAAAGAGCTTTTCGTTGTGAAAAGCACAACTGGAGGAGTTCCAGCATTGAAATGGCAGCAGGGGATTGTGCCAAATCATCGACTATGCTATACAAATGGGTGGCTTTGCTAGAAGCATCATTTCGGTGTAGTGGTCCCTTACGGATCTTGGTATGAACCTCCACCCTAGGCTGAGGTATCTTCAAGGGGCCATTAGGTGTCGAAAGAGGCTCTGTAGAGACTGAAGGAGGAGGCTCGAGGACGGACGCATCGGGAGGCTTGCTGTACTAATGGGACTGAATCTAAAGATTGATGTCTACATTTGAAGGTTGATTAGATTTCATCATGAGAATCTGGTCATCGTGGGTACCAGACAGAAGAGGTTGGGTAACAGTGGGGTATACAGGAGGCATTCTGTACCCTAAATATGTGCTACCAAGAGGGGAAGATGTGCAGGAAGTGCTGGCCCCCCCTGAGGAAAATCACAACCCATGGGAGGTTGAGCAATAATGACACACATACGGCACCAAGGAAAAAGAGACCGAAAAGGGCAGGGAGGTGCAAGATCAATTGATTACAATGTCGGAACAAGGGTAGAGAGGTGCAGGATCAATTGATTTCAATGTTTTAGAGTCTTTACTTGGTGATGTTAACCAAGCCATTTTTCTCTTAGGGTGTGTGTGTAAAAGTGCGTAAATTTTAATTTTTAAGCCCAGACATTTGTAGAGAAAAAATAAAAAGTGTGGTGTATAGCTATAAATAAGCCTACAAATGTCAATATATAGGCCTGCAAAACAGAAAATAAATAGCTGATAATGCACCAATCTAAAACCAAGGAGGCGGGTCTCTCAACAACTAGTGTATACGTGAGTAAAAAAATAATTTAAACACACTAAAAGAGGCTAATAGATCTAGGGTCAAGAGGGACAGAGATCTAAAAGAAAAAATCTACTAGAAAGTGGTGCAGAAAAGAACAACAAATCAGAGGAAAATTGTTGTAACCAGAGGTGGCGAAAGGTTATCTCCAGGAGGGAAGCGAAGTGCACCCTAAAGGAAAACCCAAAAAAATCTATATGAGGTGATTTGTATGGATAACAAGCCGATCTGAAGTGGATCTGAAGATGAGGTATCAAATCTGAAAAAATGGCTAAAGACTCTGAAATTTCAAACAACCTGTAACAACAAACACTCTTCCACAAAAATTGGAGGGTACTGAATCCCTAGGGGGCTAGGTTCCCACTTATTTGAGTGAAACAAAACAAATATAGGTCCAAAATAGGTGGATACAGAGGTCAGACAACCCTGAATAGAGGCTCAGCAAAACCCATAAAACTTTCAGAAAAATCTCTGCAGAAATTCCAGGTTGCAGTTTTTGACCTATTTTCAGTAGAGGTTGCGCCTTTTGGGAAGAAAAGGGCACCCTAGAGGTCCAGGTCACAGGTTTTGGGCAGAAAAGTGTGACCTACACTTTCGGCACTCTCGATGGCATGTTTCAGAAAAAAATTTCGTCTCAGCTGTGACTGATGTCTGTCACCTATGCAATGGGTCCGAAAACACATGTTATAATTTTTATCGTTTTAGGGTTTTATGGGTTAAAAACAACATCAGGAATAAAAAAAACAAGGGGCTGAAGAGAAATCCTAGGTTTTGAAGTAGCTGGATATGCAAGGATTAAAAAAACGACAACGGTCGTAATGGTAAACCCATGCGGAGTCGCCAGTTGTTAGTATGAATCTTGATTTGAGGTGTATGAAAAAATACCACTTTAGCTGCGCATAACAAACAACCCTAACAACAGAAATGACTTCTAATATCTTCATATATGTAGTTATATGATCAAGACAAATGCTGCAAAAATCTAGATCTATGCATTATAAGACATTAAATAGTAGAAAAATAAGATTTACTCCATAGATCCAATAGACAAGAGAAGAATATATCCAATGAAATTTTTATTAATGGCACCTGGGAGGAAAACACAAGAGGGTGTTCCATGTTCTCCTCAATGGGATGGGTTCTTGTAAGTCCTTAGCACTTCATATTTAGAATTCCTCTCTCTTGATGGTGTAGAAAACCCAGACAAAAATGGAAAAATATGGCTATGATAATGGATCAATAGCCAGACCAAGAGTTGAGATCCAGAGTGATCTTTAGGCAACAAAAGGTGACAAATGAATGGGAAAACCCTTCTATTTATAACAAAATATTGAGTTAGTCTAGATATTGGTGCATAATTAAATATTATTAACCAAATCTAGATCCAATTTTTTTGGAATATTTTATTATATTTGTTGGAGGGAAAAGGAATTTGACTTGAGTCAAATACCCTTATTTGTAAATAATAAATAAATAAATGATTTATTTATCATTTTAAGGATATGGTTGAGTAATAATAAAATAAATAATTATTTATTTAATTATTTAAGGGTGAATTAGTCATATTGAACAAAGAATATTATTTAAATAAGATTTAAACAATTATTCTTTAGAAAATAATAAGATAAATAATGATTTATCTAACTAATTTCTTTGTTTTGGGTTAAATATAACCAGAAATATTAATTAAACTATTGTTTAACTAATTATTTCTTGAGGAAAATCAAACAAATATATCTATATATATATATATATATATATATATATATATATAATATTTCCTTATGGTATTTCCTGTTTAGACCACAAACAACTTGATAAAGGTGATTTACTAAGTTATTTTCATAGTGAAAGAAATTTTACTTGGAGTAAAATTGGTCGTACATGATGTACTTGGGTCCATCTAATGATAATAGGTTAGATGAAAAAAAAATGGTGTAACAAAAGGTTTAGACAGAGAATTTAATTTTACTCTAATGATATATGATTACATCAGAATGACAGTTGTCAGCTCCTTAAAGAAAAAGAGTAAGGCATTTGAGTGTTTTAGAATCTATAAGGAATTCATCCAAAATTAAACTGATTTTAATATGAAATGTCTAAAATATTATAATGGCAGAGAATTCACCTCCAAGGTATTTCAGCAGTACTGTGACTAAAATGGAAAAAAAAGGAAATTCTCGAAAGCAAGAACACCACAGAAAAATGGAGTTTCTCAAAGAAGAAACATAATGATACAGGAAATGGCCATAACAATTTTAAATGACTCAAAATTAAATGTTAGATTCTTAGTTCAAGAAATTGATACAATTTTATTCATTATAAACATAAGTATGCTAAGGAAGAATTATAACATCACTCCATATAAAATATGAAAAGGAAGACTAGCTAACATTAAATACTTCAAAATATTTGGAATCAAATGCTAAATCAAAAGAGAAGATAAAAAATTGGGCAAGTTTAATTCCCGTGTCGATGAAGGTATTTTAGTTGGTTATTCATGGAAAATGAGGGCTTATAGATGATACAATTTGAGGAAAAAAAATAGTGGAAAGCATAAATGTTACTTTTGATGAAGATTTTGTTACAAAGGATGACGATGATATTGTCTCTTCAAGCAAATATGAGGGATCTAAAGGAGAATTTTTGAAGCATGAAGAATAAGCTCTAGAACAAGAGCAATTAAATAAGGAAACAACAATAAACAAATAGAAAATAATGAATTATCAATAGGATGTATAAGAAAATTCTCCAAAATATTTAGAATAATGGTGTCAAAAGAATCATCCATCAATTGAAATAATCGGAAACATAAATGAAGGAATTGGAACCATAATAGGTTGACCACTTCTTTCATCACAAAAATCCCACCTTTATTTTTTAGAAACTTTTGAGCCTAGGAATTTTTAGGAAGCTAGTTAATATGAACATTGGGTAGTATCTATGAATGAAGAACTTGATCAAATTGAGAACAATGACACTTGGGAATTTGCTCCATGGCCAAACGATACAAATTTTATTGGAACTAATTGGGTCTTCAAAAAAAAAATTAAATGAGGATGGACAAGTTACCATGAATAAGTAAATATTAGTATGCAAAGGATATGCACAAGTTTAAGGATTTGATTCTGAAGAAAAATTTTCTCACGTTGCCAAAATGGAACCTATCAAAATGTTTCTCGCTTATGCATGCTCGAGAAAAATCAAGGTCTACAAAATGGATGTTAAGTTAGCCTTTCTAAATGGTGAATTGGAAGAAGAATTTTACATTAAATAAAGTGAAGGTTTTCTACTCTGTCAAAGGGAAGGCTATGTATATAGATTAAAGAAGTCACAATATGGTCTCAAGCAAGCTTGTAGAGCTTGGTTTGCTTGTCTTGGTGGATATCTACATCACCAAGGATTTAAGAAAGGAAGTGTCAACAACAATAATTATGTGAAAGTGGATCAAGGTAACCTAACAATTATCAAGGTATATGTGGACAATATAATATTTGGAAGCAATGATGACAGATTAAGTAAAAAAAATTCTAGAAATGCACAGAGTGAGTTTGAAATGTCTCTACTTGGCGAGCTGACATACTTTTTACGGCTTCATATATCTCAGCAGGATAAAGGAATATTTATATATCAAACCAAGTAGATCAAGGAAATGCTTAAGAAATTCAAGATGAAATATTGCAAGCATGTCCTTACCCCAATGGTAATAGGTTGGAAGTTAAGCTAAGAATAATCATCAAACAATGTGGACCAGAGGTTGTATAGACCTATGATTGGTAGTCTTATATATGTGACAACTTCTCATCCAGACGTAATGTAAGTAGTTGGAAAAGTAGCAAGATTCCAATCAACATCAAAATAATATCATACAATTTCCATCAAAATAATTCTATGATATCTTAAGGGCACATCAGAATATGGTTTATGGTATCCCAAAGGAAATTATATAGTTATTCAAGCTTATACATATGCAGATTGGGCAGGAAGTGTTGATGATGGAAATAGTACTAGTGGAGTTTAATTATATCTAGGTGGCCAACACTCTAGATGATGGAAGGGCAGGAGGAAGGGAGACCACATGATGCGGCGAGGCTACCTGACTCATCATCATGAGAAGAAAGAATCACATGTGCATCATTGTGGGGGATGACGTAAGAATAAGTAGATAAAGGATCTACTGATGTAGAGCCTGGGGTGTTTGCTGAAACGGGGTCAAGAGAAACAACAGGAGAAGATTCAGAGGGAGCTTCTTTCGAGGGTCTCAAGGATGATGAAAGGTATAGGATGGTGGCCGCATGCTCTGTCATTTCGACATTAGGGGGGAATTTCAATAAGAGTGGGTAAATCCTCAGTCTGGCCTACAGCACACTGTGCAAGCACGGGAGAAGCAGATTGACTCTGTTCAATCTCGTACTCCCAAACTACCTCCAAAGAGGCACTGTAATGCTTAAGCCAGGGACAATGATAGGAGTAATGGCCACGGAGACCACACAAAGCACAAGGGTGCTTGGTGTTCTTAGTTGCGGTTGATGAAGAAGCAAAGGTTTAAGGGACCGTAGATTCAGGGAACACGACATTAACCATGGGCTCGATGCGGGAAACACTGGACAAGTATGGTTGGCATGACTCTAGTTCAGTACTAGTTGAATCTCGTTATCCATAGAAAAATCAGAATATATTGTGGCGATAAATTGTTGTAATCAAGTTCTCTAGATGAAGGAAACTTTACGATTTATTCAAGCCAATTTTGATGGGACTATTCCGATGTTTTGCGATAACACTAATTCCACTAGTATCTCCAAAAATCGTGGGATGGATTCCAAAACAAGGACATTCTGAAAAAATATCATTTCATTAGAGAGTAGGTAACTGAAAAAAATATCAAGCTTGAATATGTTGGTACAAAGGAACAAATTCTTGAAATATTTACAAAACCACTACCTCATGAAGAATTTGAGTATCATTTCCAAAATCTTGGGATTATACCAAGTTATCATTATTCCCTTTCTCTTATCTAACTAAATATAAAAGAGGAGTGGAGGCGTGTATAGGTCTGCACGATGACAATTTTTCAAGAGGAGTTACTTTGCCATTGATGACAAATGGGAAGAGAATACAGTAGGAAGTGGTGACATGATCATAGTGGGAGTACTTATGTTTCCATTAATGCCAAAGGGGGAGATTTTTGATCAACGACTGGCATTGATGTCAACCCAAGGAGCACCAGGGGCTTCGCCAACATTGCATGGTAATTTCCAGTTGAAAAATTATTCTATTCTAAGGCAATAATATTTTGGATGGATTATACTCGTTGATATGTTTCCATTGATATATGGCACACAAATTAATTCTTCACTGTTTGAGATATATTCGTGTTTGAAGTTAGTAACCCCACTTAGTGGGCTACAACCGCATGGGGTTGTGACATGGAACTCATGAATGGTTGTGGTCATTAAATATTCAATAATTAATATTTTTTTAATCTCCTGAAATCCCTCCAATTCTCACTTCTTGAATACCCTCTCAACATAAGCATTTCTGTAAATTTTGACCCTCATATCCTCCTCATGCATGGATTACACTGCTTCAAGTTGACCATCATGGAATTTTATCTATAACATTTTTCTAAGAAGCTTAAGAAGTGGGAAAAAGAGAAATTGTATTCAAATTTCCTACAAAATTATAGAAATAGGATAAAATTTAGTTTGTTGGGTATTATTTTCATGACACAAGGTCGAAATAGTGACACATGGCACTTCATAAAATTTCACTTTACTGAACTAGACTATAATCAGGTCATCGTGGGATATTGGTCATAACTCTAACTTGAAGAATCCAATATTGATCAGACCTATTGGGTTGGAAAGGGGACTCATAGCGCTACCATAGGATGCAATTTCAAACCTTGGAGATTTGAAATTACATAGATACAATAGATTCAATGTCAAGCTTCTATAAGGCAAGAAAAAGTATGCATTCAAGGATCACTACAGTAAGGATCAAACATCAACAATCAAGGGTAATTTTTCTACAACAAGGTATGTATGATTAGTGTTTTCATTGAATATGAATATCATCTCTGAAATGTGTTTTTTCAGGACCGTGTAAGTTTTTTTATGTATGTTTGTTTGGGTTTTGTTCATAAATGTTGAACCTATATACATTTTAATTTTGAATAATTCTATGACATATGTTTTGCATGATAGTGTAAGTATTTTATTTGTATATTTTTTTGGGTCTTGTTCACTAATGCATGTGTAGGAAGGAGGAAACAATACGAAAGCTTAGATAGATACTAGAAGTACATGCATCTCTAAAGTAAAATTATTTGAAGAAAGCACAAGAGTACGTCAACAGTTGCTAGTGATCCAAGAAATAGTGTCAAGTCAAGTACGAGCTCCTGTCAAAAGTTAGTGTTGTAAAAGTCATCATTGCAAAATTGTAAAAGCGTAGTTTTTTAAAAGAGTCACTCTGCCGAGAGTTCAAGAGGCATTATTGGGAGGTATAGGAGTAATTGTTGGATAATTTTATGGTTGGGTTGCAGGCTATAATTTTAATAGGTGATTAGTCTAGTTCAATAAAATAATTGTGAATGATATTGTATCATGGATCATTGTCACTGGTATGGGAGTCCAGAATCTTGTATTATTTATAATAATTATAGGGTGGTAAGGAGGTGTTAGGTTGGTGCATGAAGTCACCTACATGATGCAGCCTGTGAAAATTAGGGTGGTAGGTCGGTCTAGGATGTTGGTGCATCCATTTAGTTGAATACTGAAGGAACTAGCATGTTGGTGTGTCTTTTCAGTGGGAGATGTAGAAGAATCCTTTTCTAGAATTCTAGGAAGTTGTAACTTTCATTTTAGCTGGGGCTAAGGATTAAAAAATTTATTAGAAAATAATTCACTACATTTTGCCCCGAAGGCCATTTTCCACTAATAATTCTTGTGCCTTTTGTGTTCTATTTTTATTGTTGGTATGGGATAAGCATTAAGAATAATGAAGATTAAGTAATGCTCTGAAAATATTTTGAAGTTATAATTTCTATGGAATACTGATTCATCCCCCCTCAGAGTATTTACAACAATTTTCTATATGTATATGAGGTTGAATTCCCTTGCTGAGGGTTACTTGTCCTTCTTAAGGCCGATTTGGTGGAGGAGCCTTAAAAGACCTAATTTATATCAAAATAAGTTTCTTTCTTTATTTATGAAGCCTAGGAAGGGTCTTTTACATGATGACAAGGAAAATGGCTCTTGACACAAAACCTAGAAGCCTATAATGGATGATTTGGCCTAGAAATCCTTGACCCAAGCATGAAACCCATGCTTTAGAAAGTCAATTTATTTTACAATTTTTTTTCCTTTCTTTTAACAAATACATTACATCATGAATGAAATAAAATTAAGAATTTCAAAACTAGTTACGTTTATTTAACACTCCCTCTTAACTAGGCATTGAAAGCTGGAAATATCTGCGTGAACATCGGAGGAAACCACCCATTTGAGACCTTAGAGCATATACTTTTTTGTTTGGAATGGTGGCCCTAACTATAAATTATGGGAATAGTTTCCACTAGTATAAAATAGGAAAATGGATGAAGTGTAAAAGGGTAAGGAAAATGATGCAACTAAACCGAGACTAAAAAGTATTTAAACTAACTATCTATTTATTTATCTATCCAGAGAAATATTATCTATATATGTGTGTGTGTGTGTGTGTGTGTGTGTGTGTGTGTGTGTGTGATTTGAAATGATCTCACATATAACATGAAAATGTATATTATCAAGCCCATATTAGGCTAAAGCCAATAATTATTAACTAATTTAATTAAATAGTTAATTAAATTAGTCGATGAATTTGTTACCCCATATATAATTTCGTTGTTTATGCATATATCATATGATTCGAATCACGGATAAAAATAGTGAAAGATGTATGACTCCACACATATATGGTAAAATTAAATCAAATAACCATTTAACTCTTAAGAAAAGGAAAAAGAGACAAGGAATTGTACCTAATATATTGTAACTCTGCTGATGAGAAAATAGTAGTGGCTCAAATTTCTATTAAGATAACTTAAGCTACAGTAGTGAAAAAAAAATGTTTCTCTCCAGAATTCATAACTCCTTCTTCATTCAAATGAAAGTGATTTATATTTTTCCAATGAAATAAAAAAATATGAAATTAGAATAAAATTATGGAGCGGTTTTAAGAAAACAATGCTTAAAATAAAACAATAAAACAATTTTAGACTTTATAGTAACAACTCAGCTAAGACTATGAAAAAGAGTACCCTCCCATACCTTGTCATAATTCATAAACATCTATCATGGGCTTCAATTTAGGTGTAGGCCATGGCTGAATCTGCATTTGACCAGTAAATATAGCATCCTTGAGTGTTGGCAGCATATGAGTGGTTGTGTTGGATATGGATCTAAGAATTATCCATTAGCTAGGAGGCTTGACTAATAAGTTCCATTGGCATTCTAGGTCAATATCTTATATCTTTTCAATCTTATCAAACTTTTTCTTGGACAATTCCTTCCATGTTTTGGTCAACAATTTTATATGAGGCAGATTTTCTAAATGGTAGTTTGAAATATGATTTTCTTGCAAAACATTATCATTGATGGCTTCAATGAGATCATTGCATATACTCTTTGCATTGAATATTGCTGTTTTTATATATTTGAGGCATATTTCCCATTCCATGAAGAATATTTCCTTTTGTGATTCCTTTATCCTTGGGATATCAGATAATATCCCTTCAGCATTGTCTTTCCATGTTATGTAGTTTGTGATTTTCTCCTAAATATCATCAAAGTGTGTCCTTATGTTGGAAAATTCATCTAGAAATGCATTGGTTGTTGGATAGAAATTGTGAATGATGGCTAATTTCTGACGAAAACTGACCTGTTGTAGAGCAAGGAGAGTATTTAATTCTCCCACTTCCCTTTTAAACTCATATATTTTTTGGTTAACTTTATATTGTCCAATCCTATGTTGTAATTCCTCAGTTTGAGCATCTTATATTCTCAAATTAGAGTCATGTTGAAGTTTAATGGTGTTGAAACTTTTCTAGAGTGCTACAAGTCGTCATTCCCATTATTGAGTAATCACTTGTTTCTCATTCTCAAGGACATCTTCCAACTACATAATCCTATCATTTTTTACCTTCAAAAGTTATTGTATCTTGGCAGCTTTGTCCATAGTGGAAGAATCATAAGATCCTGTGAACTGTGTGAGTCTTCTAAGTTCTTCTACAGGGGTAGAATGTGAACCTTTCCATACTAATTCAAAAGAAGTGTTTCAGGGAACTAAGGTCTATTTTTTATCTTTATTTATTTTATTTATTTGTCTCTTGAAAACATATTTACGTTGAGGACTATAGAATATGTCAAGGGGAAGAATCTCTTCAACCCTTAAAAAAACCTCAGAGGTCGGGACTACTAGTATGGTTCCCATCTCATCAATCTCTAAAATATTGTCAAAATCCTCAATGATAAGCAACGCCTTTTGTACAGTTTAAGAAGTTTTTAAGACCTTCTCCTATGATGTACTTTTCAGATCCTAAGGTGTTGTGTCTTTAATCACTGGATTTAACTTCTCCAATATTTTATCAAGCTTATTATCAGGAAAAATTTCTTTAGCCTCATAAGAGGAGGAAGTACATTTCATTTCAATCTAGGGTATATTATTAGTCTGTGTGGAGCTAAAAATTATAACATCATCGTGCTTTGCGATTTCTTGAGGAAGCCTTAAAGAATCCATAGGGAGCTTAGGAATCCTTTTATCCTTGTATTGGTTGAGCTGAGTTATATCCTATGGAGTCAACTATCCTACTTCTAGTTTCAAAAACAGTGAATACACAAAGAATTTTTTGAATAGGTCATCAAACTTATCTGGCTCATGAGACAATTTTATGATACTTCATTGTGAAGTAATTCTTTTTGAAGCCTGTTTGGGATCATAGTGTCTGGTAGGAATATTTTAGAAGTCGCAATTTTAAATAGCATCAATTTCAGGACACACATACTTGTAATTATCTAAAGCATATACACCACATTCAATAGGAAAAGTGACCCGCATTTTCTTATTGGAATCTTTTAAGATTTTTGAAAGACCATTTCCTATGGTTTGGTATGTCATTTCTAGGGTAAGAATTTTGTCGGGAGCATATAGGGGTAAGATATGGCAGCTTTCAAGACTACCAAAGATTCATAGATATGTAAGTGATTCTTCACTAAACCATTTTGCAATTGATGGTAAGTGAGTTTGAGCTTATGGCGAAACCCTAGGAGATTTCATGTCAAAGGTGCTTTGGTGAATGGGAAAAATTACTCCAACACATATTTTATAGAAATGAGCCTGATAATTTTTGTCCCAAATTATATCATGATAAAAATGGATAGCATTCAGGTATTCTGAAGTCCATATCCATCCCATAGAGGTGAAATATGAAGTAAAACAGAGAGCATCCATTATGTAGGCACTCATATAAAAAGGAGGAACTATGTTTTGTGAAACATTACACTTCTTCCTATAATTCAAGATGTGAGTGGATATGCTTTCAAATTATATATTTCCCCAATCATGATATAACCCTTAGAAGCACCATCCATGAGTGGTGACCATTGGTGGAAAATATTTGTGTATTAGGGTGTTACCGTAAATTATTAACGCAAGTGTACGAAAAGAGCTCACTTTATCTATGTATGAAAAAAAACCCTAACAACAAATCTAGTTGCTTAACTTCTTCATATATGCAATCGATAGTAAAAAAAAATGCTACAAAAAACTAGATCTATGCAGTAAAAGCAGTTAAACAATGAAAAGGAATCAGAATTTCTCCATGCACCGAACTGACAAGACAAGGGATAAATAATTTTATATGTATTATAACACCTGGGAAGGGAACAAAGGATGATGTTACCAGTCCCCCTCAATGGGATGGGTTCTTGGATGTCCTCATCACTTCAGATCTAGAAGTTTATCTCTATCAATGGTGTAGAAAACCCGAAATGTGTTGAACTTTATGGGAGCCCAAGAATAAAATAAAGTAGTAGTAGCAATGAGAATGATCAAAGTGAGACAATGAAAGTGATCAAAGTGAATAATGAATGGAAAACCCGAAATGTGTTGAACTCTATGGGAGCTCAAGAAGTAAATAAATTAGTAGCAACAATGAGAATGATCAAAGCGTGACAGTGAAAGTTATAAAAGTGAATAATGAATGGAAAACCCACATATTTATATCAAAATATTGAGTTATCCTCGATAATGGTGCATAATAAAATATTATTAACTAAGATCTAGATCTAACTACTTGGAATATTTTATTATATTTTGTTGGAGGGAAAAGGTATTTAAATTGGTTAAATACCTTTATTTATAAATAATAAACAAGTAATTTATTTATTTATCATTCAATAATGCGGTTAAGGAATAATTAACAAATAATGACTGGTTTAATTATTTCTAGGTGATTTACTCAAATTTAACAAGGAATAATAACAGAATAATGATTTACTTAATTATTCCTACAGAAAAATAGGATAAATAATTACTTATCTAATTATTTCTCATAATTGGGCTAAATATGATCGGGAAGATTATTAAAATAATGTTTTAATTAATTATTCATAGATGAAAATCAAATAAACAAGTGTTTATTTACTTATTCCTCATGGGGTTTCTTGTTTGAACCAGAAATAACTTAATAAAATATGCTTTATTAAATATTTCTTATAGTGAAAGAAATTTTACTATGGTAAAATTTGTCTTACATGGTGTACTTTGATCCATCTAATTCCAAATGATTAGATGACCAAAATTTGGTGTAACATAGGGTGAACATAGATTCTACATAACATAGCAGCTATTTGATAGTATGGACCAACAAAGGAATCAACCACATACATACCCTTGTCTTCTAGCTTATGCTTGTTAGGATCTCTTCTGCATTCCCTCATAGGTTTTGATGGATGACCATGTTTTCCCATGAACTTTTGCACAAAATGTTTGTCATATTTTTTCTGAGGCTCTAGAAAATGGTACATTGTGCTCAACAACTGATCTAATCATATATGTATAAGGAAGGATTTTGGGTCAGGCTACAATCATATGTAAGAATGATTTGGCTACATCATTTTAAGTAGTATTAGACGTTGAGGTAGAATGATCAGTCGTAATCATTATTTTTGTCTCCCTGCATCCTCCATTCTCAAAAATCATATAGATAGTTTCCCAAGAGGCACTTCCAATATCTAAATGATAGGTCATGTCAGAAAATAATCCAGGCATTTTAGCGTTTTTAGTTGGAGGAGAAAAAGGTTGTTTTTTATATACAAGTTTCCTCTTTGATTTAGTTTCCTTAGACATATCTACTAAGATTTTCTTATTGGGGCTGACCTATAGTGGAAAACACAAGAGTGTGTGATAATTCCTTCACTATAAATTCCTTAGCGAAAATAACTATTTTTCATAGAAATTTATGTCTTAAAGAGAAAATCATGATATATCAAGTTGTAATTAATAAGTCGTTTAGAACTTCCAAAACCATTAATTCGCCAGTTTTGGAAAATAAATGATAAACATGAATTCACATGGGCCCTCTACATGTCAACATATTGGAATATTTTTATCGAAGAAATATTGTGGTCCCCCCTTAAATCTTATGATATCGGGGACTTCTAATATATATATTTCAAAGATGTCACAATTATAATTGTAGGTAGGAAGATACATCAAAGGTTTTATATACGGGAATGAAGTATCATGTAATTTAAAGAGTTCCATCCAATATGAAAAGTCCCAATATCAGTAAGGACAGGAATATCAGAGGATTGGAATATCATAGGGGAGGAACATCAAAGATATTTGATATCGGGAATGTGAGCCATCATGACATTGTGATATCGGGATCTTTTGGGATGGCGGAAAGGTTAAGTATCAGAGATATCGGATATCAAAGGTTTTTGAGATGCTTCTTGTTAAAATTCATGATATATGTTAGTTATGATATGCCACATGGGAATATTATGGGGTCAACAGTTCTTTAAAATATTCATTTATAAAAGGAAGTGCCTATGTACTTTGTATTATATATCAGGAAAGTTTTATTTGGGAATTTGTTATCGTAACTTTTCTATAAGGAATGTTATGATATTGAAGTGATGTAATATAATTTGTCTGAAAATGGACCATTTAAATAAGAAAATCCTATCGTGTTTTTATGGATTGTAAGACTTGTGTGGTTGATCTATGATATGTAAGTTTCGATAAGAGAAGTCCTTAAGTGAGAAGATATTTTATTTACGAAAAAAAAAATTGTCTTATTTTATAACAACTAAAGAATTTTATTAGGATTTAAAAGGGTCCCCATGATTTATTATATAACTAAAATAAAAATAAATTGGGGGTTGTTGATTACTACAACAATTGGTGACGTACTAGGTGAAATAGTTATCTCTGTAAAAATGAATGAAATTTTAACTACTAGAGAAAAAGGCTTAGAAAGGTAAAAAATATTTGAAGCTTTGATTGATAAAGAATAATTTGAAAAAAATGAACTCATTATTTTGCAAGTTATCTCACAAATTGGTATTGATGAAAATTTTCATTGTCTTTGTGAGTCATTTAGTTAGTTGTGAAGATAAAGTTAAGAACTATAGAATTTTAGCTTTTGAAATAAACTCATTTGTCACTGGTAGAGCCAATGCTGCCATGAGGCATCCATATCCTCGACAAGGTTACCATTTACCTAAAATATACCAGTATCCCATCCGCTTATAGTAATATTTTTAGAGGTCTTATTTTTTTTTTAAGCTACTTGAAATCCATTGTCTTGGTTTAGTGACCAGGTAATAACAATGTCATTGACAAGCTATAATGAAATTGAACAAGTCATGTCATGATGATACCTACTGTCTTATATTTATAGAACCACAAGACATTATCCTGGTTTGGTGACAAGTCATAAAATTCCAACATCATTAGTTTCCTATGATCATGGTTAGTCGAATCGTAATGAGATCTCTTATCTTTCCAGTTTTATATATTTTTGAATTACACTCTAACAAAATTTAAAATTACTGGATGGGGAGATAAATTCACTCCATTAGAGTCATAAAAAATAGCTAAAGTGAAAATATGCTAAAAATTCAAACTAGTCTTGACTTTTTTTTTTACGAAAACTTTTCATGGCCCATCAAAGGGCAATAAGGTTCTTTTAAATTTTCAAGTTATGAATTATTTACAACTTAATGGATATAAAAACTTTAGAGACTTATAATAGATGAAATAATAAACTTCAGTGTTATAATTTTCTTTCTAACATTTCTCCTTTAATTAGTCAAATTTCATGTGAAAGATGAAAGACCCCAAAATTAAGTCAAAATATTATTACTTAATTACTAAAGCTAAGGACACTCATATGTACACATGATTATTTTGCATATTTACAGCAAGATAAGTACCTTTACGAAAAATATTTTTTTATAACTAGACCATTAATAGGAAAAGAATATCTCTTTCTGTGTAAATCTTCAAGGATAAAGGTTGATGAGTCTAGTTTCTCAATTATATGAAATGGTACTAGCCTTAAACTTTGAAACTTTGTGTGTTTTCCATTTTCTGCATGGGTTTTGTCCCATTTCAGAACTAGATCATTGATTTAAAATATTTTTTTATTAACTGAACCTGCATCAAAATAGGACTTGACCAATTACTGGTGGTGGGCATGAACTTGTTTAGTTTTATTTGTCTCTTCTTCTAGCTTAATAATTTAGGACATCCTTAATTGTAGAGGAGAAGAAGGTTTTTCTCCAATAGATTGCACTAGGGTCAATGAACTAAAAGATATATAAGGAGGTAGGATAAATCCTTTTCCATACACTAAATGAAAGGGATAAGTGCCTATAGAGACCTTCTAAGTGATTCTATCAGCCCATAAGGAAAAAACTATAGCTTTGTGACAAGTTATTTGATTTTGGTCAATTATTTGCTTGATTATTTTGATGAAATTTTTATTGGTAGATTCTACTAAGCCATTTCCTTGACGATAAAAGTTTGCGAAATATTCGAGTTTAAAACCTATTTTGAGAGAAAATTCAGTTATTATGTTTATGGAAAAATAAGATGCATTATCAAAAATTAGCGTATACAAAAGGCCAAACTTTATAATAATAAATTGATCAATAAATTCAATAATGTTTTCAGAATTAGTCACTTTTAGATGTATCTCTTCCACTGATTTGGTGAAATAATACGTAGCAATAAATATGTATTTATGTTTTTAGAAGAGCTATGAATGATCTTACCTATGATGTCAAGTCCCCATTGTTCAAAGGATTTCTCAATGTTTGAAGACTTCTAAGGAAAGTCTTATTTATTTTGTCTTCCTGAAGCATTATGGCAAAATTTGCATTTCCTAACATAAGAATGAGTGTATTTGAATAAATTCGGCCAATATTAACTAGAATGGAGTCTATTATGAGAAATGGTGTCCCACAACAATCTCCAACATCTGCTCCAGTGTGTAATTCCTGCAAAACCTTCTCTGCTTCATATGCCTCTAAAAATATTTAAGAAAAATAATCATAATTTTTGCTAAAAAATACATTATTGACAAGTTGATACTTATTATATTTAAGTCTCAAAGCTCTTTATATTTTTTAATTGAGTTATAGTGGAGCATAACCGTTCTTTATATAAAATATTGAATCAACATATTCAGATTCGATATCAACGTGACATACCTCATTAATTTGGACATTGTTACTTGAATCTTCATCAACTGAAGGGTCATCAACTCCAGTAATTAATCTACAAAAAACTTGACCTCTTAATATTTTATTTGGTTTTATCTCTACGATATATTCTTGTAGAGAAGTAACCCAATTAGCCCTCTTTTCTCCTAATTCCTTTTGGATGAGCAATTGTGTGACCGTCAAGGAAGGAAGAATTACTTTGATATGTGTTTTAAGGAGAAAAGGTCTAAACTATTTAATTAAGTTAGCAATTACAAAGGCTCATTTTTAAACCTCTGAATGATTTGGTTCATCTCCTTTTAAATTCGAACTAAATAATGAAATAGGAGCTTCAAGTTGATTTTCATTAGGTTGTGTCAATATTGTTGCATAGGATTGTTCTGAAGCAATAACATAAAGAACATTCTTTTTAGAAAAAAATGGAGTTGATAATGAAGGAGCATCACTTATTTCTTTTTTTATTCATTCAAATTCCTTTCTTTTGATATGTCCCCATTTGAAAACTGACTTATTTTTACAAGTCAGTTTTCAAATATATATATATATATATATATATATATTAGTTTTAGACATTCCTGAATTTTATTGTCTTATTTTAAGTAGGGATTGGTGTGAAAAACTACATGGTTACTTTGCAAGTAGAAATGACCTAGAAGTTTCCATATATATATAAGTTTCCATATTAGTTATATATATATATATATATATATATATATATATATATATGGAAATTTAGGAATGTCTAAAACTAATATATATATATATATATATATATATATATATATATATTGTGATGTTGCAGTGAGGGGGGGGCAGAGCCCGTGTGGAGGAATCGTAAAGGGGGAGGAAGTGTATAATGAAAGCATTAAGCATTGAGAGGCCGGTTGTGAGAGCCGAGAGCGAGGGCCGGTTGCGTGTTGCAGAGGTGAGGGGCGTGTAATAAGCGATGAGAGGGAGCTGTATGGGTAGCGCGTGGGAGATAGCAGCCAAGGGTTTGCAGAGTTTGAGGGGTTCGGGTTACATGTTGAGGGTTGAGTGAATGCAGAGTAGGGCAGCGCAAGGCCTAGGAATAGCATTTGCAATGGAGTTTGAATGTGGGAAGGCTAGTTTATTACAGTGAGGGGGAGGGCCGAAAGGCCTTAAATACAATTTTTTTTTCTTTTTTTTAAAGATTAAAACAGCAGAGAATAGAGAGCAGAGGATTTTTTCTTCCAGCAGCAGGATATATTTTCCAGCAGTAAAAAACCAAGAATTGCAGAAACTTTCAATGGAAAAACTCTGAAATTTTACTTGAAAACCAAAAAAATTTCTTCAAAACCTCACTTTGAACAGTATTCCAGTAGCTCTTCCAAAGCAGAATTAAAAGCAGAAAATGCAGAGAAAAATTAAAATGAAAACCTTTAAATGGGCAGTGCTGCCTTTCTTCAAAGCCAATGCCTGAATGCTGCCAATTTTCTGAATGCTGCTCCTTCTCCAAAACCACTTTCTGAATGAGGCAAAATTTCTGCTACAGAAACTCTGAGTGCTGCAAAAATTTCAACAATTTTGCAGATATGCACAGGCCATAAACACAAATGGCTCACTCAATTGAAGCAGGGCCAGCAATCGCTTGCTCTGATACCATGTTAAACACCATGTTGAAGCACACACATGGTGTATGAGGAAGATAACACACACACACAAGAGAATCAACACAATGAAGGATAAGCGTGAGACTTTCTTATTTTCCATTATACAAAGATGTACATTTATAGTACAATGGTGTGACTCTTGGTTTCATATTCCAAGGTCACTTGGACTCCATTGTGAATTTTCGCATTCCACACCTACCCATGTAGGATTAGGTGTTCCAACAGTTAGCTTTGACCTTTTTCATGTCTTCCACAATATTATACTCAACAATATCATATACAACCAATTGTTTAGATGAACAAGTAGATTTAGAAGTAGTTGGAACATAGTCAGAAGGTGTAGAAGGAGTCTCTTTAACTGTGCATTTTTCTTTATTACAATGAGTAGTGTATTTTTGTTTTTGATTTTATGCAGATGTATCAATAGGTCCCTTACTTCTAGTACTTACTGGTAGGGCTTCCTCTTCTTCCTCATTTTCTGAAGTAGTTAGAATAAAATCCCATAGACCTTGGGCTTCCACTAATTCTTCTTCTTGTGATTCTTGAGAAGAAAATATTTTTCTTCTTCTTAATCATCTTGATCACATTTTTCATTTGATATAATGGCATGAGGTCGTGATTGTGATGGTTGATTCCTTTTGAAAGGCCGAAAGAAATTCTTTGAAGAATCAACAACTTATTTCTTAATTTATACCATTTAATTGGATATTGTCTTCAAAACCTTTTGTAGCCCTTCCAAATCGAAAAAATATTTAGGAGATTTCTTCTTGGATTCATCTTTAAAAGTGACTTTCTTGGTTTTCTTTCTTTCATCAATGGTAATTTTATTCTTGAGAGTAAGAATTCGTTTTTCCATAGATAAGGCCTCTTTCATATTATCTATTAGTACCATTTTTTTCTCCCTATTTATGAACATTGCAATGTTTGAAGGAAGAGCACTAATGTACCATTTAATATGTACATCAGTTACAAATCTTGAGGTGGCTAGGTTTTTATTTAACAACTTGTTAAATATTGAGTTAAATTCTTTAATATTTTCATTTGGGTTGGTTATAAGGATGGACAACTCATTCATCAAAGTGGAAATTCTTCGGTCATTCCAAAAATTAGAAAAAATAATTCCTCGAACATATCCCAACTTGTTATTGACAACTTAAGGAGAGAGAAACACTAGGACCATGCAGATCCTTCAAATTTCTAAGGAAAAGTTATGACAACATAATATTCTTTTTTCAATCCATTTAAATTGATGGCTAATATGAAATTTTGAAGATTTTCCTCTGGAGGGATGCCATCATCTAGATTAAACTTAGGAAGCCATCTTTATGGATGTTTGGGAAGAGGGTGTAATGTTGGAGTCATTTGTATTGCTCCCAGATTGTTCCATGGTATTTGGGCCACTGTGGGAGTACTATGCATAGAGAAATTTGTCGAAGATATGGAGGTTAAAGGAGATTGAGTAGTTGAAGAAGTTTCTCCCGAGTGATACATATTATAACAGCACCAATTAATTGTGGCTGAAGAATATGAATAGAAGAGATGAGAGGATGACAAGAGGAAGGTAAAGGGGTGGAGGAAGAATTAATACTAGTAGTAGGTGTGTGAAGAAGAGGTTATGATTTGATATCGCTATTTGAATCCGAAGTCTCCGGAGAGATTTTATTTTTCCGATGAGTTTGTAATGTAAGTTCAAAAGGTTACCTGCAAATTTTCTCACTTTGGGATCTAGGTAGCACAATAGAATATTGTAAGGATGAGGTAGTACTTCCTTCCAATAGATCATATAGAGTAGGTTTCTCTGTAGATATTGAAATCCCTTCTAATTTCTGAATTAGAGTTTCAAATTTAGGTTATTTTGTATGTATTTATGTAAATTATTGGCCAATGGTTAGAGGAAGTATGCTACGAGATTTAGTCACTTTAGATCTATGGTTAGTATATTTGGTATGGGATCTTGAAGCTAGTGGTGACTTTGATGGGGACTGACTCTTATAATGGCCTTACGATTTTGGATTCGATATTTTTTTCATTCATAGTATGATGGTCCTCCTTCTAGTGCCAAAAAATGTTGAAGTTTGGAAATGTGTGCCTCAACATGAGGGAAACCCACCTAGTTAGGACCTTAGAGACGATCCTTTTGTGTTTGGAATGGTGGTCTTGACTGGAAATTATGGGACAATTTTCCTTTGGTATAAAATAAGAAAACATATGAAGTGTAAAGTGTAAAGCTAATGACGTAATTAAATTGAGAATAAAAAGTATTTAAAATAACTATATATGTATCTATCTATCATGGGTAAGCTTATCTATATATGTGATTCAGAAGGATCTCACATATAACATGAAAATATAGATTATCAAGCCAATATGATGCCAAATATAATAATGATTAACTAATTTAATTAAAAATTTGAATAAATTAGTTGATGGATTTATTACACATATAAGATTTCTTTGTTTATGCATATTTTATATATTTCCAATCACACATAACAATAGTGAAATATGTATGTGTACTTGGAACACATATATGATAAATTTAAATCCAACAACCATTTAACTCTTAAGAAAAGGAAAAACATACAGATAAGAGTACCTAATATATTGCAACTCTGCCCATGAGAAAATAGTAGTGGTTCAAGTTTCTATTAAGATGAATTAAGTTACAGTAGTGAAAACAAAATATTTCTCAGAAAAATTCAGATCCTGTTCTTCATTCAAATGAAGGGGATTTATACTTTTTCAATCAAATATAAATATAGAAAAGTAGAAAAAAATTCCAAAGTGTTTTTAACAAACAACGCTTAAAATAAAACAATAAGAAAATTTCAGACTTTGTTGTGACAACTTGGCTAAAAATGTGACGAATATTTCCCTCCCATATGTTTCCATAGTTTGTAAGCATTTCTCATGGGCTTTAATTTAGGTGGAGACCATGGATGAATATGCATTTGACCAGTAAATTTAGCATCCCTGAGTGTTGGACGCATATGAGTGGTTGTGTTGGATAAACATCTAAGAATTAGCCATTGGCTATGAGGGTTGTCTAAGAAATGCCAATGGAATTCTAGGTCAATATTTTATAGCTTTTCAATCTTCTTTGTCTTTCTCTTAAACAATTGTAGCCATGTTTTGGTAAAAAATCTTATATCAGGTAGAGTTTCCTGAAGTAGTCTGAAATAAGATTTTCCAGAAAAACATTATCATTTATGGCTTTAGTGAGGTCATTGGAGATATTCATTGTATTCAATGTTGTTTCAGAACGTTTGAGGTAGATTTCCTATTCCCTAGAGACGATTTCCTTCTTTGATTCCTCTATCCTTAGGAGATAGAATAATATTATTTCATCACTATTTTTCCATGTTATGTAGTGTGAACTTTTCTCCTCAATTTCATCAATGTATGTCCTTAGCTCAGACAATTAATATACCAATGCATAGGTTGTTTTCCACAAATTGTGAAACATGGCTAATTTATGAAAGAAAATGGTATGTTGTTGAGCCAGGAGAGTATTTAATTCTCCTACTTCCCTTTTAAAATCATCTAATTTAGTATTAATTGTAAGGTGTTCAATCCTGTGTTGTAATTCCTGAATTTGATCATTTCAAATTCTCAAATCAGATTTATGTAGAATTTTAAGGGCATCGAAACTTTTCTGGAGCTCTACAAGTTTTCCTTGCCATTTTTGAGAAATCATTTGTTTCTCATTCTCAAGGCCTTGTTACAACTGCATAATCTTGTCATATTTTTCCTTCAAAAGTTGTTGTATATTGGTGTCTTTCTGCATAGTGGGAGAAGCATAAGCTCTTGTGAACTATGTGATTCTTCTGAGTTCCTTTGCACGAGTAGACTGTGAACCTTTCCATACAATTTTGAAAAGAAGTGTTTCCAGGAACTAAGGCTTGGATTTGATGAATCTTTTTTTTCTTTCTATGTATCTTGATGATTTTTTTATTTTGAGGACTATAGAATATGCCAAGGGGAGGAATCTCTTAAACCCTTAAAATGACCTCAAAGTTTTGGAATGTTAGTATTATCTCCATGTCATCAATCTATAAAATCTTGTCATGAGAGCCAATGATAATAGGGGTATTCTCTATAGTTTCAGAAGTGTCTAAGCCCTTCTCCTATGATGGAGTCTTAAGATCCTGAGGATTTGTACCTTTAATAAATCGGTTGAACAACTCTCATATTTTATCGACCTTATTATCCTACAAAATTATTTAGCCTAAGAAGAAGAGGAAGTACATGTGATTTTGGTTTGGGGTATATAACTAATTTTTGTGGAGCTAAAAATTATAACATCATATTTCTTCATTATTTTTTGAGGAAGCCTAAGTGAATCCATAGGAAGCTTAGTAATCCTTTGATCCATGTATTGGTTGAACTAAGTTATCTCCTCTGGAGTCAACTGAGATGCTTCTAGTTTCAAAACTAGTTTATAGGCAAATAATTTTTTGAATAGGTGATCAAAATTATCTGGCTCTTGAGAAAATTTCCTGATACTTGATTGTGCAATAATTATTTTTATAATTTTTTTGCATCATGTTGTATGTTAATAATAGTTGGGAAGTCACATTTTTTAATAGAATCAATTTAAATAAAATAATTCTTGTAATTATCTAGATCATATACACCACACTAAGTAGGAAAAGCAAGCCACATTTGATTATTGGAATATTTTAATATTTTTGAAATACCATTTCCTATGGTGTGATATGTTATTTCTTGGGAAATAATCTTGTCAAGAGAATATAGGGGCAAGGCATGAGGGCTTGTAAGACTACCAAAGATTCACACATAAGTAAATGATTCTTCACCAATCAAATTTTCAATTGTTAGTAAGTCATTTTCCAGCCTGTGGAGAAGCCCTAGGAGCTTTCTTGTCAAATATGCTTTGGTGAATGGGAAAAATTAATATAACAAATATTTTATAGAAATGACGTTGATACTTTGAGTCCCAAATCATATCATTGGAACTATGGATAGGGGATAGTTATTTTAAATTCCATTTCCACCCCATAGAGGTAAAATACGAGGTAAAAAATAGAGCCCCCATTATATAGGCACTCATGTAAAAATAAGGGACGATGTTTCGTGAAAAATTACGTTTATTCCTATAATTCAATATGTGTGGCTATGTTTTCAAATAATGTATTTACCAAATCCATGATAAAAACCTCAGAAGTAACATCAATGAGTGGTCCCATTGGTCAAATTTTTATTGTGTATTGGGGTATGTATACATTCTACATAACATATCAACTATTTTACATTATAAACCAACAAGGGACTCAACTGCATACATACCATGGTCATCTCACTTATGCTTTCTAGGATATCTTCTCCATTCCATGATAGGTTCTGATGGATTATCATGTTCACTCATGAAATTCTCCCTAAAATGTTTTTCATACATTCATTGGGGCTGTGGCAAATGAAACATTTTTCTCAAATGATTGATAGTGAATGAACCAATGATTTTGTCCCTCTAAGTCAGTATATTCATTTCTCCAATGCTCACATTGTCAATAACCCAACTAATCATATCGATATAATTATTTTTTGTCAGGATGTAATCCTATGTAATAATGAATTGGCTACATCATTGTAAGTAGTATTTGAGACTCGGGTAGAATCACTATTCGTAATATTTCGTTTTCTCTCCCTCGGTCCGTCATTCTCAAAACTATATAGATAGCTTCCCAAGAGGCACTTCTAGCATATAAACAACATACTCTTTTGGAAATTAATAATCCAGGTATATCAAAATTTTCAATTGGAGTAGCAATCGATTGCTATTGAGCTACATGTTTCCTATTTTATTTAGTTTCCTTAGACATATCTACTCCATTTTTCTTATCAGGACTAGACTGCAATGGAAAACAAAATACTATGTGATAATTCCTTTGCCGGAAATTCCTTGGCATGAATCACTAGTTTCCATAATGATTTATGTCTAAAAGGAAAAATCATGATAGTATCAAGTTGTAATGAGTAATTTGTTTAGAAATTGGAAAACCATAAATTCTCCACTTTTGGCAATTAAGTGATAAACATGAATTCACATGGGCCCTGTATATGTCAGCGTATCAGAATATTTTTATCAGTGAAAGCCAATGGTCACGCCTTAAAAATTACGATCTCTGAGACTTTCGATATATATATTTCAAATATGTAATTTTTATAAGTGTAGGAAGGAAGATACATTGAAAATTATATATCGGGGAAGGAAGTATTGGGTATTTTAAGGAGTGTCATCCGATATGAAAAGTCTCGATATGGGTAAGGAAGAGAATATAGGAGGATTCAAATATTGGAGGGGAGGAACATCAGACATATTGGATATCGAGAATGTGAGGAATCGAGACATTGTGATATCAGTAACTTTTGGGATAGCGGAAGGGTTAAGTATAGAAGATATCAGATATTAAAGGTTTTCAAGATTATGCTTGTTAAAAGTTATGATATATGGGAGTTCCTATATGCCACGTGGAAATATTGTAGGGCTTGTGATTCTTTAAAATATTAATTTATAAAATGAAGTGCCAATGTAGCTTATATTATATATCAGGAAAGTTTTATCAGTGAATTTTTTATCATAAATTTCTGATAAGTAATGCTACGATATTGAAGTGATTTGATATAATTCATCTAATGATGTATTTTTTAAATAAAAAAAACATATTGGGTTTTTATGAATCGTAACACTTGTGTGGTTGATCTCTGATATGTAATTTTCAATAAGCGAAGTCCTTATGTGAGAAGGTATTTTATTTATAGAAAAAAATAATTTAATAATTAAAAATTGATCTTATTTTATTACAAGTAAATAATTCTATTACGCTTTAAAAGGGTCCCATGATTTATTATATAACTAAAATAAAACTAAACGGATGGTTTTTGAGTACTACAACATGAGGGAGGTATTCATAACTACATATATAGATATTTACATGGAAGATATCAAAATGATATACTTTATGAAGATTCACACATGCATCAATATAGATTAAATACCTAACTAGGGAACCCTAATCATGTGGGACTAAGGTGTAGTCAAGATTTAGCCACTATAGGTACCATTAGGATTTTAAGATATAACAGCAACCTAAGGATCTAGGTGAGTATCTAATGTGTGAGATCTAAGAATAACTCTACCCTCCCTACTTCATGATCTAGACATCAACACATAGGCTCACAGATTTCTTCCCAAGCATATTGTTGCGATAAGATGCTCCATATCTGCTTATCGTATTAACCAGATACATATCCATCAATCCAAGCATTCTTCAAATGTTAAACCTTTTTACGAAGAGATCCTACATAGTCACAACACCAATAAATAATAAAACTTCAAGTATATACAAGTAAACACAAACCTTCATGGTCCTTAATCATTCTCATGTTGCTTATATCATCATCAAGTTATCGAATACAACTTTTTAGAAAATTTTTTATTTTATAACATTGAAGAAACTTCAACATTTCAAGGCTTAACTCTTTCTCATGGCATGAAGGTCATATTTATCATCATCTTCCTTTTGGATTCCTTCATCGTGCTTATTATTATCATATTCAATTATGAACATATTTAAGATCTTCAAGATTATGTACCTGCAAAAATTTAACAGCAAGGACAACCAAATACAAACATAGAGAAGAATGAAGTAAATTATATCAAAATCATGTCATTACAATGGAAGCATCAAAACATTAAAGTTTTAGATATCAAATAACTAAACATAATTATGTTCAAAATCAACAAGGGTCATATCTTTCATATATTGGGTTGCAACATCTTGCTAGGGTTTTATCACAAACCCTATGCTCCTTCATCGAGACAAAAAGCCTTCAATATTAGAAACTCAATAAGGATATCAATTTAATAACAGTATTATACATCTACGGTTTCCAAGAATATTCTTTTATAATAACATGTCACACTCTACAAGGTTTTGTTGCAATCCAAAATTAAATCCATATCAATAATCGAAAACAATATACTTCTAGGGTTTCATTATCATACCCTATAATATCACTATCTACTAGGGTTTTGTTACAAACATTAGATTTATAAAACATGAATATTGAAAATTAAGTTAGCATGTTAACATTTAATCTATAGGGTTTCATTCCTTATATCAACTTCATTTTATGTGTAAGCCCTAGATGCAAACATCAAATTCCAAAATTAGATAAAAAATTTGACGAGGCTATGGTATTGATCATATGGAAGAATATACACCTAGGGTCCTATTCCTAGGACCTTACTGCATCTATTGCAAAGTTTTATTTTATAAACCCTAATTCACTAAACCTTAAAGATCTCGGGTTTCATTATATAACCTAGACATTAACAACAAACCCTAAAGAACTAGATATTTACCATGACATTACCAAAACCTTAAACATAAAAATAATAGGATTTTTTCATACTTTATATAATTTATTAACAAACCATAAGAATAATAGGGTTTAATAATTAATATCTACGTACCCTTAGCATCAAGAGTCTTAGGGTTTTATAGTGAACCCTAAAGCTTAGGGTTTCCTAAAAAATATATAAATGAAAAGATATAGTATAACAAGGGTAGATTCAATCTAACGGTTAATCACCATAATAATAATATTTACTATTCAAAACCCTATAAATAAGAGACTTATTAATTTAACATAAATTTTAGAAGAAAAATGATCATACACTTTGTATAAATAAAGCCTTGCAAGAAACCTTGTAATTTGAAACATACCTTGAGTTTTTATTTAACAAAAATTGTAGGACATAAATTCTTGAAAGGATTCCTTTGAAATAGAACTTCTTTCATGATTCAAGTATTTCCTTTGAATTTTCCTCCATAACCTCTATTTATTTTGCAATATTTCCTACTAAGGAAAATATAACGAAAGTTTTATGACTATACAATACAAACAAATCTCGATGTCAGGAAATCAAACATTAAATATGAAACAAAGAAAAATATAATTATCTTTTGTGAAGGATCCCTCATAATATAGTATTTCTAAGGGATACCTATAACATAAACAACCCAAAAAATTCTAACAAGATATATTATTTCTACGAACACTAGAAATAAAAACATAGAAGAAAAAATTACAAAAATTAAAGTATAATGATATGTAAGGGGTAGTATCCCTAAGAGACTTTAAATAAGTCTTTGGATTTAGATTATTTAGTCTTGTTTTTCTTGGGTGGAGCTTCATTGACAATATTTGCATGCTATCTTTCTCTTTTATTATTTCTTGGATTCTCAGGTCATTTAATTTTGTAGTGTCATATCTTATAACAATTATAGAATTCAATCTTTGAGAAATCAAATTTCTTCTTTGGACCTTTGAACTTCTTGTATGATCCCTTATTCTTGTGATGGGATGGGTACCCATTTGAAGCCTTGTTTTCTTCATCCTCTTTTTTTTTCACTTACTAATGAGATGCAAGCCTCTTATTAGATGTATGCATTCCACATTTTTTCAAATTTTGGTGTAACCTTCCAACTACTATCTCCTGATGCAAATGAGCTCAAAGATTTCGGTAGAATTATTAGTGGAACAATCATGAGTACTTTCTTTGGAATAATTTCATCAATAACTTAGAGTTCATATATTATTCTAGATATCCTTAGAAAATATGATGATGTAGTATCATATTTTGTCATATTTATTGTTATCAATTCATTCTGGATACTATCTATCTAAAAAAAATTATTGATGATAAATAACGTGCAGAGGGCATCATAGATGTCTTGTGCAAAATCATATTAGAGATTTATGGGAAAATATTTTCCTTCAGTCCATCTACAGTCAAATTCATGACCAATATATTGATTTCCCTATACGTTTTTCTTCCTACATCATTTATAGTTTTCTTAACTTTTCTTTGAACAAAATCCAAAACATTTTCCTTAGCAAGAATGAGATCTATGCTCTTCTTCCATGCCCTGTAGTTGGAGGCTCCTTAAAGTTTATTTTATGTCTTCATTGAGGTTTCCATAGAATTTATAATATCTCCTTCACTTGGTATAGGTGATACTTTCCTTAATGATCTTCTTTTATTCCTCCCTCCTTAACCATTCTTTCAATAGAATTTCTAGTTGCATCTTTCCTTTCCTCCTTCACCTTAGCTCTAAAACCACGCTAGAAAATTAGAAAGGCTAAAATATTATCTTATGTTGATCAGTACTTATGATATTATGGTATTCTTATTAAATTTCTTTATGTTATTATTTTATCTTCTTTTCATCAATAAATCATCAGATCAAATTGTGAAGATCAACGACACTAGATGCAGGCACTCAATAATGGATAAAACCACTCTCTAGGGGAAAACCCAGTAAAAATATTCTACTAATAAAATTGAGATAGATCAAGACTTTAGACTTGACCAAAATACTCTTCTCACTCCACCAAGTCAGCCCTAAAACTATTTTTCTAGACTCCAAAGACAAAGACAAAATACAAAAGATAAAAACAAAGACTTCAAAGACAAAATTTTTACCTTACCGCTTCAGAACTTTGGTCCAACTACTTCACAATTTTAGCCAAACTATTTCATAATTTTGTCCCAGCTTCACTTCTACAATTTTGGCCATACCATCAACTTAA
Organism: Pinus albicaulis; assembly: GCA_034641835.2. Taxonomy (NCBI): domain Eukaryota; kingdom Viridiplantae; phylum Streptophyta; class Pinopsida; order Pinales; family Pinaceae; genus Pinus; species Pinus albicaulis. The sequence goes on along the minus strand of CM076578.1, from coordinate 1,318,843,305 downwards.
GTTCCTTCGCATGTGTAATACATAGAGAGATAAAAATAAAATTCTCTTTCTTGTCCAACACTTATTTTCCTTTACTAGGTTTTCCTCCTTCTTATTTGAATATCAAACCCTTTTCCTTCTTTCAACTACTATAGATTGAGCTTCTCATATGTGTGCTCTAAATGAGGTTGAGTTTCTACCTTTATATAGTGAATTAGTGAGGTCAAATTCCCTTGATCAAGCCGAGTTGTCCTTCTTGAGGATCACTTGGTGGAGGAGACATAAAATACCATATATATATATATATATATATATCAAAATTAATTTATTTCTTGATCTTTGAAGCCCAATAAGGGTCTTTTATATGATGATAAGGAGAAGGAATATTGAAACAAACCCTAGGATCCTTTAATGGAGGATTTTACCTAAAAATCATTGACCCTAGCATGAAAACCATGCTTTAATAAATCCATTTCTTTTATAATAAAAAATATTTCTCTTTATTTTTGCAAATACATTACATCATGATTTAAATAAAATTATGAAGACTCACACTAGTTACATTTTTTCAACACATATAATATGAAACTATTACATATATAATACATATAAAGTAATCCATGAAACAAGTGTTAATTAGAAATAATGTTGAAAAGATAACCATTTTAAAACTCAAGTAGAATAACCTAGCCTAAAGTTGTAAACTTTAGAGTCCATTTTTTAATATTTTATCAACAAAGTATTGAGTTCCATATAAAAACCATCGAAAGAGGTGATTAAATCTATCTTCACCTTTTTTCTCATTTATTAATAATGCATTTTATTCATAGAGAATGAATATGAGTATATATGTAAAAAATCAAAATAAACCTATTTTAAAAACTAATAAAATTTCATGCCAACCAATTACTCCATAATACAAGCTCTTATAATCTTTGACTTTGACATGTGACGTGTACTAGGTGGAAGCACATGAAGACAATGTTTTTGGTAGAACAATATGGTACACATTAGAAAATAATTAAAATGCTTTTATTCACTGTAAATTCATTTTTCATCATGGATTTAATGTATCTATCAATGATGCATTGTTGAAACTTAAAATTATATGTGTGTGTGTGTGTGATTTTATTGATTTTATGAACGACCTTATTATAGCTATATATAGCTAACGTAATTAGATATACATTTAGATTACAATTAGTTAGTTATAACTATAACATAACTAGTATATAATTATACATATGTAGTATAATTTAGCATGTATATTTAAATGTTAAATTATTATATAACATAACATAACTTCATATAACTAGATATATATTATTAACATATTTATATATAGCTTTAGATTTAATTTTTTATTTGGATTTGTTATTCCAAAAGTTTTATTATTGTCTTCGAGTAATTACTTATAGTTCATGATTAGTTATTTTACCCTACGCCGTGATCATTTTGATGCATAGTCGAATTAAATAAAAATTATTGTTGATATAGCAAGTGTAACTTACAAAATCATTACTCAACCAAAACATTTAATAAGGGTGCAAATTAAGAGGTATAGTTTTCATGTCATTAAATTAATATAATTCTACAAATATGAGTGGTGGAAATTTTAAAGATATTTATAGTTTATAGATAAAACTGAGCCTTAAAATATTGTTGAACATCACCCATATTATGTTATTATAAGGAGCGAATTATGTTATATATATGATGTTATATATATATATATATATATATATATATATATATATATATGTTGAATGTTATGTTATAGTTATATACTAGTTATGTTATATGTATAACTTTATGTTTTATATATATATATGGTATACATCGCTTAATTATATATAATATTACATGTTATATACTTATAATATATTTAACATCAAGGTGTTTTTGGGCATATTTTTGGTCATAATTGTTCAAATTTTAAAATGCATTTTAAATACCGAAAAAAGGGAAAAAATTGTAAATTTATTTCACTAAATTCCTAAGAAAAAACTTTAAAACCTAAAATAATTAGAAAATAAAACTTTTACCATTGAAAAACATAAAAAGTTCATAATAAACATGCTACTATTACAATTATTCAAAATCTGATAAAATGAAATTTAAAAAAAAATTAAAACCTAAATTATAATTTCTTTTTGTGTTTTTCAAGGGTTTTATTGATGGGTTTTCGTTCTTTTCTAGGTTGCTTTTGGTGGTTTTCAATGGATTTATTGGTGGTTTTTTTTGCTTTTCATGGTGGTTTTCGTAGTTGTTTTTTGTAATTTTTTTTATGGTGGATTTTATTTCAAATTAATTTATTTTATTTTGCAAAACAATTAAACAAAAGAGACAAAAAAGATAGAAAACTTACTTGGGCTTGAACCTCTAGGTCGTTGGTGGGGTCATTGTGTTGATCAATATTTGTCATTGATTTCAACGTAAGAAGCACTAGGGGCTATGAAAATATTGTATGGCAATATTGACCTACGAAATTACAATATTATGGGTCAAGAATATTTTTCATGGTTTCTTCTTGTCAATATGTTTCGATTGATATATGGCACACCATATAATTCTTCACGGTTTTAGAGATATTCATGTTTGAAGTTTGTAACCCCAGTTAGTGGGCTAAAACCCCATGGGGTTGTGGCATGGGTCATTGAAAAGTCAATAATTAATAATTTTGAAGCTCCTAAAATCCCTCCCACATTCACTTGTTGAAGGCCCTCTCAACCTAAGAATTTATCTAAATTGTGATCCTCATATCCTCCTCATGTAGGGATTTCGCCATGTGAAACAGGTCATCGTGGCATGTTCACTATAATTTTTTTTCTATGAAGGTTCAGAAGATGAAAGTTTTATGAGGTGAATACGAAATCCTGAGGAAGCTCCTGTAAAATTGCAAATTAAGGTGCGCAATATTTTCGAAGATATGATATGTGGAATTTAGTGTTTTTGAAGGCTCCTGAACTTCATCTCAAAGAAGTGACCTTCGAAAAATCGTCATAACTCTCTCTCTCTGAGTATAGGATTGCAATTCTTTAAAAATTGGAGGATAGGGCATAGACTATAGTTTTCTCTGTATCAATTTCAAAGTTGGATGGAGAAACAATGACACGGGGCATGCCGTACAAGTGCCCTCTACTAAACCAGTCCATAATTAGGTCATTGTGAGATATTGGGGACAACTTTGTCTTGAAGAATCCAAATTGGCTCAGAGCTATGACATTGGAAATAAGACTCATAGGAATACTACAGGACCGAAAATCACATATTGTGGATCATAAATAACAGAGATACACCAGATTCATTATCAATCTCATAGAAGGAAGCGAAAAGCTAGATCATGTGTTGTTAAGGGTTGCAAAGGACCATAATTTCTAGGGAAAAAAATCAAATCAAGGTGCAGAAGAGGTAAGCTCAAGTTAATTACATTCTTTGTATGGATGTTCATCTCTCAACTGCATAAGGTTCCTTGTATTCTAATTTGTTATTTTTTCTTATCACTGACATACGATCTACAGGATGACGTAAGTTTTGCTATTATCATGTCATGGGTATTTCCTTGAAGGTTTTTTGTAGGTATTATATATTCATCAAGATAAAAATCAATGCATGATCTAATGTTCTGAATAGTGAGAAATGGTAGCATGACAAGAGCAACAATCAAGGTGTAGAATAATAGCAAGAATTTTACCACATGAAGCCCTCACGCGGGCAACACTACATACAGTCATTGTAAAGGTATCATTGTACTGATTCATTGTAAAAGAATCATTGTAAAATTTGTACAAGTGTTTATATTCCAAGAAGTGAAGAAGAAGTGTCGAAGGTATAGGATCATCATTAGGTATTTGTGTCATAACTGGGTTTATGGTCTAGTGTGTATTCTTCTCCTACATCATTCTATATCATTGTAAAGTGGACCATTTTCCCTTGTAAGGGAGTCCATTGTTCCTTTATTCTTCTATAGGGTGGTAGGGTGGTGCTAGGCTGGTGCATGAAGTCAGCAACAGGTTCAATCCTATGAAAAATTGAAGGTGGTAGGGTGGTGGGAGGCTAAGTTGTAGCTAATTGGGTGTTGGGGCATCCGTTTAGTTGAATGCTAAAGAATCTCGGGCGCTAGAGCTTCCATCCAATGGGAGTTGGAGAAGAATAATTTTCTAGATTCTAGGAAGTTGGAGCTTTATTTTCGATTGGATTTGAATACTAAATAAATATTATTCGTAAATCATTTAGGTGGATTTTGTCCCAAAGAGGGTTTCCACCTTAAAAACTGTGCATTTTTGCTCCTTTTTATAACTTCTATCATCATACAAAAATTGATAATAATTAAAGATTAAATAATTCTATGAAAGATTAATAATAATAGTAATTGAAAGAAATAATGATTCACCCCCCTCTCAGTGTTTCCAATGATCAGAATCAGATCTTGGTTCCTTCAATAACAGTTTAACAGCTGGAAGTAGGTCATGGAGCATACCAAGAATTATCTATGTTCAATGAAAATAATTATGCAATCTGGAAAGGAACAATGGAGGTCCATCTCTTGGCGCAAGGTTATGAAGTATGGGAAACTGTTCAAAATGGATTTACACCAACCATAGATGAACAAGGTAAGAAGAATTTGATAAATAATTCAAAAGAAAAGAATATTATTATCAGTGGACTTATTGAATCTGCTTATCATAAGGTGTTGGGTTGTAAAACCACCTAAAAATAAATGGGATAATCTTGGAAATATATATGCAGGTGATTCAAATGTCAAAGAAGCAAAGCTTCAAATATATAAAGAAAAATTTGAGCAGCTCAGAATGAAAGAAGATGGAAACTTTGTTGCATACTTCCAATACGTTGATGAAATAACCAATAGTATAAAAGGATTAGGAGAGGCACTTTACGAGAAGACTATTATACAAAATATTCTTAGAATTTTACCATGGAGATTCAACCCAAAGTTATCAGTCTCACAATACAGTGAAAATCTGTACAAACTCAGCAAAGAGGAATTACATGGAGTTCTCATAGCATATGAAATGAGACTTGATGAAGAAGAGGGTACTTCTCATCTAGAAACTGCATTTGTTGCATCTAAGAAAACCAATAAGGACAAAAAAACTTAAATTGAAAAGACATGCACTTGCAAGTGCGAAGAAAATGGAGATGATGAAGAAGGTCTTTTAGATGAAGAATATGCTTACTTTACGAGAAAACTAAAAATTGGTAAGGGAAAATTCAAAGGTAAACTTCCATTGATATGTTTTGGCAGTGGTGAGGTTGGGAATTTCACAGAAAAATGTCCAAATAGAAGTGATGGAAACTTAAAAGGAAAGAAAGGCCTTAAGGAATTCAACAAGTAAGGCGAAAAGAAAGGATCCAAAAGGAAATTTCTCTCTAAAGAAGATAGCTCATCATCTGATGAAGACAATGACAATGAAGAAGAAGCTAATGAGAGATTATTTTTTATGGCCAAGAACAATAAACAAGAGGTATCAAATAACGAAGAAGAAGGGTTGACCATAGAACAATTTTCTAAGGAGGCAATCATGCTTATAAATGATATCAAGGCTGAGAAGATCCGTTCCAATACTCTTGAAGAACAAGTTCAAGGTCTCAAAATTGAAGTTGAAGAACACAAATGTATTGAAGAGTCACTTAAAAAGAAGTTGGAAGAAGGAAATGAAGAAAGGGAAGAGCTAGAAGCCGAAGTATTCTTGCTGCATAAGGAAGTGAATAAGGGAAAAATTGTCCAAAACTATCCCAACAGCTCAAGTGAATTGGAAGAACTCATCAACAATCAACGATCTTACAACAACAAAATTGGCCTCAGTTACAAAGAAGAAGAAGTAGGACCTTCTACAAAGAAATACAATGAACCTATGATATTTAACATGCATGAAGACTTCATTGGACAATATTCACAAGAAAATCCTTTGAAGGTGATTCCTTGACGAATATTTTCATCTAGGTACCAAAATATTTTTCATGACTATTGTTATTCATGTGGAAAATTTGGTCATAAAGCTGTATAATGTCGCACGTACCCTAGGAACCAATATAATTCTAGGAGATCCTTCAAATAAGAACCTCCTAGGGCTTAATGAAACATCAATTGATTTGAATATTTAAGAAATAATATGTAATTTTACAAATGTCATAAATTTGGACACATAGCCAGAGACTATAGACTTGAAAATCCTCCAGAAGAATCTTTGAAGCCATAGAATGAATGAACATGGAAGAAGAAGAAGATTGACAATTGTGCTCTCGCTCTCAAGGCTCAAAACAAAAAAAGATGTGTGTTATGTTGATATCAGTTGCTCAACGCATATGACTAAAGATAGAAAAAAATTTGTATCTCTAAAATAGAAGAAGGATCAAACTGTATCCTTTGGAAATGATGGATCTTCAAATGTTATAGGATCAGGTACCATCACCCTCAAAAGGAAAGATGTTCTAACCAAGAATTTTATATTGGTTTAAAACATGAATCACAATTTTCTCAATGTTGGAAAAATGTGTGATCAAGGACACACAATGTTATTCAACTCTACAAAATGTGAAATCATGAAAGGCAGGTATGGTAAAATTGTGGCTACAACAAGTCGAGCTCCAAACGACATATATGTTCTGGATGAAACAACTAAAGCATATCTTCTAGATAAAGAAGATGAAAGTTGGTTATGACACAAACGAATGGGTCACATAAAATTTGACAAAACTTGTCAGGATAAATAAAAAGGAAGCAGTACGAGAAATGTTGAAAATATCAAAACCTTTCAAGACACTATGTCAGGCTTGTCAGCACAGCAAGCAGAGAAAAGTCCAATTTAAAAAAACAAAAAAAAAATTGCATCACATCAATTGGAATTGATACATACTGATATATGTGGTCGTGTGAGAACAAAAGGCTTAGATGGAGAATTATATTTCATGTTAATGATAGATGACTATAACAGGATGACAATTGTTAGTTTCCTAAAGAAAAAATTCTGAAGCATTTCAGTGCTTTAAGATCTATAAGGAGTTGGTCGAAAATGAAACTGATTTGAAAATAAAGTGTCTAAGATCAAATAACGGCAAATAATTCACTTCCAAATTATTTTAGTAATTCTGAGATGAAAATGGAATAAAAAGACAGTTTTCAATAGCACAAACACCTCACCAAAATGGAGTTGCTGAATGAAAGAACATAACCATACAGGAAATGGGTAGAACAATGTTGAAGGACTCAAAATTGGATGAAAAATTCTGGGTTCAAGGAATTGATACGACGGTCTTCATTATCAACTGAAGTCTTCTCAGAAATAATTGCAACAAGACCCCATATGAATTATGTAAAGGAAAACCAGCTAATGTAAAATATTTTAGCATCTTCGGAAGCAAATGTTATATCAAAAGAGAAGATCAAAATTTTGGTAATTTTTAATCATGTGTTCATGAAGGTATATTTGTTGGTTACTCACGCAAAAGAAAGGGTTATAAATTCTATAATCCAAGATGAAAATAGATATTTGAGAGCATAAATGTTACATTTGATGAAGATGGTGTTCTAATGAATAATTATGAGGATCTAGAATCTTTGAAACTTGAGAGAGAGGCTGAAAAAGACATAGATAAAATTCTAGAACAAGAAGAAACTATCAACCAATAAGAAGTAATAATGATCATCAAGATATACCAGAACAACAACAAGAAACTCCTCCAAAGAGAACAAAAGAATGGATTCAAAAGGACCATCCATAAAATCAAATCATTGGTGAGATAAATAAAGATCCACAGCTTCATTCATCACAACAAGCTCACATCGCTTTTCTAGCCAACTTTAAGCCTAGCAGTTTTTAGGAAGCCAACGAAAATGAACATTGGGTAGTAGCTATGCATGAAGAATTGGATCAAATCAAGAAGAATAAAATATGGGAACTATTTCCATGACCAAAAGATAAAAATGTCATTGGGACTAAATGGGTGTTCAGGAACAAATTGAATGAAGATGGACAGGCTACCAGAAACAAAGCAAGATTTGTTTGCAAAGGCTATGCACATGTGGAAGGAATTGATTTCGATGAAACATTTGCACCAGTTTCCAGAATGGAAGCCATCCAAATGTTTCTTGCCTATGCATGTTAAAGAAAAGTCAAAGTCTACCAAGTGGATGTTAAGTTAGCATTTTTGAATGGAAAATTAGAAGAAGAAGTTTACATCGAAGAACCTGAAGGTTTTCTACTATCTGAAAAATAGGGTTATGTTTTCACGTTAAAGAAGGCTCTATATGGTGTCAAGCAGGCTCCCTGAGCATGGTATGCTTGTCTTCATGGATATCTATGTCAACAAGGGTTGAAGAAAGGTATTTTTGATAGAAATATTGATGTACAAATAGATAAACATAATTTAACAATCGTTGAGGTATATGTGGACGATATAATATTTGGTAGCAATGATGATCGAATAAGCAAGAACGTTTCTACAAGTATGCAAAGTGAGTTCAATATGTATTTACTTGTTGAGCTGACATACTTCTTAGGGCTTCAAATATCTAAGCAAGAGAAAGGAATATTTATATGTGACGCCAAGTACATCAAGGAGATGCTCAAGAAATTCATAATAGAGGATTCCAAACCCGTCCTTACTTGGATGGTAACAGGTTGCAAATTAAGCATCGATGACTCATCTAAGGATGTGGATCAAAGGTTGTATAGATCTATGATTGGTAGTATTCTATATGTAAGAGCCTCCTGGCCAGATGTTATGGAAGCAGTTGGACAAGTAGAAAGATTCCAAGCAGCACCAAAATAATCACATATTATTGTCATCAAAAGAATTCTTCAATATCTAAAGGGAACATAAGAATATGGCTTGCGGTATCCCAAGGGTAAAAATATCATTATTCAAGCCTTTATAGATGCAAATTGGGTAGGAATCCTTGATTATCATAAGAGTACTAGTGGAGAAGCATTATATCTAGGTGGTTGTCTCATATTGTGGTTGAGAAAAATGCAAACCTCAATCTTTTTATCTACAATGGAAGCAGAATACATTGCAGTGAAATCATATCGTACTCAGGACCTTTAGATGAAAAAAACATTGCAATATTTTCAAGTAAAATTTAGTGAGCCTATTCCCATATTTTTTGAAAGCACCAGTGCCATCAACATCTCCAAGGATCCTGTCATGCATTCAGAAGAAAAAACACATTCTGATAAAATATCATTTTTTTAGAGAACAAGTTTTTGAAAATAATATCAAACTTGAGTATGTTGGTATCAAAGAACAAATTGCTGATATCTTCACTAAAAATTTACCTATTTAAGCATTTAAATATCTTCGCCAGAAGCTTGGGATTCTCCCAAGTTCTCATTAGGTTTTCCTTATTCAGAATATAAAGGGGCAGTGGAAGTGTGTACAGGTCTGCAAGATGGTTGTGTGTCAGGGGGATTTAACCTTTTCCATTGATGTCAAAGGGGGAGAGAATGTTGTAGGAAGATGTGTCATGATCGCATGGGGATTACTTGTGTTTCCATCAATGCCAAAGAGGGATATTGTTGATCAATGGTTTTCATTGATGTCAGCCCAAGCAAAACCAAGGGCTACCAAGATCTTGCATGGGAATTTTGACCTACCAAATTACTATATTCTGGGTCAAGAAATTTTTTTATGTTTTCTTCCTGTGGAGATGTTTCCTTTGATATATGGCATGCCATGTAATTATTCACGATTTGAGGGATATTCATGTTTGAAGTTTGTAACCCCAGTTAGTGGGCTAAAAACCCATGGGCTTGTGGCATGGTTAATTTAAAAGTCAATAATTAATCATTTTTAAGCTCCTAAAATCCCTCCCACGTTCACTTGTTGAATACCCTCTCAACCTAAACATTTATATAAATTTTAATCCTCATATCCCCCTCATGCATGGATTTTTCTACCTGAAACAAGTCATCATGGAATTTTCTCTATAACTTGTTTTCTATGAAGGTTCAGAAGTTGTAATTTTTATGAGGTGAAGCCGGAGTCCTAAGAAAGCTCTTGTAATAATTTCATATCAAAGTGTGCAGTATATTCGGAGATATGATGTATGGAAGTCAATCTTATTGCAGGCTCCTGAACTTCATCTCAAAGAAGTGAACTTGGAAAAATCCCCACAACTCTCTCTCTGAGTATCATATTGGAATTATGTAAAAAACGTTGGATAGATTACTGACTATAGTTCTCTCTATATTAATTTCAGAGTCAAATAAAGAAACAATGACACGTGGCACACTGTACAAGTTTGCTCTACTAAACCAGTCCATAATTAGGTCATTGTGAGAGATTGGGCATAAATTTGCCTTGAACAATCCAAATTGGGTCAAACCTATGGAATTGGAAAGAAGACTCAGAGATACTATAGGACCAAAAATCACATATTGTGGATCTGAGATAAAAAATATACACCAGGTTCAATATCGAGATCTTAGAAGGCAAGCAAAAGATAGATCATGTGTTGTCAAGGGCTACAAAGGACCGGAATTTCTATGGCATCAAAGCAAAGAAAGGTGCAAAAATGGTAAGCTCCAGGTAAGCACATTCTGTATATGCATTTTCATCTCTCAATTTCATTAGGTTCTTTGTATTCTAATTTCTTCTTTTTGTGTAACACTGACATTTTCTCTGCAAGATGAGGTATGTTTTGTTGTTATCATGTCATGGATATTTCCTTGAACGATTTTCATAGGTATTATATATTAATCAAGATAAGAATCAATGCATGATCTAATTTTTTGAAGAGTGAGATAGCGTATCATGACAAGAGCAGCAATCAAGGTGCATAACAAAAATAAGAAGTTTACCACATGAAGTCCTCACATGGGCAGCACTGCATACATTCATTGTAAAGGTATCATTGTACTGACTCATTGTAAATGAATTATTGCAAAAATTTTACAATAGTCTATCTCCCAAGAAGTGAAGAAGCTATGTCAGGAGGTCTAGGATCATCATTAGGTATTTGTGTCATAGTTGGGTTTATGGTCTAGTTTGTCTTCTTCTTCTACATCATTCTATATCATTGTAAAGTGGACCACTTTCCATGGTACGGAAATCCATTCTTCTTTTATTATTTTATAGGTTGGTATGGTGGTGCTAGGATGGTGCATGAAGTCACCAATAGGTTCAATCCTATGAAAAATTTACGGTGGTAGGGTGGTGATAGGGTGAGTTGTATCTCATTGGTTGTTGGGGCATCCATTTAGTTGACTACTGAAGAATTTTGGGTGTTGCAGCATCCATCTAGTGGTAGCTCGAGAAGAATTTTTTTCTAGATTCTAAGAAGTTGGAGCTTTATTTTCAATTGGAGTTGAATATTAAAGAATTATTGTAAAACCATTCAGGTGGTTTTTTTCCCAGAGAGGGTTTCCACCTTAAAAATTGTGTGCATTTGCGTTCCTTTTGTTTACTGCTATTTTTGTACAAACATTGATAATAATTAAAGATTAACTAATTCTCTGAAAGATTAATAATAATACTAATTGAAATAAATATTGATTCACCCCCCTCTCAGTATTTCCAACACGCTAGGGAGCTCGATCGAAATCCTCCATTTCGATCCAACTTTGAATCCCTTGGTTGATAGTTAAATCCATTGGTTGATAATTAGATCCCTCATTCAAGCTCTTGTCTCCTTGTAGTCTGTGAAAAGAATGGCTTACACACACAATAGTCAGGGTTTTAATAGGAATTAAGGACTCCATGGAGCCCTCAAGCTTCATTGAGCACCAATAACTTGGGTTAAATAAGATCTCAATTCAAGACTTTTTTAATCACTTGATCAACCTATTTCTTAGCACTTGAGTAAATTTATTAAGCACTTAAAAAAGGCTCGATTGAGCACTTAAAGTCACTCGGTCCAAATCTTTTTTTTTCATCTAAACATGCCCTCCTTTTGCCAAAATTTTGAACACGACTCCATGCATAGACTCTTAATGATAATTGATTAAATAAGAAAATAAATAAATAAAATATATATAATACAGTAGAGAAATTAATTTATAAATGGAAACCAAAACATTATTTATTTGTTTAAATTTTATAAAATAATTTTATTTTTACAATAAGTTTTGAAAGTAATTTTTGAAAGAAAAAAAAATAGATAAAAAATTATAATTATAATCAAAAGTAGGAAAAACACTATTAAAAAAAATGAAACTTAAATAACAAAAAAGACATAAAGACCAAAAGGACAGCATTGGGAGGGATCCTAACACTTGTAATTGATAAGTGTAAAACCCTTCTCGTCAAAATCCTACCCTTACTAGTGTTTTAAAATGTTCACATATAACTTTTATCTCATTTTGGAAAAAATGAGATAAATAGTCAAAATTATGAATTTTGTATAGATATGAAATTTTTGGAGGTTTTTTCTATACTAGTAACACAAATTTTATGGGCATTATATACATTTCTTCTATTATGGAAAAAAATAGATTTAACCTAAAACAACTTTAGGAGGTAAAACTAGATTTATCCCAACAACTTATAAATGTATAGTGGGGGTGGAAATTAGGTAAAATGCGATAAAATTGGATTAAAAGATGTTAAAATGATATCTTTAAATAATATTTGTAGGAATGTATCAGGTGACTAATTTTTAGGTGATAATAACATTGCATTACACTCGGGAGATGGTTGTTCGAGTATGACTGGCTTGAGGAAGAACTATAGTAGATTACCTTTAGTTGGGTTCCATTGATGTAGTATTGTAACACCTCCAGTTTAAATTTTTTTATTTTATTTTATTTTTTCTGCTTTCCCCGATATACTGGGGTTTCCTCTCTATTCACCTAGTTATTTGAATAATGAGTTCAGAATTTTAACTTTACTTCCCTCTTGATATAGTTTCCTCTAACCATCTAGCATCTCCACCTTCATAAAAACATTGAACACTCCACCTATATTCCTTTCAACCACATATATGTACATAGATATATATGTCCATACCCCTTTATATTATCATGGGATGTGTTTCTTTTTTTCTAAACATAATATAAATCTAGGCTATATGGACATACATACTTTTCAATAATCTCACCTAATCATCTATATATATTCAACACATATACCTTTGAATCCACCTATATATTCAACACATATATCTTTGGATCACAAACATATATATATATGTTACCTACATATAGATAATACACCTCTTGTTAATATCAGTGAATCCACGTATATATATATATATCATTATTTATATATACCACATATATATCTAAACCCTTTTTAATAATGTTGAATTGAATGTACCCATATATATGTATCCTATATATATATTTATAACACCTATTTCGAATCATGTAATATAACACTTTAAAATCAAACACATCATATAAGACGTTAACATCATCTCCTCGTAAAAGATCATCACTTCTTACCATTTAGGATTACATATTCTAAGATTGTTATATTTCCATTTTTACATCCCCGTGATATAAGATTTTTATATCATCATCCAACTTCACATAATATAAGTTTATTATATTCTCATTTACATCCCTAGAAGATATGAGGGACAATACATGAAATGATTATATTCATTCCCATATTGTGTCACGGTGGCATATATATGCGTGCTCACTCCTCGATATAAAAATTAGTTGAGTGTTACACCGAAGGTCTACAGTCTTATCATACCTATTTTATGTATCCTATACCATCATATAAGATCTACACGCGATCTCTTTCCCTGGTATCGTTACATGTAATTCACCCATATTAAATCCCTGCCCCTTTTGATACGTGATAAATTTATGAGGTTACTGTTGGATGGAGTGGTCATATGGTTTACTGGCCACGACGGCGGTCTTCGTGCAGCTCCGTTGTTTTTTGTTGTACTGACCGCAGTACTTCATACAGTCAGGCGCAGGAGAAAATACACGCGTCCCATTCTAATACGATGCATCTTTCAAAATCACAGGTTTACTTACTCGACATGGTTTCTAAGATCCATCTCGGGATCTCATGCCGCGCGCTTTCATTGCAGACTAGGGTTTTAGTCTCTACAAGTTGCGCTAACCTGACTCGAATGTCCCGCTCGTCCTTTGGTTGATCCAAGGTATTAGGGTTGCGTTTTCTCACTTTTAACCCCAACTCGGATCCTGATCATTTCATTTTCCCTTTTAGCATCTTACTTCAGCCTGCAGGAAGTTGAATCGTTTGCTGTGCGTGCCCCAAAGGCGTGCGATTAACCCTCAGCACATTGGCGCTCAGATTTTTCTGAACCGCTCCTTGTCTTCATCTTTCACGCATCAGTTTTTTTTATACTACAGGTCTGGTTCTTTTCTGGCTAGTTTTGGCATAGGACTAAATTTTTTTCTTCTATGTTTATCATTCGTTCAATAACGCATTCCTCCACAACGCTGACTGGTACAATGTTTTTTTTGCCCATTCGGTCATTTGTTACAGGTACCCTGTAACCCGCCCAGTCACTGGTTTCCTTTCGTGTCCATTAGTTCCAGTTCTACGCTGGTTCGATTGTAATGGATTCTCTACCCTACGTTTCATCCGTGTGACTGAGAGGTAGTGAGGGTGGAACGCGAAATTTTGTCAATCAGTAGTTCTATTACGTGCCTTCAGCTGCTGGAATCCTGTCTGTATGACAAGATTAAGAGCTGTGGCTTAACACCACGTTTTTTTTTTTCCAGCGCAGTTATTTCCCTTTCTCTTTCAGTTGAGTACTAGCACTTCCTGAATCTACAAAAGTGATTATGTTTAATATACTGAATATAGTGTGATATGTATCGTTGAATTCGTATCAATAGCTGAGCTACAAGTGAGTGACCTCATGCATAGCTATCAGCAGTTACCCAACGCAGCGCTACTGTTCCTAATTTTTGATTTTGTTGTTTCCATGCATTTATTTTGTTTTTAAAATGGGACTCCAAGAAGTTTTAAATTTATCCACCAGTTACCTCGTTAATATGTTGTTAACATTGTTTAGATTCAACATTTATTTTAACCGAATAAATTCCATTTCTCGGCTCCGGAGAAGGAGGAGAAATATTATATTTGCGTGGATAGATACTTTAATTCCAGCTACCCGAAATAAAACCCATTTCAATTTAGAAATATTATCCCTTGTTTTTCTACTGTTACTATATCTCTGGCGAGGTCGGCGCTACTAGGCATCTCCCAGTTTTGTGTTGTTCGTTTTTCAATGCCGCAATGCTAAGCATTTACAGGCACGCACTGTTTACCTGACTCTCATGTTTATGCAGGTGTTAAGTACTTTTAACCTCCATTGTCACCACTAAAGGAATACCCAAATGGTTTCCCGCACACTAAAACTAAAAATGATCTCGTATGGTGTTTGGGCTAGGCGATCCGACGGCGGTCATATTGTAAGAATCATTTTAATACTGTCACTGTAATGGATAATAATTTCGTGTTATGTTTGGATCTGGCCAATCATGTGGTGATTTCACAGTGAGAATCATTTTCGTTTGTTTTTATACCGCGCAGACCTAGCCAAGCATATGGCGCACGCTTTTTAAATGATGTCGCGCATGCGATTGAATAGTTTCGAAAGTTTATTTAAATCATATACTTCTGTTAACTAAGGACTAAAGGGCTCTTAATTTAATTCTTTCGATTTGGATATTAATGTTATATCTTTCCAAGCAGAGTTTTCGATTAGTGTCTCCAACATAAAGTTTGCAAATATATATTTGTTTCTATATATATATATATGTGATGCCATGGAAAATAAGGTGGTTCGATGATTTTTATCTAATAATATAGACTCGAGGATAGAATTTCTTTTCTTTTCTATCTCTCAGTTTGGTTTTCTGAGAAGTTCAACAATTATAAAGTACTAGTATGTTAGGTTATGGTATTTCCCATTTTTTTTTTTTTTGTGTCTACATTCAGATTGTAGATTCCTCTATATAGATATGTAAGTACGATTAAGCAGAAGATTTCCCATTTTTTTTTTTTTGTGTCTACATTCAGATTGTAGATTCCTCTAATTATCTTATAAGCAGAAGCGGATTAAAGTTAATCCAACTTTTTTACTGTAGAAGTAATAGTCCTCCAGATTTAAACCAGCAGTAATTGAAGAATTTTTCTAGATGCATGTCCACTGTTTTGTTTTCTACAACTGTGCAGAGATTCTAAAGGAAATTCTTATGATTATTACAGCTAAAGGTAACCTTACTTCTGGATTTGGGATTTACTCAATATAGTTATTTTAATGTCTTTGCTTCTCCTTTATTGCACTAGGTAGATATCAGTTCTGCTATCATATTTTTCTAACATACGTATGAGCATATAATTTCACCTCTGTATACATCAGAACTAAGCTAGTATTTAATTTCCTATGGAGACTAAGTACCTTCAGATTTAAACCGAGCTTGGTTTAAAAATTTTGTAGGTTTCTACTTCATAGAGCACTGGTCTACAACTAAACAGAATTTTGGAAGGTGGCTGCCTTAAAATGGATTATGTTAAATGTAGTACTAAAATAACTCATAACAATCAATTTTATTTTATATGTAGCCAATTCATACCATAGTAATTCAAAATAACAAGAATTTTAGGAACATACCACTATTGCAAATGACCAACCTCCCAACCTTAGAGTTCACTTTCTCTCCTAGAACTCACCCCCGAGCTGAGATCACATCCATCACAGATCAACCTCTGATCTGTTTTGGAGCAGCTTATTTAAGCTCATATTTCCCCAAAGCATGTTTCTAATTCTGCGTCCAGAATAGAAGGATGCTTTCTTTCCTGTTTAGCCTAGGCTTCCCATTTTGGGACTCTTTAAAGCTGTTTTATGCTTTTCCTCAGCTTTTCCAGCTTTTATTACCTCTTCCCAACTACTTTCCTCTTCATTGGGGAAATTTAGATTCCTCCTCTGAATCTAAATTAATTTATTTCAAGGATTTTTGAAAGATTGTGGGGATTTGTTGCCTTACCCATCCTCATGGATTTGGCAAGTGATCTCTAATTCTCATCTTGGTCAAAATGCACAATCATTTTATTTATTTCCTCAAATTAAATATGCAAGTATATTCACACCATACTTATCCTTTGGGGTCCACCCCCTTAGGATTAAATTTCAAATGTCTAACTTTTTAAAAGTTCAACACGCAAATTGGGGGTGTTACATATTCCCCCTCTGAAAATAAACATCGTCCTCGGTGTTGTTATTCAACTACTAGAATTCAATTAAACAAAAATGGATATTGTTCCATCATTGCATCTTCCTTTCCCCAGGTGGCTTCTTCAGCAGTAAAGTGCTTCCACTGCACTTTTACTCTGGCCACTGTTCTGTTTCTCAATTCAATTTCTTCTCGCTCCAATATTTGAAGCGGTTCTGGCAGAAACTCCCCTTCTGGTTCCACCTGTACAACATTCCAATCAACTATGTGAGAAGCATCATGCACATATCTTTTTAGTAATGAAATATGAAACACATCATGCACTTTAACATGGGGTGGTAAGGCTAGCTTGTAAGCCACTGGTCCCACCCTTTCTAAAATTTCAAAAGGCCCACAATATCTAGGAGCAAGTTTTGCACAACTTCCAGCATAAAGTGTGCTCTTTTTGGGTTTGATGCACAAATACACATGATCCCCTACTTTGAATTCTCGGTGCACTCTTTTCTTATCAGCATAGCTTTTCCGACGATCCTATGCTGCCTTGATATTTCTTTGTATCTGTTTAACAATTCTTTCCATCTCTTGTAATGCATCTGGTCCCAACACCAGTTTATCCTCTGGTTGGCTCCAGCTCAAAGGAGTACGACACTTCCTTCCATATAATGTTTCAAACGGACTCATTTTAATAGAAGATTGGTAGCTATTATTATAGACAAATTCAGCTAAATGCAGATACTCCTCCCACTTTGAGGGTCTATCCATCACATACATTCTCAACATGTCCTCCAAAATTTGATTCGTCCTTTCTGTTTGCCCGTCAGTTTGAGGGTGATAGGCAGTACTAAAATTCAGCTTAGTACCCATCCCTCCAAACAATCCTTTCCAAAATGTTGTTGTGAACTTAGCATCTCGATCTGAAACAATTACTTTGGGAACTCCATGAAACCTTACTATCTCCTTCAGGAACACATTTGCTACTTGAGCTGTTCCGAAGGTAGATTTTATTGGTATAAAGTGGGTAGCTTTTGTGAGAGTGTCTACTACTACCATTACAGAATCATGTTGATATTTAGTTTTGGGTAACCCTTTTATAAAATCCATGGAAACTATGTCCCATTTCCATTCTACATTTGGCAAAGGGTTTAAAAGCCCTGCTGGGTGTTGATGCTCAACTTTGACTAACTGACATTCCATACATCTACTTAAATACTCTGCCACATCTCTTTTCATTCCTGGCCAGAACAACTTCTTCTTCAAGGCTGTTAACATCTTTTGGTATCCTGGATGTCCTGCATAGGGCTGTCTGTGATATTCATCTAGAATTTCTCTTTTCAATGACTCTATATTTGGAATATACAACCTGTTCTTGTAATAGAGTAGCCCTCTTTGGTTTTTAGTGAAATCAGTTTTATCCTTTTTCTGTAGTTTCACCAAGAGTGCTTCATAGTTGGCGTCTTGATTTGCTGCTTTCCCTACCAATTCCTCTATCTCCATTTGGGCACTACTCCCAATGCTGTTTAAATGTTGACAAGAATTTCTACTTAAGGCATCAACAACTTTATTTTCTTTTCCCTTGATATGCTTTATATCCATATCAAATTCACTTAAAAAGGACAGCCATCTGGCTTGTCTTGCATTCAGGTCCGTTTGGGAAAAAAAATATTTGAGGCTAATATGATCAGTCATCAAGGTGAATTTTTTTCCAAGAAGATAGTGTCGCCACATTTTCAGAGCATGGATAACAACTGCAAATTCTAAATCATATGCACTATAATTCTGTTCATGTATTTTCAGTTTCCTAGATTCATATGCAATAACTGAATTTTCCTGCAATAGGACTCCTCCCAATCCTTCTTTACAAGCACCTGTACATATCACAAATTCCTTATCAGGATCTGCAATTTTCAGGATAGGGGCTGAAATGAGTTTTTGTTTTAATTGCTCAAAACTGTTTTGGCATTTTTCTGTCCACACAAACTTAACACCCTTCCGTTGTAATGAGGTTATGGGATTTGCTATAGCAGAAAATCTCTCCACAAATCTGCGATAATAGCCTGCAATTCCCATAAATGACCTTACTGCTGAAACATCAGTTGGGATTGGCCATTCTTTAATGGCTTTTATCTTTTCAGGGTAAACTGCCAACCCTTTTTCAGAAATAATATGACCCAGATATTGAATTTTATCTTTATAAAATTCACATTTGCTGAACTTGGCATATAGCTGGATTTCTTTTAAAGTATGTAACACTATTCTCAGGTGTTCCTTATGTTCGTCCTCATCTTTGGAGTAAACTAAGATATCATCTATGAACACCAGAACAAATTTATCCAAATACTTATTCAACACACTGTTCATCAGGCACATAAATGTGGCACGGGCATTCGTCAAACCAAAAGGTAGAACTACAAATTCGTAATGCCCATACCTGGTTCGAAATGTTGTTTTGCTGATGTCTTCTTCTTTAATTCTAAGCTGGTGATAACCAGTCCTTAGGTCTATCTTGGAAAAGACTGAAGCTCCTCTCACTTAATCAAAAAGATCATCAATTCTCGGCAAAGGGTATCTATTCTTAATGGTTAGCTTGTTCAGTTGACGATAGTCAATGCACATCCTAAAAGTTCCATCTTTCTTTTTCACAAATAAAACCGGGGCTCCCCAAGGAGACACACTTGGTCTTATATACCCTTTATCTAACAATTCCTGTAATTGCATTTTTAGTTCCATTAGTTCAGGAGGACTCATTCGATAAGGTGCTCGGGAAACAGGTGTTGCTCCTGGTACCAGATCGATTGAAAAATCAATCTCTCTTTTGGGGGGAAGATGAGGGATTTCCTTGGGAAAGACTTCCTTAAATTCTCTGATGACTAGTATAGCATCCAGAACCTCTTCCTCAGTTTTCTGTTCTATTTCTTCTACATGCACTGCATAGACTTGGTATCCTTTTCTAGCTGTTCTTTTCAATTGTAAGGCTGATATTTGTCTTACTGAAATGGATTTTGGTTTCCCTTTTAGTGTAAAAGGTTTCCCTTCCTCATCCACACAATGCAGAGTTTTATCCCAGCAGTTCATCAGGGCTTTCTTCTTTTCCAGCCAATCCATTCCTATCAGCAAATCATAGGATCCTAACGGTAATATGTTCAAATTTACTTCTGTTGGAAAGCCATTTAATTGTATTGCTGTTTTGGGCAACTTATGTGTGACTTTTCTCTTAGTTCCAGTGGCCAGCTGTACCAACCATGACTGCTGAAATTTTTCAGGTTTAATTTTACATTTTTCTATAATTCCAGGACTAATGTAACTCAAAGAAGCACCTGGATCAATCAAAACAGTAACAGGTAGGTCAGAAATCTTACCCTCCATTTCCACCATGGTTGCTTGATGTTCTGCTTGCCGATTTTCCAATGCTGCACTGATAGTTGGTATATTTCTGGCTATATCATTGACTGTTGTTGCCTCTCGCTCTCTGCTGATCATATGAATATTTTGATGGGGGCAATCCCTCATCATATGGGGTTCTCCACAGCCCCAACACTTCAAAGGTTCCTTCATTCTGTTGTCCCTTCCTTTTTATTATTCCTTCTAATTTTTTGAATCCTATGAGTTTACTTGCAGTTTGATTTTCTCTAGGTTTATTAAATTTTTCATTTGATGATCTTCTTGAAATTCTTGAGATAGGCTGGTTTTCGATTTCTATCCCTTTGAATTCATTTTTTTGTACCCAGTTTTTCCCTTGTTCAGTTTTTCCTTTGAACTGTTGGTAACATAATCTGGCTTTTCTAACAGCTTCATCCATAGTTTTTGGGTTTTCAAACTCAATTTTCGCCTTGTATGCAGTAGGTAAGCAATTCAAAACCTTTGGACCTTTGCTTTTTCTTCCCTAATGTAAGGGACATATCTCAGTAAATTGGTAAACTTAGTGACAAACTCATCGATAGTGAGCTGTCCTAGTCTAAGTTCATGGAATTCTTTAGCTTTATCATGATAATAACGTTCGTTCAAATAACGATTTTTGAACTTAGCCTGAAAATCTTCCCAAGTAACTATCTTTTCATCAATGGCATGCACCATTTTTGTCTATTCCCACCACAGTGTAGCCTTTCCTTGTAGCTGATACACAGCTAATCTGGCCTTCAAATTTCTCTCATATTCATAAACTTGGAAATACTTGGTCATGTTCAGCAACCAAGCTTCAGCATCTTCTTCCTTCTCCCCATCATAGGAGGGAGGTTTAATCTTTCGAAATTCCCCCTGCAATTCTCTTTTCTATTTATGTTGTTGTCCCCAGCGCATCATCATCATCGGACTCATCCATCTTTCTCTTTACGGAACCTTCGCCTTCTGTTTGTTCGGGAAGTTAGCTCTCTAATGAGCTTTTCACGCTCTCATGCGGGGCGATGACAACATGTCATTTTGGCTTCTTAGCTCAGCCAACTCTCGTTGCATTCTATGCAACATAGCCATTACCGGGACATTGGGATCTGGAGTAGCAAACTCATCCCGCAGATCCACATAAATTCCTCCCTCTTCAGCCATTTTTGCACCACTATACACACTCATACATTTTATTAGTAAGACAAAAAAAAACAATTTCTACAATGTTCAATAATATTCAGAATTCAGTGAGCACCATAACAACAGCCCAATTTTTGCACTTGGGCTCTGATACCATTTGTAACACCTCCAGTTGAATTCTTATTTTTATTTTACTTTTTTACTTTTTTTTTTATTTTTTTATTTTCTTATTTTTTTTTATTTTTATTTTATTTATTTATTTTTTTTCTTCTGCTTTCCCCGATATACTGGGGTTTCCTCTCTATTCACCTAGTTATTTGAATAATGAGTTCAGAATTTTAACTTTACTTCCCTCTTGATATAGTTTCCTCTAACCATCTAGCATCTCCACCTTCATAAAAACATTGAACACTCCACCTATATTCCTTTCAACCACATATATGTACATAGATATATATATCCATACCCCTTTATATTATCATGGGATGGGTTTCTTTTTTTTCTAAACATAATATAAATCTAGGCTATATGGACATACATAATTTTCAATAATCTCACCTAATCATCTATATATATTCAACACATATACCTTTGAATCCACCTATATATTCAACACATATATCTTTGGATCACACACACACACACACACACACATATATATATATATATATATATATATATATATATATATATATGTTACCTACATATAGATAATACACCTCTTGTTAATATCAGTGAATCCACGTATATATATATATATATCATTATTTATATATACCACATATATATATAAACCCTTTTTAATAATGTTGAATTGAATGTACACATATATATGTATCCTATATATATACATTTATAACACCTATTTCGAATCATGTAATATAACCCTTTAAAATCAAACACATCATACAAGACGTTAACATCATCTCCTCGTAAAAGATCATCACTTCTTACCATTTGAGATTTCATATTCTAAGATTGTTATATTTCCATTTTTACATCCTCATGATATAAGATTTTTATATCATCACCCCTCTTCACATAATATAAGTTTATTATATTCTCATTTACATCCCTAGAAGATGTGAGGGACGATACATGAAATGGTTTTATTCATTCCCATACTGTGGCACGGTGGCATATATATGCGTGCTCCCTCCTCGATATAACAATTAGTTGAGTGTTACACCGAAGGTCTACAGTCTTATCATACCTATTTTATGTACCCTATACCGTCATATAAGATCTACACACTATCTCTTTCCCTTGCATCGGTACATGTAATTCACCCATAGTAAATCCCTGCCCCTTTTGATACGTGATAAATTTATGAGGTTATTGTTAGATGGAGTGGTCATATGGTTTACCGGCCATGACGGCGGTCTGCATGCAGCTCCGTTGTTTTTTTTTCTGTACTGACCGCAGTACTTCACACAGTCGGGCGCAGGAGAAAATACACGCGTCCCATTCTAATACGATGCATCTTTCAAAGTCACAGGTTTACCTACTCTACATGGTTTCTAAGATCCATCTTGGGATCACATGCCGCGCACTTTCATTACAGACTAGGGTTTTAGTCTCTGCAATTTGCGCTAACCTGATTCGAATGTCCCGCTCGTCCTTTGGTCGATCCAAGGTATTAGGGTTGCGTTTTCTCCCTTTTAACCCCAACTCGGATCCTGATCATTTCATTTTCCCTTTTAACCTCTTACTTCAGCCTGCAGGAAGTTGAAGCGTTTGCTGTGCGTGCCCCAAAGGCGTGGGATTTACCCTCAGCACCTTGGTGCTCAGATTTTTCTGAACCGCTCCTTGTCTTCATCTTTTACGCATCAGTTTTTTTTTTTTTTTATACTACAGGTCTGGTTGTTTTCTGGCTAGTTTCGGCATAGGTCTCAATTTCTTTTCTTTTTTTGTCTTCTATGTTTATCATTCGTTCAATAACGCATCCCTCCACAAATCTGACTGGTAAAATGTTTGTTTGGCCCATTCGGTCATTTGTTGCAGGTACCCTGTACCCCGCCCAGTCACTGGGTTCCTTTCGTGTCTATTAGCTCCAGTTCTGCATTGGTTCGATTGAAATGGATTCTATACCTACCTAAGTTTCATCCGCGTGACTGAAACGTAGTGAGGGTGAAATGAGAAATTTTTTTCAATCGGTAGTTCTATTATGTGCATTCAGCTGGCTGGAATCCCGTTCGGTATGACAAGATTCAGAGCCGTGGCTTAACACCGCATTTTCCAGCGCAGTCATTTCCCTTTCCCTTTCAGTTAAGTACTAGCACCTCCTTAATCTACAGAAGTGATTATGTTTAATATGCTGAGTATAGTGTGATAGGTATTTTTAAATTCGCATCAATAGCTAAGCTTTAGGTGAGTAACCTCACGCATAGCTATCGGCAGTTACCCAACGCAGCGCTACTGTTCCTAATTTTTTATTTTTCTCTTCCATACATTTATTTTGTTTTTCAATGGGCCTCAAGAAGTTTCAAGTGGATCCACCACTGTTACCTCGTTAATATGCTGTTAACATTGTTTAGATTTCAACCTTTGTTTTAAATGAATAAATTCCATTTCTCGGCTCCGGAGAAGGAGGAGAAATATTATATTTGCGTGGATAGATACTTTAATTCCAGCTACCCGAAATAAAACCCATTTCAATTTAGAAATATTATCTGTTGTTTTTCTATTGTTACTATATCTCTAGCGAGGTCGGTGCTACTAGGCATCTCCCAGTTTTTTGTTGTTTGTTTTTCAATGCCGCAATGCTAAACATTTACAGGCACGCACTGTTTACCTGACTCTCATGTTTATGCAGGTGTTAAGTACTTTTAACCTCCATTGTCACCGCTAAAGGAATACCCAAATGGTTTCCCGCACACTAAAACTAAAAATGATCTCGTATGGTGTTTGGGCTAGCCGAGCCGACGGCGGTCATATTGTAAGAATCATTTTAATACTGTCACTGTAATGGATAATAATTTCGTGTTATGTTTGGATCTGGCCGATCATGCGGTGATTTCACAGTGAGAATCATTTTCGTTTGTTTTTATACCGCGCAGACCTAGCCAAGCGTATGGCGCACACTTTTTAAATGATGCCGCGCATGCGATTGAATAGTTTCCAAAGTTTATTTAAATCATATAATTTTGTTAACTAAGGACCAAAGGGCTCTTAATTTAATTCTTTCGATTTGGATATTAATGTTATATCTTTCCAAGCAGAGTTTTCGATTAGTGTCTCCAACATAAAGTTTGCAAATATATATTTGTTTCTATATATATATATATATATATATATATATATATATATATGTGATGCCATGAAAAATAAGGTGGTTCGATGATTTTTCTCTAATAATATAGACTCCAGAATAGAAGTTCTTTTCATTTCTATATGTCAGTTTGGTTTTCTGAGAAGTTCAACAATTATAAAGTACTAGTATGTTCGGTTATGGTATTTCCCATTTTTTTTTTTTGTGTCTACATTCAGATTGTAGATTCCTCTATATAGATATGTAAGTACGAAAATTATCTTATAAGCAGAAGCGGATTAAAGTTAATCCAACTTTTTTACTGTAGAAGTAATAGTCCTCCAGATTTAAACCAGCAGTAATTGAAGAATTTTTCTAGATGCATGTCCACTGTTTTGTTTTCTACAACTGTGTAGAGATTCTAAAGGAAATTCTTATGATTATTACAGCTAAAGGTAACCTTACTTCTGGATTTGGGATTTACTCAATATGGCTATTTTAATGTCTTTGCTTCTCCTTTATTGCACTAGGTAGATATCAGTTCTGCTATCATATTTTTCTAACATACCTATGAGCATATAATTTCACCTCTGTATACATCAGAACTAAGCTAGTATTTAATTTCCTATGGAGACTAAGTACCTTCATATTTAAACCGACCTTGGTTTATAAATTCTGTAGGTTTCTACTTCATAGAGCACTGGTCTACAACTAAACAGAATTTTGGAAGGTGGCTGCCTTAAAATGAATTCTGTTAAATGTAGTAGTAAAATAACTCATAACAATCAATTTTATTTTATATGTAGCCAATTCATACCATAGTAATTCAAAATAACAAGAATTTTAGGAACATACCACTATTGTAAATGACCAACCTCCCAACCTTAGAGTTCTCTTTCTCTCCCAGAACTCACCCCCGAGCTGAGATCACATCTATCACAGATCAACCTCTGATCTGTTTTGGAGCAGCTTATTTAAGCTCATATTTCCCCAAAGCATGTTTCTAATTCTGCGTCTAGAATAGCAGGATGCTTTCGTTCCTGTTTAGCCTAGGCTTCCCATTTTGGGACTCTTTAAAGTTGTTTTATGCTTTTCCTCAGATTTTCCAGCTTTTATTACCTCTTCCCAACTACTTTCCTCTTCATTGGGGAAATTTAGATTCCTCCTCAGAATCTAAATTAATTTCTTTCAAGGATTTTTGAAAGATTGTGGGGATTTGTTGCCTTACCCATCCTCATGGATTTGGAAAGTGATCTCTAATTCTCATCTTGGTCAAAATGCACAATCATTTTATTTATTTCCTCAAATTAAATATGCAAGTACATTCACACCATACTTATCCTTTGGGGTCCACCCCCTTAGGATTAAAGTTCAAATGTCTAACTTTTAAAAAGTTCAACACACAAATTGGGGGTGTTACATATTCCCCCTCTGAAAATAAACACTGTCCTCGGTGTTGTTATTCAACTACTAGAATTCATTTAAACAAAAATGGATATTGTTCCATAATTGCATCTTCCTTTCCCCAGGTGGCTTCTTCAGCAGTAAAGTGCTTCCACTGCACTTTTACTCTGGCCACTGTTCTGTTTCTCAATTCAATTTCTTCCCGCTCCAATATTTGAAGCGGTTCTGGCAGAAACTCCCCTTCTGGTTCCACCTGTACAACATTCCAATCAACTATGTGAGAAGAATCATGCACATATCTTTTTAGTAATGAAATATGAAACACATCATGCACTCTAACATGGGGTGGTAAGGCCAGCTTGTAAGCCACTGGTCCCACCCTTTCTAATACTTCAAAAGGACCACAATATCTAGGAGCAAGTTTTGCACAACTTCCAGCATAAAGTGTTCTCTTTTTGGGTTTGATGCACAAATACACATGATCCCCTACTTTGAATTCTCGGTGCACTCTTTTCTTATTAGCATAGCTTTTCCGACGATCCTGTGCTGCCTTGATATTTCTTTGTATCTGTTTAACAATTCTTTCCATCTCTTGTAATGCATCTGGTCCCAACACCAGTTTATCCTCTGGTTGGCTCCAGCTCAAAGGAGTACGACACTTCCTTCCATATAATGCTTCAAACGGACTCATTTTAATAGAAGATTGGTACCTATTATTATAGACAAATTCAGCTAAATGTAGATACTCCTCCCACTTTGAGGGTCTATCCATCACATACATTCTCAACATGTCCTCCAAAATTTGATTCCTCCTTTCTGGTTTCCCGTCAGTTTGAGGGTGATAGGCAGTACTAAAATTCAGCTTAGTACCCATCCCTCCAAACAATCCTTTCCAAAATGTTGCTGTGAACTTAGCATCTCGATCTGAAACAATTACTTTGGGAACTCCATGAAGCCTTACTATCTCCTTCAGAAACACATTTGCTACTTGAGTTGTTCCGAAGGTAGATTTTACTGGTATAAAGTGGGCAGCTTTTGTGAGAGTGTCTATTACTACCATTACAGAATCATGTTGATATTTAGTTTTGGGTAACCCTGTTATAAAATCCATGGAAATTGTGTCCCATTTCCATTCTGCAATTGGCAAAGGGTTTAAAAGCCCTGCTGGGTGTTGATGCTCAACTTTGACTAACTGACATTCCATACATCTACCTAAATACTCTGCCACATCTCTTTTCATTCCTGGCCAGAACAACTTCTTCTTCAAGGCTGTTAACATCTTTTGGTATCCTGGATGTCCTGCATAGGGCTGTTTGTGATATTCATCTAGAATTTCTCTTTTCAATGACTCTATATTTGGAATATACAACCTGTTCTTGTAATAGAGTAGCCCTCTTTGGTTTTTAGTGAAATCAGTTTTATCCCTTTTCTGTAGTTTCACCAAGAGTGCTTCATAGTTGGGATCTTGATTTGCTGCTTTTCCCACCAATTCCTCTATCTCCATCTGGGCACTACTCCCAATGCTGTTTAAATGTTGACAAGCATTTCTACTTAAGGCATCAGCAACTTTATTTTCTTTTCCCTTGATATGTTTTATGTCCATATCAAATTCACTTAGAAAAGACAGCCATCTGGCTTGTCTTGCATTCAGGTCAGTTTGGGAAAAGAAGTATTTGAGGCTAATATGATCAGTCATCAATGTGAACTTTTTCCCCAAAAGATAGTGCTGCCACATTTTCAGAGCATGGATAACAGCTGCAAATTCTAAATCATATGCACTGTAATTCTGTTCATGACTTTTCAGTTTTCTAGATTCATAGGCAATAAATGAATTTTCCTGCAATAGGATTCCTCCTAGCCCCTCTCTGCAAGCATCTGTACATACCACAAACTCTTTATCAGGATCATCAATTTTTAATATAGGAGCTGAAATAAGTTTTTGTTTTAATTGTTCGAAACTGTTTTGACATTTCTCAGTCCACACGAACTTAACACCCTTCCTTTGTAATGAAGTTATGGGATTTGCTATAGCAGAAAATCTCTCCACAAATCTGCGATAATAGCCTGCAATTCCCATAAATGACCTTACTGCTGAGACATCAGTGGGAACTGGCCATTCTTTAATGGCTTTTATCTTTTCAGGGTCAACTGCCAACCCTTTTTCAGAAATTATATGACCCAAATATTGAATTTTATCTTTATAAAACTCACATTTACTGAACTTGGCATATAGCTGATTTTCTTTCAAAGTTTGCAACACTATTCTCAGGTGTTCCTTATGTTCTTCCTCATTTTTGGAGTAAACTAAGATATCATCTATGAACACAAGAACAAATTTGTCCAAATACTTATTCAACACACTTTTCATCAGACACATAAATGCGGCAGGGGCATTTGTCAAACCAAAAGGTAGGACTACAAATTCGTAATGCCCATACCTGGTTAGAAATGTTGTTTTACTGATGTCTTCTTCTTTAATTCTGAGCTGGTGATACCCAGTCCTTAGGTCTATCTTGGAGAAGACTGAAGCTCCTCTCACTTGATCAAAAAGATCATCAATTCTAGGAAGTGGATATCTATTCTTAATGGTCAACTTTTTCAGTTGACGATAGTCAATGCACATCCTAAAATTTCCATCCTTATTTTTCACAAATAAAACCGTGGCTCCCCAAGGAGACACACTTGGTCTTATATACCCTTTATCTAACAATTCCTGTAATTTCATTTTCAGTTCCATTAGTTCAGGAGGGCTCATTCGATACGGTGCTTGAGAAACAGGTGTTGCTCCTGGTACCAGATCGATTGAAAAATCAATCTCTCTTTTGGGGGGAAGATGAGGGATTTCCTTGGGAAAGACTTCCTTAAATTCTCTGATGACTGGTATAGCATCCAGTAACTCTTCCTCAGTTTTCTGTTCAATTTCTTCTACATGCACTGCATAGACTTGGTATCCTTTTCTAGTTGTTCTTTTCAATTGTAAGGCTGATATTTGTCTTACTGAAATAGATTTTGGTTTCCCTTTTAATGTAAAAGGTTTCCCTTCTTCATCCACACAATGCAGGGTTTTATCCCAGCAATTCATCAGAGCTTTCTTCTTTTCCAACCAATCCATTCCTATCAGCAGATCATAGGATCCTAATGGCAATATGTTCAAGTTTACTTCTGTTGAAAAACCATTTAATTGTATTGCTGTTTTGGGCAACTTATGAGTGACTTTTCTCTTAGTTCCAGTGGCCAGCTGTACTAACCATGACTGCTGAAATTTTTCAGGTTTAATTTTACATTTTTCTACAATTCCAGGACTAATGTAACTCAACGAAGCACCTGGATCAATCAAAACAGTAACAGGTAGGTCAGAAATCTTACCCTCCATTTCCACCATGGTTGCTTGATGTTCTGCTTGCCGATTTTCCAAGGCTGCACTTATAGTTGGTATATTTCTGGCTATGTCATTTACTATTGTTGCCTCTCGCTCTCTGCTGATCATGTGTATATTTCGATGGGGGCAGTCCCTCATCATATGGGGTTCTCCACAGCCCCAACATTTCAAAGGTTCCTTCATTCTGACTGTCCCTTCCTTTTTATTGTTCCCTTCAACTTGTTTTGAAGCCACTTGGGACTGAGCAGTTTGACTTTCTTTTGGTTTATTGAACTTTTTCCTCTGATGATCTCTACCAAAATTCCTTAAATATGCTAGTTTTTGTCTTTTCCCTTTGAACTCACCCTTGTTCAGCCAGATTTTCCCTTATTCAGCCTTACCTTTAAACTGCTGGTAGCATAATCTTGCTTTTCTAACAGCTTCATCTATTGTCTTTGGGTTATCAAACTCAATTTTCTCCTTGTACACAGTAGGTAAGAAATTCAAAAACCTTTGGACCTTTGCTTTTTCTTCCCTAATGTAAGGGACATATCTCAGTAAATTGGTAAACTTAGTGACAAACTCATCAATAGTGAGCTGTCCTAGTCTAAGTTCATGGAATTCTTTTGCTTTATCATCATAATAACGTTCATTCAAATAACGACTTTTGAACTTAGTCTGAAAATCTTCCCAAGTAACTGTATTTTCATCAATGGCATGCACCATTTTTGTCTCTTCCCACCACAGTGTAGCCTTTCCTTGTAGCTGATACACAGCTAATCTGGCCTTCAGATTGCTCTCATATTCATATACTTGGAAATACTTGATCATGTTCAGCAACCAAGCTTCAGCATCTTCTTCCTTCTCCCCATCATAGGAGGGAGGTTTGATCTTTCGAAATTCTCCCTGCAATTCTCTTTTCTGTTTATGTTGTTGTCTAGCCGCATCATCATCATCAGACTCATCCATCTTTCTCTTTCTGGAACCTTCGCCTTCCTGGCTATTCCGGGAAGTTAGCTCTCTAATGAGCTTTTCCTGCTCCTTACTGGCTGATGACAACATGTCATTTTGGCTTCTTATCTCAGCCAACTCTCGTTGCAATCTATGCAACATAGCCATTACCGGGACATTGGGATCTGGAGTAGCAAACTCATCCCACAGATCCACATAAATTCCTCCCTCTTCAGCCATTTTTGCACCACTGTACACACTCATACATTTTATTAGTAAGACAAAAAAAAATAATTTCTACAATGTTCAATAATATTCAGAATTCAGTGAGCACCATAACAACAGCCCAATTTTTGCACTTGGGCTCCGATACCATTTGTAACACCTCCAGTTTAAATTTATATATATATATATATTATTATTTTTTTTTATTTTTTATTTTTTTATTTTTATTTTTTCTGCTTTCCCCGATATACTGGGGTTTCCTCTCTATTCGCCCGGTTATTTGAATAATGAGTTCAGAATTTTAACTTTACTTCCCTCTTGATATAGTTTCCTCTAACCATCTAGCATCTCTACCTTCATAAAAACATTGAACACTCCACCTATATTCCTTTCAACCACATATATGTATATAGATATATATATCCATACCCCTTTATATTATCATGGGATGTGTTTCCTTTTTTTCTAAACATAATATAAATCTAGGTTATATGGACATACATACTTTTCAATAATCTCACCTAATCATCTATATATATTCAACACATATACCTTTGAATACACCTATATATTCAACACATATATCTTTGGATCACATATATATATATATATATATATGTTACCTACATATAGATAATACACCTCTTGTTAATATCAATGAATCCACGTATATATATATATCAATATTTATATATACCACATATATATCTAAACCCTTTTTAATAATGTTGAATTGAATGTACCCATATATATGTATCCTATATATATATTTATAACACCTATTTCGAATCATGTAATATAACACTTTAAAATCAAACACATCATATAAGACGTTAACATCATCTCCTCGTAAAAGATCATCACTTCTTACCATTTAGGATTACATATTCTAAGATTGTTATATTTCCATTTTTACATCCTCATGATATAAGATTTTTATATCATCATCCAACTTCACATAATATAAGTTTATTATATTCTCATTTACATCCCTAGAAGATATGAGGGACGATACATGAAATGATTATATTCATTCCCATACTGTGTCACGGTGGCATATATATGCGTGCTCCCTCCTCGATATAACAATTAGTTGAGTGTTACACCGAAGGTATACAGTCTTATCATACCTATTTTATGTACCCTATACCGTCATATAAGATCTACACGTGATCTCTTTCCCTGGTATCGTTACATGTAATTCACCCATATTAAATCGCTGCCCCTTTTGATACGTGATAAATTTATGAGGTTACTGTTGGATGGAGTGGTCATATGGTTTACTGGCCATGACGGCGGTCTTCGTGCAGCTCCGTTGTTTTTTATTGTACTGACCGAAGTACTTCATACAGTCGGGCGCAGGAGAAAATACACGCGTCCCATTCTAATACGATGCATCTTTCAAAATCACAGGTTTACCTGATGAAAATGGTTTCTAAGATCCATCTCGGGATCTCATGCCGCGCGCTTTCATTGCAGACTAGGGTTTTAGTCTCTGCAAGTTGCGCTAACCTGACTCGAATGTCCCGCTCGTCCTTTGGTCGATCCAAGGTATTAGGGTTGCGTTTTCTCACTTTTAACCCCAACTCGGATCCTGATCATTTCATTTTCCCTTTTAGCATATTACTTCAGCCTGCAGGAAGTTGAATCGTTTTCTGTGCGTGCCCCAAAAGCGTGCGATTCACCCTCAGCACATTGGCTCTCAGATTTTTCTGAACCGCTCCTTGTCTTCATCTTTCACGCATCAGTTTTTTTTATACTACAGGTCTGGTTGTTTTCTGGCTAGTTTCGGCATATGACTAAATTTTTTTCTTCTATGTTTATCATTCGTTCAATAACGCATTCCTCCACAACGCTGACTGGTACAATGTTTGTTTTTCCCATTCAGTCATTTGTTACAGATACCCTGTAACCTGCCCAGTCACTGGTTTCCTTTCGTGTCCATTAGTTCCAGTTCTGCGCTGGTTCGATTGTAATGTATTCTCTACCCTACGTTTCATCCGTGTGACTGAGAGGTAGTCAGGGTGGAACGCGAAATTTTGTCAATCAGTAGTTCTATTACATGCCTTCAGCTGCTGGAATCCTGTCTGTATGACAAGATTCAGAGCTGTGGCTTAACACCGTGTTTTTTTTTCCAGCGCAGTTATTTCCCTTTCTCTTTCAGTTGAGTACTAGCACTTCCTGAATCTAAAAAAGTGATTATGTTTAATATACTGAATATAGTGTGATATGTATCGTTGAATTCGTATCAATAGCTGAGCTACAGGTGAGTGACCTCACGCATAGCTATCGGCAGTTACCCAACGCAGCGCTACTGTTCCTAATTTTTTATTTTGTTGTTTCCATGCATTTATTTTGTTTTTAAAATGGGACTCCAAGAAGTTTTAAATTTATCCACCAGTTACCTCGTTAATAAGCTGTTAACATTGTTTAGATTCAACCTTTATTTTAACTGAATAAATTCCATTTCTCGGCTCCGGAGAAGGAGGAGAAATATTATATTTGCGTGGATAGATACTTTAATTCCAGCTACCCGAAATAAAACCCATTTCAATTTAGAAATATTATCCCTTGTTTTTCTATTGTTACTATATCTCTCGCGAGGTCGGCGCTACTAGGCATCTCCCAGTTTTGTGTTGTTCGTTTTTCAATGCCGCAATGCTAAACATTTACCGGCACGCACTGTTTACCTGACTCTCATGTTTATGCAGGTGTTAAGTACTTTTAACCTCCATTGTCACCGCTAAAGGAATACCCAAATGGTTTCCTGCACACTAAAACTAAAAATGATCTCGTATGGTGTTTGGGCTAGCCGATCCGACGGCGGTTATATTTTAAGAATCATTTTAATACTATCACTGTAATGGATAATAATTTCGTGTTATGTTTGGATCTAGCCGAGCATGCGGTGATTTCACAGTGAGAATCATTTTCGTTTGTTTTTATACCGCGCAGACCTAGCCAATCGTATGGCGCACACTTTTTAAATGATGCTGCGCATGCGACTGAATAGTTTCCAAAGTTTATTTAAATCATATACTTCTGTTAACTAAGGACTAAAGGGCTCTTAATTTAATTCTTTCGATTTGGATATTAATGTTATATCTTTCCAAGCAGAGTTTTCGATTAGTGTCTCCAACATAAAGTTTGCAAATATATATTTGTTTCTATATATATATATATATATATATATATATGTGATGCCATGGAAAATAAGGTGGTTCGATGTTTTTTCTCTAATAATATAGACTCGAGAATAGAAGTTCTTTTCTTTTCTATCTCTCAGTTTGGTTTTCTGAGAAGTTCAACAATTATAAAGTACTAGTATGTTAGGTTATGGTATTTCCCATTTTTTTTTTTGTGTCTACATTCAGATTGTAGATTCCTCTATATAGATATGTAAGTACGAAAATTATCTTATAAGCAGAAGTGGATTAAAGTTAATCCAACTTTTTTTGAAGAATTTTTCTAGATGCATGTCCACTGTTTTGTTTTCTACAACTGTGCAGACATTCTAAAGGAAATTCTTATGATTATTACAGCTAAAGGTAACCTTACTTCTGGATTTGGGATTTACTCAATATAGCTATTTTAATGTCTTTGCTTCTCCTTTATTGCACTAGGTAGATATCAGTTCTGCTATCATGTTTTTCTAACATACCTATGAGCATATAATTTCACCTCTGTATACATCAGAACTAAGCTAGTATTTAATTTCCTATGGAGACTAAGTACCTTCAGATTTAAACCGACCTTGGTTTAAAAATTCTGTAGGTTTCTACTTCATAGAGCACTGGTCTACAACTAAACAGAATTTTGGAAGGTGGTTGCCTTAAAATGGATTCTGTTAAATGTAGTAGTAAAATAACTCATAACAATCAATTTTATTTTATATGTAGCCAATTCATACCATAGTAATTCAAAATAACAAGAATTTTAGGAACATACCACTATTGCAAATGACCAACCTCCCAACCTTAGAGTTCTCTTTCTCTCCCAGAACTCACCCCCGAGCTGAGATCACATCCATCACAGATCAACCTCTGATCTGTTTTGGAGCAGCTTATTTAAGCTCATATTTCACCAAAGCATGTTTCTAATTCTGTGTCCAGAATAGCAGGATGCTTTCGTTCCTGTTTAGCCTAGGCTTCCCATTTTGGGACTCTTTAAAGATGTTTTATGCTTTTCCTCAGCTTTTTCCAGCTTTTATTACCTCTTCCTAACTAATTTCCTCTTCATTGGGGAAATTTAGATTCCTCCTCAGAATCTAAATTAATTTATTTCAAGGATTTTTGAAAGATTGTGGGGATTTGTTGCCTTACCCATACTCATGGATTTGGCAAGTGATCTCTAATTCTCATCTTGGTCAAAATGCACAATCATTTTATTTATTTCCTCAAATTAAATATGCAAGTACATTCACACCATACTCATCCTTTGGGGTCCACCCCCTTAGGATTAAAGTTCAAATGTCTAACTTTAAAAGTTCAACACACAAATTGGGGGTGTTACATATTCCCCCTCTGAAAATAAACACCGTCCTCGGTGTTGTTATTCAACTACTAGAGTTCACTTAAACAAAAATGGATATTGTTCCATCATTTCAGCTTCCCTTTCCCAGGTAGCTTCTTCAGCAGTAAAGTGCTTCCACTGCACTTTTACTCTGGCCACCGTTCTGTTTCTCAATTCAATTTCTTCCCGCTCCAATATTTGAAGCGGTTCTGGTAGAAAATCCCCTTCTGGTTCCACCTGTACAACATTCCAATCAACTATGTGAGAAGCATCATGCACATATCTTTTTAATAATGAAACATTAAACACATTATGTACTCTAACATGGGGTGGTAAGGCCAGCTTGTAAGCTACTGGTCCCACCCTTTCTAATACTTCAAAGGGACCACAATATCTAGGAGCTAGTTTTGCACAAATCCCAGCATAAAGTGTGCTCTTTTTAGGTTTAATACGCAAATACACATGGTCTCCCACTTTGAATTCTCGGTGCACTCTTTTCTTATCAGCATAGCTTTTCTGACGATCCTGTGCTTCCTTGATATTTCTTTGTATCTGTTTAACAATTCTTTCCATCTCTTGTAAGGCCTCAGGTCCCAGCATTAATTTATCTTCTGGTTGGCTCCAGCTCAAAGGAGTACAACACTTCCTTCCATATAATGCCTCAAACGAACTCATTTTAGTAGAATATTGGTAGCTGTTATTATAGGAAAATTCAGCTAAATGCAGATACTCCTCCCACTTTAATGGTCTATCCATCACATACATTCTCAACATGTCCTCCAAAATTTCATTCGTCCTTTCTGTTTTCCCGTCAGTTTGAGGGTGATAGGCAGTACTAAAATTCAGCTTAGTACCCATCCCTCCAAACAATCCTTTGCAAAATGCTGTTGTGAACTTAGCATCTCGATCTGAAACAATTACTTTGGGAACTCCATGAAGCCTTACTATCTCCTTCAGGAACACATTTGCTACTTGAGCTGTTCCGAAGGTAGATTTTACTGGTATAAAGTGGGCAGCTTTTGTGAGAGTGTCTACTACTACCATTACAGAATCATGTTGATATTTAGTTTTGGGTAACCCTGTTATAAAATCAATGGAAACTGTGTCCCATTTCCATTCTACAATTGGCAAAGGGTTTAAAAGCCCTGCTGGGTGTTGATGCTCAACTTTGACTAACTAACATTCCATACATCTACTTAAATACTCTGCCACATCTCTTTTCATTCCTGGCCAGAACAACTTCTTCTTCAAGGCTGTTAACATCTTTTGGTATCCTGGATGTCCTGCATAGGGCTGTTTGTGATATTCATTTAGAATTTCTCTTTTCAATGACTCTATATTTGGAATATACAACCTGTTCTTGTAATAGAGTAGCCCTCTTTGGTTTTTAGTGAAATCAGTTTTATCCTTTTTCTGTAGTTTCACCAAGAGTGATTCATAGTTGGCATCTTGATTTGTTGCTTTCCCTACCAATTCCTCTATCTCCATTTGGGCACTACTCCCAATGCTGTTTAAATGTTGACAAGAATTTCTACTTAAGGCATCAGCAACTTTATTTTCTTTTCCCTTGATATGATTTATATCCATATCAAATTCACTTAAAAAGGACAGCCATCTAGCTTGTCTTGCATTCAGGTCAGTTTGGGAAAAAAAATATTTGAGGCTAATATGATCAGTCATCAAGGTGAATTTTTTTCCAAGAAGATAGTGGTGCCACATTTTCAGAGCATGGATAACAGCTGCAAATTCTAAATCATATGCACTATAATTCTGTTCATGTATTTTCAGTTTCCTAGATTCATATGCAATAACTGAATTTTCCTGCAATAGGACTCCTCCCAATCCTTCTTTACAAGCATCTGTACATATCACAAATTCCTTATCAGGATCTGCAATTTTCAGGATAGGGGCTGAAATGAGTTTTTGTTTTAATTGCTCAAAATTGTTTTGGCATTTTTCTGTCCACACAAACTTAACACCCTTCCCTTGTAATGAGGTTATGGGATTTTCTATAGCAGAAAATCTCTCCACAAATCTGCGATAATAGCCTGCAATTCCCATAAATGACCTTACTGCTGAAACATCAGTTGGGACTGGCCATTCTTTAATGGCTTTTATCTTTTCAGGGTCAACTGCCAACCCTTTTTCAGAAATAATATGACCTAGATATTGAATTTTATCTTTATAAAATTCACATTTGCTGAACTTGGCATATAGCTGGTTTTCTTTTAAAGTTTGTAACACTATTCTCAGGTGTTCCTTATGTTCGTCCTCATTTTTGGAGTAAACTAAGATATCATCTATGAACACCAGAACAAATTTATCCAAATACTTATTCAACACACTGTTCATCAGGCACATAAATGTGGCAGGGGCATTCGCCAAACCAAAAGGTAGAACTACAAATTCGTAATGCCCATACCCGGTTCAAAATGTTGTTTTGCTGATTTCTTCTTCTTTAATTCTAAGCTGGTGATAACCAGTCCTTAGGTCTATCTTGGAAAAGACTGAAGCTCCTCTCACTTGATCAAACAGATCATCAATTCTCGGCAAAGGGTATCTATTCTTAATGGTTAACTTGTTCAGTTGACGATAGTCAATGCACATCCTAAAAGTTCCATCTTTCTTTTTCACAAATAAAACCGGGGCTCCCCAAGGAGACACACTGGGTCTGATATACCCTTTATCTAACAATTCTTGCAGTTGCATCTTCAGCTCCATGAGTTCAGGCAGACTCATTCGATAGGGGGCTCGGGAAACAGGTGTGGCTCCCGGCACCAAATCTATAGAAAAGTAAATTTCTCTCTTGGGGGGAAGATGAGGAATCTCATCTGGGAAAACTTCTTTAAAATCCCTTACCACTGGTAATTCACTCAGCAGATTTTCTTCAGTTCTCTATTCCGCTTCTTCCACATGTACTGCATAAACTTGGTATCCTTTTCTAGTTGTTCGTTTCAATTGTAAGGCTGATATTTGTCTTACTGAAATGGATTTTGGTTTTCCTTTTAAGGTAAAAGGTTTCCCCTCTTCATCCACACAATGCAAGGTTTTATCCCAGTAGTTCATCAGGGCTTTCTTCTTTTCCAGCCAATCCATTCCTATTAGCAAGTCATAGGATCCTAACGGTAATATGTTCAAATTTACTTCTGTTGTAAAGCCATTTAATTTTATTGTTGTTTTGGGCAAATTATGTGTGACTTTTCTCCTAGTTCCAGTGGCTAGCTGTACCAACCAGGACTGTTGAAAATTTTCAGGTTTAATTTTACATTTTTCTACAATTCCAGGACTAATGTAACTCAACGAAGCACCTGGATCAATCAAAATAGTAATGGGTAAGTCAGAAATCTTACCCTCCATTTCCACCATGGTTGCTTGATGTTCTGCTTGCCGATTTTCCAGTGCTACACTGATAGTTGGTATATTTCTGGCTATGTCATTGACTGTTGTTGCCTCTCGCTCTCTACCGATCATATGAATATTTCGATGAGGGCAATCCCTCATCATATGGGGTTCTCCACAGCCCCAACACTTCAAAGGTTCCTTCATTCTGACTGTCCCTTCCTTTTTATTATTCCCTTCTACTTGTTTTGAAGCCACTTGGGACTGCACAGTTTGATTTTCTCTGGGTTTATTAAATTTTTTCCGCTGATGATCTCTGCCAAAATTCTTCAGATAGGATGGTTTCTGTTTCCTCCCTTTGAATTCATTTTTTTGTACCCATTTTTTCCCTTGTTCAGTTTTTCCTTTGAACTGTTGGTAACATAATCTGGCTTTTCTAACAGCTTCATCCATAGTTTTTGGGTTGTCAAACTCAACTTTCTCCTTGTATGCAGTAGGTAAGCAATTCAAAACCTTTGGACCTTTGCTTTTTCTTCCCTAATGTAAGGGACATATCTCAGTAAATTGGTAAACTTAGTGACAAACTCATCGATAGTGAGCTGTCCTAGTCTAAGTTCATGTAATTCTTTTGCTTTATCATCATAATAATGTTCGTTCAAATAACGATTCTTGAACTTAGCCTGAAAATCTTCCCAAGTAACTGTCTTTTCATCAATGGCATGCACCATTTTTGTCTCTTCCCACCACAGTGTAGCCTTCCCTTGTAGCTGATACACAGCTAATCTGGCATTCAGATTGCTCTCATATTCATATACTTGGAAATACTTGATCATGTTCAGCAACCAAGCTTCAGCATCTTCTTCCTTCTCCCCATCATAGGAGGGAGGTTTGATCTTTCAGAATTCTCCCTGCAATTCTCTTTTCTGTTTATGTTGTTGTCTAGCCGCATCATCATCATCAGACTCATCCATCTTTCTCTTTCTGGAACCTTCACCTTCCTGGCTGTTCCGGGAAGTTATCTCTCTAATGAGCTTTTCCTGCTCCTCACTGGTTGATGACAACATGTCATTCTGGCTTCTTAGTTCAGCCAACTCTCGTTGCATTCTATGCAACATATCCATTACCGGGGC
This sequence comes from Pinus albicaulis, assembly GCA_034641835.2. NCBI lineage: Eukaryota > Viridiplantae > Streptophyta > Pinopsida > Pinales > Pinaceae > Pinus > Pinus albicaulis. Next base: position 1,318,803,507 of record CM076578.1, on the reverse strand, counting down.
ATTGGGATCTGGAGTAGCAAACTCATCCCGCAAATCCACATAAATTCCTCTCTCTTCAGCCATTTTTGCACCACTGTACACACTCATACATTTTATTAGTAAGACAAAAAAAAACAATTTCTACAATGTTCAATAATATTCAAAATTCAGTGAGCACCATAACAACAGCCCAATTTTTGCACTTGGGCTCCGATACCATTTGTAACACCTCCAGTTTAATATTTTTTTTTTTTTTTTTTTTTTTTTCCTCACGGGGTTTCCTCTCTATTCACTAGTGGATTGAATAATGAGTTCAGAATTTTAACTTTACTTCCCTCTTGATATAGTTTCCTCTAACCATCTAGCATCTCCACCTTCATAAAAACATTGAACACTCCACCTATATTCCTTTCAACCACATATATGTATATAGATATATATATCCATACCCCTTTATATTATCATGGGATGTGTTTCTTTTTTTTCTAAACATAATATAAATCTAGGCTATATGGGCATACATACTTTTCAATAATCTCACCTAATCATCTATATATATTCAACACATATACCTTTGAATCCACCTATATATTCAACACATAGATAATACACCTCTTGTTAATATCAGTGAATCCACGTATATATATATATCATTATTTATATATACCACTTATATATCTAAACCCTTTTTAATAATGTTGAATTGAATGTACCCATATATATGTATCCTATATATATATTTATAACACCTATTTCGAATCATGTGATATAACACTTTAAAATCAAACACATCATATAAGACGTTAACATCATCTCCTCGTAAAAGATCATCACTTCTTACCATTTAGGATTACATATTCTCATATTGTTATATTTCCATTTTTACATCCTCATGATATAAGATTTTTATATCATCATCCAACTTCACATAATATAAGTTTATTATATTCTCATTTACATCCCTAGAAGATATGAGGGACGATACATGAAATGATTATATTCATTCCCATACTGTGTCACGGTGGCATATATATGCGTGCTCCCTCCTCGATATAACAATTAGTTGAGTGTTACACCGAAGGTCTACAGTCTTATCATACCTATTTTATGTACCCTATACCATCATATAAGATCTACACGCGATCTCTTTCCCTGGTATCATTACATGTAATTCACCCATATTAAATCCCTGCCCCTTTTGATACGTGATAAATTTATGAGGTTACTGTTGGATGGAGTGGTCATATGGTTTACTGGCCACGACGACGGTCTTCGTGCAGCTCCGTTGTTTTTTATTGTACTGACCGCAGTACTTCATACAGTCGGGCGCAGGAGAAAATACACGCGTCCCATTCTAATATGATGCATCTTTCAAAATCACAGGTTTACCTACTCGACATGGTTTCTAAGATCCATCTCGGGATCTCATGCCGCGCGCTTTCATTGCAGACTAGGGTTTTAGTCTCTGCAAGTTGCGCTAACCTGACTCGAATGTCCCGCTCATCCTTTGGTCGATCCAAGGTATTAGGGTTGCGTTTTCTCACTTTTAACCCCAACTCGGATCCTGATCATTTCATTTTCCCTTTTAGCATCTTACTTCAGCCTGTAGGAAGTTGAATCGTTTGCTGTGCGTGCCCCAAAGGCGTGCGATTCACCCTCAGCACATTGGCGCTCAGATTTTTCTGAACCGCTCCTTGTCTTCATCTTTCACGCATCAGTTTTTTTTATACTACAGGTCTGGTTGTTTTCTGGCTAGTTTCGGCATAGGACTAAACTTTTTTCTTCTATGTTTATCATTCGTTCAATAACGCATTCCTCCACAACGCTGACTGGTACAATGTTTGTTTTTCCCATTCGGTCATTTGTTACAGGTACCCTATAACCCGCCCAGTCACTGGTTTCCTTTCGTGTCCATTAGTTCCAGTTCTGCGCTGGTTCGATTGTAATGGATTCTCTACCCTACGTTTCATCCGTGTGACTGAGAGGTAGTGAGGGTGGAACGCGAAATTTTGTCAATCAGTAGTTCTATTACGTGCCTTCAGCTGCTGGAATCCTGTCTGTATGACAAGATTCAGAGCTGTGGCTTAACACCGCGTTTTTTTTTTCCAGCGCAGTTATTTCCCTTTCTCTTTCAGTTGAGTACTAGCACTTCCTGAATCTACAAAAGTGATTATGTTTAATATACTGAATATAGTGTGATATGTATCGTTGAATTCGTATCAATAGCTGAGCTACAGGTGAGTGACCTCACGCATAGCTATCGGCAGTTACCCAACGCAGCGCTACTGTTCCTAATTTTTAATTTTACTGTTTCCATGCATTTATTTTTTTTTTAAAATGGGACTCCAAGAAGTTCTAAATTTATCCACCAGTAACCTCGTTAATATGTTGTTAACATTGTTTAGATTCAACCTTTATTTTAACCGAATAAATTCCATTTCTCGGCTCCGGAGAAGGAGGAGAAATATTATATTTGCGTGGATAGATACTTTACTTCCAGCTACCCGAAATAAAACCCATTTCAATTTAGAAATATTATCCCTTGTTTTTCTATTGTTACTATATCTCTGGCGAGGTCGGCGCTACTAGGCATCTCCCAGTTTTGTGTTGTTCGTTTTTCAATGCCGCAATGCGAAACATTTACAGGCACGCATTGTTTACCTGACTCTCATGTTTATGCAGGTGTTAAGTACTTTTAACCTCCATTGTCACCGCTAAAGGAATATCCAAATGGTTTCCCACACACTAAAACTAAAAATGATCTCGTATGGTGTTTGGGCTAGCCGATCCGACGGCGGTCATATTGTAAGAATCATTTTAATATTGTCACTGTAATGGATAATAATTTCGTGTTATGTTTGGATCTGGCCGATCATGCGGTGATTTCACAGTGAGAATCATTTTCATTTGTTTTTATACGACGCAAACCTAGAGAAGCATATGGCGCATGCTTTTTAAATGATGGCGCGCATGCGATTGAATAGTTTCCAAAGTTTATTTAAATCATATACTTCTGTTAACTAAGGACTAAAGGGCTCTTAATTTAATTCTTTCGATTTGGATATTAATGTTATATCTTTCCAAGCAGAGTTTTCGATTAGTGTCTCCAACATAAAGTTTGCAAATATATATTTGTTTCTATATATATATATATATATATATATATATATATATATATATATATATATATATATATATTTGTTTCTATATATATATATATATATATGTGATGCCATGGAAAATAAGGTGTTTCGATGATTTTTCTCTAATAATATAGACTCGAGAATAGAAGTTCTTTTCTTTTCTATCTCTCAGTTTGGTTTTCTGAGAAGTTCAACAATTATAAAGTACTAGTATGTTAGGTTATGGTATTTCCCATTTTTTTTTTTGTGTCTACATTCAGATTGTAGATTCCTCTATATAGATATGTAAGTACGAAAATTATCTTATAAGTAGAAGCGGATTAAAGTTAATCCAAATTTTTTACTGTAGAAGTAATAGTCCTCCAGATTTAAACCAGCAGTAATTGAAGAATTTTTCTAGATGCATGTCCACTGTTTTGTTTTCTACGACTGTGCAGGGATTCTAAAGGAAAATCTTATGATTATTACAGCTAAAGGTAACCTTACTTCTAGATTTGGGATTTACTCAATATAGCTATTTTAATGTCTTTGCTTCTCCTTTATTGCACTAGGTAGATATCAATTCTGCTATCATATTTTTCTAACATACCTATGAGCATATAATTTCACCTCTGTATACATCAGAACTAAGCTAGTATTTAATTTCCTATGGAGACTAAGTACCTTCAGATTTAAACCGACCTTGGTTTAAAAATTCTGTAGGTTTCTTCTTCATAGAGCACTGGTCTACAACTAAACATAATTTTGGAAGGTGGCTGCCTTAAAATGGATTCTGTTAAATGTAATACTAAAATAACTCATAACAATCAATTTTATTTTTGGGCGTACTACAACCTATGATAGTAGCAACCCTAAGTTCCTTTTCCATTCCAGAATGATAGCTACCAAACCTGCTAAGTCCTCATAGACTGTGGTTTCTATAGAGGAATAATATAAGGAAGTACTGGAATTCCACCCTGAAATCAAGAAGGTTATGTCTATGCTAAGCAAGGGAAAATAGAAGGGGAAAGAAAAAGTGCAAGCATCGGGGAAACCTGCGAAATGGGCTATGGTAAAGCCCCGCACCTCTCCTCGAAATGTGAATTCCCTGCAGAAAATGACCCAAGAAAGATTTCCTAACCTAGTAAAGAGACCTTTGTCTACTCAGGAAAAGGGATAGATAACTGAACCAATCAATTGGCATCGCCCTCTGTTCAGCCTCACAGGCCCTCGACATGCACACCGAAGAATCTCGATGGCCTGCCCACCTATCTGCAGATGTCGCTAACTTTGAGCAAGGTCCCCATCATTGGAGAACCCTTTGGCAAGCTCTGTGAGGTCAAATTAGACAACCATGACCTGGCCAATTCGGAAGCCCTCCCTAAGATGGAACCCGAGCTGTACCTCGAAAGGGTATTGGAAGATGACAGGATAAATATAGTTTGCATGTGTTGGGTGCATAGGTTAGTTTGTTTGAGGCTCTTAAACCTAGTGAGGATGCCCCATTTTGGCCACTACAATATTAAAAATCGACTTGTGCGCCAATTGCTTGCGTTGGTCCATGATGGTAGCTTGTGGATCCAGGATCGAATCCTCATTGATGTCACACTTATTCACTAGATTACTAGCCTTCCCATGGAAGGACCAGACCCTATACTGCGTTTTGGAAAAAATTATGAGAAAGAGATAGTTGAAAAGGTGCGCGAATATTACCATGTGGAGCGAAACACTATGGGTTTTATGATCAGCACCATCAGTGACCCTGGTACGCAGATGGCTACCTTGTTGCTGGCATGGAAGGTGATGCAAAAATTCTAGGTTGTCACTATCCCTGCATATGTAATTCGGCTGTCAGGCCGATGTGAAAAGGGGGTTTACTTCAATTGGGCCCAATACCTGTGCAACACATTTCTGGAAAATGTACACGAGGCCTAGGATCAGGGGCACACATTTTGCTACTCCTGGCTATTTCTTCTCATCACGTTGGTTGCCTGGGAAGCTACAGAGGACTTGGTCCTCCTTGAGCTCACGCTAGATATTTGTTAGGGAGAATGATACAAAAATTTGTGGGACTCCAAGGATGTGTAGCGGATTGAGGAAAATCAAGTCTTTTGGGTCCTCTTTTAGACTAGACTTGCAGTAGCAATCAATTCCTTGCTGCTCTTGTGACTGGAATTTTATGACAACTACAAGAGCATTGTGGAATTTTAGGTAACTACGCATAATTTCCAAATCAAAGGCCACAAGGATCTTGCATGGGTCTCACTCCCACACCTGGTTGATGATGAGTACATTGACTGCCTAATTGCGACATGGCCTCCATAATGGAAGATTGGGTTCAAATTAGGTGTGAAGGGTACCGTAGGGATGAGTGCTACAAAGGCCACCCTGCTCGACAACACCAAAGAAACCAAAGGACAGGACAAGGGTATGGGGAAGGAAGTGGATGTGGAATCACAAAGGGGTTCGCAGCAGGGCAAGAGTACTGGAAAGGGTGTGGAGCGAGCATCACATAAGGGTTTGCAACAGGATCCGAGTGTAGAAGGTCTAGATGCGAGAGGTGCTAACTCTCCTTGGGGTACAAAATGGAATGGTGACCTTGTTAAGGGACCACAAAAGAAGCAGCGAGCCATCCGGTCGGAACGGGACGCAGGATTCAATTTGGCCGAAGACGACCTAGAGAAAATAATGAATGTAGTCACTCTTGCTGCGGAAGAGAAATGGCTAGCTCTAGAAGAGAAGTAAAAGGCCACAGTCACTACGCTCCAGGTCGAGCTCCAACCTCTGTAGCTAAATACTGACATGCTACAAACAAGCATGATTCAGGCATGATTTTCCTCAGCAGCTAGCAGCGCAACACTTGTTACAGTGGAAAGCCGCCTCTGTCCCTTGCTAGGCGCAACCCTCACAATGAGTCCACTCAACTTGGGAGCACAATTCTAGGCCTGTGCAGAGGTAAAACTAGATCTAGCTAGGTTTCCAAATTAATCATTGCAGGTTTTGCACACATCCTTGTTCGAAGAAATTCAACACAGAGACTATTGCATGCACTAAGGTATCCCAGGCGCAGGCTGCACATACCCTCACTACTATGCAACAGACAAAATTCGAACACCTCATTAGTCAGCTCTGCGTAGACATTACTGAAGATATCCCGGCTTCGGCCACTCCTGAGGCCAATATTGAGGGGTTTTTTGTAGCACTCAAGGCTTCTAGGATCAAGATCCACGTGGTGAGAACTGATATGGAATATCAGATTACGACCTTGCAGGCCAAGTTGCAACTGGAATCGCCACCTAAGGTAAGAGCCCAGCGAGGTGCGCTGGTTATAGAGGCCACTAATTTCATCACCAATCAGATTGCTTAGGGTGTAGAACTATTCGACACAGCTA